>CM067170.1:9628081-9696579 GCA_034093135.1 Erigeron breviscapus | reverse complement strand
TACATTTCATGAAAGCATTTAAGTTTGTAAATCTAGCATTCCCAACTTGGTTTTCAGAAAATTAAACCTGTTTTCATCCAAAGGTTTGGTGAAAAGGTCAGCGAGTTGGTAGTCTGTTGGAACAAAATAGAGTTCGATGTTACCTTTCTCGACATGATCTTTAAGAAAATGGTACCGAACATCTATATGCTTGGTCTTTGTGTGCTGCACCAGGTTGCAAGAAATAGCAATAGCACTCTTTGAGTCACAGTAAATGGGAATTCTGTTGAATTGAAATCCATAATCAGTCAACTGCGTCTTCATCCAAAGAACTTGTGAACAACAGCTTGCTGCAGCAACATATTCAGCTTCTGCAGTAGATGTGGATACACAATTCTGTTTCTTTGAAGACCAACTGACCAATCTATCCCCTAGAAATTGTACACTCCCAGAAGTACTCTTTCGATCAAGCTTACAACCTGCATGGTCAGCATCCGAGTATGCAATTAATTAAATTAAT
The DNA here is from genome assembly GCA_034093135.1 of Erigeron breviscapus. Lineage (NCBI taxonomy): Eukaryota > Viridiplantae > Streptophyta > Magnoliopsida > Asterales > Asteraceae > Erigeron > Erigeron breviscapus. Next base: position 9,696,080 of record CM067170.1, on the reverse strand, counting down.
TTTTATTATTTTGTTTTGGTTGATTGTGGAGATTGGATATCCCTCCGACCGGTGGGAGCGTATGCAAGCTTACAACCTGCATGGTCAGCATCCGAGTATGCAATTAATTGAAACCCGGTATCCCTTGGATACCAGAGACCAAGGTTCACTGTGCCTTTCAGGTATCGGAAGATCCGTTTAACGGCCTGTAAATGACTTTCCTTGGGATTGGCCTGGTACCTGGCACACATGCATGTGGCGAACATAATATCCGGGCGACTTGCAGTCAAGTACATGAGTGATCCTATCATACTGCGATATTTCTTTTGATCAAAAGACTTTCCATTTAAATCAGCATTGATCTTTGTTCGAGCTTCCATGGGTGTACCAATTGTTTGACAATCCATCATATCAAACTTTTTCAACATGTCAAGAATGTACTTTGTTTGACAAATAAATGTACCATTTGACAATTGTTTGACTTGAAGACCAAGGAAAAAGTTTAATTCACCCATCATGCTCATTTCAAATTTCTTGATCATTAAAGCTGAAAAATTCTTGCAGTATTTAGGATTTGTAGACCCGAAAATTATGTCGTCAACATAAATCTGGATGAGAATGATGTCACTCCCTTGTCGTTTGATAAACAAAGTAGTGTCAATTGAACCTTTGTTAAAACCAGATTTCACAAGATAAGAGGATAGAGCATCATACCATGCACGAGGGGCTTGTTTCAGACCATATAAAGCCTTATCTAACCTGTAAACATAGTCCAGATGTTTGGAATTCACAAAACCTTCTGGTTGTTCAACATACACTTCTTCTTTGAGAATTCCATTCAAGAAGGCAGTTTTGACATCTATTTGGTAGACTGTGAAGTTCTTGTAGGCAGCATAGGCAAGAAACATCCGAATAGCCTCAATTCGTGCAACTGGTGCGAATGTCTCATCGTAATCAATTCCATCTTGTTGGCAATATCCCTTTGCAACCAATCGTGCTTTGTTACGTACAACAACTCCAGTTTCATCCTTTTTGTTCTTGAAGATTCATTTGGTCTTAATTGGCTCCTTGTTCTTGTAAGGATTGGGAACCAATTTCCACACCCCAAGTCGTTCAAACTGATTAAGTTCTTCTTGCATTGCTTTCACCCAATCTGGACAACTTAGAGCTTCATTCACTGTCTTTGGTTCAACAATACTCAGAAATTCACAAACAGACATTCATTCGCGGATGCGGATCTTGTCTGAACTCCAGTTGTTGGATTGTGTGAGGAATTGGATCAAGTGGATCACCAGATTCTTCAGAATCAATAAAATCAGGAGAATGTTGTTCTGTTAATTGTTCAAACGAAGTAGCAATTGGTTCAACAAAGTCGTCGTGATCATAAACTTCAGGATTGGTTGAAAGATTTGTTACTTGAGAGAAATTATGAGGTTGGGTATTCAACTCTGAAATATCGATAGGTGGAGGAGAATCAGATGATGAATTAACATCTGATGATTGTGATGGGGAAGACTCATTGGGATCCATCTGTTTTGAATTTGAACTGGATGGTTCATTTGCATTTACTTCAGATTCAGGAACTTTATTCGGAACTTGGAAAAATTCTTCAAACAAGATATCCAAATCTTGTGTTGTTGGAGTAGAGAATGATGATTTGACATTTGAAGCAGTCTTTGTTGCGGAAGCTTGTGGACTTTGAAATTCGGGTCTTGAACTGTGTTGTTCAAGAACCATTCCCGAGAGTTCATCAATTCTAACATTCATACTCTCTTCGATTCTCTTGGTTCTTCGGTTATATACTCGAAAAGCAATGGATTCTCTTGAATAACCGATGAAATATGCCTCATCGCCTTTTGGTTCAAATTTGCCCAGATTATCTCAATCATTGAGAACATAACATACACATCCAAAAATGTGCAAGAAGTTCACATTGGGCTTTCGTTTGTTTATCACCTCATAAGGAGTTTTATCAAACCTCTTGTTAATGATTGATCTATTTTGAGTGAAACAAGCAGTAGCAACAGCTTCAGCCCATAGATTCAGAGGCAACTTAGAATAAGCAAGCATTGTTCTAGCTGCTTCAACAAGAGTTCGATTTCGACGTTCAACTACTCCATTCTGTTGAGGTGTCCTGACAGCGGAAAATTGATGAGTAATACCCATGGACTTGAAGAAAGAATCAATTGTTGAATTCTTGAATTCAGTGCCATTGTCTGAGCGAACAATTCTAACTGATGATTTAAGATTTACTTGGGTCTTCTTAATGAAATCAATAATTGCATTCGGAGTATCACTCTTTGCATGAAGAAAGAATACCCAAGTGTAACGAGAATAATCATCGACAATCACAAGAATGTATCGCTTACCATGGATACTTTGAACTTTCATTGGGCCACACAAATCCATATGTATAAGGTGCAAAGGACCTTTAGTACTCAGATACTTCTTTGGTTTGTGTGAAGCTTTCTTCATCTTACCAATTGCATAAGCTGGACAAACATGTTCACTTTCATACTTGTAATCCGGAAGTCCTTCAACAAGTTGTTTATCCACGAGAGCATTGATTGTTTGAAAATTAAGATGAGAAAGACGGCGATGCCATAACCAAGAATTTTGTGCAGTTGCTTTAGAAAGAAGACAAATCTCTGAAGAGTTAGATGGAATGTTGTTGAGATCAATAGTTGTCTCTTGTTCCAGTAAGAATATCTACACCATCTTCAGTCTGCACTTTGCATTCATATCCTGAATAATACTTGAAGATCATTGTCACAAAATTGTCCAACACTAAAAAGATTGTGTCCTAGGCCTTCAACATAAGAAACTCTCTTGATAGTGACACCATTTTTAACAATGTCTCCATAACCGAGAATAGGAGCGATATGATCATTTCCGAATCTGACGGTTCCCATGAACTTCTCGACAAAGTTTGTAAGAATGGACTTGTTTCCAGTCATATGACGAGAACATCCCGAGTCAACATACCATACACAAATGAGAAATTCCTGCAAGGACAAGGAATATGATTTAGGTACCCATGTAGATTGGGTCCTTGCAGGTTAGAGGGATAACATGCAAGTATACATAAAAAATAAACATCAAGCAAAATAACACACAAACAAACTTTTTATTCAAATCACAAACAAAACACACATAATCGTTCAAAGCACAAATACGAATTACAAACAATGAAAATTCAAGGTTTATACACAAGTTTTGGTACAAGCAGGACTATTCCTAGATATATTGGCACTATTTTGAGAATTTGATCTACGGACAATCCACACTTGTTTCATATTTGTTGTATTCCCATCAAGCTTGACTTTACTAGAAGCATGCAAAAATCTATCCTTAGGAATCCATCTACTGCTACTAGTTAAGCACAAGTCACCTGAAACACGAACAGTCTTCTTGTTAGCAAACAATTTGTTATTTTCGGACTTAACAGGTTTCTTCTTGATGGTTTCTGTGGTCTTGTTTACTTTCTTTATATTATTAGGTGACAACCAACCATATTGATCTTTGTACTTAGTCATTCCAGAAACAGTATCTCTAACCCTTTGTAAAGTGCACTTAGGATTCTTCTGAGAATACCTAGGAAAACTAGAATACCTAACCTGCTGAGATTGTTTGTTACCTAATGAGAAAGTTTCATTCTTAACAATCTTTGGACCACTTCTTGTTTTGACTTCTTTTTGGGACTGAGGTTCAGATTTAACCTGTATTTCCTAGAAGTCTTTGAATTCTTAGATACTTTGGGTTCTTTGTTTGGTTTTGGTTTCGAATCTGACTTGTGTGATGGGTTGGTCTTTGATTTTAAATCAGTTTTGTGTGATGGGTTGGTCTTTGGTTTTGAATCAGTCTTGTGTGATGGGTTGGTCTTTGATTTTGAATCAGTCTTGTGTGATGGGTTGGTCTTTGATTGTTGGGTGGTCTTTGGTCTTTGGAACTTATCGAATGGGGAAGGTTGTGAAGAGTGTGACTTTGGAATCTTCTTTAGAAAAAATTCATGTTTTTCCTCTTTTTGAACAAAATGCTTTTCAAAATCAGGAGCAAAATCATAATTTCCTTCCAAATATGTTGAGAAATCATCCGTTTCCAATTTCACACTTGCTTCACTTATCTTAATTGGACAAGGACTTCTCTTGAGTGGAATTGATGCTTTTTCTTTTTCTTTAAAAAATTGAAGTGCTATTTTCTGAAATTGGAATTCAACTTTTAGATCATTAAGTTCCTTTAGCACATTTAACCTCTGTTCTCTTTCTTTTTCAAACTTTTGTTTGAAAGCATCAATTTCATTCAAGTATGATTGAGTTCCCTCAGAAAACTTGGTAAAGGACTCAGTTTCAAAAATAGGCGGGAAGAAATAATCATCAACATCAAGAGCATCATCGAAGTCATCTATATCACTATCAGTTTGAACAGACACATGAACAACTTCACACTCAGTTTGCACACATGCATTCACAATTTCAGAAATAGAGCATGCAGTTTGTGAAGTTGTCTCATTTTTACATACAGATTGGTTTGGTGGAGTTGGAGTAGCCATAACTTCACAAACAGGACAATCGGGGTGATCACAATCATTTACATGATTCTTGGGTGGGTCAATGACATAGTGATTTTGAGTCTTCAAACTTTCTATCAAAGATTGTTTTTCATCAAGAGACTTTTTCAGATCCTCTATTACCTTTTCCAAAACTTTTTGTGGAACATACGGTCTCAAGTTTTCAGCTTTTAGAATTGGAAAAGTTTCTTCTAAAGGTTTTTCTTTAAAACACTCAAGAATTTCAGGAATTATAGCCTCATGATTATCTTTTTCGTCATTTTGTTTTTCCATTTTATGTGCAGGGTGACTGAAAAAATCATATGACTCATCCATTAACTCATAGTTAAAATAGACTTTTGCACCCTTCTTTAGAAAATCATCAGCCTCAAAATCACTATCATTCGGTCTCACAAACTGGTCAGTCATCCCACATCTCAAATAAGATTCCTTATATAATGATGGGACTTCTTCTTGTGCTTTGAGCAAATGATTTAGATTGACATAACCTAACCCTGAAGTGAATATTGTTTCCGAATTTCTTGGCCTATTCAAAAAGATTTGTTGATATGAACGATTAATCTTATACAACTTGTCTTGATAAGACTTGATTTCAGCTTTAAGCTCATCATTTTCTTTATCAAGTTTTTGTTTAAGAGAATCTTTTATACAACATTCATATTTTAGGTCAGAAATTTTATCTTCATATTCCTTCAAATCAGGGATTGATTCTTTCAGTTTCACATTCAAAGACTCAATGTCCTCAGCCAAAGCATTTGCTCGAAACATCTCATTGGTCTTTTCAACTTGAAGTTGTCTGACGGTTTTGCTCAGTTCAAGAACTTTGGTGTCAAGTTCTTGTTTTTCAAGTAGCAATTTGGAGTTCGGAGTAAAAGTGACTGCTGCTTTTTCAGATTTCAAATTTTCAAAATCCTTTTTAAGTAAATCAAATTTTGTTTGAAATTCTTTTTCTTTGTCTTCCAAAATTTGCTTTACTTTTAAATTCTCTTCAGTCAACTTTATCCCGTCTCTCATTGCCTTTTCACTTTCATCCATATAGAATTTTAACACAGATTTGGGAAGTGTTATTACCTGATCATCCTCTGAAGAACTTTCCTCAACATCATCCAACTCCTTTGATTTCTTTATCTTCGTCATAAAGCACACATTTGCTGCAAGTTCGTCTGTCTCCTCATCAGAAAGATGCAACCACTTGTCATCCTCAGCGAGAAGAGCAATTCCACTTTCCTCTTGTCTTGCTAGCAAAAGTTTGTACTTATAGTACTCGGAGTTCTTTTGTCGAGGTTTAGTGCAATTGATGGCAAAGTGTCCAGGAAGACCACAGTTGTAACATTTCTTGTCTTCGTTTCTCTTATCCATGACCTTCTTTTCAAACTTCTTCTAATTGTCATACTTCTTCTCACCACCAACAAAATCTTTCTTCTGATCAAACTTAGGAGCATTCGCATTTTTAGCATACGAAGAGACTGATGAAGTCCTAAGCTGATTATTTGTTGGTTTCTTCTTGAAGAATTTCTTCTTGAAAGCCTTTGTGAAATAAGCGAGTTCTTTGTACATCTCTTTTTGTTTCTCATCCAGATCAGAATCACTCATTTCACTTGAATCAGTGTCATACTCAACAAAACTTTGTCTTGACACTTTTGAAGTCTTCTTCTCAGCTACCAAGGCTAATGGATCGGAATGAGAACTTTCTTCTTTCTTCTTTTGGATCCTCTGAACATCCTCAACATTCAGCTTCAGCTTTTCATACAAGGTGTGGATTGTGAGTTTCCCAAAGTCTGATTGTTGGTTGAGTTGGGTTCCATACACTTGCCATTCCTCTTCCAGATTTTTGATGAATTTGATGTTCAGTTCCATATTGGTTCTTTTCACATCATTCTTTCTAAGCTCATTGATGACATTACAGAATCTGATGTATACTTCGTTCAATGGTTCACCCTTCTGTTGCTTGAAAGTTTCATACATGTTCAGAACAGTCGACAATCTTATGGTGTTTGACACATCAGATCCTTCCATCTGCTTCTCCACTTCATCCCATATGTCTTTTCCTGTTTCATAGGAGTCCACATTGCAGTAAATGTCATCAGGAAGTGCTTGGTAAAGATAAGCAATTGACATTTGATCAGCTTCAACTCTATTTTTCTGATCTGTATTCCAACTCTCTTCAGGTAAAGCTTCTCCATTAACAGGGTTCTTTGGAATTTCAGGACCATCTTTGTATGATTTCCTCAGAAGTTTTCCATTCTTCTGTCTGTCTATCCAGTTCAGAAACCTTTTCTTCCATTGAGGATAAGAACCTCTAAACAAGACAGGAGGTCTTCCTTCAGAACCAAGTGCTAAAGCTTCCCTTGAAGCCATTTCAAATAAATTCCAAAAAGGATTGAAAATTTTTCTATTTTAACTAGATGCAGAGCTCAGACCTCTGCAAATAGAACAAGTAGAAATTTTAAAAATTTTGATTTTCTTCCCACGTGAAGAATATTGATGAAAAGTGGTTTTGAATTAATTTTCTTGAAAAATTTTGATTTGAGAATTTCAAAAACAACTAAGTGTCGAGCTTAATCCTCTGCAAATAGTGTAAGTAGCCAAGTCACAACCCAAGTACACTGATCAACAACCAATTTCAACTGAATGCCGAGCTTAAATCTCTGCAAATAGCACAACTAATAAAATCACTTGGTCGAAGAATCAAATTCAACTATTTGCCGAGCAAATAACTCTGCAAATAGCACAAATAGAACTTGTACTTAGTCGCACCAACCAAAACACTTGTTTGCCAAGCTTAAACCTCTGCAAACAATACAAGTAGCACCAGTCTCAAATCAAAAATTCTTGAAACAACTATTTGCCGAGCGAAAAGCTCTGCAAATAGAACAAGTAAGAGAAAGTCTTAGCCAACGATCTCTGCAAACACTAGTAATCACTAGGCGACAAAATAGACGGTTACTGGTCGTCTTCTTCGTTCAGCCAAACCCTCAAATGCAGAGCAGACTGTAAATCTTCAATTTCTCCTTCATTTTTTGCGAATTAAAGCTCGTATTTTATATCAAAATGATCAGAAAAACGATGCGCACAAATCCTTGAACAAATTAGATGCTAATTTCTAACTAGAATTCAAACCCACGCGAACATGCGATTTGCCGAGCTCGAGCAAAAACAACTCAAATGATGAAATTAACTTCTGAAATCGATAACGAAGGATGATATACTGATTATAAATCGATCGATGAACAAAATTCGAACAAAAACACACTTAATTTGCAGAAATCACTCAAACAGTGATCTCGGCAAATGAACCTTTCATAAAATAAGCCAAATTCTAAAATTAAGCACAAATTAAGCTTGTATTAAGCTTGTGGATCGTTCAGCAACTCTGATTGTGCTCTGATACCAAATGTAAAGTGAAGAATTTGAGCTTATGTGTGTGTTAGTGTGTGTAACAATGGTGGTTTGAAGAGAGAGAAAGTAGAGAGAGAAAGTGTGTTTGGCAGGGAAGATTAGTTTGCATTAATGGGGTGAAAGGTTACAAAGTTCTTAATGGAGGGGGTTTATATACATATGAGCTATTTACACTATGCTCCCTTCCATATTAACAAGTTTACATTATAAGTACAAATTAACATAAAGGTACACAAATCAACTACTACATCTATATTTCTAACAGATAGAAAGTTTTCTTAGGCGAGCAATGGTTAAGTCTTTTTCTTGCAATTGATGCTCAAAACAGTCAATCATTTGTTTTAGTTTCTAGAATAAAAAAAATAATAAATTTGTCAAGACATTAGAAGTAAGGTGATTAGAAAAATAAAGGAATTACACTTACTGAATCGAATTCTTCCTTAACTTCGTTGAGCCTTTGATGGAAGACATCATCTTCAAACCGTCTACGATTAGTCTGTTTGGCTAGAGGATCAGTGTTGGGAGTATCGATAGCCTTAGAATTATTCATGACTAGAAAGTGATTGATGATAGATGCTAATGGGATGTAGGTATATATATAAGCCAAGATCCCAGGATTATCTCAACCACATTTAAAAAACTCCTTAATACTGGGGACAATTAGCTAAATTAGGAAAATATAAAGTTATAGTAGCATAAGTTCAAAATGGCCAACATAAACCATTTTTAATACACCACCGAAACTAACCATTCCAGGTTAGTTAACCCCCACAGAAATTGTTTAAGGTACAAACCACTTGCCCTAAGAAAACTAATATATTGTTCATAACTTAAAAACATAAGATCAAGCGTCACCCATCTGTTCAACGCCCTGATCCTCAGCAACTTCCTCCTCCTTCTTCTCTTCATCGTCCTCCGAGACATCTACTGGTTTGGATTGGTCACCTCCTTCGCTCAGGGCTGTGTCTTTCTCAGATCCTTCATCTTTAGATTTCAGCTGTTTCAGAGTTCTTTTGAGAAAACAAAGCAATTTCTCCTCCCAGTCCGCTACATTCCACTTGTCAGTTTCAAAACCTTCTGCTTTTGCTTCAGAAGCCATCTCGATCTTAGCCTTAAGAACACTACAAGAAGCACTATTGATACACATCTCCTTTTGAGCATGCAGAGCTTTCTTCATCTTCTCATCATTGCCCTTTTCAGCTTCCTTTGCCCTCGCCATATAATAATCACTCTTCTTGGTTAAATTAGCCTTAACCTCTTTTAGTTTCTTTGATTCAGTCTTCAAAGCCTTAATCTCATCCGCCATTGACTTCTTTTCTTCTAGTAAGCTGGTCATCCTTTGGTTCTCTTCCATGGCTCTGTCTTGAGCTGTTTTCAACAACTAGAGGAAGAGAAATAATTAAGCAAGTATCCTAGGAGATGAGTAAGGTAGATACTAGAGAGTGACTTACCATTGCAGCTTGATCCAAAGCAGTGTTGAGAGTCATATTAGGAGAAATTTGATTAATAGGAATGAGATTCAAGGGTTGAACCAAATTATCAAACTCAGGGTTTGAACCTGAATGAGTAATCTTAGGACGTTTAGATGCCTTAGTGGTGGTTCCAGAAGTAGTTTTGCCTTTACCAGTAGATTCTGACTTAAAATCCCCAATACGTTGATTAACAATATCTAGATTGAACACTCCAGAGTCTGCGGAAGTTAAAAATGTGTTAGTATAATATTTAAAATTTGAGACAATAGTTTTATAGAAGCATACCGGCCATGACAACAGGTTGGTTGGAATTAGAGGTATTAGGAGATTCTGGTAGAGCTTGAAAAGTCCTGATTTCTTTTGGAAGAGACAATATGTTTTTCACCCTGCTTGGTCCTGAATCTTCACTAGTAGGAAATCCTTCGAGATTAGCTGTAACAAAATTGATTAGAAGCAAATAACCATTAAACTGAACAGATAAGATAAAGAGAAAAATGAGTCTCTACCCTTCTCCGTCCAAGCAGTAGGAAGATAGGATCCCTTAGGAAGAGACTTTTTTGAGACATAGAAAAATCTACTTTTCCATAATGGGTCATTTTGAGTAACACCCAAAGCCAACTTCTCATCCTTCTTAGGAGCCTTAAGCATGTAGTAACCAGGACCAAAAGTTTGCAAATTGTATGCTAAGGGAAGATCTGATAACTTAAATTCAATCTTTTTCTCCTTAACTAGGTTGTCTAAAACATATAGGGTTCTCCATAGCATAGGCATAGCTTGAGGATATGCTAATTTTGAAAACTTAAAGAACTGTTCGTACAATTTGGGAAAGGAGAATAATAGTTTTAGGTTTTCAAAAGGAAACCCGGGAAAACAAACCCATAGATCTGATTGCATGTCAGAAGTAAGAGTAGGATCAAAAGCCCTAAATTCAGTACCTTTAGGAAAGTAATCCTTAATCCTATCAATATCACTATCAACAAACAAACATTTACTAGGGTTTTTAGCGATGTAAGTAGGACTGAAGCCTTCGCTCACTTTGATTGAGGAACGGGAAGAAGATATTCGAGGCATAACTTAATAAACGAAAATAAAACAAAGAAAAACTTGAAAGATTGAAGAAAAAAGAAAAACTAACCTTTAGGGTTTGAAGAGATGTTGGCTCAAGATAAAAACTGAAAAAGAAAACTGTCGATATATGTGGAGATAAATGTGGGTAGTTGTAAAAGTCCCATCAATGCAGATTTCACCCCTTGACTTTCCTTTGACTGCTAAAATTAACCATGAATTATAAAACTTATATTTATTTGCAATGAAATATAAGTTTTGGGGACAATTGTTTGGGGTAGAATTTTCGCTACTAGGATCCTGAATAGAATTTACACTTTAGTCCTTCAGTAATAAACACTTAATAATGTGTAGTCTTAAAGGATCCTTGATTCCGGTTAGTTTATTAGTTCAGACTATGTTATGTTATTATCCTAATATAACGGGATCTTGATATCTTCAGGATCTATGATTTTACTAACGAATATATGTCTAATATAGTAGATATTATATGCAGGATCGAAGTAAAAGCGTGTTACATAAAGAAAACGTGTTTCAACGGATAGTTTACCACTTCAACCACAAGAATCGGGATTGATAACAGATTACCATGTGAAGAATAACACTCAACGGTCATCTATGCCACTTCTTCAGCGTAAAGAGCAAGTCCAGGAAGATCCCAGATATTTCGGAGATATGGTTCAACGTCTAGCTCTATAAATAGAAGAAGATTTCGTTCAGAGGGGGGACACATCACACAGACATCACACTTTACCTATCACACTCTATGACCTATCACACTCTATGACCTATCACACTCTATGACCTATCACACTCTATGACCTATCACACTCTATGACCTATCACACTCTATGACCTATCACACTCTATGACCTATCACACTCTATGACCTATCACACTCTATGACCTATCACACTCTATGACCTATCACACTCTATGACCTATCACACTCTATGACCTATCACACTCTATGACCTATCACACTCTATGACCTATCACACTCTATGACCTATCACACTCTATGACCTATCACCTCTATGACCTATCACACTCTATGACCTATCACACTCTATGACCTATCACACTCTATGACCTATCACACTCTATGACCTATCACACTCTATGACCTATCACACTCTATGACCTATCACACTCTATGACCTATCACACTCTATGACCTATCACACTCTATGACCTATCACACTCTATGACCTATCACACTCTATGACCTATCACACTCTATGACCTATCACACTCTATGACCTATCACACTCTATGACCTATCACACTCTATGACCTATCACACTCTATGACCTATCACACTCTATGACCTATCACACTCTATGACCTATCACACTCTATGACCTATCACACTCTATGACCTATCACACTCTATGACCTATCACACTCTATGACCTATCACACTCTATGACCTATCACACTCTATGACCTATCACACTCTATGACCTATCACACTCTATGACATATCACCTCCTATGACCTATCACACTTCTATGACCTATCACACTCTATGACCTATCACACTCCTATGACCTATCACACTCTATGACATATCACACTCTATGACCTATCACCCTCTATGACCTATCACACTCTATGACCTATCACACTCTATGACCTATCACACTCTATGACCTATCACACTCTATGACCTATCACACTCTATGACCTATCACACTCTATGACCTATCACACTCTATGACCTATCACACTCTATGACCTATCACACTCTATGACCTATCACCTCTATACCTATCACACTCTATGACCTATCACACTCTATGACCTATCACACTCTATGACCTATCACACTCTATGACCTATCACCTCTATGACCTATCACACTCTATGACCTATCACACTCTATGACCTATCACACTCTATGACCTATCACACTCTATGACCTATCACACTCTATGACTATCACACTCTATGACCTATCACACTCTATGACCTATCACACTCTATGACCTATCACACTCTATGACCTATCACACTCTATGACCTATCACACTCTATGACCTATCACACTCTATGACCTATCACACTCTATGACCTATCACACTCTATGACCTATCACACTCTATGACCTATCACACTCTATGACCTATCACACTCTATGACCTATCACACTCTATGACCTATCACACTCTATGACCTATCACACTCTATGACCTATCACACTCTATGACCTATCACACTCTTGCTATCACACTCTATGACCTATCACACTCTATGACCTATCACACTCTATGACCTATCACACTCTATGACCTATCACCTTCTATGACCTATCACACTCTATGACCTATCACACTCTATGACCTATCACACTCTATGACCTATCACACTCTATGACCTATCACACTCTATGACCTATCACACTCTATGACCTATCACACTCTATGACCTATCACCTCTATGACCTATCACACTCTATGACCTATCACACTTATGACCTATCACACTCTATGACCTATCACACTCTATGACCTATCACACTCTATGACCTATCACACTCTATGACCTATCACACTCTATGACCTATCACACTCTATGACCTATCACACTCTATGACCTATCACACTCTATGACCTATCACACTCTATGACCTATCACACTCTATGACCTATCACACTCTATGACCTATCACACTCTATGACCTATCACACTCTATGACCTATCACACTCTATGACCTATCACACTCTATGACCTATCACACTCTATGACCTATCACACTCTATGACCTATCACACTCTATGACCTATCACACTCTATGACCTATCACACTCTATGACCTATCACACTCTATGACCTATCACACTCTATGACCTATCACACTCTATGACCTATCACACTCTATGACCTATCACACTCTATACCTATCACACTCTATGACCTATCACACTCTATGACCTATCACCTCTATGACCTATCACACTCTATGCCTATCACACTCTATGACCTATCACACTCTATGACCTATCACACTCTATGACCTATCACACTCTATGCCTATCACACTCTATGACCTATCACACTCTATGACCTATCACACTCTATGACCTATCACACTCTATGACCTATCACACTCTATGACCTATCACCTCTATGACCTATCACCTCTTATGACCTATCACACTCTATGACCTATCACCCCCACTATCTCACCGTTACAACGCGCGGGTACTTTCTCTCGTAATATACGACGTGTATGGTTTTCCATAAGAAACTACTCACTCTCACGCATTAAGGTAGAGGTAAATTAAAGCAAATTAATTCATGGCTCTAGTTTAACTTTTCTTCTTCCCCTTGGTATATAATTGTAAAAGTGAAAAAAAAGTTGATAAAGTTGCAGGATTAATTCATTGTCTTTATTACGTAGAGAATGATAAACGACATTACAACCAAACTTGTTAACTAATATATAAATGGCGATACCTAGGTACCAATAATGACCCTATAAAATGATGACTTATCTTTGCCTTAATTTAGCCTTATGTATAACACGATCGATCTCATGCTATTTCAGTGATTTTGGTCACATTTTTAATCATATAATTAAGAGTTATCGACACAAATCGTCCTTGTGGTTTACCAAAATAGTCATGTTTCATCCTTAAAGATCAAAAACCTCAGTCCTTTATAGAAGGATAAGATTCTTGTTTAGTCATTTGACTCGTTGACCGTCATCTCCCATCTGTTAAACCCCTCACGTGACATCCACGTGAGGGGTATTCCAGTCATTTGCCACCCAGCTGACTTCTTCCTTAATTCCTTTCTCTTTCTTCTCTTTCTCTCTCGTCCCAAACCCAGGAACACAAAATTAGATATTACCACTTTTTAATAAAATTTTCCAAATTTTATTTTCCTTTTATTGGCCCACATCGTTGAGAAATTTTTTTCAAAATTTTCATCGTTCTGTAAACCCTCTCGAATCCATCAAAATCATTGTTTGAAAGAACACAAATTAACCAAAATAACAAATTCATAAATCAAAACCCATACAGTTTGTCATAAGAGATCGAACAAGAATCAACCACATGTAAATGTTTTGGGTGACTTGTCGATAAAAATCAAAAGCTCTCGGCACTTATTTGTTCATTTTCTTATTGTGATGATTATAACATAAAAATCAAAAGCTCTCGGCACTTATTTGTTCATTTTCTTATTGTGATGATTATAACATATTCCAAAATAAAAATCAATTCTGGAAAAAAAAAACAAAACCAGGAGGTCTTCAATGAAGAGAACAATATGGACGAGTTTTGGCAAGCTCAAGTTTTATAAATTATCCATGTGTAGAGATATAAAACAATCCAAATCAAACACACTTTTTAGTGAAAAAATGTCCTCGTATTTGTAGCAACCGAATAAACAATGCAATTGAACTTGAAGACTTTGACATTGTTGGCTCACCAGAATACCAGATTTCGGTGGTGGAGGTTTCGATGGGAGGGGTGGAGGTGGTATATAGATCGAACATTCAATTCAAAAAACATTATAGGTCGGATATATATATCCACAGCTTCACAATCCACGACCGCCGGCGCCGAAAGCTTCACATAAATAAAATTACCAAAATATGTTCAAGAGTTTCACTCCAAATAACTGGATCTACAAAACCCATCAACCAATTTCACCGATACACACATAAATACGAAAAATATCTCAAGATCGAAATTTGTTTGTTTTACATCTGAACCCGATAATGGGATTCCTAACCATGTTTCCACAAATGCAAGATCCATCGCTAAGAGATGCAACAAAAAACTGGTGGTGGTGGTGGTTTTTCCGGAAACAGATTCTCAACATCAACGCAGTTAGTATAGTTATTGATATCTACCAATAAACTAAAACATGATTGACATGTTCTTGAAACGACACGTGGCGTAATCCTTAATCGACACGTGTCCTTTTAATTTATTTATTTTGTTAAATTAGCTTTTTTAGTTGTATATAAATTCAATTTCCTTATTAGACTTAAAATTAAACTCTAACTCTTGGCTTATTAATACAAAAGACATTATAACCTTATTTGATAGATCATTTTCTCATTGATAAATTGTCTCTTTTTTTCCTCAATTCTTCAACTCCTATTACTTATATTAACTATAATAAGTTATTAACACGAACACTTCAAAATTTTGAGTTTACTATCTGATGTGACCAATTTATACCTATCGCCCACATCATTATTGGCCATTTTATTAAGCGTTTTAAGTCGATTTTGTGTGCATTTGGCGCATTTATGTTGTTTGTTAGTGTTTCAGGCTCTAAACAGGTTACGCGCTCATTTGTTGCAAGTTCGGATGTTTCTTTGGCCAAGATGTTGATTTGTGCGTCCGAGAGTTGTTCATAGTGAAAAAAGTGTTATTCGGACCAGCATGATTGGACTGCGCCGCAGTGGGGGTGATCAAGGCCCACTGCGCCGCAGTCAGCTAGTGGAAAAAGGAGATTCAACCAGTAATATTACACTGCGCCGCAGTGGGGGTGATCAAGGCCCACTGCGCCGCAGTCAGCTAGTGGAAAAAGGAGATTCAACCAGTAATATTACACTGCGCCGCAGTGGGATGTGCGTGTGCCCACTGCGCCGCAGTCAACCTTGACAAACGAGCACCAAAGGCAGTGTATAAGCACTGCGCCGCAGTGGGGGCATCACTCGCCCACTGCGCCGCAGTGAGAGTGCGGGGCTGAAAGGTTTTGGGCAGCTTTTGCATCAGATTAGAGGGGGGTATAAATAGAAAACAAAACCTAATTCCCAAGGGATGAAGTTTTCTTTCTAAGAGCTGCACCTCAAGGAACACCTTCAAGGATCGAATCAAGATTTCATCATCTTCCGATTCATTGAAGATTCACGTGCACCCACTTAGATCGTATCTATTTTATTGTCTTGCAATTTCTATTTCTCAAACGATTGGTACATCATGTTTTTCCTTATTTTGATTGTTATTTCAATTTAATCATGAGTGGCTAATCTTTTAATCATCCACCTTGATGAAACTAGACGAATGATGTGATTGCTATATGTTTTAATTCAAAGAGTTGATTTCAATTATCGTTGTGTCGAGATCTTGATGATTTAATTCCTTAATATATATTATTATGATATTGGTGGCATGTGTGTTCTTCGTTAGTGGTACTAGTTGGATACATATGTGATTTTCAAACGGTTGCTTGTCTATGAGCAATTATCACTAGTTCATGGTATGATAGTGAATGTCATTTTAATAAAAGGAATCATTTTGTCAACGTGTTTTGTAACGGTTGGTGGTACCACGTTATTTTCACATGGGCACAATTGGTAATTCGTTGATCAAGCTAACTAATTGTTGGTAAGGTTGTCTAGGCATTGGTGGTACCGGCTTGGGTAATTAAACTAGCAACTTAGGTGTTTGGGTGTTTTGTGAGCGGTTGGTGGTACCACGCGAGCATTTTATCCTTTCACGATTATCGTGTCAACTCTAAATGAATTTGGTCTTAATTGAATGCAATCATGTTTGAAGTCTAGCGAAGTCAAGGTGGATGATCTTTACTATTATTGTTTGAAGCTTTTCTTTACTTTCAAGTGTTTTGTGTTTTAAATTTACTTTAATTTAATTGTCAAAGAGAGATTTGAAGCAACACCTTATTTTCCGAACTACTTTATTAGGCAATTGAATCAAACCAATCCCCGTGAACGAACCTGGACTTACTTCTTAACTATATTTCATACGAACGGGTCCACTGCCCGATAGTGTGTAGTAGTGAGTTTCTAGGTATTTCTAGTTTATAATTTTTAAACTCGATTTAGCACATCACTATCCGAAATCACAAGGCTATTTGTCATCATCCACTAGGCTTACAAGTTCCGATTTTGATGTGGTTCTAAAAATTTAAGGTAAATCCAAAACTCTAACTAAACATATATTATATTTATCATTACTGTTTATTATAATTTAGCTTCGATCATCGATTTACTTAACCACAATTTATTTCATACTCACGAATCATGTATGAGACATATTCGAATTTCTTTATGATACAATCTATATAGCTACCGTACATCGTACGGGTATTAGGACTAGTATCTATATATATGGATATGTATGTACAATGATGAAAGGTGAAAAATAAAAGAGTTAATTACAATTTTCGTCCCTGTCGTGGTCTCCAACTTGCAGGTTTCATCCCTAGCTTTCAAAAATTACAGTTTTAGTCCAAATTTGTTTGCTCCGTCAACAGTTTTAGTCCAAATGACTAACGGACGTTAAATGAGAGGTCACATGACCTACACATGATGGGTATTCTGGTCTTTTCATTACTATAGGACTAAAAGCGTAAATAACTCATCAATTTTTACATCTCATCATCATCATCTATATATCTATATCTATATATCTATATCATATCTATATATCTATATCATCTGTATATCTATATCTATATATCATCATTATCATCTGTAACCATCATCATCTATATCATCACCATCATCTGTAATCATCATCTGTAACTCATCAATTTTTACATCTCATCATCATCATCTATATATCTATATCATCTGTATATCTATATCTATACCACCAGATCCATCATTCTAATCATCATCTTCATCAACACACACCACCAAAGATTTTAAATTAAAAACAATTTTTAGTAGTCATATTTACTACAATCATCCACAACTCCAAAAATCTACTTTCAAATTCCACCATCACACAAATGGGAGTACCCCAACTCAGATTTGTTAATAAACGGAGGTAGGATAGGTGGTGGTCGGCGACGGGATGGTTGGAGGCGGCCTTTTTCCGGCCATTCGGCCGTCGGTGTTACCATATTCCATCTTAACCACAAAACAAATCCAACAGATCAAAACCACAAATTGGATCCAACAAATCAAATCCAATAAATGATTCAAAATCTTTCTCATCATTTTTCCTTGAAATTCTTTTGAAATCCAATAAAGCTACCAGTAGCAAATGTGGATATATATATATATATATTTCTTCACAAAAATATACATAAATATAGATGTATATATGTATAGATCTAGACCTTGAATGTAAAGGTAGAGATGAAATGTTGATCGGTTTCAAACCAGCACCACCACTCGCATCCACTGCCGGATCTTTGATGTCCGCCTTCATCTACTGTTGCCAGCCTCCACCTCTCCTGCCTCACCCCTACCCATCCACCCCTTCTATAATTCCTACTTTTTTTTATCCTTTGTGTAAATCATGGATGCTAGTTTTTCATTTCATCGTCAATATCTATATGTATTGGTAAAAAATCGGAAAAGGAAATTCAAATATTGCTATGTTGATTTAAAGATCTGGGAATTTTGTTTTTTGCTGGGATATGTTTTTAAGATGTATATATGGACATATAGATATAGATATGAATATAGATTAAGATTATAGATAGTATGTATTGATGTGTTTGATTTGGAAAGCTAGAAAATATTTTGTGGTGGGATATGATTTTCATTTGATGATGATGGTGATAGATATAAATGTATTTATGAATTAGAAAAAATATAAATGTATTAATTAATTAGAAAAAAAATATTAAATAAACATAGTTACTTACACTTTTGGTCCATGTGTATGGAAAAGACTAAAATACCCATCATGTGCAGGTCACATGACCTCACATTTAACGTTTGTTACTGATTTGGACCAAAAGTGTTGACGGAGCAAAGTTTTTTGGACTAAAAGTGTAATTAATGAAACTTAGGGACGAAAGCTGAAAGCTGGTGTCCATGACATGGACGATTTCTGTAATTAACTCAAAATAGAAAGATGACTTAGAGATATTAGGGAACTTTAGATCAGGAATAAAATTCCTTGTATATATATATGTTTGTATATATACAGAGAGAGATTGATTGACGATAGATAGAAATAGAGAGAAAAAAGATGGAATGATGATCTATACTTAAATTTTCAAATTCTTAATTCTCGTAATTCTTATATCTCTTATAAAATATTGGGATTGAATGAAATTTTGGAGTATATATGTAAAGAGAAGAAGAGAAAGGAAGAGGTCACCTGAGTGACAAATGACTGGAATACCCCTCACGTGGAGGGTTTAACAGAGAGTAGATAACGGTCAACGAGTCAAAGGACTAAACATGAATCTGATCGTCCTATAAAGAACTGTCCTTGAGGTTTTTGATCTTTAAGGATGAAACATGACTATTTTGGTAAACCACAGGGACGATTTGGGTCGATGACTATAATTAAAGTTATATATTTCTCACAATTAGTTCAAGGAGCCAATGCTTTTTTGCACATGATACTCGGGCCACTACCCATTTAAACGTGATATATTTTGCCAGCTTATATATATAGCTAGAAAGGGTGAGAACATATTAACGAGCACGTACGAAATATGAAAGACTTATATGAAGAGAAGTGCAAGAGAATATACTGGCTAAGGCCATCATATGGTCGTCGTCGTAATTATGCTATTATTGCAACTTTTATTTTTTTGGTTCCAGTTGCTGTATATGCTTTTCTTTTCATGTTCTTGATTGATACGCGGTTCGACCTTGTAAGAACAATTAGACAAGTTGAAATGTGGGAAGACGAATACTGGAAGAATCAACCCCCGATTTGATTACAATCTTTTTGAACTGGCTTGCTAGGTCACAATTTGCTTGTAATTTTCTAGTAGTACAAATATTTTACGTTTTGTGCCAAAAGTTGTCTCTGCACATAAATAGCAGTGTAACAAAGAAAATATTTCGTAATGAAGGACATGGTTTTGGGGACTGCGGAAATCAAACTCGACTTGGATCAAGCAGTTACTTTATAGCCTCATTGCAGAAAGTCTATGTAACAATAACTTTTTGACAGCCTACACATATCCTCAAGATAGTTCCTTGATTTATATATGAATTTTAAAAGGTTACACATTATATAAATCATAAACTGAATTACATATAGTTTTTGGAAGTAAAAACCACTGAAAACTCACAATTTCAATGGTGAAGAAAAAAAGGGATCATGATAAAGTTACATTAACAAACCAAGATATATGTGTGTGTGTATATAAAGTATACGAGTATATTTAGGACTGCTCCTCTTCCTGTGGTTGCTCCTCCTCCGGCGGTGGTTCTGGTTGGCTATCATCCTCATCTGTTGCTGCTGGTTCTCCTCCTCCATCTCCGCCACCTTCCTCCTCTGGTGGTGGTGGCTCAGGTGCGACATCCTCAGGCTTTACGTTACTCTTTCTATTTGCGGCCTCAAGGACATGAGTGTAATTTCCTTTCTCCATGAAAAGTTGAGCAAAATGATGTTTGCAATAAAGAACACCATCAAGGGCAGCATATGATGAGTGTGTAAGAGGGCAGCCTCCATGAGCACATTTAAAGCATGATTTATGATACGGTTCACCTTCCATCGTCACCTATAAATGTTCACAAGTTTTCATTTACTGTAAATGTTCACGATAACGTATATATATTGCAAATAACATACAATCTACTAACCTTTTCGAGGGGGTAGACAGTTTTGTTACATTGTCTACATTTGTCTTGGGTACCAGAGAACATAGATGAGAATTTGCTTTGAGTCCTTGACTGCAACATCAGTTTAGTTTTTATATAATACTCATCTCAAACACAATCATATGTATATAAATTTTTATAGACAAAAAGTAATAGAAAATTGTTTGCTCAACGTACCGTGTTTTCTCTATCTGGTTTCGCTGCAAATATAGGCAACAAATTGGAAAATCATCAATATCATATACAATACGAAACTTAAAATGCCACATATAAAAGTTATGTATGCAGTTTTTTCAGCAACAAGCTAAAATGTACATGGAAGCCATAGGCTTACTGCAAATGTGGTACATATAATTAGAAAGAAAAAGATCTTACATGTTTGAAAGTTCTTGCTAAAGTTTCCAGATTCTTTGAAAAGTTGTTCAAAGTGAGGCTTGCAGTAAAGTACTCCATCCATAGATGAGTAGCTATTCATCTGCCATAGAATGTTGTCATATGTCAAAAGGTTGATGTTTGACTTTTGAAGGTCAAACCAGTTGTTTTATAACATCGAAATTGACACGACAAATAACAATAGCCAGTGTTGGTTATCCCACTTGATAGAAACTCGTGCCTATTGTGGTGAAGTAGTAGATTTGCCAATAAAAAAAACAATAGTTGTTTTGTGATCATCTCTTTCTTATCAATATATATATATATATATATATATAGTGAAGGGATCAAGTGAGAACCAACATATATGGTGAGAACCGTGAGAACCACTAAAAAACCATCTCAGTTAAGGGCTACGCCCGTACCGTATACAACCGTCACCATCTCTTGGATCGCCGCCCATCAAATCCATACGATTCCCATATGCGTCCCTTGACGGTCAGTTTAGAACGGATAAGGGCCTCTGGCCCGTACCGTATACATACGTTTTCTTAACGCGTAACCCATATGATTTTTTACAAAAAAAAATTTTTTTTTTATTTTTTTTTTTGGAATGGGTTTTTGTTAAAAGAAAATAAAAAACAAAAAAAAGTTTCAAAAAATGAAAAATAAAAATTAAAAAAATAAAAAACCACACAAAAAAGAAGAAAAAGGAGAGGAAAACTAGTGGTTCTCACGGTTCTCTCCATATTTGTGGTTCTCACGTTAACCCTACCCTATATATATATATATATATATATATTATATATATACACACACAATTGTCCATAATGGTACTTGAACCTACACAACATCTAAGAAAGTTTTGATATCTTCTTACGAGATTCAGCTTGTCAAATTTGGATTTTGAAAACACTATGCTGCAATAATTCTGATGGTATATAAACGAGAACAAAGCAATTAACGACAAATCTCTCCATGATCTAAACGAGCCAAACACATTGCAAAAACATAAAGGAGAAGATATAAGAAACAAACCGAAAGAGTGCCTTTACAATGGCTGCATCTAAAGCACGATTTATGATAAGTAATCCCATCAACAGACAATAAATCGACAAAATAAACAGTCTTATCGCAAGCTTTGCATTTATCCAAAGTTCCTGTGAATGACATTGTCTTTTTCTTCTTATTTTTCTTGTTAGATTTTATGAAAAAATATATAATCCTAATGAGAGGGAAAGTACCCAACAAAACTGGGTTGTCAAATGACTAATTAAATGAGGATCAAAGGAAAAAGCATATCTGGTTTTGTGTGGGAAATATATTCCATTGTAATTGTAAATTTTTTAAGTTTTTTAGAATGGTTTAATTTGATTGAATCAATGAAATACTAACACCTGACTGGAGATCCTAATAATTTTGAGGCTAGCATTCGATATTGATGGTAAAAAAAACAAGGGTGGCTAATTTTTTATAGTTTGATTGGTTCCAAAATAAAGCAAAGATCACATAACTATTGACTTATTAACATTAGATTAGATATGATGCATACTATAATAAAATGACAATACGAATGTATACACGAAAACAAGTTCAATGGACATGTAACATGAAAGTAGGGGTTAGAGTTTTAAATCTTTGTCACGTCTCTTTTGCTATAATGTTACGTGATTTACCTTATCTCATGTTCGTTGTGGGATAATAATGGATCGGTTATCCATTCTAATTTACTTTTTACATTATAAATTCATTCAGATTGTTAAACGGAAATAGATTTTCAGAAAAATTTGTACAGATGAGACTTTTTTCGTTCCCTATGGTGTTTCTAGTATATTGGCGTTTAGGATGCGGCTCTTGGCTTATTTGGCGAAGTCTAACATTTAGAACATCAACCTTCCTAGTTTTGCAAAAGATTTTGCCAAAATACTAGAAACACCATAAGGGATGAAAATAATCTCATTCTTCTAGCTTGGTTTTCAATTAACTATCATCTAGATATCATTTTCGGATGTTACATACTCACACACAGCCCTGAGGTGTATAGACATGCATATATAGACACAATATATGCTACAGTGAGAATGAGCTACAAGGGTGACATTTCATCAATTTTCATCTAGTTAAGTTCCATTACTCACATATGTGCCTAAGATACCAGGGAAAACAACATGGTTACTTACACTAGTTTGTTGAAATGCTTGTCATCGACCTTTTCTTTTTATAAAGTTATTAGCTAAGTTCGTGTTAATTAAGCACGACCTATGTAAATCGGTTTTATGCCGAAAGGTATAGATATATGTAGAGATTATGGAAAGGATAAATGAAATCACATTGAGAAGATGGGTTACATACTCTAAAAGAAAGATGCAAGACGATGAGATGGTTATAGCGACACACCTTCCCTCTCTTTTTTAAAGTAGCGGGTCACCTTTTTTGGGCTCGCCATATTGCTTTCTTCATCTTTTTTTTTTGGACATTTAATTAATTAATAATGTACGTAGTTAAATAGATATGATAAATTTATAACAATTTTTTGTCATGTACCGTAAGTACAAACATCTTATTGCACTAGGTACAACAAAGTGGCGGTTGTATATGGTAAAAAATATTTGTAGATTTATCATCACCCTAGGTAAATACTTACTTGATCGTGCGGGTCGTGCTAGTCATGCAGGCACTATGTGTGTGTATGCTATATAGGTACTGTTTTAAAAAAACGAGTACTAAAACAAATAAAACAAATTTCTTTCTCTTAATTGAATAATGATTGCGGCTCAGTTTATACATTAATTAGCTCTATGAAACTTTGTGCATCAGTTTTTATCTTACTCCGATGGTCAAGATCTTACCGTACTTATTTCACTTTAATAATTGTTTTACAATAATCAATCCTTATATATGACTTACTATTAACGACGAAACCCATTTATCGTTCACGAGCCTATCGAACAAACCAGATAGGGATCTATTTACATATACTAAGTAGGACATTTCTCACTTAAAAAACACGTTATGTATGGATTAAGTATAACATCGTTTCTTATTATGTGTTTTTATTATATTCAAAAAATTATTAAGATTAAATATATAAAAATAGGGGAAATGTTGTGTACTGCATATTGATGAAGGAAAAAAAACCATTTGCCCCCTGAAATTTATTAGATTTACACATTAAATCCCCGGTGTGTGAGTGTAGCACTACCTAAGGTTGCGTAATGTTGCAGTACGGATGATATCCCCATAAAAATATATACGAGTATCATCTTTAATCCCTTATAAAGAGAATTGGATTAAAACTTTAAGCATATTTTTTGTTTCAAAAATGTCCCTTTCAGCATATTTATGGTTCCCAAAATGCCCTCCACACACTACAACACTATTTAGTGTATGTATAAATATTATATTGGTTTGTTTTTTGCTTTATTATATTAGTTTACTATTTTTGTTATCAATTTGTAATTGATTCTAATTTAATTAACATTGATCTTTCTATATGGTTTTAAAACAATCGACCGAATCTCATAATCTATATTTTTGACACACTCTGTAACCAATGTATTCATCTAAAAAAGTAGTTATAACATTCCGCCGCAACGCGCGGTTACTATGTCCGTTTTCTTTTAAATACAACTGTACCTAATTGAGGGATGTCATTTGACAAAACATTGAACACAAGGGAGCAAAATAAGCACTTGTCATTCATTCATGTAATTTCCTTTACACTACCGCCTTTCACACTCCACTTTCACGTCGGAAAACTAATGGCCGGCGAAGTTTCTGATCAAATCAACCGGAGATTCTTCGTCGCCGTACATGTTGGCGCTGGTTATCACTCACCGGTTAACGAAAAATCTCTCCGATCTGCCATGAAAACCGCCTGCCTTGCTGCCGCTTCTATTCTCCGAACGGTCCTTTCTCTCTCTCTCTCTATATATATATATATATATGTATATGCTTATAATAATGTTCTGAAAAGTCTTAACTTTACTATTACTTTTTGATTGATAATGTTGTATGTGTTCATATGATTTGTTATAGGGTTCCGGGGGATGCGTAGATGCTGTATCAGCAGCTATTGAGACCTTGGAGGTATAACTGTTGTCGCCGTGTCATGACTAGCTTTAAATATGAATGCTCAGTTTGTTTTTAATGAATAATATGCATATTTTATCATCACCACTCCAAATGCTCCTCGTTTTTTTGGTGGAATGGTGAAGGGAATAAGTTGGAAAAATGAATTGAAAGCGGTTAGGTCCTTTATTATATAGGCTACTTTAGTATAGGTAGGTAGGAGTACATTATGGTAGGATGAGTCACCCGATACCTATAGAGCGAAAGAGCTGCCTGGTGATCCCTAGGTTGCAGCACTAACTGAGTATTAGTATAGTAGGTTGTTTCATTTTGTAGAAATTCATGGAACTCTTTTATGGATTTTCATGAGTTATTGGGAGGAGTATTTAGTGTAGATCATATTATATTTAAACTGTTTTTGGTCTTAAAAATTGTTCTTTAGTCTCACAAAAATTTTAGACTAATAACGGTAAATCTCGTTTATTGAATGTTGAGCTGCAGAATGACCCATGCACAAATGCTGGGAGAGGGTCAAATTTGACAGAGGATGGTCATGTTGAATGTGATGCGAGTATTATGGATGGTAATTCTGGAGCATTTGGGGCTGTAGGAGCTGTGCCAGGTATATCCTTAATTCGCTTTATTAATATTTTTCTGAAGACACACGTTCAGTATATATTTAGATTGTTTACATTGGGGCTTTTGTTCTCATATATATGTATTTTACCTTTCTGTGAAGCATATGATTACCAGGTGTAAGAAATGCCATTAAGATTGCGGGTCTGCTGATCAAAGAGCAGATGTCAAGTTCATCCCTGCTGGGTCGCATTCCTCCCATGTAAACTTCCATCACATTTTTGTCTTTCTGCTATACATCATAAGCTAGTTTTTCTGTTGTGGCTTCATCCGCCTGCACACTTCCTCTTATCCTTTGGATTAAAGTATAAAAATAAGGCTGAATGTGAAATTCAGTCCTTACAGCCAATTTTTAACTATTTTTGCATTCTGTTTTACCAAAATTGTATAGCTCACTTAGTAATTTAGTATATTTAGGTATGTAAGGTTTGTAGTAACCTATTTATCCTGATCCAATAGAAGCCCAATATGAGTGCTACATGTAAAAAGCAGTAAACATTTGGACCTGATCTATATCATATCAACTAATATGGTTTTCTAAGATTGTTAAAACTGTGTGTGGTAGGTATCATAGCAATTCAGTATTCACTAATTAGTAATTACACAGTAATGCAATGTTTGACTTGTCCTTTAATTCAATGAGAGCCGTGATTAATAACCAAAAATCTACAACACCCCTTAGTAAGACAGGGTAAGCTACCAATTTGCTATTTAGTTACTTGTATGGCAAAGTTTCAAAATCACTATATGTGCAATACCTACTCAAAATGAATTCAAACTTCTTTTTATGTGTGATACTGGTACATTCTCCCTAATACACTTTCCTTTTTTCAATAACCTATCAGGTTTTTAGTCGGTGAGGGTGCACGTGCTTGGGCAAAGTCCAAGGGCGTTGATATCCCTGGAACCATTGAAGAGGTCGATGAGGTAGCCTTGACCAGGGACCCAGTCCTCATTTCATAAATTTTACATGTGACAACTAAAATACACTAGACTACAATTTTCTGCTTACAGTGGCTTGTGACAAGAAAGGCAAAAGAACAATGGAAGAAGTATAAAGCAATGCTTGAAGATGCTATGGCCAGAGTTTATTCAGGGGAACTATTATCTAGGCCTCAACAAATTGATAAGGCATCTGGTATGCGTAGTAAAAAGGGAACTTTGTATGTATAAGTTCAGTTCAATGCAATTGAACTTCATCAAGGGATTAGTTATAATTTTTATAATGAAGCTGCATTCTGCAGTCTGCAGTACTTTTGTCTTGTAAATCTGTCTTTCCTCGTGAGCATTTTCTTGAAACTGGTTGGTACAGGTTTAGGAGACTAAAAATGTAGTTAAAACTCAGTCATTTTATTGTCTTTTTAGCTGATTGGCTGAAACGTTATCTTACCTCTTGGCTAAGGTCTTCATATAGAATTTCAAAGTTATAGTTGAGCTTTGACAAACGTTTCCGAAGTATAAGTTTTGATGAATTTCATGTATGTTTTACAATCAGTTGATTTAAGTCATATGGCCGGTGGTGATCATGTTACACAACCTGCACCTGGAGAAGACAGAATCATGGATACTGTAGGAGTTATATGTATCGATAAGGAAGGAAATATAGCATCTGGAGCTTCTAGTGGTGGCATTGCACTAAAGGTAATCTAGCTGCAATATTCAAACATTTGTAACCTAACCCCACCCGCATCTCGCATCGGTCCTTAATTTTTCAAATTAACCAAAAGAAAAGACATACCTTGCCTAAGTATTTCAACTTCTTTTTTATGTTTCTTCTGGTGATCACATGCTACTATTATGGAAAATAAATGATTAGCTGGGTTTGGATCTTGGTTTCCCTATTATCTATTTTCTCAAACATTAAGTTGCATCTACTCTAGAGGTGGCAAGATGGGCAGGCGGGTTGAGCAATGGGTTCCATTTGAAGCATGTAACTTTTGGCAGGGATCGAAACGGGTCGAGTAACTGAGTTTAAATGCTTGTTCCACTTATGTTTTTTATATGTATTAATGCATACACTATAATTTTACAAAATCAACATTCTCACATTTATTATATAAGTTTTTGAACTAAGATATTAACTAGGTTCAATGTCTTAAAATTTAATATAGACTTTTTAGTGACTTTCAATCTGCTGAGGGTTGACTCGTTTCCATTTAGCTAAATATGTTTATTCAACCCATTTTGAGTTTGAGAACACAACCCCGAATCGACTGAATCATAAAGAAATGAATTGAAAATGAAGTTTATGTGGAAGGTTAAGATGATTGAACTGCTTAAGTAAATGAGATATCCTGCTTTTAGTCATCCATTGTCTTCCCTCAGTCCCTCATTTCCAGAGACACGAGATTTATGTAAACTATTATTATTATTATTATTATTATTATTATTATTATTTATCAATTTATTCGATTGCTTTATATGTTGAGAGATTCTTCTTGAAATTAATTTAGGTCAGTGGGCGTGTGGGATTAGCAGCAACATATGGTTCTGGTTGTTGGGCATCCTCGAAGGGCCAATCTGATGATCCTTTATTAGTTGGTTGCTGTGTTAGTGGTTCCGGAGAAACTCTGATGAGAAACTTTGTTGCTCGGGAGTGCTGCACATCTTCATTATTGTATGATTTGTATTTGCTTTTTTCAGATATTATTTTTGTTAAATAATAAAAGCAGTGTTGTAAACTTCTGAGTCCAAGGGCGAATAATTTCAACATAGTTCACAAATTTGTCAAAGTTCAGTCAGAACTTGCGCAACTTGGGAAAAAATCGGCCAACTCTGTCAAAACTTGGTGTTAACTCGGTCAAAAATGGGTCCAAAATCGGTTTGAAGTATTAAAACAATTCTGTTAATGTTTCTAAACATACTTTTAGGGTCCTATGAACAATTTCCTGTGAACATGTCATATACTTTTAGCATCCTATGAATAATTTTGAGGTCCTATGAACTGTGATTGCAGATCACAGACTGGTCCAGGTGCTGCCTGCTCAAAAGTCTTGGAGTCCATAATCAAAGACAGTAGGCGAAATGGTAGTGATGGAAGTGCAGGAGTTCTGCTTGTCCAAGCCGAGGCTCCCTTAGTTGTGAGTTTTCAAAAATCTTTACCAGATGTGTTGAAATGGGCTGGAGTGGTTGGACCAGAACACTTTAGTAACAAGAAGCTGTCTTTTTATGAGCAGTTATTTTGTCAAATTTGATAAGAAAAATTAATATGATGAAATAAATTTTTCTTTTTGAATAAAATGAGTTTAGAGATTTCATGCATTACAATTTTACAAATACACATACTGTAGGGGTTGAACCTTTTTTCCCCCCTATATATCTTATTTGTCTTGATAGAGGTTAATGGTAACCTGAATGAACTGATAGATAAGTAAATGGGTTGAAATTGCCACCTTTGCATACTACTGGTTAGAGTTTTGAAGTTTGAGTTGGTTTTGATAGGCACGTGGAGCATCATCACTGTTGAAATCTGTTGAAATCGTGGCTAGCTTCACTTCTCTGTCTTTTGGAATAGGCTATTTTGATAATTCCATGGAGCAACCAAAGGTATGAAACTTTTCTTTGCTTCCTATTAATAAAATGGGAAAAATGGTTGAATAACTTTCACTTACTCCATAAGGCCTGTGCTGGCTTGATGGGAAGAAAGATTTTCAGTTACATAGTTTCTGTCCTATTAACAAGCAGAAGTCATAGTTAAGTGAGATAAGAAATAAAAAAGATCACTGTATGCAATTAGAGCATAAACCATAAGCTACACTTGGATTTGTCAAATCCAATTATATTGAATAACATTAATGTAACTGATATTATTAACTTTAAATATGTAAATAGTGAAAAAAGAATTTCTAACTAAAAATCAACAAACAGTGATTACTTGACTATTTCGCCAAGATCATATTCTGAGAGATAAATTATCGATCTCAAACCATTCATTATCTTGCATTCATCAATCATTCTTCTCAATGGTATTTTCAATTCTTTAAAAGGGTTATGAATAGATGGAAGTTTCTTGGTGCCTGAATATACAACTTTCCTGCAAATATGTGTTGATTTTTGTTAACTCGCAAGTCATTACCATTCCTTTCATTCATGTTTAGCTATTATTATAAAGCTTGATACCCTCCTAAAAGGAATAAGATGTCAGTCACTACTTTGACTAGTACAATTAGGGTTAATCAATCTCACAAATCTTTTTTTTAGTTAATTAATAGAACCGGATTTTTCTTATCAGTTTTTTCAGAATATTTACCTGAACAGTGACACATGTTCAATCACCAGCCAAAAATCTGTTGGAAATGAGGATGAAGATATATGTCAAGATGGTTAAGCTTATAATAATTTTGTTAAATAGATAAAGAGTGTATAATGTACCTGTTTTTAACGAACCCCTATATATAACAAAAAGCTTGTTAAACAGGATGTGGGGTCTCTGAAGTCTAGAAAATGAGTAACATCCTTAATATTTGCAGCAGTTTATTGTACTTTAAAGTATAATGATCATTAAGATGTTCTTCATTAATGCTGTGTTTTTGTTTTCTTTTTTTCTTTCAGGCTTCCATCTTGAGGAGGACAAAACAACGGAATAATACAGACATTTGCCAATATGCAGCGTTAGTCAACCTATCTTCCAAGTAGATATGGGGTTCAGGCTGGTGTTTTATGTACAGTTTCGTAAGTTATACAAATACATTTTACATTTTAAATTTAACCACCTTATGTCTTAAAAGTTACGCAGGCTTGACTATAAGTACTAAACAGGTTCTTATAGTGTAATGGATCTTTTCCGTTTTTAATGATAGAGAGTTGAGGGAATAATTATGGATTAATTTTATTGGTATCACGTGTTTTCGGTAATCATATTATTATGCAATCTGTGTCAGTTTGGCCTACCTCTGGAAAATTGCATCTACTATACGTTCATGGCATTCAATTAGTGTATAGGTTCATGAAGAAGGTGTTTATCGGTGATATTCTGTGGCACTTGTAATCTACTTTAGCTTTTAGGTTGAAGTTAAGTACAAGCAATTCATCTTAGTTTTATCTAAACATATTTAGCATTTAGAGAAAATATGGTCAGCTTCGACTTTAGGCTTTTATATATGAACAAGGAGACAAATTCTGAGTGCATCAACTTCTACAGGAAGTGGCCTTGAATATGCTATATAATTTTAATTAAAAATTTTCAGTGTCATACTAACAGAGAATGACGCATCACTGTGAGTTTATAATATAATGTGATATTGGGTTAAAACATCTTTTTTATTGTCAAAGTAAATTTAAAGATATCAAAGCCAAGATAAAAGTGGCTTCACTTTGATACCAAATTTATATAATATTACAACCACTGCGACAGTCAGTGGGGAAATTCATCACAGAACATAACGAGCACATCAAAGATCCAAAATAACCTGCACATTTGCACTAACAATTGTTTTTTGAACGTAATGGCTAAATAAAAATCACTCTAAATCATATGTTCATTTGAAAGATATGACCCCATTTTTATCGAAGAAGCACCGCGAGTGACCACCATGGAAGACCACCATGGGAGACGATGCTAACTTAACTGGAGTTTCTACACCTTCTTCAGCATGTAATATGCCAGTGTTGAAGCTAAGATTTGTTTCAGCTAATCAATGTGATTGACTTATGTGCACTGACATGAAATAAGATCTTTTATTCGGTATACTAAAGATACAAAAGTCATAACGAAAGATACATAAATGACAATTGCACTCTCAAGCATCGTTTTCATTATCAAGTAGTCACCGAAAGGACACAATCTTCAAAACTTGTGGTCACTCAAAAGATGTAGCACCATTTCTATCAAAAAAACACCCCGAAGGACCACCTTCTGGAGGCAATGCTACCTTAACCGGAGTTTCTGCACCATCTTCCACACTTAGTATACCAGTATTACGGTTAATATCTGTTTTAACAAAGCCTGGACACACACAATTGATACATATAGCTGTATTTTGTTTAGCAAAGATCCTTGTGTATGCATTCATAGCTGCTTTTGAGACAATATATGCTGATAATGTAGTAGGCCAGCCTTTGATTTCTAACAACCCCTCTTTATAGTCATTCAGATACTGGTCAAGTACTTCATCTATTTTCTCTTCTGTTAAATTTTCAACATCACTTAATATTCTTATAGCCCATTCATTTTTCAAGCCCTGGAATATGCAAAAGATAATTTAAATATTTTCGTTCACATAGACCGCTATAGAAACATGGTGTTAATCAAGTTGGATCGTGTACCTTTAATTTTCCCATGGACGAAGAAACATTTACAATTCGTGGGGAGTCGGATGATTTGAGGAGGGGAAAGAAATGCTCAATCATTTTCTTGGCACCATAGTAGTTTGTTTGCAGACATTGTACAACCAACTCCTCATTATCGGTTAACATGCCTTCCATCTTGATTTGGGTTCCAGTAGCCTATGATGAAAAAAATGCAATGATAACAACAGAAAAATCAGTATAAAAAAAAGACTCGTTAGATTACACAACCTTCACGCTTCAAGTTTTTCTCAACTAACTCTATCAGTTAGATCCAAACATATCGAAATCACATAGATGCAGTAACCACTCAACTGACAATCAAAACTGAAACTATTTCATCTTTATAAGTATTCCATCATTTCCATGTTAAAGTCATTTTCTACGGGTCTTTGGAAGATCAGAAAAATTACACCTAAAATCCATCAACAGGATTTTAAAGTCACATATTTGTATATGATCTCTTAATAACTCGATGAACTATAATCTACTTAAAATACGTATCGACCGGGACATTATAATCTTTTAAGGACAAAAAAAACTGACGATAAATTCATCACGAGGCAACTCTCAAAACAAACTTATTACCTCATTGCCACTAGATTTTGAAGCCCTAAAAGCTTCTTCATCGACCGTAACTCCACCAATTCCTGCATTGTTTACCTGTGATATCACAAAAGATGAAAAACTACGATACTTTTTCGTTTTATGTATCTTACATTTTATTATATCACAGGAATAAGTGGATATGAGACTGTTAACCATGAAATGGGACAATCACTTTTTTATGAAACAAAAGGAATATGGCTGATATATGATAAAAGTGCAAAATATCAAAGATTTAAGAACATGGTTGTGAAGTATCATACCAAAATATCAAGTTTGCCAAATTGGGTTTTCACAAACTGAGCTAAAGAAGCAACACTAGCAGGATCAGCCACGTCGAGCTGATGAAATATAACAAGATCGCAAATATCAGTCCCTTTGAATTTCTCGAGTGCAGCGATCCCTCTGTTTTCATCTCGAGCAGTCAACACTACTTTGACCCCATTTGAAGCGAGTTGTTTGCAAATTTCAAATCCTATCCCTTTGTTTGCCCCTGTTACCACTGCATATCTAAAGACATCCACATTTACATGTTCAAATCGTTTAGTCCATTCCATCCCAAAATCATAGACAAGGTGTTTGTAATTTAGTGTAACACATAGATCCAGAAATTGTTGTTTTAGGAAAATGGTACCACGAACACAAGGTTGACTTACGAATCTTAAACAAAAAATATGTTAAAATGACTACTTGTAAAAAACATAGTATAATTAATCAGTACTACAGTACAAACAAACAATCTTGTATCTAAACTAATAAGAGTATATAAATACATGAATGATTGATTACTCGATATGATTTCTATAATTAGTGTAAGTATCTCCTATCTTCTATATATATATATATATATATATATATATATATATATATATATATATATATATATATATATATAAAGCAATAAAAGAACACACATGTTGATCGGGAGAATGACAGAGTCGTGACATTACCTGTTGTTCCCAGATTCTGCCATTTACTTTTGGTGGCTTGATAAGGAGAGTTTATATAAAAGCCTGTTTTTATTTGGACTAGTGAGTTGTGACTGTTTTGGATCAAGAAGCATTTGTTTGTCAGTCAGTTTATTTAACAAGCCTGCCTGGCCACCATTTTTCATCTGTTTTGTTTAACAACCAAAGAATATTATAAATTTTGATTATAGGGATTATGAACTGTGAAATACGTAGAATCATCATTCAAGAAAATAACATTTTATTGATAGTACATTCGAATTACAACATAATATTACAACTAAATTAACAAGTAACTAAACAATACAAGAAAGAAATTAAACAGAAACATAAAAGAAAGAAGAAGGCAAAAACGGGCTGAGGGTTCTGTTAAACAGAGGTCCCTTAAAACTGATTTCGGGCCACCCAAGTGAACCGTCAGTTTTCCAGGGTACAACAGCCGAAGCAGTATGTACTGCCGGAGTTAACCAACAACCCGAAATTATACCTTCAAGAACAGCTTGAAGAGAAGAGAATGAGAAGGAGAAGGAGTGAAATTGTGTATCCAGATTGAGTTATGGAAGTGTTGGTGTCGTTGTTGTAGTTCTGCATGAACAACTACTTCATGTATAAGTAGTTTGTAACAGGTTGTTACACCTGTTGCAACAGGTGGCAAGACTTAAGCGAGTCACACCAAGTGGATTCCACTGAGCTAAGGAAGCCAAAACTGAGCTAAGCCGAGCTAGCCAAAAACAAAGGCGGCTCTAAAGCGGCGATGCGAGCGGGCTAAATGCAAGGTGCGTCACTAAAACGCCACATTACGCCTCATCGCCCACGACCCCGGTCCCGGGCGCGTCGGGTGTTTCGCACCCTTCTTGCCCACTTGGGGTGTGGCCCCTTATAAGGAATTATTATTCCTCCAACACTCCTCCTTATAAACACACTTAATGTTTATACTTCTACCAATGTGGGACAAACCCACATTAGTTAAACACACTTTCAACTTCATTTTAACATATCTATTTCACTTGTATATTTTATGTTTATTATTTAAACATATTAAATAATAATTATACATAAAATTTCCAACAATAATATCACTCGGGTATCTATGTTATGTAATGAACTTTATTCGGTCCAATCAATGTAGCGGGTGACCGTTTCTTCTCTTTAACCTATACTCATACACCTTTTTTTTTTACAGCGAGTTAGTAGTTGGCAGTTTTCAGTGACATCCAATTGGGCAGTATGTGGTGCTCGAACCACGCATGCCTACCAGGACTCTCAAAACCCCCCCTAGTAATCCACTCCTACAAATGTAGGAACTGATTCGAACCCTGGTGGATTTCTCCAAGGTGTAAGAGCTTACCAATGGGTCACCAACCCATTGGCTTCTTCTTCTTTCTCTTTTATCTCTAATTATATCATTATATATATATAGGTTTAGGTTTGTAATGAACTATACATGAATGTTTATGTTGTGTAATGAAAAACTAGAATATTCATTATATGTAAATGAATTACTCAGGTGTTAAATAGTAAATAAATCTTTTAAAATTATAATTTGGATCATTATATTCTTTTATGAGTTGAATTAATAATTTAATTAGGCCACCTACTCCATTGTTTATAAGGACCCTTGGTAAGACTTAACAGGTTCCGGTCTGTTTAAGGGCTGTCATAGTTCTGGGCCATTTATGCACCTCTACTTGCTTCAACAACCCAAGACTGATTCTCACAAACCTCTTCATAGTATTACTATGTATCAAAAGCTTTTTGGAAACTGATCTATTTAACACTAACTATGTTGTTCAATGTGTGTAAGCCAAAAGAGAAGGGTGGATTAGGGTTAAGGGATATGAAGAAATGCAATGAATTTTTGCTAATTAGGCAATTTTGGAAAATAAGGATTCCTTATGGGTAAATGTAGTCAAATTAAAAGGGAAAAGTATGTGGGCTACTTCAATAGAAAGTAATGACAGTTGGGGATGGAAAACAATGTTAAAAATCAGAGACATGATTAAAGATCATGTTAGATATGTGATTGGTAATGGAATGAAAGTCTCTCTATGGTATGATAAATGGTGTGAGGAAGGCCCCCTTTCTGATTTTATTTCAAGGAGAACAATTTATGAAGCCAGACTGGAGGATGAGATGTAGGTTGCTGAAATATATAATGAGGGAAGGTGGAATTGGCCAACTGAATGGAGTGAGAGGTTTCCGTGTCTAGGGAAATTAATATTCCAAATTGGCAGAATGATAAGGAAGACAGAGTGCAATGGATTAGTAAGGAAAACCAATTTATGGATTTCAGTACAAAACAGGCTTGGGGAGATTTAAGGGATAATAGCCCAAATGTTGTTTGGAAGAGTTTTATCTGGTTTACTCAAATGATACCTAGGCATGCGTTCATTTTATGGCTGGTTGTACAGGAGAGGTTGATGACACGGGATAGAATGGAAAAATGGCAACATGATGGTGTTCTTCATTGTGTTTTCTAGTCAAGGAGATGCTGATAACCATGATCACCTTTTCTTTCAATGTTCTTATACCATGAAGATATGGGATGATATGAAGGGTATGACTCATTTAATGGCTAATGGGTCAAGCATTAAGGATCTGGTTGATGAAATTGCAGTTAAGAAGGTCCAGAATAGCATTAATGTAACATCCGTGATATTTGACCGTTTGACTTGGTGTGTAATTTGACGAGTTATTTCGATCATTAATATAATTTAAATCATTTTGAGACTTATTGACGTATTATATGCTAGACGAGGTCATTTGGGCCGACACATTATGTGACTCGATGCATGACGGTACTTAATTTAATTAATTAATTATGTAGACGGGTCGACCCATGGGTGAAATCCAAGACCCATGACCCAACTAATTAAATTACCCAACCCTATCCCCTCCCAACTCTTGCACCCAATCCCTCTCATCCATTCACTCACCCACACACATACTCTTATCTCTTTCTCTCTCTAATTCAATGCAAGAACATCTCTCTCTCTCTCTAGATTTCTTCATCATTTATTGCTATTCTTGTAATATTTATACTAGATTAATCATCACCATCATCCTCTAATCATCATATCCAAAGATTGAGTCCTCATAGTGCAAGAATCATCAATTCGGGTCGATATTCGGGTTTGAGCATTAGTGGTGATTTTGGTAAGTACAACTTCACTCAAAACAATCATTTTACATTTATTATCACATTCTAAAAATAAACACATGAAATAATTGGTCAAAATCGGGTCGAACTTCAAATTAAGACAACATTTAGGGTTTTGGTATCCTAGGTTGGTTTTGGCCGAATTAAAGCATAGATTTGGTGTTTTAAACTTAACTCAAGTGATGGGTTAAATATATTTATGTTTGTTACGGTTTAAACAAGCTTCAAAATGAGTCATCCAACCACTTTGGTCGAAATGGGGTTTTAAAGTTAAAAAAAATGGGTTTTGGGTCGTTTTGAACTGCTGCTGCTACTGATGTACATTCTGCTCAGTTTCCACCGTCTGGGACGGTAACCACCGTCGTCTGAGACGTTGTGTTGGTGGTGGGTGGCGTCTGGAACATTTCTGGGGAGCGTCTGGCATGGTTGTAGCGAGTGGCTACGGTAAACACACCGTACAAGATGGTGGCTTAGAACCCCTTTACGCCAAACTCCACTGTTTTACGCTGCCTAAGACGCTGAACTTGATAAATCTGTGGCACCATCTGAGACGGTGGACCACACCATCCAAGACGCCAGGCCAAATCTGGCAGACCGTCTCTTACGCTGGAGTTTAACGTCTCATACGCTCAACTAAGATTTCCCACCGTTTGAGACGCCATTGTTGGCGTGTTAGACGTTGGCCCACAAATAAGCTTTTCCTGTTTGACTAGTGATGATATACCGTGTACGGAGCTCTACCTCCGATATCAGAGGACCTCCGTATCCATAATAATATTTGTTTAACAGTAGCGGAGCAGTAGCATTCACAGGAAAGGACCTCTGTAGTCAGGGTTATTCCGAAGCTCCTGATACGCTCAGGATTTCTTGTATTTATCTAAATCTCCCATAAAGGAAGATATATCAAACACTCGAATATCTCGGATACGAGATCGTCACAAATATCCTTAAAAGATAGGAGATATCCTGAAAGGAGGAAAAGATTTACCCTAACTCATTTTCCTCATCTCCAAGTTTCTAATCCCCTATATATAGGGATGTCTCTCTACATCCAAGAGGATTCATTCACCTCTTGAGGAAAAAACCCTATACATAAAGGCGTAAAGCGGCCTCCACGCCCTTTGACCAGTAGGGAATCGCCTACAAAACACCTCCATCACTCCTGAACCCCGAGGTCGGAGCCATTGAACGATTCTTGGATCAAACAAATTGGCGCCATCCGTGGGACCAAACAATTACCGAGCCCACCCTTGATCGAAAAAGTAAAATGGCCGACCTCAACCCTGGAACGAGAGAGACAAGGGGCGGTGGCTATAGACCACCCCTGAGTCTTTCCGAAAAAGAGACTAAAAGAAAAACCGCAGACGACAGTATCGCAGCAGAAGATATAATTTTCGACTCTAAGCAAACCAACATGTTCTCGGAGGACCCACTGGTAATACAAGTCACAGTCTGCAACATCTTGGTTCACAAGGTGTATATCGATGGGGGTAGCGAATGCGACGTTCTTTATGAGCATTGCTTTCTGCAACTCCCCGATCAGATAAGGAGCCTGATGACCTCTGCTAAGACACCGTTAATAGGATTCGCAGGAGAGCGGATCTGGCCGATAGGAGAGATAAACCTGGCTGTCGAAATCGGACAACCGCCCACTGTCAGAACAGAGGGGCTTGATTTTGTTATAGTAAGGTCACCCTCCCCCTATAACATGCTATTAGGAAGACCCGCCATGAGGAAGCTGGGAATCGTCACGTCAATAATCCATTCAATGGTCAAGTTCCTGACCCCGGAAGGGGTAGGGACGATAGAATCCAGACGCGACACTGGGAGACATGTCCATGGCGTAAAAAGAGCCAAGGAAGAAACGAAAGTTACAATCCCAACAATAGCGGAGCAAGACAAAGAAGAAGGAATCGCGATAAACCCAGCATTCCCGGAGCAGTTGGTCGCAATAGGGAAACAATTACCAAAGGAATTCAAACTAAAGCTCCGAAAGCTACTAGAAGAGAACATGGATGTCTTCGCATGGGAATACTCCAATATGACAGGAGTCCCACGAAAGATATCAATACAGGGTGAAGAATTCACAATGGAGCACAGGCTGAATGAACACAAACACTTGACCCCAATCCACCAGAAGAAGAGATCCTTAGCAGCGGAAAGAGATCAGGTTGCACTTAAAGAAGTAGACGAACTTTTAAAAGCAGGAATAGTAAGAGAATCGGTATATCCAACATGGGTAGCCAACCCGGTCATGGTAAAGAAGAGCGACGGGGGGTGGCGAATGTGCGTAGACTTCACGAACATAAACAAAGCTATGCCGAAGGACTGCTACCCCTTACCGGAGATCGACTGGAAGGTCGAATCTGTAGCGGACTTCAGGCTGAAGTGCTTCTTGGACGCGTATAAAGGCTACCATCAGATATAGATGGCTAAAGGCGATGAAGAAAAGACATCGTTCTATACTAGCAAAGGGATATATTGCTACACAAAAATGCCATTTGGTTTGAAGAATGCAGGAGCTACGTATCAGCGATTGGTCGATAAGGCTTTCCAACACCAACTAGGAAGGAACTTGGAAGCCTATGTCGAAGATATGGTCATCAAGAGTAGGAGCGAGGACGAACTGCTACTAGATATAGATGAAACCTTTAACACGCTAAGAAGCATTAACATGAAGCTGAACTCGAAGAAGTGCTCATTTGGATTAGAAGAAGGAAAGTTCCTCGGATACTATATAACGAAGAAGGGGATACAAGCAAACCCGTCGAAAGTAAACAAACTCTCACAGACGCTCCCACCAACTTCCATAAAGGAGGTACAAAGTCTAAATGGGAAGTTGGCGGCGCTGAGCAGGATTTTATCTAGAGGAGCGGAAAAGCAGCTCCCGTTTTTCAAAACACTTAAAGGATGCATCGACAAGAAGACCTTTAAATGGACAGTCGAAGCCAACGAAGCTTTTGAACAAATGAAGAAATACATCGCGGAGCTACCAACTTTGACGTCACCTATAGCAGGAGAGACACTATACATATATATAGCGTCATCCGCGGAATGCGTGAGCTCCGTATTATTGGCAGAAAGAGATAAGAAGCAAATACCGATCTACTTCGTTAGCAGAATACTGCAAGGAGCAGAAACACGGTACCCGGAACTTGAAAAATTAGTCCTGGCATTAGTCCACACCGCCACAAGACTACGAAGGTATTTTCAAGCTCACAACATAGTTGTCCTAACGGAAAAACCAATTAAACAGGTGTTACTAAAATCGGAGAAGTCGGGAAGAATGGCTAAGTGGGCCATTGAGCTTGGAGAACATGACATTGAATTCAGAGTGCGAAATTCAGTGAAAGGACAGGTGTTAGCAGACTTCATTGCAGAAACACAGCATAACAAGGAAACCGGAGCTGCAAGTCACTCAAGCACACTGACCATCATCGAAGACCAAGACCGTGGTGAATGGCAGCTATATACAGACGGAGCCTCAAGCAAAAGCGGCTCCGGAGCTGGACTAATGCTGATAGGGCCTGATAGAAAAGAATATACATATGCCCTAAGGTTTAAATTCGAAACAACGAACAATGAAGCAGAATACGAAGCACTACTAGTAGGGCTGCGCATAGCAAAAGAAATGATGGTTCCCCACATTCATACATACGTAGATTCCCAGCTAGTAGCAAAACAAGTTCAAGGGGAATTCGAAGCAAAGCAACCAACAATCAAACAATATTTGGAGAAAGTCCATGAACTTATAAACTGCTTCGGATCATTTGAAATAGAACACATAAGGAGAAATCAGAACCAAAAAGCAGATGCATTAAGTAAATTGGCGTCCCTCACCTTCTCCCACTTAGCCAAGGACGTCCTAATTGAAGTACTCAAAGAAAGGTCAATAAGTGAAAAAGAAGTGTTGGACATAATAAAAGAAGACTCCAACAACTGGATGAGACCCATAAGAGAGTACCTAATAAGTGGACTCCTGCCGGAAGACAAAAACGAGCCTAGAAAAATACGCATTAAGGCACCATAATGTAAAATCATGGATGGAATATTGTACAAGAAGGCTTTCCTAACGTCGTGGTTAAGATGTGTGGGGCCAAACGAAGCCAACATAATCATTACAGAGATGTACGGAGGAATCTGCGGACATCACGCTGGCCCAAAATCAGTAGTAGCTAAAATACTAAGACTTGGGTACTACTGGCCAACAATGCACCAGGACGCTTCAGCAATGCTGCAAGTATGCGTAAATTGCCAGCTTCATGCAAACGTTAGCAGAATGCCAAAACAAGATATGACCTCCGTCATCTCAGCATGGCCATTTGCGCAATGGGGGATCGACATAGTCGGGCCACTCCCATTAGCAGCATCGGGACACAAATTTTTGGTCGTTGCAATAGATTACTTCACCAAATGGGTAGAAGCAAAACCACTGATAGAGATAACCGGGAAGAACATCGAAAAGTTCGTTTTCGAACACATCGTGTGTAGATTTGGAGTACCACACATCATCATCTCTGACAATGGAAAACAATTTTCGGAAGGCACCTTCCCTGAATTCTGCAACTGGCTAAAAATTCAGCAGAACTTCACATCCGTGTACCACCCACAGGGTAACGGAATGGTCGAAGTCACAAATAGAGACCTTGTAAAAGGAATAGAAAAAAGGTTGGGCCCCACCCGAAAAGAATGGGTAGATGAGATACCATTGGTACTTTGGGGGCTCAGGACCACACCAAAAAGGGAACAAAAGAGACCCCCTTCAGCTTGGTGTATGGATCAGAAGCAGTCCTGCCAACGGAGCTCCATGTATCAACATGCAGGGTATCCA
This sequence comes from Erigeron breviscapus, assembly GCA_034093135.1. Taxonomy (NCBI): domain Eukaryota; kingdom Viridiplantae; phylum Streptophyta; class Magnoliopsida; order Asterales; family Asteraceae; genus Erigeron; species Erigeron breviscapus. The sequence goes on along the minus strand of CM067170.1, from coordinate 9,654,152 downwards.
ACCTAGAGACAGAAGAAAACGAAGAGAACCTTCGACTAAATTAAAACATTCTGGATGAACGAAGGGAAATAGCAGCAATAAGAGCAGCATCCTACGGACAGAAAGTAAAAAACTACTACAACAAGAGGGTGCGAAAATCCATTTCAAGCCAGGAGACTATGTGCTACGGCTCAATAGTCAGAGCAAGGAAGAGAATAGAGGTAAGCTCAGCCAAACATGGGAAGGACCATATAAAGTGGCCCAAGCTTATGGCAACGGAGCGTACGACTTGGTTGACATGGAAGACAAATCAGTCGGAAGACCATGGAATGCAACCAACCTCCGCCGATTCTACCACTAAAAGGCAAGAAATAGCTCTCATATATATATATACAACCATTTTGGAGTTGCCTTTAATAAAATCATAATTAAGCGAACAGGGTCGCAACCTTTCGCAAGAAAATTATGAGTACGTACAAGTAAAACAAAATATACATCAAAAGTTGGAGTAAGAGGACGCTCATTAAATCCAACGAAAACCATGGCAAAATCTTAATAAAGATATAAGCCCCGTTAACACTCAAGCATTTAAGATAAAAGTCTTGGCGCCACGCCGATTGAATATAATCAAAATGCAGAGAGTATAACAAATAAGGATAAAATTGTTTAAACACAATATAAGTCCGACAAATAAACTGTATTTTCTGGAAATCACAAGGAGGTACGGGGCTTCTTCTGCAGCAGATCTTCAATGGAGGCAGAGTCGTCAAAGGAGATATCCCTAACAAATGGGAACTCTGCACGAACAAGAGCATCTTCAGCCTCCGACACTCTTTTAGAGGTTTGGTCAACAAAGTTCAGTGCGAGGGTAATCAGCCCATCTCTTGCTAATTGGCTCAGAACAGATGCCCTCTCCTGGGCACGGTTTGCATTCACAACCTCCGCCAATAGCATGTCAGCCTCCTCACTTCTAATCAACTCAGTGCAAGCATAAGGAATGACTTCTGAAACAACCCTCCTGGACTTTACCTAAGCAGCAACAGCCTTTTGACGCGCCTCCTCCAATTGAACCTCAAGCTCAGCTATCCGGGCATCTTTCTCATCAATGGCCTTTTTACTTGCTTCAAAAAAAGATGCCATCTGATTATCCTTTACCTGGGCACCATGCAGCCGTTTAGCGAAATCAGTGCAATGCTCTCTCTGCTCACCCATCTGCCCCTTAACACGAAGAAGTTCATTCTGTAAGCGAGAAATAAAAAATTCCTCGCCATTACATAACTTGCAGACAGAAGAACTCTCCCCACGACGACGATTCCTCAAACTAGCTAACTGTCCCTCCGTATCGGGCATTCACAATTGTGCCAACAATGGTACTCATGTAAATGAGTTGATCATAAGAGGCCTGAAGATTTCCAGCATCCAACGCCACCAATTCGCGAACCCAATCATCAGGAACAAAGCGAAGGAGAAGATCTTCTACCACTTCAGGATCAGGGACATCTGCAGTAATAGAATAAACAGTGAAGATATGTGCCTTGAAGACAAGAATATCACCAAAAATACTCACTCATATTCATTTCTGAAGGTTGCAGATCACCTAGTAGCAGCATGTCAAAAATGGATTGGGGCTTCGCCTTTTATTTTGGAGCCTTGGATGAAGCCTTGGATGGAGCCTTCCTCTTTTTTGAAGGGGTAGCATCAGCAACAACCTCCTTCTCAGTATCGACACCCTCAGGATCCACAGTTTTTCCAGCAAGCAGCTTTGCAGAAATAACAGACAATTTGGGCTGACACTCTAACAATGGGCCCTTCACAAACTCAACCAATGTAACCTCTGGAGAGTAAGACATATCTCAGAAAAAGTAAAAAGTTGATAAGGATAAGGAAAATATCTACTAAGAGACAAATATACTTACCCTTCCCTCCAACAAGGATCCTGGAATCAACTCCTTCAGGCCACTGCTTCAAAATACTAGCTTGATACAACACAACATCGGGATAACGATCCAGTTTGACAGGATCCTCAATAATCCGGTGATACATGGGTAACTCAAGGACATGGGCAGGTGCTGACTCCTTGAACTTAGTCGGCTTCTCACCAGTCAATAACGACGAGTAAGCCTCGGGAACCACAGAACTCTCAATAAAAACAAACTCATTTTTCCACCCCCTAACATCAGTACTACCCAGCAAAAAACAATCAATCTTGGGTTTCTTTTGGATGGTTACCCATTCACCAGCATCACACAAATCAAAGAAAGCAGAAAGCAAATCAACAGATGCCTCACCACCATACGCGCGACAGAGGATTTCAAAACCAACAATACGAGCGACACCATTAGGATGCATAAAGGAAAAGGGACAGTTATAATGGTTCATCACATCAAGAAAAAAGGGGGAAAGAGGAAATCTCAGATTGCCACGGGTAACATGGGCAATATACAAACCCACAAACCCCTGAGGAGGATTGGCAACGGTTTCCTCAAAGACGGTAAGCGAACCGCCTTATCTACAGAAGAAAGGTAGGTGGAGCAAAACTACCCTAACCCCTCAGAAGTGACTACTGAGGACAGATCACTACGACCTACTTTAGCCATTTATGAAGAATAACGAAGGAGGAAATCAAAAGGAATTAACTGACCTGAAGAGGGGGAAAATTAGGGCACAGCAGATGCAGGATTGGGGAAACAATCAGAACGGTCTGGTAAGTAATAAAAGGTGTTTTCATTTTTTAAGATCTATTTACCCTTTTTTAACCCTCGAGAATTTTAAGTCTAACAAGACAGCCCTCAGATGCCTATCTTATTAGACTGGGGGGATGATATGTGTACGGAATGGAGAGGAGAAAAAAAAAAAGGGAGGGGGTGGGAAAAGGAGGAAGGAAACTGGACACAAAAGAGAACAAGAGTGAAGACGATGGAAAAGGGAGGCCTCCAATCTTATGACTGGGAGGCTTATGATATACCGTGTACGGAGCTCTACCTCCGATATCAGAGGACCTCCGTATCCGTAATAATATTTGTTTAACAGTAGCGAAGCAGTAGCATTTACAGGAAAGGACCTCCGTAGTCAGGGTTATTCCGAAGTTTCTGATACGCTCAGGATTTCTTGTATTTATCTAAATCTCCCATAAAGGAAGATATATCAAACACTCGAATATCTCGGATACGAGATCGTCACAAATCTCCTTAAAAGATAGGAGATATCCTGAAAGGAGGAAAAGATTTACCCTAACTCCTTTTCCTCATCTCCAAGTTTCTAATCCCTTATATATAGGGACGTCTCTACATCCAAGAGGATTCATTCACCTCTTGAGGAAAAAACCCTATACATAAAGGCGTAAAGCGGCCTCCACGCCCTTTGACCAGTAGGGAATCGCCTACAAAACACCTCCATCACTCCTGAACCCCGAGGTCGGAGCCATTGAACGATTCTTGGATCAAACAACTAGTTTGTATATCTTGGTCCTTGGATCGGGCTGAGCTATTCGGTGGGCCTCTTTTTGGTTCATCTGGTGTCGTTTTCAAGTCACAAGAATCATTCAAGGTCGACCACTATTCATAAAACCCTAATTAGGGTTTAGCTTAAAATCGTGTATATGTATATATATATATATATATATATAGATATTAATTAGTTTATATTTTGTATATGTATATATATATTTATATGTGTGTAATCATGGCTTTTGAAAACGAGACGGCTCTCGGACAACTTTAAATTGGTACAAACTAATTCCCGACGTCTTTAATAACTTAGTTAAGTGCCCGGGAACCTAGCGAATGTCTTGAGTTACAAATAAAACATGAATTAGGGTTTTGACACAAGTTAATGACGTGTATATATATATACGTATTAATGAATATGTAATTATAATTATAGGTGGTGGACATGAAGTGAACGTTGAACGACTTTAACTCGACCTTATATCAAACTTAACTTCTTTTGCCGATCGAGGTGAGTTCCGTAGCTCCCTACTCATTTGAGATTCGGGCTGGAAAATGTACAATTATGTGATTACTTGATTGATTGTTTGATTGAATGATTGATGGATTGATTGACACGTTTGACTTGTTAAGCAACTTGATTGTGATATTGTTATAATTAGGATAGTAGTGCACACATGGAAGTCATTTATACCTTCAAAGGGTTTTAGATGTGGTGGGAAGGCTGCGGGTGACCCTATATATAAGCATCTATGACTCGTTGAAAGTAGAATCCTCTTAAGTATGTGTACATATTGTTTTGGTTGGTTTGATGATTGATCGACTTATGATTGAGATAAACACGCATACGTATTGATATGGACACATGTGAAATGGACATGGACCTCCAAGTGTATAGATGTATACACTTGAGATGCATTTGTAAGACGAACATGGACCCCGGGTATATAGACATATATACACCGATGATTTTGAGATGCCACATTGTTCATTGGGATGACATGTGAGTATCGTTGCATTCATGACTTGATGGTCACACTTATGATAAGCATTATGACTTTGTCATGCATACGGCACATATTTTGATATTGACATCACTTGTGCTCTTTTATTACACGCATTTACTTTACATTGTGTAATCTTGATGTGATTGATACGGTGACGCCTAAAGGCTACTTGTAAGTTATGTTTTTCCTTTACTTACACATAATGTGATTAATGATGATGGTTCCTCGAGAACCATTTCTACGAACTCACCAACCTCGTGTTTACTTGTTTAGTACACTTTTCAGGTAATCAGGTGAACCAAGGGCGTGATGCATGATTGATTGCTAGCTTTTGATTTGGGAATGGACTTACATGGATCAAGGATTCATATGCCCACTTTTGCATTATGCTTAGGATCGATAGCCATCTTTAGATGATTGTTTTGAAAACTTTGATGGTCGTTTGCTCCTTGTGCATTTTGTATGGTTAATTGACTTGTTTTGTTGGATTCACCGAATTCACTTATTTTCATTTAGTTATGCCTACATTAATTCCAACATGCGCTATTTATTTTCCGTGACATTTCGAGCCCTAACTCGGGGTGTTACAGAATGGTGGCCCATGCGTGGTCGTAGGGAATTAGGCGGTTTGACCTAGACTACGAGTTAAGTTAAAACTCTTCATATAGCATGCATGGTTAGGAATTTTGTGTGCAACGTGAATTATGTGAACCCTAAAAGGTGTACATTGTGAGTTCGTAGTTAAGACCAACTATGTGATGACTTGAGTACAATGTGATGAACGTGGGATGAGTACAATGTGGTTAACGTGTACATTGATTTGAACTTGATTGTGGTTGAGATGGATTGTTGTTATTGATTGGTGATAGTTTGATGATTTAGGGCAAAATGAAGTTATGGCATTAACATGATATAACATTGTGGCAACCCTAAAATAGCTGATCAACTATTTTATGGTCACCCGGTATTATAACAAGTTAATGACATCACGGATTGCACATGCTTGGTTTAGGGTATAATAAGGAACCGATATGCTTAATGGGAGTTGATTGGGTGGAGGGAAGGCCGATGGTATCACCTGTATACAAACCCGGTCAATAACTAGAGAGCGTATCGAATTCGGATTATACTTTGAACCACTTGTTTTAGTTGCTTGGATTGTGTGATGTGTTGAACATAAGTACTTAAATTGTTGATAAACGATTGTAGTGAACTTGGCATGATGACATGATAAGTAATAACCCCCTTAGAACTCTAGCACTTTTGCCTTAGCATAATGATATGAAATTTGTATGTTATATCGACATGAGAGCATTGACTAATTGTGTGACTAACATGTGAGCATTTTGAGACTAACCATCGGGTCAACGTATTACTTGTTTTATTCAAATGGTAAGACCAAGGAGAGTCGGGACAAACTATAGGGCTAACTCTCAAGACCAACGGAAGCTCAACCGGAAGCTCAAGGAGGTCGAGGTAGAGGCCGTGGTGGTAGAGGCCATGGTGGAGGCTGAGGTAGGGGCCGAGGTAGAGGTCGTGGTGAGGCTCCCGGGCCGAACTTGGCGGAGGTGATCGCTCAAACGGTCACCAATATCATGCCAACTATAGTTGCCCAAGTCACGGAAACTCTTGAAGGAAACAATGGGGCACCACGCAATGAGCCTCAAAATGTTGAAAATCTGGAAAATGTGAATAATGAGGGTGCTCAACCTCATGTTGTGGTTGGTGAAGAGGAAGAACCGGTGGGAATTGATAACTACGTGCCTATGTTTAATCAACATGGGGTGTACCGCCAAGGTTGTTAATTCAAAATTTTCAAGAATTGTGGGGCGCCAGAGTTTGATGGTAAGGGTGGCCCCACGGATTGTATAAGATAGTTTGAGAGAATTGAAGCGGTGATAGAAAGGAGTCATTGCACGTATGATGACCGGATTTCTTATGCATCCGGTATGTTTAAAGATGATGCTTTAAGTTGGTGGAACCAAGAGGTAACCTTGGGTCGGACCTATAACTTGTCATGGGCCGATTTCAAGAACAAGGTGAAGGAGAAGTTTTGCCCTCCTTATGAACTCCAAAATTTGACCATTAAATTTGTCCATCTTAAAATGGACGGGCCGATTACAAGGGCTATATTAGACGATTTCAAGATTTGTCTACCCTTGTTCCTCATCTAGTGAATCCCGAGCCCCGGGCCATTGATAAATTTGTTTTGGCTTGACTCCACAAGTCCGCTCTCTTGTCAATTCGGTCATGCCTACTTCTTTGACAGAGGCTATCAACCGTGCCGGTAGTGTTACCGAGGATCTTTTGAGAAGTGGGGTGTTGAGCAAGTCATCAAAAAGAAAAGAAGTGTCGGAATCAAGTGGAGTAAAGAAGATGGGGAGGTTTGACCCCAAGAATTCTAATCGGGGTAGGGTGATGGCGGCGGTGGAGCCGGTAAAGAAGACTTATTTGGGACCTCATCCGTTTTGTGGAAGATGCAACAAGCACCACCCCACCAATATTCAATGTGGGGCATGTTTCTCTTGTAACCGAATTGGACACTTGTCCAAAGATTGTAGGGCACCGAGGGTAGCCCCACAAAATGTATCCCCTCTTCAAGCTATTCCCCCTCGTGCAAATCAACAAAAGGGCACATGTTTTAAATGTGGTAGCCCTTATCACTACCGCCACAATTGTCCTCAATGGGTTGGACAACAAGTTCAAGTAGCCGTCCACCCCAAATAACTTCAAATTGCCGGGCCTAATCAAAACCGAGGACAACAAGGCCATCAAGTTCAACCTCGTGGCCGAGCCTTTGCGGTCAATGCCAATGAAGCCCGTAATGATCCCAATGTGGTTGTAGGTACATTCCTTCTTAATGGTCATTATGCAACGGTTCTATTTGATTCCGGGGCTGATTTTAGCCTTATTTCATCTAGCTTTGTTCCCTTGATTGATGTGAATCCGTGTACTCTAAACTATGTGCTTGATATAGAAATGGTAAATGGTGCTCTAACAAAACTTAGTCAAATACTTCGTGATTGTATTTTGACTCTAAACGACGTCGAGTTCTTCATTGATCTCATGCCTCTTGATATTGGTAGCTTTGACATTATTGTGGGTATGGATTGGTTGACGGTGGTAAATTCAACTATTGATTGTGGAGAGAGAGTTGTCAAAATACCGTTGTCTAACGGTAAAATTCTTAGAGTCCAAGGTGAAATATCCGATTCTTCTAATTCTAAAGTCTTTAGTGCTACCGTCACCAAGGTAGAATTGAAGACCGTTCCTATTGTTTGTGAATTTCCCGATGTTTTCCCGGATGACTTACCGGGATTACCTCCATCTCGTCAACTCGATTTCCGCATTAATCTAATTCCCGAAGCCGCACTTGTGGCGAAAGCTCCTTATAGACTTGCTCTAACCGAAATGCAAGAATTAGAAACTCAACTCAAATAACTCTAAGAAAAAGGTTTCATTCGTTCTAGCCAATCTCCTTGGGGTGCTCCTATTCTCTTTGTCAAGAAGAAGGACGGATCGTTTAGAATGTGTATTGACTACGGGAGTTGAATAAACTCACGATGAATAACCGGTATCCTCTTCCTAGAATCGATGACCTTTTTGATCAACTTCAAGGTGCTAAGCACTTTTCCAAAATCGATCTTCGCTCGGGTTATCATCAACTCCGGGTACATGAAGATGATATTCCTAAAATGGCTTTTCGTACAAGGTATGGCCATTTTGAATTCACCGTTATGCCTTTTGGGTTGACTAATGCACCGGCGGTGTTCATTGATTTGATGAACCGGGTGTGTCGACCTTTCTTGGACAAGTTTGTCATTGTCTTTATTGATGACATACTTGTTTATTCTAAGACAAAGGAAGAGCATGCCGAGCACTTGTGTGAAGTGCTTGAACTATTGAGAAGGGAGAAGTTGTATGCTAAATTCTCCAAGTGTGAGTTTTGGTTGGAAAAGGTCCACTTTCTTGGTCACGTGGTGAGCAAGGATGGTATTCATGTGGACCCAAGCAAAATCGAGGCGGTCAAGGATTGGAGAAGACCCGAAACACCATCCGAGATCCGTCAATTCCTTGGATTGGCGGGTTATTATCAGAGATTCATAGAAAACTTCTCTAGAATTGCACAACCACTCACTCTTTTGACTCAAAAAATGAGGAAATTTGAATGGGGCGATAGACAAGAACAAGCCTTCCAAACTCTTAAGGATATGTTATGTGATGCACCTATCCTAACCCTGCCGGATGGAGTTGAAGATTTCGTGGTATATTGTGATGCTTCGGGGCAAGGTTTGGGTTGTGTCCTTATGCAAAGGGGCAAAGTCATTGCTTATGCCTCTCGTCAATTGAAAGTGCATGAGAAAAACTACCCGACACATGATTTAGAATTGGGGGCGGTTGTGTTCGCTTTAAAGTGTTGGAGACACTATCTCTGTTAGATATAGAATTGAGCTCAATTGATGCTTTAATGGTGGAAATATGTTAGTGTGTGTAAAGTGTGTTTGTGTGTGAGATGGAGGTTGAAGATGGAGTGGAGAGAGAATAAGTCAAAGTGTGTGTTTTATTAGTCAAAGGTAATTACTAGGCTTTCCAAGGGTTAGTTACATTATTAAGATACAAGGGGTATTTATACTAATTACATTAAGTTTCACTTAAGCCCCTTGTACTTTAAGAACAACACAAATGTAACTCCATTTACAATTAAACACCACTAATTTATATTTCTAACAATCTCCCCCTTAGTGTTGAATTGTAAATGTTGCATCGTCTTCGGTCTTTAAATAACATGATGAACCCATTTGTTGAAAATCTTCAATGTTGATTGGACTTTGAAGCTTTCTCATTGTCTTCAATGTCTTGTATCAACCTTGACTTTGAATCTTCTCAACAAACAAATAAACACAAAGCCCAACACAACAGAGAGGGGGACCCCCAGCCAAAAATTGCAGGAGCAGGGGAAAGAATGCGGGGGGGGGGGGAGGGGGGGGGGGGGGGGGGGGGGGGGGGGGGGGGGCGTGGGGGGGGAGAGGGAAGAAACCTCCAACCCAAAAACAGGCAAGGCAACAATCCTCCCCCTTCCCTTTTATCTTTTCTTTCTTTCCCCTTTTTCCCCCTTATTTTGACGATGACTTATTAACTCTTGATCTTCTCTTGCAACTTTGAATACTTTGGAAGCATCTTTGAAATCTTTGTAGCTTTTGAGCTTTCACAACTTGAACTTTTGAATGTTGATTTCAACTTGATGTTGCTTGGAGAAGTAACTTGAACTTTGAGTAGCATGCGGAAGCTTGGATTTGACTTTGAATTCTTTTGGCTTTGCGGAAGCTTGGTTTTGACTTTGAATTCTTTGGCATTTGCGGAAGCTTGGATTTAACTTTGAATTCTTTTGGCTTTGCGGAAGCTTGGTTTTTGAATGTGGAAATTTCATTTCTTGATCTAACTTGTCTTTGAATCAACAATTATCTTGGAGCACTCAATTCTTTGAATCAACAATTATCTTGGAGCACTCAATTCTTTGATCAACTTATTCTTGCTCCCCCTCAAACAAACATTTCTTTCTTGGAGCATATCATTCAATAACAAATCTTTACTCTCTTGCTCCCCCTCGAACAAACAATCATTTCGGAGCATATTTAACAATTCATGAGTTTACTCTTGCTCCCCCTCAAATGAACAATCTTCTTTAATCTTTGATCAATTGTTAAATCTCATCAAGACTTTGAACAAACTTAACTATCCGACTTAATTTTCTTTGGAGCATCAACAAACGACAATCTCTAATTAATCTCAAACTCTTCTTATCATCGAACAATGGTCATATTTCCAACAAATCTTTCAATAATCGACCATGTACTTCATCTTGAATATACTCGATCTCGAATCAATCCTTTAACTTTCTCAAAACAATCTTTCAACTTATCACGATAATTATTCACTCTCTTCACCTAAACTAACGATCCTTTGAACATCCAAACACAACAATCATCCTCGAACAATATCTATCAATCAAATTCTACCTATATCCTTGAACTCTATCTATCAATCATATAATCATTTCTCCCCCTTATGATGAAAATGTGAAACGGTTTCATCATACAATACTGATTGATATCATAAACGGTAGATTCCAACAAACAACAATCAAGCAAAGTAACCCAACCCAATTCCCAATTCCCAATGAACCTATTGGTGAACTAGAATGTAAGGTTGCGTTGTTGGAAAAAACAATTTTTTATATGGTGTTTGTGTTCTTTGTGTTTGTGTGAAGAGAAATGAAAACCGGATAAAAATGATCCGTTAACACAACCAAAAATCAAAAGGATTAATGGTGTGGCTTAAAAATACGATTACTATTTTCAGGACTTCCCATTGTCATCGAGAAATGCACAAAGATTATCTCTAAATGGGTCTGTCTATGGCTTTTCAACCGATAGATTGCTTTAAAGAATGTAATACATGGTCAGTGTCACAAAGGCGTTCAATAACCATGTCTTACTATCCTCAAAGACTTTTGGGAAAATAACTCCGAGGTCACATAGACTTCTCGTTTACTCAACAAGTTCATAAAATGAAAATGTGAGACCTACGTTCAACGTTGGAAAAGATGTTAGCATTGGTAGGATTTCCATTCGATCATCATGGAATGTCAATAATATGATATCACTACGAATGTTCCGGCAATATCACAAAGATATGCAATGTCACAAAGACATATAAAGACTCTATGTGTCCTAGTCAAATGAAAGATATATCAAGTACGCTCTAGACTCGATAAGTGACCAAATGAAGTCGGGGACTGGAGCAGAGTGTCTCCCTTTTTCAATATCAACGTCTTCCAAATGAAGAGTCAATAGAAATGTAAAAATCTCCGTGAGAATAAAACAAGCATTTGTTAAGAAACACTTGAGTGGTTAGGTAAAGATGTGCATTGCTTCACTGGGTCCATGAAGTCTTCTTCAATATCGAGAAATCAACAAATGAAATCCGATAGAAACGTGTTGACCCGGCTTTTTGATAATTTTGGGGAGGGCTTTTATTTCTTTTAGCCCTTTCTCACATCATATTTTTCACCGTAACCTCTCACTTTTCGACTACTCCCTCATGTCCTATTTGCACAAATATCATCACCACGCTCATAAACCCTCACAATCTAGAATTGAGATTTGAACTCCGGGGTTAGATCTCATCGGCGATGACAAGATCATGGAGTATTTATGAGTGGCCTAAACTCTCATGTGCAAATCTAACACCGAACTTCTTTGAATTTGATCGAAAATGGTTTGAAAATCTTCCAAAGTGTTTTAAAATGGAAAATGAGTTTAAACACTTGGAAGTTTTGGTTTTATAAACAAACTCCCTCTAAATATATGCATGATATAAACAAAGTTTTTGCATATAAAGGGTGTGTAAAGAGTTTGAAAGTTGCTCACAAACATTAAAAATGAGACAACAAAGGCAGTACACAAAGGCGTTCGATGCCTTGCATCTCATCCAAAACATTGTGAGAAACTCAAAGACAAAGTAAATAAACAAAAAGATGAAAAGAGAAAATCTTTTTGGATTTTTTAAAATAAGAAAATGAAAATCTTTTTGGATTTTTTAAAATAAGAAAATGAAAATCTTTTTGGATTTTTCTAAAAAGAATGAAATTACGAAAACGGTTTTAGAACAGGTTATACACTGATGTGTGCATAAGCCACAATTCATCAAATCACTTGAAAATCACTTTTGGAACCCATTTGAGATTGGGTCCAATTGTTTTTGAATTCTTGAAAGTCCAAATGTAAGTCTCATCGATTTGATGAATCGAAGTTGCATTCCACGAAGAACTAAAACCCGGTGGTTTAGTTGAAAAGAGTTTTCGTGTAAGCAACGGTGAAAAATCATTTGATTTCTTTGAAAAACTTCCAATCTTGGGAGATTGATTTGGAAAATGATTTTTCGAAGCAAAATCATTCACTTTTTGCACAACTGCTTTCACAGGTTTTGGTGCAAGATCAAAAAGTTCCGAAAAAGAATATGTGAATGATTTTGACTCAACTGACTTATCTTTTGAAATCGATTTCCATCTAGATTTAGTCAATTGAGATTTTGCTTGTGAAATATGTTCAGAATTATCCTCGAAGGATAGAAAAGAGACAAAAGTAGTTGTTCCATCAAAAATAGGTTTCTTAGAGTACTTCTTATCCTTTTGCAAGGATTAATTAGTAAACTGAGACACCTTTCTTTCAAAAGGTTTTGAAGATTTACCCGTGTAAACCCTCTTTGGAACATCAACTTTTGGTTTGGATGAATTAGATTTTGGAAAACTTTTGAACACCTCAGTCTTGTCACAAACACAATCAAGATCAGTCAGAGTTGAGGACTCGGTAGTCTCAACATCATCACATTTAGTTTGCACAAGGGAATTCACAACTTCACAAATAGGACAATCAGGTTGAGTGCAAATTTCAACAACTTCTTTGGTTGTGTCAGAAGAGATAGAACAATGATTTTGATTTTGAAAAGATTTGGTTTGTGTTTGCAAAGAAATTATCTTGGTCAAAGATGTTTCGTTTGACTGAAGTTGCAAACACTTGTCTTCAAGACACTTGATTTGAGCACAAAATTTTGTTCTTTCTTTTTCAACATCGCTCACATCAATTCGAAGTTGTTCAAGAACTTTGAGAAATTTTCTCTCTTTGCTCACAAACATGGTGGACTTATTTCGCAACTCATGGGTAAGTTCAGAAATCTTTTGTTGCGAAACAAGTTCGTTTGATTGATTGTCTAAAATAATTTTGTTGAGCTCTTTGGAAGAATTGTCCAACTCATTTGTTAATTTGAAAATCTTTGATTGCAAATGATCATTTTCTTTTTGAAGACTTTCCATGTTGAACAAAATGAGATCATTTGCAGATTGGATTTCTGTATTATCGGATTTGAGTTTCCATAGTAGACAAATTGAGAGTATTACCAGACTTGAGCTCTTCGTTCTCAGATTTGATTCGGTCAACTTCAGATTGAAGACTTTCCATGACAGACAAGCTGGAATTATCAGCAGTTTTGAGCTCGTTGTTCTCAAATTTGAGCTTGTCAATTTCAAGTTGAAACCTCTGGTGATCTGTCACAAATGATTTAAAAATATTCACATCAACTTTGTTTTCTTCAAAAACAACCACTGCACATTTAGTATTCTTGGTACACCAACAAATATGATTGTCATGACGACGTATTTCTTCCCAACTTGGTTCTTCACCCATTAAAAAATCTTTCACTCTCGCAACAAACTTGTCCGGTATTTTAAGAGACATTTTGAATCAAAACTTTGTTGAAAGCCCAAAACAAAAAAATTCAGTCCAATAGTTAATCACAAAATTTAGCCCAAAGTAAATTTTGATGTAAAGATTATGCCCAAATGCACCTTAGGCCAACAAAATTTAGAATGTAGGTCCAACAACAAAGAAACTTAAGTCCAACTACATTAACTAGTCCAAAACAAATTTAGGTCCAAAAGTTGTAAAAATGTAAAACTATTTAGCCCAACTACAAAAAAAATTAAGCCCAATAATTATACTTAAGCCCAACTAATATGTAGACACAATTCAGCCCAATTAAAATTTTAGTCCAAAAGGAAATTTAGCCTAAATAAAAATCGGCCCAAATCTAAAAACCAAGACAAAAATTAGTCCAATGTCACTCTTAAAAATAAACTGAAAAAAAACTAGTTAAAGTTGTTGAATCTTACGGACAAAACAACAAGAGAAAAAAAATGACTTTTAACTAATAATAAAAAAAATTCAACTTGACAATACAAAGTTACGAAAAAAAAATCTTTGACACCATATGACAAATTTACCAACAAATTTAAAAAAAATCACACTCTTTGTTTCTTTAGTCACGGACAGCAAAAAAAAATTATAAAATTTGAAGACAAACACAATCTCAATTCATAAAATATTTAGTCATGGATATCTCAAATGTGACAGCTCACAATCCCCTAGCTCTCACTTTGACCACTTTTACACGTTACCTCTTGCTTTTGACAAGAAACATGTACTTCAAATAAAAAAAATGCACTGACAAGAGACAACACAAGCAAGTGACACACCTCCAAAGCAAGTGAGTGACAACTGTAATACACTTTCACCACTTGAATTATGTGAGTAGATGCCAATGTGTGAATCGATACACATTACTAAACACACAACACGGTTTACTTTATCAATAAAAAAAAATCCACCGTACACTTAATAAACAAACAAAAAGGAATCTTACATTTGAAACAACTCAATTTGAAAATAAAACAACGCGTGATGGTAGTTCACTGACACACTCAAAGAATATGACAGCTCTCAAATTGAATAAACTCGACACCTTTTACAGCTAATACTTTATCACGTGAACACCAATTCTCAAGATTAAGTTTTGTGACTTTCTCTTTCTTTTACAATTCTCCTTTTCACTTATGATAAAACACAAGAACTCTAAACACAAAAAAATTTAGACTTTCTCTACTCACTTTCTTATACTTTCTGCCAAACCAAAAGAAGTACCCAAAATAGTTTTCTTGTACTACCAACACCCACAAACAAAAACAGAAAGTCTGAAAATGAGAAACCCAAACAACACGCTCAAGATTTCAAGACTTGAAGATCAAAAAATGCGATTTGCCTTGGATGCCGAGCATTTATCTCGGCAAATGGGGTGTTCAAAACAACGTTCTTCACAAATTTCACACCAACAAAAGGTGAGTGATAAAATTGATTTTGGAAAAGACTTAAAAAAAATTTGTTGAAATTTTGGTTTACTTGAACTGTTTGCCGAGCTTATTGCTCGGCAAATGAGGTGTTTGATTGGAAATGGGTTAAGTGTTGGAGAAATGGATGATTTGTATGGTTTGCCGAGATAAATGGTCGGCAAATGAGGTTGTTTAAAGACTTGGTTGATTTGGCTGAAATGAAGGTGAGGGTTTAGGATGAATTGTATTGTTTGCAGAGCTCGGCAAATGCAAGGTTTAGGAGGTCAGTTAACTCGGCAAATGATAGACTTGACTTCTGCAAATGAGGTAATTAAAAAAAACTTGACCAAGTGATTTGTTGGGTTTATGAGCGTGGTGATGATGTTTGTGCAAATAGGACATGAGGGAGTAGTCGAAAAGTGAGAGGTTACGGTGAAATGATGTGAGAAAGGGCTAAAAGAAATAAAAGCCCTCCCCAAAATTATCAAAAAGCCGGGTCAACACGTTTCTTTCGGATTTCATTTGTTGATTTCTCGATATTGAAGAAGACTTCATGGACCCAGTGAAGCAATGCACATCTTTACCTAACCACTCAAGTGTTTCTTAACAAATACTTGTTTTATTCTCACGGAGATTTTCACATTTCTATCGACTCTTCATTTGGAAGATGTTGATATTGAAAATATTTCCACCAGCATCAATTGAGCTCAATTCTATATCTAACAATCTCTATGGCACAAAGTGTGTGATTTACACCGATCACAAAAGTCTCCAACACATCTTTAATCAAAGTGAATTGAATATGAGGCAAATACGTTGGCTTGAACTCTTTAGTGACTATGATTGTGATATCCGTTATCATCCAGGCAAGGCCAATGTTGTGGCCGATGCCTTAAGTCGAAAGGTGTGACAACCGGTAGATTTCGGGTATTTTTTTTTTTGCGCGACAAATTTATTCTTTAGTCGTTCTATTTTAGTGAAACAAACGTTTAATTGTTGATGAGCAAGCATTAACTTGGTATATTTATTTCAAATATTTGATGTTTAGACATATAAAAGATGATTAATAACCTATTAAACCTATGAAATATGTAACCATGATAAGTCTTATATAAATGCTCATTTTGCCTAGCCAAAATTACGGCCATATGGCCTTTGACACACTCCATCCTTTAATTATGAATTAACTCATTAAAAGACATGATCCAAAGCTATGCTAGTATATTGTACTAATTAATCTATAACAAAGCTTGTATTATATGGTATCTAAAAACCTTGATCAACTTGCATGGACTAAACCACTTGCAAGACTAATTAACTAGACTATCCATCTATTCCGTTGACACTCACACACATACAAGTCAAATACAAATTTTCAATCTGCTTTTCTTTTCCCTCTCGTCGACAGCCGCAAACCAAAGTGATTGTGCACCAAACCGAGATTAGGTTTAGAAAGGGGGATGATGGGTGTTTTTGGTTATTTGTTGGCGATTCCCCGAAGGTAGAGTTCGTGTCTCTTTACGCCAATTGAATATGATTGATATATTTGGCGATTGAGATTGTACCAATGATTATAGGTTTTATCTTGTTCGATCACGTGCTGCGATATGGAGGCAGGCCGGTTGACCGTGTTGAATTGATGAGTATCGTATATGTGTGTTTTCTTTTAGAAGAGGAGAGAATATGCTTGATATGTCTTCCGCCTCTCTTTTTATAAGTGAGGCTCGAATTGTAGAGAAAGCCAAGATTTAGGGTTTCCATGATAAAAGGCCAGGGGTATATTTTCCGTAATTACCGGCCCTTCTTGATAAGAACAAATCCCGACTTTATAGGGGGACAATTCTTATACATTCCATCTTCTGCGCAATCCTTCGTTACAGACAGTCTTCGTATTGTACTGTGCTACTGTTCCCTCTTCGTACCGCAGGAGGGATATGTCATCACAAAGAAACTAGCTTATTCACCTTCTTGACTCACCACCTTGTCACCATGCATCTTTATCTTCAAGTAATGTGAGCTTGACACCTTTCTTAGTTTTGCTTGAAGCCCACGACACCATCACCTATAAATACAAGTCTCTTTTTCTTCATTTCTTCACACCATCAAACACAACCAACACATTTCACTTGTTTGATCCTTTCTTCGATCCTTTTTCTGGATCGGACAGCAGCAAACAAGAGGAAGAACGCATAAGAGCTCATCGAAACAACCACCACTTAATCACCTTTTTTTCGTGTTAATCATGGATAACTAGGAGACGAGCTTCTGCTTTGCGAGTTCATTACAAACGGCTCGTTAGCCATCAGATGGAACTAACAACCGTGGGAAATTCCTAAGCTATTCGAGATCTTTTCGAGTGTGTTTTGACTTAGTCATGAGTCCATAGAGGATGATTTCGGTTAATCCCGTGATACTCGTTATCACATTCTATAGTGCTTGCTGCTAGAGGTGAGTTCATAGTCCCACTTCGACTCTTTTAAATTGTTTTGGGATGAGAATACATGCACGGTCATTTTACAAAACTATTTCTGTTTTGTTATGGAAAATATGTTTTATTACTCAATTGTGATATACTATTTTAACTACGAGCTACATGAATTCCTTGTTGAACTATTATGGGTTACTCTTATATCGGACACAAGTGACAAATAGTTTGTGTATGTCTATGTAACAATCACTCATAAAATCCCCTCGGAATCTTGATGTCGTGAAACCAATGCACGAATATTATAGATAGTACTATCGGGGTTGACACCCCTGCTCGAGTTAGTCATGCTAACTTGGGAAACGGGCATATAATATTTGAACTAGTGTTTGAGTGAAACACTACTAGAGGGGTAAACAATATGTGTTAGGTCCAGATTTAGTCCAGACTTGCTGGACTGGCTCCAGACTGGACTACTGGAACCTTATTTAGGTTTGTTAAGAAACTTGTTTTGCTGGTCTCGCTCCAGACCCGACTACTGGAGCTCACTGAAGATCTGATCAGAAAACGTTTCTACTGGACCTACTCCAGACTTGGAATCTGGAGTCCCTCTGAAGATTTGTCCAGAAATAATTGAAGACTAGTGAGCCTTTACTTGTACAGGTAATCTGGAGCATTCTCCAGATTAGCTCACTGAAGACTTCACCCCAGTCCAGATCTATTCTACTGAAGACATTCTGACTGAAGTCAAAGACTGAAGTCTGAAGAAAGAAGACTGACAAATGGCGGAGTCCACTGGAAGTCTTACCAGATCTGCACACTGGAGGATTGTTAGTGTTCTAGATCCTGCAAGTCTGAACACTAATATCGAGGATTGACTTTTGCCTTTAACACACTTTCCAAAGAACAATCCACTTGTTCTTTAACAAAGTAAACGTGTGTTAAGGTGGTTGGATAATAGGATACACTTGCACTTGATGTGACTTTATCCTTATTCTTATCCAATACATTTAATGTTCTTGTCGGATCATTAAATGTATGCCAACCATATTTGTACGGCACAAATTCACTGGTGAATTTGTTGCTATAAATACAAAGTCATTTCCTTGACAAAATACTTTTAAGCATTCCTTTTGCATTTAAGTGAATTTGTCCAAATACTCTCGATCTTAACAGGGATACTTCACAACTTTAAGTATCTCGATCCTAAAGAGTTATTTGACAAATATAGATCATATTGTAACTCATAGGTTGTTAGGATACTCACTTGATTGTGTTATCTTGATTCCGCAACAACCTTGTATTTTATTTAAACATCAATAAATGAAATACCCATGAAACATACATAATGGTCCACTTTATTTGTTTATTGCTTTAAGTCTTGTATTACTTTGTTTATATATCTTGCATCTTTATTTACAAGTAATACTAGTCCAAATCTAGTGATTATTAGACTTGTTGTATTTTACACTTTCTATTGGTTAACCATCTAGTTAATTAAGGGACTCACAATGTTAAGGCATCGGCACTCAAGGTATAGCATACGAAACTACTACTTATGATGTTTGTATGCGTTACATTATCATTGAATTCTTGTGGTCCATGGAAATCTCTAAAAGGAACTACGTACTCGGATTATATGGAAAAAAACTTGTTGTACTCTTTTACAAATCAGTTATATTCTTTTATGGATAAGTACAAACTCTTTTACGTATTGCCTATGTATCATCTTTTATGGATAGAAATCCGGAAAATATCATAGTGCGAGGTACTACAATTCAGTGTATGACGACTATTTAAAAAATGGAAATCTAAACCTTTATACATAAGGCAATTACGGGAATTCTTTTCAAAACTCTTTATAAACTATTTATAACATTGTGGTAAGCAATGGTCAACCAAGTCTTGGGGTCCACATAAAACTTTGCCAAAAACCTATGAACTCACCAACTTTGTGTTGACGTATTTTAGTGTATTCTCAGGGAATTAAGACACTCGAAGTATATGTAGAGGAAGCATGCTTTTTGGGAGTCACATATGCATTCACTAAAGAACAAATATTTTCAAGCGTTTTGGATTAAACTAATCATGTTGTAGAACCTCTAGAATAAGTCTTGTACACTTCATATAAGATCGTGGTTTTTATATCAATAATATTTCAAAACGTCTCATTTAGAGATCGTTTGTTATAATTTGTGATTGTGATCTCAAGAAGTCACCCTCCGCTTGGGCCCACCTTGGGCGGGGTGTGACAAAAGGAGAGGGTTAAACCAAACCGGTTCGAGTTATGAGTCTCACAGTAGGGCCAAACATTCATGACCGAATCATCGAGGCTCAAATACAAGCTACCCTACCGGATAACTTTGGTAATGAAAACTTGGACGGTATGGAGCAACAATTTGATAGAAAAATTGACAACGGGCTATATTTGGTTGAAAGGCTTTGGGTTCCCATTTTCGGTAATCTAAGAACATTTCTCATGAATGAAGCTCCTCGATCGGCTTATTCGGTCCATCCCGGATCGGATAAGATGTATTTTGATTTGAAAGATTTTTATTGGTGGTCGGGCATGAAGCGTGATGTGGCTAAATATGTGAGTGAGTGCCTTACTTGCTTACAAGTGAAAGCCGATCACAAGAAGCCACCCGGATTGTTGGTGCAACCGGTGACACCCGAGTGGAAGTGGGAACGTATTGCAATGGACTTCATAACGAAGTTACCGAAGACAAAGAGCGGTCGTGACACGATTTGGGTGATAGTGGATCGATTAACGAAGTCGGCTCATTTCTTAGCCATTCGTGAAACCGATAAATTTGACACTCTGACTCGTTTGTACATTAAGGAAGTGGTGTCTAAACATGGAGTTTCGGTTTCAATCATCTCCGATAGAGACACCCGGTTTAAATCAAATTTTTGGGAAGCCTTTCAACGTGCAATGGGTACACAACTTGACATGAGCATGGCGTTTCACCCTCAAACGGATGGACAAAGTGAAAGAACAATACAAACGCTAGAAGACATGTTGAGGGCTTGTGCTATTGATTTTGGTGGTAGTTGGGAAGATCATTTGCCATTGGTTGAATTCTCCTACAACAATAGTTATCATGCAAGCATACAAATGGCACCCTTTAGAGCATTGTATGGTAGAGTATGTCGTTCTCCCCTAGCTTGGGCGGAGATTGGTGAAAGCCAACTTATCGGGCCGGAAATTGTAGTTGAAACAACAAAAGTGATCTCTCAAATCAAGGAGAGGTTACAATTAGCCCGTGAACGACAAAAGAAGTATGCCGATGTAAGGCGAAGACCATTAGAGTTTCAAGTTGGTGATCATGTACTTTTGAAAGTATCACCTTGGAAAGGGGTCGTACGTTTTGTGAAACGAGGCAAGCTCGGGCCAAGGTATATTGGTCCTTTCAAAATTCTTGAATGGGTTGGAAAGGTTGCTTATCGGCTAGAACTTCTACAAGAACTTAGTGGTGTGCATGATGTGTTCCATATATGTAATTTACGTAAGTGTTTGGCGGACCCTACACATCATGTGCCCATGAACGAGATACAAATTGACAAGAAGCTTAATTTTTTTGAAGAGCCGGCGGAAATCTTAGACCGTCAAATCAAGAAACTCAAGAACAAACGCTACACAATTGTTAAAGTTAGATGGAACGCTAGACGTGGAGCCGAGTTCACTTGGGAACGAGAGGACCATATGAGGTCTAAGTACCCATATTTATTTAGTGATTAGTGTTTTGTTGAATTTCGGGACAAAATTATTTTAACGGGGGAATGATGTAACATCCGTGATATTTGACCGTTTGACTTGGTGTGTAATTTGACGAGTTACTTCGATCATTAATATAATTTAAATCATTTTGAGACTTATTGACGTATTATGTGCTAGACGAGGTCATTTGGGCCAACATATTATGTGACTCGATGCATGACGGTACTTAATTTAATTATCTAATTATGTAGACGTGTCGATCCATGGGTGAAATCCAAGACCCATGACCCAACTAAATTACCCAACCCTATCCCCTCCCAACTCTTGCACCCAATCCCTCCCATCCATTCACTCACCCACACACATACTCTTATCTCTTTCTCTCTCTAATTCAATGCAAGAACATCTCTCTCTCTCTCTCTAGATTTCTTCATCATTTATTGCTATTCTTGTAATATTTATACTAGATTAATCATCACCATCATCCTCTAATCATCATATCCAAAGATTGAGTCCTCATAGTGCAAGAATCATCAATTCGGGTCGATATTCGGGTTTGAGCATTAGTGGTGATTTTGGTAAGTACAACTTCACTCAAAACAATCATTTTACATTTATTATCACATTCTAAAAATAAACACATGAAATAATTGGTCAAAATCGGGTCGAACTTCAAATTAAGACAACATTTAAGGTTTTGGTATCCTAGGTTGATTTTGGCCGAATTAAAGCATAGATTTGGTGTTTTAAACTTAACTCAAGTGATGGGTTAAATATATTTATGTTTGTTACGGTTTAAACAAGCTTCAAAATGAGTTGTCCAACCACTTTGGTCCGAAATGGGGTTTTAAAGTTAAAAAAAATGGGTTTTGGGTCGTTTAGAACTGCTGCTGCTACTGATGTACATTCTGCTCAGTTTCCACCATCTGGGATGGTAACCACCGGTGTCTGAGACGCTATGCTGGTGGTGGGTGGCGTCTGGTACGTTTCTGGGGAGCGTCTGGCACGGTTGTAGCGTCTGCTACGGTAAACACACCGTCCAAGACGGTGGCTTAGAACCCCTTTACGCCAAACTCCACTGTTTTACGCTGCCTAAGACGTTGAACTTGATAAATCTGTGTCACGGTCTGAGACGGTGGACCACACCGTCCAAGACGCCAGGCCAAATCTGGCAGACCGTCTCTTACGCTGGAGTTTAACGTCTCATACGCTCAGCTAAGATTTCCCACCGTTTGAGACGCCATTGTTGGCGTGTTTGACGTTGACCCACAAATAAGCTTTTCCTGTTTGACTAGTTTGTATATCTTGGTCCTTGGATCGGGCTGAGCTATTCGGTGGGCCTCTTTTTGGTTCATCTGGTGTCGTTTTCAAGTCACAAGAATCATTCAAGGTCGACCACTATTCATAAAACCCTAATTAGGGTTTAGCTTAAAATCGTGTATATGTATATATATATATATATTTATATGTGAGATAATCATGGCTTTTGAAAACGAGACGGCTCTCGGACAACTTTAAATTGGTACAAACTAATTCCCGGCGTCTTTAATAACTTAGTTAAGTTCCCGGGAACCTAGCGAATGTCTTGAGTCACAAATAAAACATGAATTAGGGTTTTGACACAAGTTAATGACGTGTATATATATATAGGTATTAATGAATATGTAATTATAATTATAGGTGGTGGACGTGAAGTGAACGTTGAACGACTTTAACTCGACCTTATATCAAACTTAACTTCTTTTGCCGATCGAGGTGAGTTCCGTAGCTCCCTACTCGTTTGAGATTCGGGCTGGAAAGTGTACAATTATGTGATTACTTGATTGATTGTTTGATTGAATGATTGATTGACACGTTTGACTTGTTACGCACATGATTGTGATACATATTGTTATAATTAGGATAGTAGTGCACACATGGAAGTCGGTTATGCCTTCAAAGGGTTTTAGATGTGGTGGGAAGGCTGCGGGTGACCCTATATATAAGCATCTAGTACTCGTTGAAAGTAGAATCCTCTTAAGTGTGTGTACATATTGTTTTGGTTGGTTTGATGATTGATGGACTTATGATTGAGATAAACACGCATACGTATTGATATGGACACATGTGAGACGGAAATGGGCCTCCAAGTGTATAGATGTATACACTTGAGATGCATTTGTAAGACGGACATGGACCCCGGGTATATAGACATATATACACCGATGATTTTGAGATGCCACATTGTTCATTGGGATGACATGTGAGTATTGTTGCATTGATGACTTGATGGTCACACTTATGATAAGCATTATGACTTTGTCATGCATACGGCACATATTTTGATATTGACATAACTTGTGCTCTTTTATTACACGCATTTACTTTACATTGTGTAATCTTGATGTGATTGATACGGTGACGCCTAAAGGCTACTTGTAAGTTATATTTTGCCTTTACTTACACATAATGTGATTAATGACGATGGTTCCTCGAGAACAATTTCTACGAACTCACCAACCTCGTGTTGACTTGTTTAGTACACTTTTCAGGTAATCAGGTGAACCAAGGGCATGATGCATGATTGATTGCTAGCTTTTGATTTGGGCATGGACTTACATGGATCAAGGATTCATATGCCCACTTTTGCATTATGCTTAGGATCGATAGCCATCTTTAGATGATTGTTTTGTAAACTTTGATGGTTGTTTGCTCCTTGTGCATTTTGTATGGATAATTGACTTGTTTTGTTGGATTCACCGAATTCACTTATTTTCATTTAGTTATGCCTACATTAATTCCAACATGCGCTATTTATTTTCCGTGATATTTCGAGCCCTAGCTCGGGGTGTTACAATTAAAATGGTTGAGAATAAAGTTGTTTTGGCTGCAATTGTTTATTATATATGGCAGGAAAGGAACTCGAGAATCTTCAGGAAGGAAGAGAGGAGTGGAGATGTTGTATGGAGGCTAATAAAGGATAATGTTAGGCACAAGTTGTTAGCATTAAAAGTGAAGAAAACAAGGAATGTAATGAGTAAGGCTGCAAGATGGAATTTATGCTGGATAAACAACGCACTGGTTGCTAGTTAGAGTTTAGTATTGGATGATTGTTTGCAGAAAGTTTTTGTTAGGTGTATTTTTGGAGTTAGGTTAGTGTATGCGAATGGGAATAGAGAGCGGTGAAAGATGACGCTTCTTGGTCCCATTCTACTAATCTAGGTGGATTTTGTTGGATATTTTAGCGATATCAATGTTCCGTAGTGATATTTGATTAACTTATCGAATGGTTGATCTTAATATTCAGTTAATCGGGTTAGGTGATGCGGGAGTGCGGACTCGATTATGTATATTAAGATGGTTGCGTATTGACAGTTTAGTTTAATATTATTAAGTTAATATTATGAATTTAATTTTAATATTTATATTAATTAATATTAATATATATATATATATATAATATATATTCATTGTCTTTTATTATATATTATGTAATTCTCCTATCTACTTATAACTAAAAGAGGAGGTTGGGGTACACTTGGCATCCCTTAAAGCTCTTTTTAGGTCTAAAACTCTCTCTTAATTACTCTTAGAGCTCTTTCTTTTTTTTCTAGATTTTTTTATTTTTCATTTGCTTATTAAATAAATTATTATATTTAAAACTCTATCATAAATCTTTTTCTATCAAAACATATAATATCCTTAAAACTCTCTCAATAAATTATTATATATACAAACTAAATTTTTATTAATCATTCTCATTCATATTATTCATCTTCTTCCTATCTTTAATAAACAAATCAAGTTCAGTAAATTTCTCAACAAAAAAAACATATGGTTTTTTTTATATCACTTTAATTTTATTTTTGGTATTTTGTTCGTATTTGTTTATTATTTGATATTGAATTGTTATGTTATTTTTATTTTTCATCTCTTTTAATTTAGTTTGTTGTCAATTGTAGTTTGATTATGGTTTTTTCTTCTACTACAAAAAGGTTTATTTTTTAAAATCTGTTTTGTTCATGTTTTGTTATTTTTCACATGTTTTGTTATTTATTATTTTGATATTTACCTTTGATTAATATATTTCGATACTATCCGTCCATCGGACGGGCCTGAAGAATAGTTTGGACAAATATATTGAAGTCGTACGTTCTTGTGAAGATGGAGGAAAACCGTGTTTTGGAAGTAAGACACATTCACACACAAATTATTAATTTTGTGAAAATCGTCCAATTCAATTTTGGTGAATACGCATGAATATAGAAACCATCGAATACTATTGGTACAAGATTTCTCAAGGAATCAAAATCAAGTTCTTGAATGGGAAACCAGTCTTATCCGTTCAAACATTTGGGTGTACCTCCAAATAGTTTGTTCTGAAAGTGATTACACGATTCTGGTTCCAATCCAAGTTATTTTTTATTTTGTTGATCGGGTTACAGATTCACAAGAACAGGTTTGTATACTATGATTACGTGATCAAATCGGTACGTATTTATAACATATCCCCTACAGGTTTGTATGGTGAGCAATTACATATGTAGTTGTATATAGGATAGTCTCGTATTTCTTGGAATATTGCTGATGGTTATGGAGGTTTTTCTTTAGAATTAGAACTGGAGATTGTATAGTACAAGGATGTGTCCTGTGTACTTATATTTGTTTGTAAATTTTCTTTGTTAATACAATTCACCTTTAAAGTTAAAAAATGTTTGTCACAATATATGGTTTACAATATTGTTCTTAAAATTCTGAGGTATTTATTACTGTACATCGCAATAATCAACGTAG
>CM067170.1:9587653-9627081 GCA_034093135.1 Erigeron breviscapus | reverse complement strand
TGTACTTTGCACTAAGGATGAGTGCAACAAAGGTTTACAAAGGAAGGAAAGAAAGTGCATGTATAGTAACGGTAAAAATATACAAAAGAAAAGGTGAAGAGAAAGAAAGAAAAAATGGGTCAAACCTAATATGCCAATTCGTCATCCAATGTACTTATATCACAAAAGTGATCTCACTGCGGTCTCGTAACGATCACCAGGCCAAGTTCTAGCTCAACACATCACCGACACACTCATATCAAAGAAAGTAACCCGGAAATGGAATAAATTAACCTCAAATTCGCACATCTTAGTTCAGAGTTCGAAATGGAACCCTTACTCCCGAATAAATCCAAGAGCCTAAGAGAGGACAAATTACAAGGCAATCAAACCAAAACCGTAAACACCTAGCACATCTATAAATGAATGATGAATCTCACAACTTTAGGTGTTTTGGAAATTTGAGTATGCAAGTAATGTTATCAATCCACAAGGATTAGCCCAATAACCGTTCAGAACACATTTCGCCGATTAAATTTTTGTGCCAAGGAAAATTTTTGTAGTAAAATTGCTCATTAAATTATTATGAATTAAGTGACAAAAGCAATTTACCACAAGGACAAGCTCAACACAAGTTTCAAATCATACCATCTTCCGTCATCTTACCAAATCGAAACAACCAATCTCAAACATGCACATCATAGTTCAGAGTTCAAGATAGAACCCTTACTCTTGGAAAAAACCCAAAAGCCTACGAGAGGGACACATCTACAAGAACGGTTAAACAACTTGTTGAAGGTCTTCCGGATTACAAGTATGAAAGTGAACATGTTTGTCCGGCTTGTGCAATTGGAAAGATGAAGAAAGCATCACACAAACCAAAGAAGCATCTAAGTACTGAAGGTCCTTTTCACCTTATTCATATGGATTTGTGTAGCCCAATTAAAGTTCAAAGTATCCATGGCAAGCGATACATTCTTGTGATTGTCGATGATTATTCTCGTTATACTTGGGTATTCTTTCTTCATGCGAAGAGTGATGCTCCAAATGTGATTATTGATTTCATAAAGAAGACCCAAGTAAATCTTCAATCATCTGTTCGAATTGTTCGCTCAGACAATGGCACTGAATTCAAGAATTCAACTATTGCTTCTTTCTTCAAGTCCATGGGTATCACTCATCAATTTTCCGCTGCCAGGACACCTCAACAAAATGGAGTAGTTGAACGACGTAATCGTACTCTTGTTGAAGCAGCTAGAACTATGCTTGCTTATTCGAAGTTGCCTCCGAATTTATGGGCTGAAGCTGTTGCTACTGCTTGTTTCACTCAAAATAGATCAATCATAAACAAGAGATTTGATAAAACTCCATATGAGGTGATTAACAAGAGGAAGCCCAATGTGAACTTCTTACACATATTCGGATGTGTTTGTTATGTTCTCAATGATCGAGATAGTTTGGGCAAATTTGAACCAAAGGGCGATGAGGCATATTTTATCGGTTATTCGAGAGAATCAATAGCTTATCGTGTGTATAACCGAAGAACCAAGAAGATCGAAGAGAGTATGAATGTTAGATTTGATGAACTCTCGGGAATGGTTCTTGAACAACACAGTTCAAGACCCGAACATCAAAGTCCACAAGCTTCCGCAACAAAAACTGCTTCCACTGTCAAATCATCATTCTCTACTCCAACAACACAAGAGTTGGATTTCTTGTTTGAAGAATTTTTCCATGTCAATTCCAAAGATTCTGAGCCTGGATTGCATAATAATGAAGCATCCCGTTCCCATACCAATGAACCTGAAAACTCTTCACCAGTGACGAATCCCAATGAGTCTTCACCATCACAATCATCAGATGTTAATTCTTCATCTGATTCTCCTCCACCTAATGATAATTCTATGTTGCATACTCAACCTCAACGTATCACTCAAGTGACAAATCCATCTACAAATCCTGAAGTCTATGATCCTGATGATTTTGTCGAACCAATTGCAACTTCTTTCGAACAATTGACTGAGCAACATACTCCTGGTTTTATTGATTCTGAAGAATCCTGTAATCCACTTGATCCTCTTCCACACTCTACTAAATGGACTAGAACTCATCCGATTACTCAGATTATTGGTAATCCTGTTTTGGGAATTCAGACAAGATCTGCTTCCACAAATGAATGTATGTTTGTGAATTTTCTGAGTATGGTTGAACCAAAGACAGTGAATGAAGCTCTAAGTAGTCCTGATTGGGTGAAAGCAATGCAGGAAGAACTCAATCAGTTTGAACGTCTTGAGGTGTGGAAATTGGTTCCAAATCCATACAAGAATAAAGAACCAATTGGAACCAAATGGATTTTCAAGAATAAAAAGGATGAAAATGGAGTTGTTGTGAGGAACAAAGCACGCTTGGTGGCTAAAGGGTATTGCCAACAAGATGGCATTGATTATGATGAGACTTTCGCACCTGTTGCTCGAATTGAGCCCATTCGGATGTTTCTTGCTTATGCTGCATACAAGAATTTCACTGTTTATCAGATGGATGTGAAGACAACATTTTTGAATGGTATTCTCAAAGAAGAGGTGTATGTTGATCAACCAGAGGGCTTTGTAGATCCTAAACACCTGGACTATGTCTACAGGTTAGATAAGGCGTTGTATGGTCTAAAACAAGCTCCTCGTGCGTGGTATGATGCTCTCACTGCTTACCTTTTAAAATCTGGCTTTAGTAAAGGTTCAATTGACACTATGTTGTTTATCAAACGACAAGGTAGTGACATTATTCTAATCCAGATTTATGTAGATGACATAATTTTCGGGTCAACTAATCCTAAATACTGCAAAAACTTTTCTGCTTTGATGATTAGCAAATTTGAAATGAGCATGATGGGTGAATTAAACTTTTTCCTTGGTCTTCAAGTCAAACAGTTGTCAAATGGTACATTTATTTGTCAAAATAAGTACATTCTTGACATGTTGAAAAAGTTTTTTTTTTTTTTTTTTTTTTTTTTTTTTTTTTTTTTTTTTTTTTTTTTTTTTTTTTTTTTTTTTTTTTTTTTTTTTTTTTTTTTTTTTTTTTTTTTTTTTTTTTTTTTTTTTTTTTTTTTTTTTTTTTTTTTTTTTTTTTTTTTTTTTTTTTTTTTTTTTTTTTTTTTTTTTTTTTTTTTTTTTTTTTTTTTTTTTTTTTTTTTTTTTTTTTTTTTTTTTTTTTTTTTTTTTTTTTTTTTTTTTTTTTTTTTTTTTTTTTTTTTTTTTTTTTTTTTTTTTTTTTTTTTTTTTTTTTTTTTTTTTTTTTTTTTTTTTTTTTTTTTTTTTTTTTTTTTTTTTTTTTTTTTTTTTTTTTTTTTTTTTTTTTTTTTTTTTTTTTTTTTTTTTTTTTTTTTTTTTTTTTTTTTTTTTTTTTTTTTTTTTTTTTTTTTTTTTTTTTTTTTTTTTTTTTTTTTTTTTTTTTTTTTTTTTTTTTTTTTTTTTTTTTTTTTTTTTTTTTTTTTTTTTTTTTTTTTTTTTTTTTTTTTTTTTTTTTTTTTTTTTTTTTTTTTTTTTTTTTTTTTTTTTTTTTTTTTTTTTTTTTTTTTTTTTTTTTTTTTTTTTTTTTTTTTTTTTTTTTTTTTTTTTTTTTTTTTTTTTTTTTTTTTTTTTTTTTTTTTTTTTTTTTTTTTTTTTTTTTTTTTTTTTTTTTTTTTTTTTTTTTTTTTTTTTTTTTTTTTTTTTTTTTTTTTTTTTTTTTTTTTTTTTTTTTTTTTTTTTTTTTTTTTTTTTTTTTTTTTTTTTTTTTTTTTTTTTTTTTTTTTTTTTTTTTTTTTTTTTTTTTTTTTTTTTTTTTTTTTTTTTTTTTTTTTTTTTTTTTTTTTTTTTTTTTTTTTTTTTTTTTTTTTTTTTTTTTTTTTTTTTTTTTTTTTTTTTTTTTTTTTTTTTTTTTTTTTTTTTTTTTTTTTTTTTTTT
Source organism: Erigeron breviscapus (assembly GCA_034093135.1). Lineage (NCBI taxonomy): Eukaryota > Viridiplantae > Streptophyta > Magnoliopsida > Asterales > Asteraceae > Erigeron > Erigeron breviscapus. The sequence continues at coordinate 9,623,164 of CM067170.1, read as the reverse complement.
TTTTTTTTTTTTTTTTTTTTTTTTTTTTTTTTTTTTTTTTTTTTTTTTTTTTTTTTTTTTTTTTTTTTTTTTTTTTTTTTTTTTTTTTTTTTTTTTTTTTTTTTTTTTTTTTTTTTTTTTTTTTTTTTTTTTTTTTTTTTTTTTTTTTTTTTTTTTTTTTTTTTTTTTTTTTTTTTTTTTTTTTTTTTTTTTTTTTTTTTTTTTTTTTTTTTTTTTTTTTTTTTTTTTTTTTTTTTTTTTTTTTTTTTTTTTTTTTTTTTTTTTTTTTTTTTTTTTTTTTTTTTTTTTTTTTTTTTTTTTTTTTTTTTTTTTTTTTTTTTTTTTTTTTTTTTTTTTTTTTTTTTTTTTTTTTTTTTTTTTTTTTTTTTTTTTTTTTTTTTTTTTTTTTTTTTTTTTTTTTTTTTTTTTTTTTTTTTTTTTTTTTTTTTTTTTTTTTTTTTTTTTTTTTTTTTTTTTTTTTTTTTTTTTTTTTTTTTTTTTTTTTTTTTTTTTTTTTTTTTTTTTTTTTTTTTTTTTTTTTTTTTTTTTTTTTTTTTTTTTTTTTTTTTTTTTTTTTTTTTTTTTTTTTTTTTTTTTTTTTTTTTTTTTTTTTTTTTTTTTTTTTTTTTTTTTTTTTTTTTTTTTTTTTTTTTTTTTTTTTTTTTTTTTTTTTTTTTTTTTTTTTTTTTTTTTTTTTTTTTTTTTTTTTTTTTTTTTTTTTTTTTTTTTTTTTTTTTTTTTTTTTTTTTTTTTTTTTTTTTTTTTTTTTTTTTTTTTTTTTTTTTTTTTTTTTTTTTTTTTTTTTTTTTTTTTTTTTTTTTTTTTTTTTTTTTTTTTTTTTTTTTTTTTTTTTTTTTTTTTTTTTTTTTTTTTTTTTTTTTTTTTTTTTTTTTTTTTTTTTTTTTTTTTTTTTTTTTTTTTTTTTTTTTTTTTTTTTTTTTTTTTTTTTTTTTTTTTTTTTTTTTTTTTTTTTTTTTTTTTTTTTTTTTTTTTTTTTTTTTTTTTTTTTTTTTTTTTTTTTTTATTTTTTAATTTTTTTTTTGTTTGTTTTTTTTTTTTTTGTATTTGTATGTGTTTTGTTTTTAATCTGAAAAACCAAATACAAAATTAGAAAAGTTAAAACAACTATTTGCAGAGCTCTGAGCTCGGCAAACAATGAATTTGGTTTTCAAAATTTTTCAAAGTCTTAAATCAACTGTTTGCAGAGCTCTGAGCTCGGCAAACAATGCATTTGGCTTCCAAATTTTTCAAAGTCTTAAAACAACTGTTTGCAGAGCTCTGAGCTCGGCAAACAGTGCATTTGGCTTCCAAAATTTTTCAAAGTCTTAAAACAACTGTTTGCAGAGCTCTGAGCTCGGCAAACAGTGCATTTGGCTTCCAAAGTTTTTCTAAGTCTTGAAACAACTGTTTGCAGAGCTCTGAGCTCGGCAAACAATGCATTTGGTTTCCAAATTTTTCTAAGTGTTGAAACAACTGTTTGCAGAGCTCTGAGCTCGGCAAACAGTGCATTTTGCTTCCAAATTTTTCTAAGTCTTAAAACATCTGTTTGCAGAGCTCTAAGCTCGGCAAACAGTGCATTTGGCTTCCAAATTTTCCTTAAGTGTTAAAACAACTGTTTGCAGAGCTCTGAGCTCGGCAAACAATGCATTTGGCTTCCAAAGTTTTTTAAGTGTTGAAACAACTGTTTGCAGAGCTCTGAGCTCGGCAAACAGTGCATTTGGCTTCCAAAATTTTTCAAAGTCTTAAAACAACTGTTTGCAGAGCTCTGAGCTCGGCAAACAGTGCATTTGGCTTCCAAAGTTTTTTTAAGTGTTGAAACAACTGTTTGCAGAGCTCTGAGCTCGGCAAACAATGAATTTGGTTTTCAAAATTTTTCAAAGTCTTAAAACAACTGTTTGCAGAGCTCTGAGCTCGGCAAACAATGAATTTGGTTTTCAAAATTTTTCAAAGTCTTAAAACAACTGTTTGCAGAGCTCTGAGCTCGGCAAACAGTGCATTTGGCTTCCAAAATTTTTCAAAGTCTTAAAACAACTGTTTGCAGAGCTCTGAGCTCGGCAAACAGTGCATTTGGCTTCCAAAGTTTTTCTAAGTCTTGAAACAACTGTTTGCAGAGCTCTGAGCTCGGCAAACAATGAATTTGGTTTTCAAATTTTTTTAAGTCTTAAACAACTGTTTGCAGAGCTCTGAGCTCGGCAAACAGTGCATTTGGCTTCCAAAATTTTTCAAAGTCTTAAAACAACTGTTTGCAGAGCTCTGAGCTCGGCAAACAGTGCATTTGGCTTCCAAAGTTTTTCTAAGTCTTGAAACAACTGTTTGCAGAGCTCTGAGCTCGGCAAACAGTGCATTTGGCTTCCAAATTTTTCAAAGTCTTAAAACAACTGTTTGCAGAGCTCTGAGCTCGGCAAACAGTGCATTTGGCTTCCAAAGTTTTTCTAAGTCTTGAAACAACTGTTTGCAGAGCTCTGAGCTCGGCAAACAGTGCATTTGGTTTCCAAATTTTTCTAAGTCTTGAAACAACTGTTTGCAGAGCTCTGAGCTCGGCAAACAGTGCATTTGGCTTCCAAAGTTTTTCTAAGTCTTGAAACAACTGTTTGCAGAGCTCTGAGCTCGGCAAACAGTGCATTTGGTTTCCAAATTTTTCTAAGTGTTGAAACAACTGTTTGCAGAGCTCTGAGCTCGGCAAACAGTGCATTTTGCTTCCAAATTTTTCTAAGTCTTAAAACATATTTGCAGAGCTCTGAGCTCGGCAAATGCTTGGTTTATCAATATGATCTTCAAATCTTCATAAATCTTAAAACAAATGTTTGCAGAGCTCTTAGCTCGGCAAACAATGCATTTGGCTTCCAAATTTTTCTAAGTCTTGAAACAACTGTTTGCAGAGCTCTGAGCTCGGCAAACAATGAATTTGGTTTTCAAAATTTTTCAAAGTCTTAAAACAACTGTTTGCAGAGCTCTGAGCTCGGCAAACAATGAATTTGGTTTTCAAAATTTTTCAAAGTCTTAAAACAACTGTTTGCAGAGCTCTGAGCTCGGCAAACAGTGCATTTGGCTTCCAAAGTTTTTCTAAGTCTTGAAACAACTGTTTGCAGAGCTCTGAGCTCGGCAAACAGTGAATTTGGTTTTAAATTTTTCAATTTAGTTTTATAATGTATGTATGTATGTATGTATGTATGTATGTATGTATGTATGTATGTATGTATGTATGTATGTATGTATGTATGTATGTATGTATGTATGTATGTATGTATGTATGTATGTATGTATGTATGTATGTATGTATGTATGTATGTATGTATGTATGTATGTATGTATGTATGTATGTATGTATGTATGTATGTATGTATGTATGTATGTATGTATGTATGTATGTATGTATGTATGTATGTATGTATGTATGTATGTATGTATGTATGTATGTATGTATGTATGTCTGTATGTATGTATGTATGTATGTATGTATGTATGTATGTATGTATGTATGTATGTATGTATGTATGTATGTATGTATGTATGTATGTATGTATGTATGTATGTATGTATGTATGTATGTATGTATGTATGTATGTATGTATGTATGTATGTATGTATGTATGTATGTATGTATGTATGTATGTATGTATGTATGTATGTATGTATGTATGTATGTATGTATGTATGTATGTATGTATGTATGTATGTATGTATGTATGTATGTATGTATGTATGTATGTATGTATGTATGTATGTATGTATGTATGTATGTATGTATGTATGTATGTATGTATGTATGTATGTATGTATGTATGTATGTATGTATGTATGTATGTATGTATGTATGTATGTATGTATGTATGTATGTATGTATGTATGTATGTATGTATGTATGTATGTATGTACGTATGTATGTATGTATGTATGTATGTATGTATGTATGTATGTATGTATGTATGTATGTATGTATGTATGTATGTATGTATGTATGTATGTATGTATGTATGTATGTATGTATGTATGTATGTATGTATGTATGTATGTATGTATGTATGTATGTATGTATGTATGTATGTATGTATGTATGTATGTATGTATGTATGTATGTATGTATGTATGTATGTATGTATGTATGTATGTATGTATGTATGTATGTATGTATGTATGTATGTATGTATGTATGTATGTATGTATGTATGTATGTATGTATGTATGTATGTATGTATGTATGTATGTATGTATGTATGTATGTATGTATGTATGTATGTATGTATGTATGTATGTATGTATGTATGTATGTATGTATGTATGTATGTATGTATGTATGTATGTATGTATGTATGTATGTATGTATGTATGTATGTATGTATGTATGTATGTATGTATGTATGTATGTATGTATGTATGTATGTATGTATGTATGTATGTATGTATGTATGTATGTATGTATGTATGTATGTATGTATGTATGTATGTATGTATGTATGTATGTATGTATGTATGTATGTATGTATGTATGTATGTACGTATGTATGTATGTATGTATGTATGTATGTATGTATGTATGTATGTATGTATGTATGTATGTATGTATGTATGTATGTATGTATGTATGTATGTATGTATGTATGTATGTATGTATGTATGTATGTATGTATGTATGTATGTATGTATGTATGTATGTATGTATGTATGTATGTATGTATGTATGTATGTATGTATGTATGTATGTATGTATGTATGTATGTATGTATGTATGTATGTATGTATGTATGTATGTATGTATGTATGTATGTATGTATGTATGTATGTATGTATGTATGTATGTATGTATGTATGTATGTATGTATGTATGTATGTATGTATGTATGTATGTATGTATGTATGTATGTATGTATGTATGTATGTATGTATGTATGTATGTATGTATGTATGTATGTATGAGTATGTATGTATGTATGTATGTATGTATGTATGTATGTATGTATGTATGTATGTATGTATGTATGTATGTATGTATGTATGTATGTATGTATGTATGTATGTATGTATGTATGTATGTATGTATGTATGTATGTATGTATGTATGTATGTATGTATGTATGTATGTATGTATGTATGTATGTATGTATGTATGTATGTATGTATGTATGTATGTATGTATGTATGTATGTATGTATGTATGTATGTATGTATGTATGTATGTATGTATGTATGTATGTATCTATGTATGTATGTATGTATGTATGTATGTATGTATGTATGTATGTATGTATGTATGTATGTATGTATGTATGTATGTATGTATGTATGTATGTATGTATGTATGTATGTATGTATGTATGTATGTATGTATGTATGTATGTATGTATGTATGTATGTATGTATGTATGTATGTATGTATGTATGTATGTATGTATGTATGTATGTATGTATGTATGTATGTATGTATGTATGTATGTATGTATGTATGTATGTATGTATGTATGTATGTATGTATGTATGTATGTATGTATGTATGTATGTATGTATGTATGTATGTATGTATGTGTTCATTGTGTTTGTCTATATAGTTTTTCATAAGTGTTAGGGTAAGAAGCAAGGTATCGAACGCCTTTGTGTACTACCTTTGTTGTCTTATCTTTTAATACTTATGTGATTCTATATGTCGTCATGTTTCTTATATATATTAGGGTGAGAAGCAAGGTATCGAACGCCTTTGTGTACTACCTTTGTTGTCTCATTTTTAATATATGTGCGAAACATTGTCTATGTGTAATAAATGTGTTTAACAAATGTTGGTGTGTTTTTTTATTCTGTGTTTAAAATGTCTTTCTGGTCAAAATTTGGTCAGTTTATTTTCAGAAAAATAATAAAAACAAGATGGTGATGTTCCAAGAAGGTGCTACTATGAAAATGCAAGCAAATCAAGCACTTCATATTCCATTTACCTCCAAATTCCCAATCATTACTGAGATTCTGAGCCATCATCCATTGAATGTTGCATTAACTAATGGTGCTGTGGTTCCCGAGAAGTATATTTTTGATTTATGGGAATCAATTGAGTATGTGAAAGCCAATAAAAGATATAAGCATGAAGACTGCTTTAGATACTCTCTACAGACAGATGATAATGTTTTTAACTGCAAATTCACATTAGATGAGTTCAGAACGATCATTGGTTTTCCTGAACAAGAAGAGTATGAAGAACTGCCATCTGTTGACGAAATGTTATCTGCAGTTCATGCATTGGGATATGAAGGAGAGTTGGCATCCATGAGAGATTTCAAAAGAATGAATGTGGCTACTCTATGGCATACCATGTATAATGTTTTGTGCACCTGTTTGATGCCATCTCAGAAGGGTATTGATGCCATGACAAAGCACTCACTTTCCATATACTATGCTGTCACGCATAATGTTCAGTGTGACTTTGCCAAGATTATATGGGATAAGATGAAACAGGTGGTTAAAGGAAAGGATGTTCAAGAAAGAAAGTACATTCCTTATATTCGTTTCTTCACTTTGATAATTGAAGACGTACTTGACAACACTGAGGAGATTCCCAAGTTGGAAGATAGTTTCAAGTGTGTAATTGCCATGTACAAATCAAATATGAGAGGCACAGGAAGTGAACTTGTTAGACCTTTTCCTATTCCACCATTTCTACTGAATTTGGCTCCTGCTCAAAGTCCCCACCTTAGGACATATAGAGAGTGGTTAGCCACAGCAATGGGATCTGAAAGCCGACAGATTCCTACCCAAGCTGTGCATAGGTCGCCTAGTGAGGGTCCTAGGATTAATAAAAGAAAAAGAGGGGTTAGTGATGAGGGGACTTCAGAGCAGCGGAGAATAAAATCAAAGAGGGTTGTTTTTGAACAAGAGCATATTACTTCTGAACTTGATACACCACCTACTTCTCAATCAACACCAAATATTCCGTCACAATCCACACCATCCATTCCATCAACACAATCTCCACCTGCCGTTCAATTTTCTCAATCTTCACCTTCAACACCGATTCCATCCGTTGTTTCTCCCAATCCACCAACACTTACACCACATCAATCAACACCAGTTCTTAATCCAACACCACTTGCTTCTGCCCAACCAAATGAACCTATTCCTATACCTGGTAGACGTCTTAAAATGTCAGCTCGAAAGCCACCTTTTGGTCTACTAAAGGTATCAAAGAGAAAATCCAAAAAGAAACATAAGTCTTCTAGATCTGCAACTCACAGAGTTGAATCAAGTTCAACAGATTTGGATGAAACTATTGGTGCCTCAGCAGAATTAGATGTTGAACAAGCAACTCGTATAGTTGATAATGTGATTTCTGAGTTGGATACTGCGAATGTTAGCACTGGAGATGATGTTGTGCAGGAGGAACAAGGTAGGAATGAGGGAGGAGTTGAAAATGTAAGAGAGGATGAGAGGTCCGGGTTAGGACAAGGGCAAAAAGAAAACGATGGCCCTCCGATAGTTGAAACAACTGTGTCTAGCCGGGATGACAACCCTAGGATAGAAGTCGAGAACTCCCCATTCTCGCTTGCACAAAACTCTCCTCGCCATTCTGACTCCTCACAACAGGAGTTAGTCTCAGAAATGCACGGGGATCAGCCACGATCACCACACTCTCCTCATTTGGAGGATGAGAGTGTTGAAATAAGAGAGGATCAGCCCCACCTCTCGCCTTCATTTCGTGCACTTGAGTCTAGATCTCCTAGGTTCACGGATTCACAAGCTCAGTTGCGTACTGATGCCGGAACAAGCGGAGAGGGACCCACTTTGTGTGACCCTCAAGGACAGCTTGGAAATCCTGCCTTAGCTAACATCACGCCAGCTTTAGCCGCATGTAACAGTTCTCAAACCGAGACTGGGGGACAGTATGAACGCCAAGGTGACACTGTTGTTCCTCAGGATCAACCTGAGACTGTATTAACGGGCATTCTCAGTGACCCCGGTGTTGTTAGAGGTGTTACCCAACAACAAGTCCCGGACAGTAATTTATCACAGTCTAGGACACAACCTGATTCTGGTTGCAAAGCCAATGAATCTGAAACTGCTGGTGAGGGTTTAACCCGGGGATCTGCAGGAAATCCTGAATCAGCTTCGCTGAATTTAGGTCACACCACAAGTGTGCAAACAACCTCCGGGTTGGTTTCCCCATCTATTCCATCTCACACACAAACACAAAGAACATCAACACCATCTCAAATACCATCAACAACAACAACTCAACAAACCAAAGATGATGCATGTGAACTTTTACTTGGCATTCTACGTTCAGAGGGTGATTTGTTGTCTATGTCTGATCGGGGGGTTGAATGCTTTAGAGTTAAGAAAGAGAACTTGACATGAAAGACAAGTTAAAGCTTTAAAAGATCAAGTTCATAATCAGAAAGCGGAGTATGATGCTAAGCTTGCTGCTTTGAGTTACGATTGTTGGCTTTAGAATCTTGCCGACCGGCCTCGGTTACTTCTAGACGGGATGATCCTGATTCCGATGATCACCCCGAGGGGGAGAACCAAGGAGAGGGTCAAACGAATACTAAAAATACATCGGCAAGAGTTGAATTAATGTTGAGAATGTGGAGATGAGAGATAGAGCTCAAGGTGAAAATCAAGATGAAGTTGATAAGATGTTTAAAGAACTTGCTGTAAGACTTTCTGAAAGAAATAATGATGATGATCCAGAGGAGATTAATAGGATTGTAGAAGTTAGAAGAAAATTTGATAAAGTTTTTGGAGTTGATATTGGTGATGAAGAAGAAGAAGAAGATGAAAGTGTTGTGGTAAATGAAGAAGAAGAATATGTTATTGAAAATGAGATTGTTGAATATGCTGAAGGAGAAGCAGATGTCGAGGCTGAAAAGGATAATGTGATCTTGGATGAGCCTGAGATAGTTGAGACTTCAGTAAATGTAGAAGCTATTGATGAACCAATGTTTGAAGTTTTTCCAGATCTTGATTATTTTGAAACAGGTTCATCAAGCAGAAATGAAGCTGGAGAATCATCTATACCTGATATCACAACTCCACAATATTATACTTTTAATGACATTAATAGCTTTGATGACTTAAGAAAGACTCCTAAAGCTGCTGCTCAGAATTTCAAGAAGTCTACATTTAAACAAGTGTTAACTGAGGCAATCAGATCGGAAGAAGTTCTCCCTGATTATTTTCCAACTGAATGGACTGAAGAACAACGAAGGTTTATTAATCAAGGATACTTCTTGAGGGACAAAGAAAGAATGGTTGCTCTCGGAGTTAAGCGAAAACAAGCTGCCATGAAGTCAAGATATCTGGAGGAAAGAGCATTTCCTATATTTTGTGGAGCTACAAAAGTTGCCAAAAGTGAGAGACCAGAGATTGATTCCATGTACAAGTTTAAGGAAGCAAGGCAAGTCGAAGATTATAAAGAGCTTCTTAAACTCACGAAGAAGTACAATCCCAAACTTCTTGAAGAACAAAGGAATCACAAAATTTTGGTACTGATCAGAGTAATTCTTATCAAGAGAGGTTCTATTTCTGTTCCATGCTTTCATGTGAAAAGAGAAAACGACAAGATCTACAAATTCACTGAAGCTCAGTTCAAGCTTTTGCCAGTTGATGACATAATCTTTCTCTACAATCATTTTCTGAATGCTATGCAAAGATACCGTGAAGACGTTATTGCTTTTGATGCTGTGAAAAGATATATGTCAAGCTGTATCCAATATGCTTCATTGGAAGACTTTCAGATTGGTTTCGAAGTTGTCAAGAGAAAGATTAATGTTCCTTATCCAGATCAAAGTCTTTACACTGCTGACATTGAAAAGCTAAGTATTGGTCATGTCATTGAAGAACCATCCTTTGGTGTTGTCTTTCTTAACAGCCGAAAGAAGAAGATTTTCATTCGTATGGATGAACTTGCTTCTTACTCTGATGGAACTCTAGAGTTTTGCAAGAATGTCTTGGCATGTTTGAAAGAAGATGATCAAGATACAAAGAAGAAGGAAGTATTTGATAAAGCAATCTCTAAAATTAATCAAAGACTTGAATACTGAGATAACATCAGAATGATGAGAGATGCCAAGAATGTTAAGAAGTCAAAGCAAGTTGTACGTCGAAGAGGTGGTTGCTGGATCAAGTATGAGCCTAGTCATCTTCCAGGACCACACAATATTCCTCCGAAAAACTTTGAAGGAAACATGATAGTTCCAGATGATCGACCTGAAGGAGATAACTGGTTTTGGCATCCAAACAAAGACAGACCTAATACAAGAGCTTGAAGACTTTCAAAGATTGGATATTTTTGACAAATCACTACTAAGGGGGAGATTGTTAGAAATATAATTTGTAGTAGTTGATTTGTTTCCTTTATGTACTTTGTACTTATATTGTAAAGTTGTAAATATGGAAGGGGGCATAGTGTAAATTGTATAGGAGTATATAAACCCCCTCCATTACAAACCTTGTAACCTTTTGACCCCATAATACTATCCAATCTTTCTCTTACACACACACTTTCTCTCTCTACTCTCTCTCACTAAAACCGCCATTGACATACACTAAAACACACACAAAAGCTCAAATTCACATCATTACAACATAGGACTACCTCTTAAAATATTTTGCAGCAATTCTGGTTGAAGATCGCAATATCCTAAACTTAATTCTGTAAGATTATTCCAATTAAAGGTAACTTTTGGTTGTAGGTTGCAAAATTCCAACTCCATATTTGTAAAATATGTATTCGTGTAAAACGAATCTAATTCAATATAATACATGCAGTTTTTTTCTGGTTGCTTTAAGCAAAGGTTAAAAATTTTAACCTTTTTTTTGATGCAATATTTAATCCAATTGCTTATATAAGTAGCAAACTTAGTATCATAATTGGCTGCTAGTTAGAATTTTTCAACATGTTGTACTTCATACTGATCAATTGTTTTATTCATTGTAATGTAGAAATTTTCAAATGGTATGGTATTGTAATAACAATTATTATTAAGGATCATTGGAGATGTATAATACTGGAAATCATCAAAAGCAAGAATGGGAACTGACCGCCATAAATTCTTCCACCGTTTCGATAGAATACCTGTCTTGATGGCTTCTTTAGATTTTGGTAAAAGACTTAGAATTTCATCTATTATGATTGAATCGGGCAACTTGCTTATTTCATCTGTTCTTCTGATGATTGGAGTCATTTCCCGTTTAATTCTCTCTTTTGTATAGTACCTTTTTTTTCCATAGTACTTACAGTCTGTATTTTATAAATTTTTATTGAATGCAATTTTTCTTATGATTTATATTTGCAAATAGTGTTATTGATAGTAGAATAGTACTATTATATAAATCTGGATTCTGAAGTGTTTTAGGTAAAATTGATAAAGTAAATCGTCAATTACAATATACCTACAGTATATATAAGATGAGATTCAACTTGAGTGTTGGACATTTCATTTTGGGCCTATGAATTCGATAGTAACGGGCCTCGAATTTTTGTTCTAATAAACATGTATTGTTGTATTTTTGACTACTTGTCAATTAAAATAGTATGAAATCTGATTGTTTATTTTTCCTTGATAAATGAAAAGTAAACCCATTCAAGTAATTTTTATAACCTGTAAAAAAAAGTAACTTTTATAAAATATACTAAATTGTTTAAAAATGTTTGAAATTTTAATTTTTAATAGATGACAGTAAGTAATCATAAAAAAATTGTCAGAAAGCCTCCATATGTACTGTGTCACCTGCTTTAATTATAACCTATGATTACAAAGTCTAGGACTCTATAAGTAGATATTTATATTTATTAAAAAAAAGTAATAAAATACTACTCCGTGTTTCATAATTTCATTTCTCTAGCTGTCTATTAAGAAGTCAATAAACTTTATTAATGAATAAACTGATTACAATAAAATTTAAGAAATACTATATATATTATTTTGGTTTTCGTAATTAGACTGACTCGTTATCAATATTATTTACTTCAATATAATGAAAATGTAAGCCTTTTACCTATTAGGATATTTGAAGCTGATTAATTAAGTCAGTTTCTACATATATATTTAGATAATTATAGGAAGTAATTTCATTTACTTGAAATTTACATTTAATTAAATATAATTAAAATTTTTAATATTCAGCAACTACCTAATTAAACTGGCTAATATACTTCATATATATAGTTAATTAATGAATTGTATAACATTAAAAATAAAGAAAAATTAATTTTTTAATATTAAAATTACATTTAATTATATAATGTATATGTATATGTATATGTATATGTATATGTATATGTATATGTATATGTATATGTATATGTATATGTATATGTATATGTATATGTATATGTATATGTATATGTGTATGTATATGTATATGTATATGTATATGTATATGTATATGTATATGTATATGTATATGTATATGTATATGTATATGTATATGTATATGTATATGTATATGTATATGTATATGTATATGTATATGTATATGTATATGTATATGTATATGTATATGTATATGTATATGTATATGTATATGTATATGTATATGTATATGTATATGTATATGTATATGTATATGTATATGTATATGTATATGTATATGTATATGTATATGTATATGTATATGTATATGTATATGTATATGTATATGTATATGTATATGTATATGTATATGTATATGTATATGTATATGTATATGTATATGTATATGTATATGTATATGTATATGTATATGTATATTATATGTATATGTATATGTATATGTATATGTATGTATATGTATATGTATATTACTTCAGTTTTAGTCTAGAAATATCGGACCATATAATATTGTTTATATTTTGCGATAATTTTCTAGTATTCTATTTGAGAACATTTGATTTTTAATATTATTTTTTATCTTTTTTTATACAATAATTTATGTTTCTTATATTATTTATAATTTATTGTTTCCTAGTATAGTTTGATTATGAATATATTAATATGTTGTTTGGTATCTTAATTTGTATACAAACTATGTTTTTTTAATTTCATAATTATACATTCACTATTTTAATATTTTGTTTGAGATTGATCGTCTAATTTTAATATTTGATTATCGTATATAGGTTCCTTTCCAACTACTTATGATAATTCAAAATGATGAGAAGTTTTTAAATCCACTGGTTATGCCAAGAATATTTAAAAAGAAACTCCCTGCCGATTGTGAATCAATTGATGTAATTGATTCAATAGGTCGTCGTTATCGTACTTGTGTTTTGGATGCTCGTTGTGATAAAATACAGTTTTCAGATGGTCGTTGGGATGTCTTTGTTTCTGACAACATAATTTGTAATAAGGCTATCAATAAACTATATTTCAAGCAGTTAGGTGTTACTGAGTTTGAAGTGATATGTTTTGATAATATTGGTATGGAAACGACCAAGGATTCCAATGGCAAGTCAATCATTAACAAATGTTTGATTAAAATCAAGGAGGAAACACTTGCAAAACAGGTTATATTAATTTAATTTATTATTCCTTTTTCCTAAATATATTTAATATATATATAGGTTATCAAATATTAACATTTTGTTATGTATGAATTTCAGTACCTTCCTTTTGAAATGTTGAAAGAATTTAACGACATCAGTTTGGGTAGTCGAACTTGTTCTGCTATGCTATATGGCAAAAAAGAAAGTGGTAGTAAGGTGTCGGTTATTTCAGATCCTTATATTGATGAAGGTTACGAAAAGAAGTTTCGTGCTATTGGTTTTAAAGGAAGTAAGTGGAAAAAATTTGTATCGAAAATAACATAAAAGATGCATATACAATGATGATTTGCAAATTGTGGAATGGTGCATTCAAGGTCGAAGCCTTTAATCAAAAAGAAGTTGGTCTGGGTATGTATATTTATCTTACTAAAATACATAATTTTAATTAATTGTTTTATTTTTATTTAATCAATTCTTAATAATATATACATTTGTTCCAATTTGTTTTTTTTTGATTTATTTTTTAATAAATTGATATAGGTTATGAATCAGAGTTTGTAGAAGATGATGTTAATTCTGATGATGAAACATTGGGTGATACTCGAATTGTACATACATGCAGAGTCGAGCCACATATTCACAAGTCCTGCAACCCAGCATTCAAAATGAAGTTTAAGTCTCACAGTTTGAAAAGCAAATATATTGTAAGTTTTCCAATAAAAACATTATACCTTAAAAAATATCATAAACAAAATAACTAATCTTTATTATATTAATATAATATGACATTATGACTTATTTATTTGTAGACTGTGCCAGCACCTTTTGTACGAAAATATAAGTTGAATTTAGAGTATAAGCTCGCATTCTTGATATATGGAAAATTGGAGTACACAGCACAATTGGAATTTAGGAAGGACAGAAGAAGACCACATTACCTTTCGCATTTGGTAATTAAACGTGACTGGAGGAAGTTTATGACAGAAACACGTTTATCTGTAGGATCTTCAATTAGATTTGAATTGGATAAAGCACTGTCGGAATCTCGTGGTGTAGCTATTTTCCGTCTATGTTGAAATTCATAGATATATTATATAATTTGTGTATAAACTATTTTATATGTTTTATTATATATGTCTTTTGTAATAATATAGTTTGTACATACATGAAGCTGATATATATTTGTTATGATAATATGATAATATATATTTTTAAGACAATTTGTTTTTAAATTAATACATTGTTATCTAAAGTTACAAAAGTAATTGTAAATAATCAGTTAATTTTTTTTTATTGAATGGACTTATTAGAGACAACTAAAGTACCACTTTATTCGAAACCAATGTGACACATGTTGTCTATAAGGTGTAAATATTTAAAATAACATAACATAATGTATTATTATATTATATTACTTTTATTCATTCATATATTAGCCATAAAATTTTATTTTTATAATTATTGTGAAAATATTTCCGGTTCAAAACCGAAGTAATTCCATATATGTGCAGGTATCTTGCTGATGGGCCAAAAGTTATTGATTTAATAGACAAAGTTGTGAAAACTGCCAAGAAAGTTGGGAAGTTTTCTAATATTTGTTTAAAAGATTCTGAAGATTTATTGAAAATTGAAAGAGAAGCTGAAGATGTGATGATCAGGCTTGGTCGTTATCATTTAAATTTCATTGAAGATATTACGGCAAATAAGAAGGCTAGTGTGCTTGACATATTGAATTTAAAGCCTCGTATGTATTGATTATATTTTATTTCATATATGTCTTATCTAAATACTATAACTATGTTTTAAACATAGATGTTTTATTTATGTGAATTGTCGTTTATCAGATTTGCAACATTTTTTTGTATCCTTGAATAATTAAAAGTTTTATAAAACATGAATGTGAATCGGAAATATATTTAAAACTTATAATTTAAATGTTTTTATATTTCAACCGGTGTATAATAAAGTACAACACAAAAATGAAAAGATATAACACAATATTTTAATAATAAAGTAACTTTAACTCAATTCATTTACTTAGTTAAGTTATACGAGTATATATTTAGAAAAAAAATTTCAAACTGATTTTACAATTCAGTTTGGAATTTTTTGATTTTATTTTAAACAATTAATATTGTATCTGATATTTATTTGATTATTTTACTGCAAATACATAAGTAGAATTAAATATAAAGAAAATACTGTCTTTACAATTTAGGTTTTAATTTATAAGACTATTTTCCGTGTTATCAGTTTGTTATATTCACATGTCTTGTGGAAAATATCTTTTAAGATATAGATATATTATCTTTTACATTGTCTAAGATATTATGAAATTAATATAAGTTGATTTTTGGATTTATTAAATCTGTTGATTGCTTAAATTTTCATTTTCATAATTGGATGAGTGTATGTAATAATAACTAAAAAGACATGCAGTCCTCATTTGCAGTGACTTGTCTGCTGTATTTAATTTGAAGTGATGTAGGGAAAGTTTTGACTATATTTTATAAATTAAATATATTAATATGTAACACCCCAACTAAGGCGGAACGATGAGATGTACAGAAAGTCGAGTATTCAAAACAAAGGATAATAGATAACATTCACCATAGCTTTATTGGATAAAAATAATTTTACAAGGCACAAGCATGTGAACCAATTCCCAAGTACAATACGTCTACCATACTTGGATATTGAGTCACGAAACAAATAACAAATACATGAGATGGTATACTACAATGATCAGGGCGGATTCCATTGCCCGTCACAAGGTTTGATCGTTGACTCCAAAGTGCAATGCAAACAATCATGATGCATATAATTCCTCAAAGCTTATGCTAATTCCTGAAAAGCATGAAGAAAAAGTGTCAACTACGAAAACGTAGTTGGTGAGTGCATAGGTTTGCAAGTAAATCTCGTTACATATCCATTCAAAATAGTTGAGAATCCATGGTAAATTATAAAGTTCTCATTTGTCACATTTATCGTGAGAGAAAAATATCAATCGATTAATCATTCATCATACCAAAACCATTTGGTCATCAATACTTCAATATTGCCAATTTCAACAACTTTTCGAGATTCCATATAAGGTCCAATACCCAAACCGTATGTTCAATCAATAATATCCAACCATAAATAATATCAATAACACTTGGTCAATGGTAAGATTACCATGACATGATTTGATGAGATAGATCTTGAGCCACTACTAAGACCGGTTATGTCCTAATAATCAAATATATATAGTCCCAAATGATAGAATAATGATAAGCACATGCTGTCAATCACGTGCATAAAGATAACCAAGGGTCGTGCCATGGAGACAACCATAAATATATAGTAGTTAGAGCACCGCGAGGTCGGACTGGCAATGAAGGTGGCCACAAAGGCAGACCAAACATCCCACCGTTACCTATAATAGTGGATGAGGGGACAAATCCTAGTTGCGCAACCCTCTAACTACAAGCCTCAATGAGTTAATAGTAGTGTACAGGGTACCACCGTTTGACAGTACTCAAGCTCATCATATAACATATAACACGTTGAACATACAATATAATTCCCATATCATTATCATTATTTCAAAGAATTTTATAAGAGAAAGTCATTTTAATTAATCATGCTTTTCACCCCGCAAGTAAAACATATAAAAGAGTTTGAAAGGGGGCTATGACTCACCTTGATATGCCGAGCATTATATATACTTATCCAAAATGGGTACTTCCCATCATATCGCTTCCTTGATCATGTATACGTCATGTTCCTCAATCACATTTCAAGCCAAGACTATCCCTACGATAGGACTAATATACGTAAGTTCCTATCTTAAGCCATCACTAAAAAATGCCACTTTCGTTATGTTGTCATAAATTTTGGGATCCAAGTATATTGTTAATATTTGCATCTTTTTGGTTGTAGAGAGTGTTGGTGTAAAAGGTCACTTTCATTATACATGTAGTTATAAGTTGTTAGAATTTCGGTAACTTGCCTTTGATTATCATGGTTCCCAATGTGTGCTTTGCTTGATTATAATATTTGACATTAGTAACTTCATAATATTAATATTTATGCATACTTTCTGATTTATAACTATTTATTTAATTTAATATCATTTAATTAATTATTTATTCATTTTCTTGATTTATTAACCAAATAATTCTTTAAAAATACTTTTAAGTACCTCACTTACCTTTATAATTTGTGGCTAATTATATTTGGGTTATATTCTGATTATTATGCTTTTTAACTTAGAATATTGTGATATATATATTTATTTATGAAAATTTTCTATTAATTTAAAAAAACAATTATTTATTAGTGATTTTCACTTACTTAATTATTTCTAATATATGACATTTGTTCTTTAACTTGAAATGATTTTACTCCAGTAGGTTTTAGTCACTTTCATCATTGGTTGTGATTATTTAACCAATTTCATGATTTATATACTTTATTTATTTATTTATTTACCTTTTTAATTATCATTTAAATTTAATAATTAATAGAAATTCTTAGAAATCACCACACAAATTTTTGGCTAAAAATCCCAGGCCTTTTAGGCAACTTTTATCATGGGAAAAATCATATCAATTCAACCTCTCTTGTGTCTCGCTCATTTTGAGGATTCTAAGCTTATAAATCGTTTACCGAAATAGTGATTTAAGCCTCATTTTTCGAGCAATTCAATGCGTCAAAATGGATTTTCATCCTTATTTCATTATTTACAGAATGTTCATTATATTTTGGTGTCTTAAGTCGTGATAGTGATGGTGGTGTGATAAGTGCAAATTAAAGCTTTCGGTTAGTGCTTGTATGAACCGAATTAGTGATTTGTAGGCTTGTCTTGCCATTTAATAACCAAGTTAAGTTTTATAACTTTTATTTGACATATTCTCAGTAGGTTCATAATACTTTTTGTTACGAGATTGTTGGAGTTGATTAAAGTTGCAATCTAGTGACTTTTAGCTTATTTTGTTGTGAAGAACTTTTACTTGGAATTTTCTTTTTTAACACTTATTTTCATAAAATGTTGAGTAGTAATTTTTGGTTAAGTTGAATTATTTGGACGATGGTGATTTTTATACAGAGACATATGTGTGTCCTATATTTATGTGAATTTTTTCTAAATTTTTAGACATTTTTTACTACCTCTAAAAATTACAAAACCAAAGTTTGTCAGAATGCTTGCTGCTATGCGACAAGATTTCGATGATGAACATTTAAGAAAAATCTCCCAATTTTATTTTACATTAGGGACACTTTGAACTCATTTCACACCAAGTTTAAACTTCTGAAACCTATTAGTTAAGAATTAAAAATCGTCAAAGTTGACTCAACATTAAGACAAAAATCCAGTTTTGACCACTTTTGGTAGAAAAATCATATCTTTGGTTTGGTTTAATATTTTTGAGTGATTCCAGTTGGAGGTTAAACTTAACTCTTGTATCTACAACTTTTAGTTTGAAAGTTTTGCTTGAAACGGCCCTCACATGTTCAGTTCATCCATTCAAAGACAGAAGAATAATTCTGTCAGAAAGTATTTGGGTCCAAACAACTCACCAATGACCATTCTTGCTTTATTAACACTTGAGTTCATCATTTACAAGATTAATACTTTATTTTTATATCTCTCAACATCAAATTTCCAGATTATTATGCATCTTTTAACATATTTTTCACTTAATACAAGTCCATCCATCTCATAATCCAACAACAAGATTCAACTTTCTTAGATCTAACATGCATTCATTCAAATCAACAATTTTCAATACCAATCTTTATAGATCTAACTTTCAACAACATAAAAACATCTTTTTAATGAAAAATATCAGAAATATATTCTTCAAAATATACAAAAACATATAGATCTATGAAAAGGAAAATCACTTTAAAAGATACTAATCTATAACAACACTTTTGGGTCTTAAACTTGTTGAATCCTTGGATCTTTCTCATAGATTTCGACATGCATATGCATGAGGAGAAAGATCCTATCAACTTGCCTTCATCAAGTGTATATTACAAAGAAAACAAGAAGAAAACATAAACTTTTGATAAAACCTTTGAATATAAACAAGAACAAGATTAAATCTAGTAAAAAGGATGAAGATTATACCCTCTTGAACTTGGTTTTGATGATGGATTTATGGCAGATTTTTCATGGCCTATATGCTCCATACAACCCTTATTCCAAGCTTGAAATAACCCTTTTTCTTACCTTGAATCAACCCTTAATTTATCTAGCTTAAACCCTTATTATTAAAATTAGTTTAGATTGATTTTTCTTGCCTCCTTTTGCTATATTTTGGCCGTATGGGGGAGAAGAGAAAGAGGGAGGAGGAAGAGTTTTTGAGAGAGAATAAAGAGAGTGTGTGAAGTGTGTGAAGGTTTCAAGAGGAGTGAATGTGTAGTTGAAAAATGGAGTGTGTGAAGTGAGAAGGGGGGGGGCGCGGGGTTCTAAGGGGAGGGAAATGAAGGGTTTTCATTTTTTTTTGATAAGAATTGTGGATGTAATTATATGTGTATGTATAATTGAATGTATAGTAGTTTTATAAGTGTAGTGTATGTTTATTTGTAAGTGTAGGTTAATTGTTGTGTCCATGAATATTTACTTGTGTATGTGTCGTGTATATATATACATAAACATATATATTTTTGTTTTAAATCTTGTCACTTAATTCATTAGTTAATATCTTGCATTCATATTAGACATATATATACACTTACTATTATTCGAGCATTTTATGTACATATGGATTTATAATTATATTTTTAAGATAGTCATCTTCTTTTCATGTCATATTTACTCATATTGGCTTGGTGATTGAATTTTTGGACATTTTGTAAGATTTCTTGGCTTTGTCACCAGTTGTGAGTCTTACATTATTATTTATATAGCTTGTCTTCTTGAAATGAAGTTTTTGGTTCATTGACATTTCACCAAGTTCAGTTAGAACTAATTTATAGTTTGAGATTGTCTATAGTTATTATTTATGGCATTTCTAAGATAGCTAGTCACCTACAATACTTCATTGAACTAGAGGGAAATTATCACCATGCCAGAATGTCTAGAAGGCCAATTCTCCTAGTAAACCTCTAGGGATTGATACCTAGATATGTCTAAGTAAATTGTCCTAGTCGGAAATTGAGGGTTGTTACATCATTAACCACTTGACCGAAACTTCTTCCTCGAAGTTCGCTTGTTCACACGGTGATAGAATGAGTAGATTGACGATATGGATAGCTTCACAGAGACGTACAAAATGTGAGAGTTTGTATAGGTTTCATCATGACCTTCTTAGATCTTACAAGCTTTTGTCTCGCTAGTTGGGGGCATCTCTTCCTTGGTGCCCTAACATTTTTCATGATTAGAAACTTCGAGAAAGAGAAAGGTTACGAATGTCGCTCACTTCTTTAGACGACTAGAGATTAATCGTATGTGAACACAGTAATTAGACTGTCTAAACTTAAGATTTCTAAAAGTTTAGTTTATTTAATTTTATTTATTTGTCTCGACTAAAATGAGACGAGGGAAAATATCTTTACTTTACATTTTGACTTTTAGGTCAAACGGTATTTAATCGTAAGCATTTTACCAAATTCGGGGTATTTAAATGGCTAAAAAGGAGCCACATAGGCCGGCCCCTTTTGTTTGTGGTGGGAATTAAACCAACAAGCCTTTCCCTCCTTCTTTCTCTCTTTCTCTGTTTTCTTTGTGATCACCACACACACACCCCACACAAACACAAAAATACACCACACATATTACCAATACTCTCAAAGATCAAGTTCTCTCAATCTCTTAGCATATCAAAATCTGATTTTTGGGAAAAAGAAGAAATCATTTAGCAAGTATTCAAGGCATTACCATCTTCAACCTTTTAATTCAAGAACGAATTTTGGTAAGTTTAAATCATCCCTTTTACGCCTATTTATGTTTACTTACTCTTTTCTAGTCATTTCGAGCTTTTACATGGCCTAAAACAAGTTAATTTGTATTTAGGGTTTAAATAGGGTTTTGGGTTTGATTTGGTCGTTTCGAAAGATTTAATGATGTTATGGACGAAATTATGGGTTGGGTTATGTGTGTTTATGGTTAGTGATGTTTAGTTTTGCTTCAAATTAAGTTACAAACTCTTACAAGTCGTTTTGGGTTGTTTCGGGTCATGTTTGAAGGGTTTTTGGTTGGTTTTCTGCACTTAAGAACTGATCTGGGCGCAGGTGCGCCGCACCTCCCCTTTGGTGCGCCGCACCATGAACCTGGACTGGGTTCCCTGATCAGTTTGTGCGCCGCACCTCCCCTTTGGTGCGCCGCACCATGAACCTGGACTGGTTCCCTGATCAATTTGTGCGCCGCACCTCCTCCTTGGTGCGCCGCACCCGGCTTAGTGCGCCGCACCTCCTCATTAGTGCGCCGCACCTTTTCTCCAGTACAGCAAAACTTGAATTATTTTGAAAGGTCGTAACTTTTGACTTTCCATCCGAATTTAGTAATAAAAGACGAACTTGAGTCAAATAATATTAAACATTGAATCACATTCTCGGTTATGGCATTCTAGGGTCTATAGCTAAGTAGTTGTACGTAGGATACCTGTCGTCAAGGGTTTTGATCCTCATTATTGGTACTCTTATCCTAGGTTTTGGATAGACGTGGAGACTAGACTGCTCATATTCTCGGACTACTCATATTTAGCTCGTAGACTGCTAAGGTGAGTTTATGGCGCCCTTTTTCCTTTACTTTGGGCCTGAAAGCATGTACTGTATACACAAATACTTTGTAAATGATTTGTCTTTGTTTACGCCATGAGATATGGTAAATGAAATCATTTGTCTTATATTTGCCATGAGACGGCTGTCTAATAATGTGTATACATGTCTTATGAAAATTGACTATATGTCTTGACTTGCCATGTTGTCGGCTGACTAAACTGTTTCTTGTGTTTGACAAATTAAAATGATCCCCCCCCCTTGTTGTATTATTTAGGTTAGACTTCGGTCTGAACCGTCTTGTCATATTATTTAGGTTAGACTTCGGTCTGAACCGTCTTGTCATATTATTTAGGTTAGACTTCGGTCTGAACCGTCTTGTCATATTATTTAGGTTAGACTTCGGTCTGAACCGTCTTGTCATATGATTTAGGTTAGACTTCGGTCTGAACCGTCTTGGCTATATATATTTAGGTTAGACTTCGGTCTGAACCGTCATGCATTTAAATAACTACAACAAACGACGATTGATCTTTTAGTCAAACACACTGTAAACTCACCAACTATTTCGATAGTTGATCCTCTCAAATTTTCATGCTTTTCAGGTGACCATCAGTAAGTCTTGGAATCGTCTTTGGCATTTTAGGGCCAATCTTTTGACTTTGGACGTACAATTAGCATCAGACATTGAGGACTCTCATGCTTTTGGCTTTAATTGTATTTGACTGTCCAATTTATTTAACTTGTATTTCTGTGGGGCCCAGTTCCAAATGAGGATGGCTTGTATCCGTATTTTGGGGTCCACACTTGGAACGATTGTACTTGTTTTGACTTGTATTGGTATAAATGGATGTAATTTCTATTAACCTTCTGATTAGTATGCAATTCTTTGTTAACCCTGTATTTCCGCTACAACGGGGTGTGACATAATGAACCCATAACCTTGATACGAACACATAACAACCATACAACCTTGATTCACAAGTTAAACGAATACATAACTTTAATACGAGCATCTAACAATCATACAACCTCGATCACTTGCATAAACGAACACATAAACTTCATAAAGTAACCAATCGATCATATACCTTGATTTCTCAAATAAACGAACACATAACGATCAACAAACCAAGATACTACTTTGTACACTTTTCACCCCAAAATTACATAAAGTAAAAGGGCTACGAGCTCACCTTGGCTCGGCTACGATGAGTTAATAATGATCTATAACGTCAATTGATGGCCACACGCTCGCAACCTATCATGTTTGTTTAATATAAGTCAATATATATATATATATCCGTGTATATTTATCTACTTTACTTCCACTTTAGTTCCTTTCTGTTGAGTCCCAATGTTAATTGTAAATTTAATGATGACAAATCTGACCTATAAACACTTAGTAATCTTTGGTTCTTGTAATCTGATCTGGGTCAGACTATGCTGACACAGCTTACGATCTGTCTCTGACCCAGATCATGCTTCATACTTGTAATTGTAATATCTTATGGAAGCAAGTGTTATTCAAGCTGCATCAACAATGTATTAGCATTCAGTCCAAGTTGAAGAGGAGGATTGAAGATAGAAGACCAAGATGTTAGTGGAAGACAACTTGGGATTAGCAGTCAGCTTGGAAATACTTAGGCAGATTGGTGCCTTGACAAACGGCCCAATCTGTATCTGACAATCATGTGAAGATAACAACCTGGATTGAAGATAAGGACAAATGACGTGACTAGGAAGATTCCTAGGATCCAGGTTGGTGGTTGTTTTACATATGCGTGTCCATACTTCTATTGGTAGATGAAGAATGTGCGTCAATACGTGGGGGACCACAAGTACCATGAAAGGCACGATTGATTATTCCTTCATCAACCACTGATTGAAGAACACGTAGCTGCAACAGACACCTAATGAAGGAGCGCTTGTCCCTATAAAAGCCTCATTCATGGATTGCATATGTGTGGCATTTCCTGAGAATCATTCTTCACACTAGTTTCTCTGCTCTTACACACAGCTTAGTCTGTACGAGATCAGCTTGGCTGATTCTCTTGAGCTGAAACTGATTGATTGTTGTTTGTCATTTCATAGGGTTGTTTAGATATCTATAGGCTATCTTTATTCCGCAACAACCTTGTAATTCTTTGTATAGATTATTTCTTAATAAAGGATTACATTTGAAAATAAAAATCTGTGTTCAAGAATGCTTTTATTTCTTTACTGCTTTACTGTTTTAATGATTCCTGCACTTTACTTACTTGCTTAATATTCATTGTCTGAATCTTAAAACGTTGTGTTAAAAAGTTTGTAAAGATTGTGAAAAGTTGTATTCACCCCCTCTACAACTGTTCTGTGTTCAATATACTTTGGTACATTGATACACCGGGGGACGTATCAATTGGTATCAAAGCGGTGGTTGAGAATTAACTTGACTTGATCCTTGCATATTTTCATTAATAGTAAAGCATAATGTCATCTTATATTGATAATGGTTCTTCAACCCGACCACCCATGTTTGACAAAGATGATTTCAGTGGGTGGAAAGGTAGAATGTCTTTGTTCCTTGAATCCATCGATAACAATATGCCTGACATCCTTACGGATGGTCCTTATGTTCCTACACAAACCATTGTGGTAGAAGCTGTGTCAGGGAAGGTCAACCAACCATTCCTGCCACAGTCAAATCTATAGTTAAGGACAAGGCAGATTGGAGGGATGAGGATAGGAGGTTGGCAAACTTGGATGTGAGGGCTAGAAATTTCATTGTCCAAGCTGTGCCCAAAGACCTTTACCATTCAATTAAAATATGTTCAACAACAAAGAAAATGTGGGGTACTTTGACTGTTATGTTTGAGGGTTGCTCTACCTCCATGGAATCCACAATTACTACATTGACCAGGAGGTATGAGAGATTTTTCTCTTTGAGAAATGAATCCTTGACTGACACTCATACCCGCTTTAATGCTTTGGTAAATGATTTAGCTGCTGTTGGAATTATAAAGAAAAACGAGGTTTTAAAAAGCAAATTTCTTGATTCATTACCATCTAAATGGAACAACTATATTTCTTCTGTTAAATTAAGTTCTGTTTATCATGATCTTGATCTCCCTGGACTTTTTGGTTTGCTTCATAACCAAGAATGTTCAGAGGCTGAAAAACTAATTACTATGGGTGATTCTTATAGTCAGCCTGCTGCTGCACTTGTTGCTTCTATGACTGAACACCCTAGTTCAATTAGTAATGAGATCATTCCTTGTGTTAATGATGATATTCCTGTGATGTCAAATCCTAACTCTGTTTGTGCTGAATCTGAGTGTGAAGAATCTGATGGTGATGAACTAGCTAATGAAGTAGCTATGTTGGCTGAAAGGATCAGAAGGAGATCCTTTAACAAGTTTAAAGGAAAAGGAAGAGGTGGCCAAGCTGATAAAGCCAAGAAGCCATTTGATATGTCCAAGGTCACTTGTTACAAGTGTGGCAAGACTGGACATATGGCTGGTGATTGCAGATCCAAAGAAACTGCTCAAGCTGTGCCAGCCAAAGGTGGAAGAGGTGAAAAATACTCTAAGCTCAAGACTAAGTACAAAGCCTTGAAAGCACAAGTAGCTGAGCTGACTGAGAAGGTGAACAGAAATGAGAAGAGTCTGGTGGCCAAAGACTGGGCTGAAAGTGCCACATCATCTGATGATGAGCTGTACAAAGATGCCAAGTGTTTCATGGCTAAAGAAGCTACTCAAAGATTTGCTGAAGATCTGGTAAAAATACAACAGCAATCTGAGTCAGCTCACCAGGCATCCACCAGTCAAAACTGCTCCACCTGAGGGCGGTCATGACGATAACACCTGGCACTTGGACAGTGGATGTTCCAAGCATATGACCGGATGTAAGTCCCAGCTTTGTAGCTTTAGGATTCGCGCTGGTCCTAATGTTACTTTTGGAGATGATTCTCAAGGAAAGACTGAAGGTTTTGGTGTACTTTCAAATGGTCCTCTTACTTTCAGAAGAGTCTCATATGTAAATGGTTTGAAGCACAATCTGATAAGTGTGAGTCAGTTGTGTGATGCTGGTTATGAAGTGAGATTCAGGTCTGATAAGGGAATTGTTCTTGATTTAGAAGGCAATGTGGTTCTTATTGCAAAGAGGGATGAGTCTTTGTATTCTTTTGACATGAGAAGTCCAACTGTCACAAGAGAAGTCTGTTTCATGTCAAAGTCTCAAGATGAGCTGAATTGGTTGTGGCATAAAAGGCTGTCTCATATGAATTTCAAAGACATCAACAAGCTGTGTAAGAAAGAGTTGGTGTCTGGGCTTCCAGTGATCAATTATGAGAAGGACAAGCTGTGTGGTGCTTGTGAGAAAGGCAAGCAACATAAAGCTACCTTTAAGTCTAAAACATGCTCAACCATTGATAATTGTTTGGATCTGCTTCATATGGACTTATTTGGACCAATTAGTACTCCATCATTCACTGGAATGAGGTACTCCTTGGTAATTGTTGATGAGTATTCAAGATACACCTGGGTTTTCTTTCTAAGACACAAGAGTGAAGCTGCTGACAACATCATTCATTTCATCAAGCAAGCTGAGGTTCTCTACAAAAGGCCTGTTAGGCAATTAAGAAGTGATAATGGTACTGAATTTAAGAATATCACTCTTAATTCATTCTGCAGTGAAAAGGGAATCTCACAAGTCTACTCAGTTGCCAGAACTCCTCAACAAAATGGTGTTGCAGAAAGAAGAAACAGAACTCTCATTGAAGCTGCCAGATCCATGATGGCTCAAAACAATGTCAAGTCTCATTTCTGGGCTGAAGCAGTACACACAACTTGCTTTACCCAGAACAGATCCCTCATTGTGAAAAGACACCAGAAGACTGCATATGAACTTCTTAGGGGGAGAAAACCTGAGATTGGTTTCCTAAGAATGTTTGGTAGTCCTTGCTTCATTCTAAATCAGAAAGACCATCTTGGAAAGTTTGATGAGAAATCAGATGAAGGTATCCTACTTGGATATGCAACAATGATGAAGGCCTACAGAGTGTACAACAAAAGAACTAAAACAATAGAGAACTCTGTTAATGTAAGCATTGATGAAGGTTGTTCTAATCCAGTTTGCTCTCCTCCAGAAGATGAAGACTTCAATTTTGAAGAACTGGTTGTACCTGAGAATGAGCCACCAACAAATCCTCCAGTTGGAGCTAATAATGCTCAAACTCAGGGGGAGCAACTCATTGAAGAAGAAGAAGATGTTCCAATCTTTGAAGATGCCCAAGCTGATCCTACTCCTACTGAAGTTATTGTTCAGAATCCATTAAATGACTCTCTAACTGGTTCAGACTCCTCCATTCCTGTCCAAGCTGATCAGCCTCTTCCTCAAGCTGATCATGCTGAACCATCTAATCTGAATCAGTCCATTGTCCCAATTACTAGATGGACAAAGAGTCATCCAATCAACCAAATCATTGGTGATCCACTCTCTGGTGTGAAAACAAGTAGAAAGGCAACAGGCAACTTTTGCATGTTTGTCAATTTTGTAAGCAAGATGGAACCAACTGAGGTTGATGAAGCTCTGGAAGATCCCTCTTGGGTTAATGCAATGCAAGATGAGCTAACACAGTTTGAAAGAAACAAGGTTTGGGAACTTGTTCCAAGACCTCATCACAAGACTGTGATTGGAACCAAGTGGGTCTACAGAAACAAAATGGATGAAAGGGGAGTTGTGACCAGAAACAAAGCAAGATTGGTAGCTCTTGGTTACAGACAAAAGGATGGAATTGATTATGATGAGACTTTTGCACCAGTGGCAAGATTAGAGGCAATCAGAATGTTCTTGGCCTTCTCTGCTCACAAGGGTTTCAAGGTCTATCAAATGGATGTGAAGAGTGCATTTCTTAATGGAAAATTGAAAGAAGAAGTCTATGTTGAACAGCCTCCTGGTTTTGAAAATTCAAAGTTTCCTGACCATGTGATCAAGCTTTACAAGGCTCTCTATGGGTTGAAGCAAGCTCCAAGGGCATGGTATGATACTTTGTCTAAATTCTTATTGGCTAATATCTTCAAAAGAGGTAATGTTGACATGACTTTGTTTGTGAGAAAGTATAATGGTGATATTCTACTTGTACAAATCTATGTGGATGACATAATTTTTGGGTCTAGCAGTGAAAGACTTTGCAAAAAGTTTTCTGAATTAATGTCTAAAAAGTATGAAATGAGCATGATGGGAGAACTAAACTATTTTCTGGGTTTACAAGTTAAACAGACTAAAAATGGAATTTTCATAAACCAAGGAAAGTATGTTAAAGATCTCTTAAACAAATTTGGCTTTACTGATTGCTCACCTATGAAAACTCCTATGGGAACTGGTGATAAGCTAGATGAAGATAAAAATGGCAAATCTGTTGACATCACAGCTTATAGGGGTATGATAGGATCATTACTTTACTTGACTGCTAGTAGACCAGATATTATGTTTGCTACATGTCTTTGTGCAAGATATTAAGCTAGTCCTAAGGAATCTCATCTTAAGGCTGTGAAAAGAATCTTTAGATACCTTAAAGGTAGGCCCAATCTGGGTCTTTGGTATCCCAAAGACTCAGGGTTTGATCTAATTGGCTATTCAGATTCTGACTTTGCAGGCTGTAAGATTGACAGAAAAAGTACTTCAGGAGCTTGTCAATTGCTTGGCAATAGACTTGTAAGCTGGTCCAGCAAGAAGCAGCATTCAGTTTCTATTTCCACTGCAGAAGCTGAATATGTTGTTGCAGGAAATTGTTGCTCTCAAATTCTTTGGATGCAATATCAGCTTTAAGACCATGGTGTCACTGCAACAAAAACTCCAATCTTTTGTGACAGTACCAGTGCCATAGCAATTTCAAACAATCCTGTGCTTCATTCAAGGACCAAGCACATTGATATAAGATATCATTTCAACAGGGATCATGTAATGAAAGAAGATGTTGAACTCCACTTCATTCCAACAGACAATCAGCTTGCTGACTTATTCACAAAGCCATTGGATGAATCAAGGTTCAACTACCTCATAAGTAAGCTAGGTATGCTTAATTTATAGAATGTAGTGAGCTAAGTAATAGCAAATCTGACTCCTTAAAGTTATACTAAAATTTTGAGGGTAAGCTGTGTCAGACCCAGACTACCCTTTCATACTTGGTGCATGTCAAGTGAAAGAGGGTAAGCTGAATCTGACCCAGCTTCGTGGTTATTTTTGTTATTAAATATCTCAGTGCGTTTTATTACTTTCATTATTTTATTAAGTGTACTTGTTTGATCCTATTGGAGTGTGACACGTGTAGTGGTCACTACCGGTTACTGAAAAAGTACCACCTCTACTTGTTAATCCTCCAATCAAAAACTTTCCCTCTCCAACTTTTTCAAATAAGATATTTTGGGTTTTATATATAACTTTCATTTAACCTAAATCCCAAATCACTTGTTCATATTTTCTTAAAATCAATTTTTTTTCTCAAATCTGATTACTGTTTTATTAAAATTAATTTCTTCTAAAATTTGTTTTCAAAATGGCATCATCATCTGTTTTGATTCATTCTAATGATTCTCAATCTAGTTCTGAACCTAAAAGTCTATACCCAGCTCCAATTAGCGCCAATAAGCTTTCACCTTATGTGGTGGGAGATATGGTAGTAGTGGTTCCGGCTGATCTTGATACTGGTAAAATCAAGATTGGCAGTCTGGTTTATACCAATATTCATCCTCCTTCATGGGCTAAAGGATACGATGAGATTGTGGCTTTCTTATGGCATCATCCATTCGGCAAGGTGATGATTGAGAAGCCAGACTAGGTGTTTCAAGATCTTTTGTGTGAATTTTGGGCGAGCTGTGTTGTAAACAGAATAAGAAAGGAGATGCTGCAATCTATGGCTCCATCCTCAACGGTAAGAAAAAGGTATACATTTCTTATGAGAGGCTTAGGTCTGCTTTTGAGCTGTCATATATGCATGATGATGAATATGATGTTGTTGTGTCTCATACTGAAGCCAAAAATGTTTTACAAGAAGTTGGATATACTGGTCCATTGGCTTCAGTGGTTAAAATGAAACATTTAACTGGTATTTGGAACTACTTATTGAGCACAATTTCGAAAACCTTACAAGTAAAGGCAGGTAGCTTTGATCAGCCTAATGTCCTAGAATTGCAGATTTTTCATGCAATGGTCACCATGACCAGAATAGATTTTGCTGCTTTAATATTTAAGGACCTTGTTGATCGCGTTCATAAGAAGAGTCTTACCATACCTTATGGTAGGATTCTTGCTCTTATCATTGAAGCTATTCTTGACAATGATTACAGTCTGGAAACTGGTCAGACTGTAGAATGCAAGTCTATCAATAACAACATCTTCAATAGTCCAAAGGTATCTGTGCAGGGTCTGACCCGAGCAATGCAGATCTACCTTGATTTTTGCAGGAAAAGAGAAGAGGAACAAGAAGCACTTGAGGAAGCTGTCCCTACTTCGACGCGATCTGAGTCTGACACTCAATCTGCTAATCAGGGGGACCCAGGTACACATGCTTCTGAACCCTCAAACTCTTCTGAATCTGTTCAACATTCTACTCCTACAAAAGAGGGTGAAGGGTTGGCTAAAACATCAGCCTCCCTAGCCACACCTTCGTCCATTCGCTCAAAATCCGACTCTAAAAGACCCCTTGTTGAGGACTTAGTACCTCTCAAGGCCAAAAAGAAAAGATCGAATAAGAAATCTGTGTCAGCTTCTGGGTTGATAATGCTTCATCCAATCTTGAGATCCGCCAAGGTGCAGGAAAAGCTAAGGAACGTTCCAAAGCTGTCCCTGTCACCCAAGCTGACAAGCCGAAAACACCACACCCATCTGTACTCTCCCAAAAGAGTGTAGACGAGTTAAAGGGAACACTTACTGCTACCCAACCCTCCAAACAGGGTGAAGGTATTGAAAGAAAGACCTCCTCCCAAGGTCATACTGTGTCTAAACCGAATTCACCATCATCAGCCTCCCAAAAGGTTGATGATATCTTTAAAGGGGTAACAGAGGATCTAGCCCAGATCCAAAGTGAGTCAGAGTCAATGCACATCATATCTAAGGATGGTCAGCCTAAGGAGAGAAGTATCGAACGCGTTGGTGACACTGCTTCTCCTCCCCAAGCTGATCAGACTCCTTCTATCTTACACTCTGAGTCTGCACAGGCTGCCAATGCCCCTTCTATGTCACAAGGAGGGGTACAGGCCTCAATTCTCTCTAAGGATACTTTGGTGCAACAACACACCTCTGTTGAAGGGCAATCAATTACACAAAACATTACACCTGCAGAGTCTGTGTCTGCATCTGTCCTTGGACAGAGGGATTCTGCAGGTTACTTGGCTGTCTTTAAGGCAGTCATGTTAGCCCCTTGTGCAGCAAAGGGAACCATTGATGGTCCTCTCAATGTCAATGAGAATCTGATCACTATCTCCGAAAGTGATTCTTCATTCGATGATGAGTTTGCCCATCCATGCTCAAGGGATGCTCTGATGGAAGATGCCAGTGGAGGAGTTGATCAAAATCAAGATCAACACATTCCCACTGGCCCTCAGCCTGAACTAAACGTTAATCTTTCTTAGGCTGACCAACTCATCATCAATTCTGACAGATCCACTCATGAGACTCACTCTCATGAGCAAATGTTCCAAAACTCCTTAAACCTCCACCCCCTTCTAAATATGCCCAATGACCCTAATATTAAGGATTGCAGGCTGCTCTTTCCAGATTCAGTGACTTTTAAGCCAACTGCAAGTTCTTCCCAAGCTGCCACTATCTCATTTTCAGATGTGGTGGGTCAGCTCACTGAGTTCATCTCAACCTCTAAGGTTGAGAGCTCAAAGCTGACCGAATGCTTGGAAAAGATCCAAAAGGATCAGGATTTGACGGATAAGAAGGTGGACAAGCTGAGTCAAGATCAGACTGCATTGGAGGATTATGTTAAGAAAGCAGTTGATTTGATGCAGCAGAACCAGAGCAAGCTGACAGAGTCTCTTGATAATCTTACAAAAGCAGTAAATGAAGAGAATGAAAGGAACAAGAGTACTCTGGGTCAGATTGAGAATGCTGCAACCAAATTTAAAAGGGAAGTCACCATAGAACTTTGATCTTCAAACAAGTCACAAGCTGACTTCAAGAATGATCTGATTGAAGCTTCTAAGGGTGTTAAATCACAGATTAAACTCCTCCATGAGGATTATGTTGAGCTAAGAAGAGCCTGCTGTCTCACCAATATCAAAATTAACTTGATCAACCAAGAACTTAAAGGCCTCTTTGCTACTCCAGTGAGCTCTTTCCCTGCTGATGATGACAAAAAGGGGGAGAAGAATGCTACTAAAAGAAAAAGGGGTGCAATGAGTGAAGCTGAATTGGAGCTAGAAAGACAAAGACAAAAAGCTCAGGTTGACAAGGAGATTGAAGATTACTTTGAAAGATTGAAAGTAAGACAAGAAAAGGCCAGAGCCGAGGAGGCACAAAATGATAGAAGATTGGTTGTGCATGGTTCTAGGGTGGAAGGTGAGAAGGAAGATGAGGAAGAGATAAAAAGACCAGAATCTGAGTCTGGTGGTGAAACTGTTAGAAAATTGAATGAAGAAATTGAAAAGGAGAGTGATACAACCAAGGGGGAGACTGCTAATAATGAAATGGGAGATATAAGGAAGGATGTTGGTGTTGAAAATGAAAAGAAAGTTGAAAAGAAAAGAAAGTCCTCCCAAGCTGTTCCTGTGCAAGCTGTGCCAACTCAAGCTGACCCAGCTCCCAAAATACAAATTGATGAATCTTCATCTAGTGAAGACACAACCACTCTGTCCCAGTTCATGATAAAGAAAAGAACAGCAGAAGCTGGGTCAAGTGGTGTGAAGATCTTAACTGAAAAGGAAAAAGATTGGGAGATTGCAACTGAAACTGCTCCACAGCTTGGGGTAACAGTTGAGATCGCATATAAAATGATCAAGGAGGACAGACTAGAAAGAGAAAGAATTGCTGCAACTAAGTCTGATTCTGAAATTGCCAAGGCTGTTCAAGAACAATTGAATAAGGAAGATGAAGAAGATCTTGCAGCCATTGGTTTTAAAAAGAAAGTTGTGAGCAAAGGAAAAGAAAAGAAAGTCCTCCCAAGCTGTTCCTGTGCAAGCTGTGCCAACTCAAGCTGACCCAGCTCCCAAAATACAAATTGATGAATCTTCATCTAGTGAAGACACAACCACTCTGTCCCAGTTCATGATAAAGAAAAGAACAGCAGAAGCTGGGTCAAGTGGTGTGAAGATCTTAACTGAAAAGGAAAAAGATTGGGAGATTGCAACTGAAACTGCTCCACAGCTTGGGGTAACAGTTGAGATCGCATATAAAATGATCAAGGAGGACAGACTAGAAAGAGAAAGAATTGCTGCAACTAAGTCTGATTCTGAAATTGCCAAGGCTGTTCAAGAACAATTGAATAAGGAAGATGAAGAAGATCTTGCAGCCATTGGTTCTAAAAAGAAAGTTGTGAGCAAAGGAAAAGAAAAGAAGAAAGTGGTGGTTCATTCTAAACCATCACAAAAGATTAAAGATGTGAAAGAAAGTGTGAAAGCCCATAATTGGTTTGATGCCTTGGAGAAAAGACAAGTTACTGAAAAGATTCATTATAGAAGGCATCCAGAACCAATCCTCCAGGTTCTACTGAAAAGGCGAAAAGGAAAGAACATTCCAAGCATGAGGTTTACAAGAAGAGGTTATGAAACCAACTGGAAAACCCATGATCTTGACAAACTGCTTGATCTAGGATACACAGAGTGGGTGGAACTACATAACATCATTACTGGTATGTCTGGAGTTTACAAAGAGACAGTCTTGGAAGCCATTGAGAAGAAGTTAGCTGCTGTTGTGAAGTACAAGATTGATGTCTCTGGCCTTCCAAGACCAATTGCATATGATATGGATTATGAAGATGAGTCAGCTGAGCCACTGAAGAAGAAAAAAAGAAGGTATGAAAGGATTGATGTTCCTGGAGGTGACCATTAAGTTTTTCTCCAAAACTTGTCTCCTACAGAGTTGCTAGCACAATTATCTTCTGGTGCAATTGACAAGATTCTTGATAATCTTAATCTGTCTCTACCTGCTGGTGTTAAAGATACAATATGTGGGAAATTCATAACTGAACCTGAACATGGGATGTACTTTGTAGATGCTAGAGGGAATTTGGTGTTTCAAAGGACTGCTGAACTAAAACAGGTACCATCTATGCACCTATTTACCTTATACAGATTCTGCAGAAACTTTAGTGAAGAAGGTAATGGGTATGAGCAGTTCCTTATAGATGAAGGGTTAGATAGGCAATTAGATGTGAGAATTGCTCCATCATTTGAGGTTAAGCAAGAAGCTATTGAAATGCTTGGAGAATAGTGATGTAACATGTAATATCTTTGATTTATTCTCTATATATGCAAAGGCAGTTGTACAATCTAATTTCTTGGTTAAAATTTCATATCAGATTGAAAAGAACCCAAAAGATTCAAAGGGTCACAAGCTGTTAGTCATATTTTCATTTGATTCGTTGTAAGCTGATAGTTAGAAGTGTAGTTGGGTTTTGTCATCATCAAATAGGGGGAGATTGTTGAGTCCGAATGTTAATTGTAAATTTAATGATGACAAATCTGACCTATAAACACTTAGTAATCTTTGGTTCTTGTAATCTGATCTGGGTCAGACTAAGCTGACACAGCTTACGATCTGTCTCTGACCCAGATCATGCTTCATACTTGTAATTGTAATATCTTATGGAAGCAAGTGTTATTCAAGCTGCATCAACAATGTATTAGCATTCAGTCCAAGTCGAAGAGAAGGATTGAAGATAGAAGACCAAGATGTTAGTGGAAGACAGCTTGGGATTAGCAGTCAGCTTGGAAATACTTAGGCAGATTGGTGCCTTGACAAACGGCCCAATCTGTGTCTGACAATCAAGTGAAGATAACAACCTGGATTGAAGATAAGGACAAATGACGTGACTAGGAAGATTCCTAGGATCCAGGTTGGTGGTTGTTTTACATATGCGTGTCCATACTCCTATTGGTAGATGAAGAATGTGCGTCAGTACGTGGGGGACCACAAGTACCATGAAAGGCACGATTGATTATTCCTTCATCAACCACTGATTGAAGAACACGTAGCTGCAACGGACACCTAATGAAGGAGCGCTTGTGCCTATAAAAGCCTCATTCATGGATTGCATATGTGTGGCATTTCCTGAGAATCATTCTTCACACTAGTTTCTCTGCTCTTACACACAGCTTAGTCTGTACGAGATCAGCTTGGGCTGATTCTCTTGAGCTGATACTGATTGATTGTTGTTTGTCATTTCATAGGGT
>CM067170.1:9535153-9582653 GCA_034093135.1 Erigeron breviscapus | reverse complement strand
ATAGGTTAAATATCAATTGAGTTTTGGTTTACATGATATGTGTGATAACCTGTCAATTTATAGGTTGTGGGTCTAAGGCCTATAATAGACGCTTAAGTTCAGTCGGGTGTTGCGCTACGTTGATTATTGCGATGTACAGTAATAAATACCTCAGAATTTTAAGAACAATATTGTAAACCATATATTGTGACAAACATTTTTTAACTTTAAAGGTGAATTGTATTAACAAAGAAAATTTACAAACAAATATAAGTACACAGGACACATCCTTGTACTATACAATCTCCAGTTCTAATTCTAAAGAAAAACCTCCATAACCATCAGCAATATTCCAAGAAATACGAGACTATCCTATATACAACTACATATGTAATTGCTCACCATACAAACCTGTAGGGGATATGTTATAAATACGTACCGATTTGATCACGTAATCATAGTATACAAACCTGTTCTTGTGAATCTGTAACCCGATCAACAAAATAAAAAATAACTTGGATTGGAACCAGAATCGTGTAATCACTTTCAGAACAAACTATTTGGAGGTACACCCAAATGTTTGAACGGATAAGACTGGTTTCCCATTCAAGAACTTGATTTTGATTCCTTGAGAAATCTTGTACCAATAGTATTCGATGGTTTCTATATTCATGCGTATTCACCAAAATTGAATTGGACGATTTTCACAAAATTAATAATTTGTGTGTGAATGTGTCTTACTTCCAAAACACGGTTTTCCTCCATCTTCACAAGAACGTACGACTTCAATATATTTGTCCAAACTATTCTTCAGGCCCGTCCGATGGACGGATAGTATCGAAATATATTAATCAAAGGTAAATATCAAAATAATAAATAACAAAACATGTGAAAAATAACAAAACATGAACAAAACAGATTTTAAAAAATAAACCTTTTTGTAGTAGAAGAAAAAACCATAATCAAACTACAATTGACAACAAACTAAATTAAAAGAGATGAAAAATAAAAAATAACATAACAATTCAATATCAAATAATAAACAAATACGAACAAAATACCAAAAATAAAATTAAAGTGATATAAAAAAAACCATATGTTTTTTTTGTTGAGAAATTTACTGAACTTGATTTGTTTATTAAAGATAGGAAGAAGATGAATAATATGAATGAGAATGATTAATAAAAATTTAGTTTGTATATATAATAATTTATTGAGAGAGTTTTAAGGATATTATATATTTTGATAGAAAAAGATTTATGATAGAGTTTTAAATATAACTACTTATTTAATAAGCAAATAAAAAATAAAAAAAATCTAGAAAAAAACGAAAGCTCTAGAGTAATTAGAGAGAGTTTTAGACCTAAAAAGAGCTTTAAGGGATGTCAAGTGTACCCCAACCTCCTCTTTTAGTTATAAGATAATTATAATATTAATATTTAATATTAATATTAATAATATAATATTAAAATTAAATTCATAATATTAACTTAATAATATTAAACTAAACTGTCAATACGCAACCATCTTAATATACATAATCGAGTCCGCACTCCCGCATCACCTAACCCGATTAACTGAATATTAAGATCAACCATTCGATAAGTTAATCAAATATCACTACGGAACATTGATATCGCTAAAATATCCAACAAAATCCACCTAGATTAGTAGAATGGGACCAAGAAGCGTCATCTTTCACCGCTCTCTATTCCCATTCGCATACACTAACCTAACTCCAAAAATACACCTAACAAAAACTTTCTGCAAACAATCATCCAATACTAAACTCTAACTAGCAACCAGTGCGTTGTTTATCCAGCATAAATTCCATCTTGCAGCCTTACTCATTACATTCCTTGTTTTCTTCACTTTTAATGCTAACAACTTGTGCCTAACATTATCCTTTATTAGCCTCCATACAACATCTCCACTCCTCTCTTCCTTCCTGAAGATTCTCGAGTTCCTTTCCTGCCATATATAATAAACAATTGCAGCCAAAACAACTTTATTCTCAACCATTTTAATTGTAACACCCCGAGCTAGGGCTCGAAATATCACGGAAAATAAATAGCGCATGTTGGAATTAATGTAGGCATAACTAAATGAAAATAAGTGAATTCGGTGAATCCAACAAAACAAGTCAATTATCCATACAAAATGCACAAGGAGCAAACGACCATCAAAGTTTACAAAACAATCATCTAAAGATGGCTATCGATCCTAAGCATAATGCAAAAGTGGGCATATGAATCCTTGATCCATGTAAGTCCATGCCCAAATCAAAAGCTAGCAATCAATCATGCATCATGCCCTTGGTTCACCTGATTACCTGAAAAGTGTACTAAACAAGTCAACACGAGGTTGGTGAGTTCGTAGAAATTGTTCTCGAGGAACCATCGTCATTAATCACATTATGTGTAAGTAAAGGCAAAATATAACTTACAAGTAGCCTTTAGGCGTCACCGTATCAATCACATCAAGATTACACAATGTAAAGTAAATGCGTGTAATAAAAGAGCACAAGTGATGTCAATATCAAAATATGTGCCGTATGCATGACAAAGTCATAATGCTTATCATAAGTGTGACCATCAAGTCATCAATGCAACAATACTCACATGTCATCCCAATGAACAATGTGGCATCTCAAAATCATCGGTGTATATATGTCTATATACCCGGGGTCCATGTCCGTCTTACAAATGCATCTCAAGTGTATACATCTATACACTTGGAGGCCCATTTCCGTCTCACATGTGTCCATATCAATACGTATGCGTGTTTATCTCAATCATAAGTCCATCAATCATCAAACCAACCAAAACAATATGTACACACACTTAAGAGGATTCTACTTTCAACGAGTACTAGATGCTTATATATAGGGTCACCCGCAGCCTTCCCACCACATCTAAAACCCTTTGAAGGCATAACCGACTTCCATGTGTGCACTACTATCCTAATTATAACAATATGTATCACAATCATGTGCGTAACAAGTCAAACGTGTCAATCAATCATTCAATCAAACAATCAATCAAGTAATCACATAATTGTACACTTTCCAGCCCGAATCTCAAACGAGTAGGGAGCTACGGAACTCACCTCGATCGGCAAAAGAAGTTAAGTTTGATATAAGGTCGAGTTAAAGTCGTTCAACGTTCACTTCATGTCCACCACCTATAATTATAATTACATATTCATTAATACGTATATATATATACACGTCATTAACTTGTGTCAAAACCCTAATTCATGTTTTATTTGTAACTCAAGACATTCGCTAGGTTCCCGGGCACTTAACTAAGTTATTAAAGACGTCGGGAATTAGTTTGTACCAATTTAAAGTTGTCCGAGAGCCGTCTCGTTTTCAAAAGCCATGATTATCTCACATATAAATATATATATACATATACACGATTTTAAGCTAAACCCTAATTAGGGTTTTATGAATAGTGGTCGACCTTGAATGATTCTTGTGACTTGAAAACGACACCAGATGAACCAAAAAGAGGCCCACCGAATAGCTCAGCCCGATCCAAGGACCAAGATATACAAACTAGTCAAACAGGAAAAGCTTATTTGTGGGTCAACGTCAAACACGCCAACAATGGCGTCTCAAACGGTGGGAAATCTTAGCTGAGCGTATGAGACGTTAAACTCCAGCGTAAGAGACGGTCTGCCAGATTTGGCCTGGCGTCTTGGACGGTGTGGTCCACCGTCTCAGACCGTGACACAGATTTATCAAGTTCAACGTCTTAGGCAGCGTAAAACAGTGGAGTTTGGCGTAAAGGGGTTCTAAGCCACCGTCTTGGACGGTGTGTTTACCGTAGCAGACGCTACAACCGTGCCAGACGCTCCCCAGAAACGTACCAGACGCCACCCACCACCAGCATAGCGTCTCAGACACCGGTGGTTACCATCCCAGATGGTGGAAACTGAGCAGAATGTACATCAGTAGCAGCAGCAGTTCTAAACGACCCAAAACCCATTTTTTTTAACTTTAAAACCCCATTTCGGACCAAAGTGGTTGGACAACTCATTTTGAAGCTTGTTTAAACCGTAACAAACATAAATATATTTAACCCATCACTTGAGTTAAGTTTAAAACACCAAATCTATGCTTTAATTCGGCCAAAACCAACCTAGGATACCAAAACCCTAAATGTTGTCTTAATTTGAAGTTCGACCCGATTTTGACCAATTATTTCATGTGTTTATTTTTAGAATGTGATAATAAATGTAAAATGATTGTTTTGAGTGAAGTTGTACTTACCAAAATCACCACTAATGCTCAAACCCGAATATCGACCCGAATTGATGATTCTTGCACTATGAGGACTCAATCTTTGGATATGATGATTAGAGGATGATGGTGATGATTAATCTAGTATAAATCTTACAAGAATAGCAATAAATGATGAAGAAATCTAGAGAGAGAGAGAGATGTTCTTGCATTGAATTAGAGAGAGAAAGAGATAAGAGTATGTGTGTGGGTGAGTGAATGG
Source organism: Erigeron breviscapus (assembly GCA_034093135.1). NCBI lineage: Eukaryota > Viridiplantae > Streptophyta > Magnoliopsida > Asterales > Asteraceae > Erigeron > Erigeron breviscapus. The sequence goes on along the minus strand of CM067170.1, from coordinate 9,578,163 downwards.
ATGGGAGGGATTGGGTGCAAGAGTTGGGAGGGGATAGGGTTGGGTAATTTAGTTGGGTCATGGGTCTTGGATTTCACCCATGGATCGACACGTCTACATAATTAGATAATTAAATTAAGTACCGTCATGCATCGAGTCACATAATATGTTGGCCCAAATGACCTCGTCTAGCACATAATACGTCAATAAGTCTCAAAATGATTTAAATTATATTAATGATCGAAGTAACTCGTCAAATTACACACCAAGTCAAACGGTCAAATATCACGGATGTTACATCATTCCCCCGTTAAAATAATTTTGTCCCGAAATTCAACAAAACACTAATCACTAAATAAATATGGGTACTTAGACCTCATATGGTCCTCTCGTTCCCAAGTGAACTCGGCTCCACGTCTAGCGTTCCATCTAACTTTAACAATTGTGTAGCGTTTGTTCTTGAGTTTCTTGATTTGACGGTCTAAGATTTCCGCCGGCTCTTCAAAAAAATTAAGCTTCTTGTCAATTTGTATCTCGTTCATGGGCACATGATGTGTAGGGTCCGCCAAACACTTACGTAAATTACATATATGGAACACATCATGCACACCACTAAGTTCTTGTAGAAGTTCTAGCCGATAAGCAACCTTTCCAACCCATTCAAGAATTTTGAAAGGACCAATATACCTTGGCCCGAGCTTGCCTCGTTTCACAAAACGTACGACCCCTTTCCAAGGTGATACTTTCAAAAGTACATGATCACCAACTTGAAACTCTAATGGTCTTCGCCTTACATCGGCATACTTCTTTTGTCGTTCACGGGCTAATTGTAACCTCTCCTTGATTTGAGAGATCACTTTTGTTGTTTCAACTACAATTTCCGGCCCGATAAGTTGGCTTTCACCAATCTCCGCCCAAGCTAGGGGAGAACGACATACTCTACCATACAATGCTCTAAAGGGTGCCATTTGTATGCTTGCATGATAACTATTGTTGTAGGAGAATTCAACCAATGGCAAATGATCTTCCCAACTACCACCAAAATCAATAGCACAAGCCCTCAACATGTCTTCTAGCGTTTGTATTGTTCTTTCACTTTGTCCATCCGTTTGAGGGTGAAACGCCATGCTCATGTCAAGTTGTGTACCCATTGCACGTTGAAAGGCTTCCCAAAAATTTGATTTAAACCGGGTGTCTCTATCGGAGATGATTGAAACCGAAACTCCATGTTTAGACACCACTTCCTTAATGTACAAACGAGTCAGAGTGTCAAATTTATCGGTTTCACGAATGGCTAAGAAATGAGCCGACTTCGTTAATCGATCCACTATCACCCAAATCGTGTCACGACCGCTCTTTGTCTTCGGTAACTTCGTTATGAAGTCCATTGCAATACGTTCCCACTTCCACTCGGGTGTCACCGGTTGCACCAACAATCCGGGTGGCTTCTTGTGATCGGCTTTCACTTGTAAGCAAGTAAGGCACTCACTCACATATTTAGCCACATCACGCTTCATGCCCGACCACCAATAAAAATCTTTCAAATCAAAATACATCTTATCCGATCCGGGATGGACCGAATAAGCCGATCGATGAGCTTCATTCATGAGAAATGTTCTTAGATTACCGAAAATGGGAACCCAAAGCCTTTCAACCAAATATAGCCCGTTGTCAATTTTTCTATCAAATTGTTGCTCCATACCGTCCAAGTTTTCATTACCAAAGTTATCCGGTAGGGTAGCTTGTATTTGAGCCTCGATGATTCGGTCATGAATGTTTGGCCCTACTGTGAGACTCATAACTCGAACCGGTTTGGTTTAACCCTCTCCTTTTGTCACACCCCGCCCAAGGTGGGCCCAAGCGGAGGGTGACTTCTTGAGATCACAATCACAAATTATAACAAACGATCTCTAAATGAGACGTTTTGAAATATTATTGATATAAAAACCACGATCTTATATGAAGTGTACAAGACTTATTCTAGAGGTTCTACAACATGATTAGTTTAATCCAAAACGCTTGAAAATATTTGTTCTTTAGTGAATGCATATGTGACTCCCAAAAAGCATGCTTCCTCTACATATACTTCGAGTGTCTTAATTCCCTGAGAATACACTAAAATACGTCAACACAAAGTTGGTGAGTTCATAGGTTTTTGGCAAAGTTTTATGTGGACCCCAAGACTTGGTTGACCATTGCTTACCACAATGTTATAAATAGTTTATAAAGAGTTTTGAAAAGAATTCCCGTAATTGCCTTATGTATAAAGGTTTAGATTTCCATTTTTTAAATAGTCGTCATACACTGAATTGTAGTACCTCGCACTATGATATTTTCCGGATTTCTATCCATAAAAGATGATACATAGGCAATACGTAAAAGAGTTTGTACTTATCCATAAAAGAATATAACTGATTTGTAAAAGAGTACAACAAGTTTTTTTCCATATAATCCGAGTACGTAGTTCCTTTTAGAGATTTCCATGGACCACAAGAATTCAATGATAATGTAACGCATACAAACATCATAAGTAGTAGTTTCGTATGCTATACCTTGAGTGCCGATGCCTTAACATATTGTGAGTCCCTTAATTAACGAGATGGTTAACCAATAGAAAGTGTAAAATACAACAAGTCTAATAATCACTAGATTTGGACTAGTATTACTTGTAAATAAAGATGCAAGATATATAAACAAAGTAATACAAGACTTAAAGCAATAAACAAATAAAGTGGACCATTATGTATGTTTCATGGGTATTTCATTTATTGATGTTTAAATAAAATACAAGGTTGTTGCGGAATCAAGATAACACAATCAAGTGAGTATCCTAACAACCTATGAGTTACAATATGATCTATATTTGTCAAATAACTCTTTAGGATCGAGATACTTAAAGTTGTGAAGTATCCCTGTTTAAGATCGAGAATATTTGGACAAATTCACTTAAATGCAAAAGGAATGCTTAAAAGTATTTTGTCAAGGAAATGACTTTGTATTTATAGGCAACAAATTCACCAGTGAATTTGTGCCGTACAAATATGGTTGGCATACATTTAATGATCCGACAAGAACATTAAATGTATTGGATAAGAATAAGGATAAAGTCACATCAAGTGCAAGTGTATCCTATTATCCAACCACCTTAACACACGTTTACTTTGTTAAAGAACAAGTGGATTGTTCTTTGGAAAGTGTGTTAAAGGCAAAAGTCATCCTCGATATTAGTGTTCAGACTTGCAGGATCTAGAACACTAACAATCCTCCAGTGTGCAGATCTGGTAAGACTTCCAGTGGACTCCGCCATTTGTCAGTCTTCTTTCTTCAGACTTCAGTCTTTGACTTCAGTCAGAATGTCTTCAGTAGAATAGATCTGGACTGGGGTGAAGTCTTCAGTGAGCTAATCTGGAGAATGCTCCAGATTACCTGTACAAGTAAATGCTCACTAGTCTTCAATTATTTCTGGACAAATCTTCAGAGGGACTCCAGATTCCAAGTCTGGAGTAGGTCCAGTAGAAACGTTTTCTGATCAGATCTTCAGTGAGCTCCAGTAGTCGGGTCTGGAGCGAGACCAGCAAAACAAGTTTCTTAACAAACCTAAATAAGGTTCCAGTAGTCCAGTCTGGAGCCAGTCCAGCAAGTCTGGACTAAATCTGGACCTAACATATTGTTTACCCCTCTAGTAGTGTTTCACTCTAACACTAGTTCAAATATTATATGCCCGTTTCCCAAGTTAGCATGACTAACTCGAGCAGGGGTGTCAACCCCGATAGTACTATCTATAATATTCGTGCATTGGTTTCACGACATCAAGATTCCGAGGGGATTTTATGAGTGATTGTTACATAGACATACACAAACTATTTGTCACTTGTGTCCGATATAAGAGTAACCCATAATAGTTCAACAAGGAATTCATGTAGCTCGTAGTTAAAATAGTATATCACAATTGAGTAATAAAACATATTTTCCATAACAAAACAGAAATAGTTTTGTAAAATGACCGTGCATGTATTCTCATCCCAAAACAATTTAAAAGAGTCGAAGTGGGACTATGAACTCACCTCTAGCAGCAAGCACTATAGAATGTGATAACGAGTATCACGGGATTAACCGAAATCATCCTCTATGGACTCATGACTAAGTCAAAACACACTCGAAAAGATCTCGAATAGCTTAGGAATTTCCCACGGTTGTTAGTTCCATCTGATGGCTAACGAGCCGTTTGTAATGAACTCGCAAAGCAGAAGCTCGTCTCCTAGTTATCCATGATTAACAGGAAAAAAAGGTGATTAAGTGGTGGTTGTTTCGATGAGCTCTTATGCGTTCTTCCTCTTGTTTGCTGCTGTCCGATCCAGAAAAAGGATCGAAGAAAGGATCAAACAAGTGAAATGTGTTGGTTGTGTTTGATGGTGTGAAGAAATGAAGAAAAAGAGACTTGTATTTATAGGTGATGGTGTCGTGGGCTTCAAGCAAAACTAAGAAAGGTGTCAAGCTCACATTACTTGAAGATAAAGATGCATGGTGACAAGGTGGTGAGTCAAGAAGGTGAATAAGCTAGTTTCTTTGTGATGACATATCCCTCCTGCGGTACGAAGAGGGAACAGTAGCACAGTACAATACGAAGACTGTCTGTAACGAAGGATTGCGCAGAAGATGGAATGTATAAGAATTGTCCCCCTATAAAGTCGGGATTGGTTCTTATCAAGAAGGGCCGGTAATTACGGAAAATATACCCCTGGCCTTTTATCATGGAAACCCTAAATCTTGGCTTTCTCTACAAGTCGAGCCTCTCTTATAAAAAGAGAGGCGGAAGACATATCAAGCATATTCTCTCCTCTTCTAAAAGAAAACACACATATACGATACTCATCAATTCAACACGATCAACCGGCCTGCCTCCATATCGCAGCACGTGATCGAACAAGATAAAACCTATAATCATTGGTACAATCTCAATCGCCAAATATATCAATCATATTCAATTGGCGTAAAGAGACACGAACTCTACCTTCGGGGAATCGCCAACAAATAACCAAAAACACCCATCATCCCCCTTTCTAAACCTAATCTCGGTTTGGTGCACAATCACTTTGGTTTGCGGCTGTCGACGAGAGGGAAAAGAAAAGCAGATTGAAAATTTGTATTTGACTTGTATGTGTGTGAGTGTCAACGGAATAGATGGATAGTCTAGTTAATTAGTCTTGCAAGTGGTTTAGTCCATGCAAGTTGATCAAGGTTTTTAGATACCATATAATACAAGCTTTGTTATAGATTAATTAGTACAATATACTAGCATAGCTTTGGATCATGTCTTTTAATGAGTTAATTCATAATTAAAGGATGGAGTGTGTCAAAGGCCATATGGCCGTAATTTTGGCTAGGCAAAATGAGCATTTATATAAGACTTATCATGGTTACATATTTCATAGGTTTAATAGGTTATTAATCATCTTTTATATGTCTAAACATCAAATATTTGAAATAAATATACCAAGTTAATGCTTGCTCATCAACAATTAAACGTTTGTTTCACTAAAATAGAACGACTAAAGAATAAATTTGTCGCGCAAAAAAAAAAATACCCGAAATCTACCGGTTGTCACACCTTTCGACTTAAGGCATCGGCCACAACATTGGCCTTGCCTGGATGATAACGGATATCACAATCATAGTCACTAAAGAGTTCAAGCCAACGTATTTGCCTCATATTCAATTCACTTTGATTAAAGATGTGTTGGAGACTTTTGTGATCGGTGTAAATCACACACTTTGTGCCATAGAGATTGTTAGATATAGAATTGAGCTCAATTGATGCTGGTGGAAATATTTTCAATATCAACATCTTCCAAATGAAGAGTCGATAGAAATGTGAAAATCTCCGTGAGAATAAAACAAGTATTTGTTAAGAAACACTTGAGTGGTTAGGTAAAGATGTGCATTGCTTCACTGGGTCCATGAAGTCTTCTTCAATATCGAGAAATCAACAAATGAAATCCGATAAAAACGTGTTGACCCGGCTTTTTGATAATTTTGGGGAGGGCTTTTATTTCTTTTAGCCCTTTCTCACATCATTTCACCGTAACCTCTCACTTTTCGACTACTCCCTCATGTCCTATTTGCACAAACATCATCACCACGCTCATAAACCCAACAAATCACTTGGTCAAGTTTTTTTTAATTACCTCATTTGCAGAAGTCAAGTCTATCATTTGCCGAGTTAACTGACCTCCTAAACCTTGCATTTGCCGAGCTCTGCAAACAATACAATTCATCCTAAACCCTCACCTTCATTTCAGCCAAATCAACCAAGTCTTTAAACAACCTCATTTGCCGACCATTTATCTCGGCAAACCATACAAATCATCCATTTCTCCTACACTTAACCCATTTCCAATCAAACACCTCATTTGCCGAGCGATAAGCTCGGCAAACAGTTCAAGTAAACCAAAATTTCAACAAATTTTTTTTAAGTCTTTTCCAAAATCAATTTTATCACTCACCTTTTGTTGGTGTGAAATTTGTGAAGAACGTTGTTTTGAACACCCCATTTGCCGAGATAAATGCTCGGCATCCAAGGCAAATCGCATTTTTTGATCTTCAAGTCTTGAAATCTTGAGCGTGTTGTTTGGGTTTCTCATTTTCAGACTTTCTGTTTTTGTTTGTGGGTGTTGGTAGTACAAGAAAACTATTTTGGGTACTTCTTTTGGTTTGGCAGAAAGTATAAGAAAGTGAGTAGAGAAAGTCTAAATTTTTTTGTGTTTAGAGTTCTTGTGTTTTATCATAAGTGAAAAGGAGAATTGTAAAAGAAAGAGAAAGTCACAAAACTTAATCTTGAGAATTGGTGTTCACGTGATAAAGTATTAGCTGTAAAAGGTGTCGAGTTTATTCAATTTGAGAGCTGTCATATTCTTTGAGTGTGTCAGTGAACTACCATCACGCGTTGTTTTATTTTCAAATTGAGTTGTTTCAAATGTAAGATTCCTTTTTGTTTGTTTATTAAGTGTACGGTGGATTTTTTTTTATTGATAAAGTAAACCGTGTTGTGTGTTTAGTAATGTGTATCGATTCACACATTGGCATCTACTCACATAATTCAAGTGGTGAAAGTGTATTACAGTTGTCACTCACTTGCTTTGGAGGTGTGTCACTTGCTTGTGTTGTCTCTTGTCAGTGCATTTTTTTTATTTGAAGTACATGTTTCTTGTCAAAAGCAAGAGGTAACGTGTAAAAGTGGTCAAAGTGAGAGCTAGGGGATTGTGAGCTGTCACATTTGAGATATCCATGACTAAATATTTTATGAATTGAGATTGTGTTTGTCTTCAAATTTTATAATTTTTTTTTGCTGTCCGTGACTAAAGAAACAAAGAGTGTGATTTTTTTTAAATTTGTTGGTAAATTTGTCATATGGTGTCAAAGATTTTTTTTTCGTAACTTTGTATTGTCAAGTTGAATTTTTTTTATTATTAGTTAAAAGTCATTTTTTTTCTCTTGTTGTTTTGTCCGTAAGATTCAACAACTTTAACTAGTTTTTTTTCAGTTTATTTTTAAGAGTGACATTGGACTAATTTTTGTCTTGGTTTTTAGATTTGGGCCGATTTTTATTTAGGCTAAATTTCCTTTTGGACTAAAATTTTAATTGGGCTGAATTGTGTCTACATATTAGTTGGGCTTAAGTATAATTATTGGGCTTAATTTTTTTTGTAGTTGGGCTAAATAGTTTTACATTTTTACAACTTTTGGACCTAAATTTGTTTTGGACTAGTTAATGTAGTTGGACTTAAGTTTCTTTGTTGTTGGACCTACATTCTAAATTTTGTTGGCCTAAGGTGCATTTGGGCATAATCTTTACATCAAAATTTACTTTGGGCTAAATTTTGTGATTAACTATTGGACTGAATTTTTTTGTTTTGGGCTTTCAACAAAGTTTTGATTCAAAATGTCTCTTAAAATACCGGACAAGTTTGTTGCGAGAGTGAAAGATTTTTTAATGGGTGAAGAACCAAGTTGGGAAGAAATACGTCGTCATGACAATCATATTTGTTGGTGTACCAAGAATACTAAATGTGCAGTGGTTGTTTTTGAAGAAAACAAAGTTGATGTGAATATTTTTAAATCATTTGTGACAGATCACCAGAGGTTTCAACTTGAAATTGACAAGCTCAAATTTGAGAACAACGAGCTCAAAACTGCTGATAATTCCAGCTTGTCTGTCATGGAAAGTCTTCAATCTGAAGTTGACCGAATCAAATCTGAGAACGAAGAGCTCAAGTCTGGTAATACTCTCAATTTGTCTACTATGGAAAGTTTTCGACTTGAAATTGACCAACTCAAATCCGATAATACAGAAATCCAATCTGCAAATGATCTCATTTTGTTCAACATGGAAAGTCTTCAAAAAGAAAATGATCATTTGCAATCAAAGATTTTCAAATTAACAAATGAGTTGGACAATTCTTCCAAAGAGCTCAACAAAATTATTTTAGACAATCAATCAAACGAACTTGTTTCGCAACAAAAGATTTCTGAACTTACCCATGAGTTGCGAAATAAGTCCACCATGTTTGTGAGCAAAGAGAGAAAATTTCTCAAAGTTCTTGAACAACTTCGAATTGATGTGAGCGATGTTGAAAAAGAAAGAACAAAATTTTGTGCTCAAATCAAGTGTCTTGAAGACAAGTGTTTGCAACTTCAGTCAAACGAAACATCTTTGACCAAGATAATTTCTTTGCAAACACAAACCAAATCTTTTCAAAATCAAAATCATTGTTCTATCTCTTCTGACACAACCAAAGAAGTTGTTGAAATTTGCACTCAACCTGATTGTCCTATTTGTGAAGTTGTGAATTCCCCTGTGCAAACTAAATGTGATGATGTTGAGACTACCGAGTCCTCAACTCTGACTGATCTTGATTGTGTTTGTGACAAGACTGAGGTGTTCAAAAGTTTTCCAAAATCTAATTCATCCAAACCAAAAGTTGATGTTCCAAAGAGGGTTTACACGGGTAAATCTTCAAAACCTTTTGAAAGAAAGGTGTCTCAGTTTACTAATTAATCCTTGCAAAAGGATAAGAAGTACTCTAAGAAACCTATTTTTGATGGAACAACTACTTTTGTCTCTTTTCTATCCTTCGAGGATAATTCTGAACATATTTCACAAGCAAAATCTCAATTGACTAAATCTAGATGGAAATCGATTTCAAAAGATAAGTCAGTTGAGTCAAAATCATTCACATATTCTTTTTCGGAACTTTTTGATCTTGCACCAAAACCTGTGAAAGCAGTTGTGCAAAAAGTGAATGATTTTGCTTCGAAAAATCATTTTCCAAATCAATCTCCCAAGATTGGAAGTTTTTCAAAGAAATCAAATGATTTTTCACCGTTGCTTACACGAAAACTCTTTTCAACTAAACCACCGGGTTTTAGTTCTTCGTGGAATGCAACTTCGATTCATCAAATCGATGAGACTTACATTTGGACTTTCAAGAATTCAAAAACAATTGGACCCAATCTCAAATGGGTTCCAAAAGTGATTTCAAGTGATTTGATGAATTGTGGCTTATGCACACATCAGTGTATAACCTGTTCTAAAACCGTTTTCGTAATTTCATTCTTTTTAGAAAAATCCAAAAAGATTTTCATTTTCTTATTTTAAAAAATCCAAAAAGATTTTCATTTTCTTATTTTGAAAAATCCAAAAAGATTTTCTCTTTTCATCTTTTTGTTTATTTACTTTGTCTTTGAGTTTCTCACAATGTTTTGGATGAGATGCAAGGCATTGAACGCCTTTGTGTACTGCCTTTGTTGTCTCATTTTTAATGTTTGTGAGCAACTTTCAAACTCTTTACACACCCTTTATATGCAAAAACTTTGTTTATATCATGCATATATTTAGAGGGAGTTTGTTTATAAAACCAAAACTTCCAAGTGTTTAAACTCATTTTCCATTTTAAAACACTTTGGAAGATTTTCAAACCATTTTCGATCAAATTCAAAGAAGTTCGGTGTTAGATTTGCACATGAGAGTTTAGGCCACTCATAAATACTCCATGATCTTGTCATCGCCGATGAGATCTAACCCCGGAGTTCAAATCTCAATTCTAGATTGTGAGGGTTTATGAGCGTGGTGATGATATTTGTGCAAATAGGACATGAGGGAGTAGTCGAAAAGTGAGAGGTTACGGTGAAAAATATGATGTGAGAAAGGGCTAAAAGAAATAAAAGCCCTCCCCAAAATTATCAAAAAGCCGGGTCAACACGTTTCTATCGGATTTCATTTGTTGATTTCTCGATATTGAAGAAGACTTCATGGACCCAGTGAAGCAATGCACATCTTTACCTAACCACTCAAGTGTTTCTTAACAAATGCTTGTTTTATTCTCACGGAGATTTTTACATTTCTATTGACTCTTCATTTGGAAGACGTTGATATTGAAAAAGGGAGACACTCTGCTCCAGTCCCCGACTTCATTTGGTCACTTATCGAGTCTAGAGCGTACTTGATATATCTTTCATTTGACTAGGACACATAGAGTCTTTATATGTCTTTGTGACATTGCATATCTTTGTGATATTGCCGGAACATTCGTAGTGATATCATATTATTGACATTCCATGATGATCGAATGGAAATCCTACCAATGCTAACATCTTTTCCAACGTTGAACGTAGGTCTCACATTTTCATTTTATGAACTTGTTGAGTAAACGAGAAGTCTATGTGACCTCGGAGTTATTTTCCCAAAAGTCTTTGAGGATAGTAAGACATGGTTATTGAACGCCTTTGTGACACTGACCATGTATTACATTCTTTAAAGCAATCTATCGGTTGAAAAGCCATAGACAGACCCATTTAGAGATAATCTTTGTGCATTTCTCGATGACAATGGGAAGTCCTGAAAATAGTAATCGTATTTTTAAGCCACACCATTAATCCTTTTGATTTTTGGTTGTGTTAACGGATCATTTTTATCCGGTTTTCATTTCTCTTCACACAAACACAAAGAACACAAACACCATATAAAAAAATTGTTTTTTCCAACAACGCAACCTTACATTCTAGTTCACCAATAGGTTCATTGGGAATTGGGAATTGGGTTGGGTTACTTTGCTTGATTGTTGTTTGTTGGAATCTACCGTTTATGATATCAATCAGTATTGTATGATGAAACCGTTTCACATTTTCATCATAAGGGGGAGAAATGATTATATGATTGATAGATAGAGTTCAAGGATATAGGTAGAATTTGATTGATAGATATTGTTCGAGGATGATTGTTGTGTTTGGATGTTCAAAGGATCGTTAGTTTAGGTGAAGAGAGTGAATAATTATCGTGATAAGTTGAAAGATTGTTTTGAGAAAGTTAAAGGATTGATTCGAGATCGAGTATATTCAAGATGAAGTACATGGTCGATAATTGAAAGATTGTTTTGAGAAAGTTAAAGGATTGATTCGAGATCGAGTATATTCAAGATGAAGTACATGGTCGATTATTGAAAGATTTGTTGGAAATATGACCATTGTTCGATGATAAGAAGAGTTTGAGATTAATTAGAGATTGTCGTTTGTTGATGCTCCAAAGAAAATTAAGTCGGATAGTTAAGTTTGTTCAAAGTCTTGATGAGATTTAACAATTGATCAAAGATTAAAGAAGATTGTTCATTTGAGGGGGAGCAAGAGTAAACTCATGAATTGTTAAATATGCTCCGAAATGATTGTTTGTTCGAGGGGGAGCAAGAGAGTAAAGATTTGTTATTGAATGATATGCTCCAAGAAAGAAATGTTTGTTTGAGGGGGAGCAAGAATAAGTTGATCAAAGAATTGAGTGCTCCAAGATAATTGTTGATTCAAAGACAAGTTAGATCAAGAAATGAAATTTCCACATTCAAAAACCAAGCTTCCGCAAAGCCAAAAGAATTCAAAGTTAAATCAAGCTTCCGCAATGCCAGGAGAATTTAAAGAAAACCAAGCTTCCGCATCCAAAAGAATTCAAAGTCAAATCCAAGCTTCCGCATGCTACTCAAAGTTCAAGTTACTTCTCCAAGCAACATCAAGTTGAAATCAACATTCAAAAGTTCAAGTTGTGAAAGCTCAAAAGCTACAAAGATTTCAAAGATGCTTCCAAAGTATTCAAAGTTGCAAGAGAAGATCAAGATTTAATAAGTCATCGTCAAATATATTTGTTGTTGAGAAGATTCAAAGTCAAGGTTGATACAAGACATTGAAGACAATGAGAAAGCTTCAAAGTCCAATCAACATTGAAGATTTTCAACAAATGGGTTCATCATGTTATTTAAAGACCGAAGACGATGCAACATTTACAATTCAACACTAAGGGGGAGATTGTTAGAAATATAAATTAGTGGTGTTTAATTGTAAATGGAGTTACATTTGTGTTGTTCTTAAAGTACAAGGGGCTTAAGTGAAACTTAATGTAATTAGTATAAATACCCCTTGTATCTTAATAATGTAACTAACCCTTGGAAAGCCTAGTAATTACCTTTGACTAATAAAACACACACTTTGACTTATTCTCTCTCCACTCCATCTTCAACCTCCATCTCACACACAAACACACTTTACACACACTAACATATTTCCACCATTAAAGCATCAATTGAGCTCAATTCTATATCTAACAGAGATAGTGTCTCCAACACTTTAAAGCGAACACAACCGCCCCCAATTCTAAATCATGTGTCGGGTAGTTTTTCTCATGCACTTTCAATTGACGAGAGGCATAAGCAATGACTTTGCCCCTTTGCATAAGGACACAACCCAAACCTTGCCCCGAAGCATCACAATATACCACGAAATCTTCAACTCCATCCGGCAGGGTTAGGATAGGTGCATCACATAACATATCCTTAAGAGTTTGGAAGGCTTGTTCTTGTCTATCGCCCCATTCAAATTTCCTCATTTTTTGAGTCAAAAGAGTGAGTGGTTGTGCAATTCTAGAGAAGTTTTCTATGAATCTCTGATAATAACCCGCCAATCCAAGGAATTGACGGATCTCGGATGGTGTTTCGGGTCTTCTCCAATCCTTGACCGCCTCGATTTTGCTTGGGTCCACATGAATACCATCCTTGCTCACCACGTGACCAAGAAAGTGGACCTTTTCCAACCAAAACTCACACTTGGAGAATTTAGCATACAACTTCTCCCTTCTCAATAGTTCAAGCACTTCACACAAGTGCTCGGCATGCTCTTCCTTTGTCTTAGAATAAACAAGTATGTCATCAATAAAGACAATGACAAACTTGTCCAAGAAAGGTCGACACACCCGGTTCATCAAATCAATGAACACCGCCGGTGCATTAGTCAACCCAAAAGGCATAACGGTGAATTCAAAATGGCCATACCTTGTACGAAAAGCCATTTTAGGAATATCATCTTCATGTACCCGGAGTTGATGATAACCCGAGCGAAGATCGATTTTGGAAAAGTGCTTAGCACCTTGAAGTTGATCAAAAAGGTCATCGATTCTAGGAAGAGGATACCGGTTCTTCACCGTGAGCTTATTCAACTCCCGATAGTCAATACACATTCTAAACGATCCGTCCTTCTTCTTGACAAAGAGAATAGGAGCACCCCAAGGAGATTGGCTAGAACGAATGAAACCTTTTTCTTAGAGTTATTTGAGTTGAGTTTCTAATTCTTGCATTTCGGTTAGAGCAAGTCTATAAGGAGCTTTCGCCACAAGTGCGGCTTCGGGAATTAGATTAATGCGGAAATCGAGTTGACGAGATGGAGGTAATCCCGGTAAGTCATCCGGGAAAACATCGGGAAATTCACAAACAATAGGAACGGTCTTCAATTCTACCTTGGTGACGGTAGCACTAAAGACTTTAGAATTAGAAGAATCGGATATTTCACCTTGGACTCTAAGAATTTTACCGTTAGACAACGGTATTTTGACAACTCTCTCTCCACAATCAATAGTTGAATTTACCACCGTCAACCAATCCATACCCACAATAATGTCAAAGCTACCAATATCAAGAGGCATGAGATCAATGAAGAATTCGACGTCATTTAGAGTCAAAATACAATCACGAAGTATTTGACTAAGTTTTGTTAGAGCACCATTTACCATTTCTATATCAAGCACATAGTTTAGAGTACACGGATTCACATCAATCAAGGGAACAAAGCTAGATGAAATAAGGCTAAAATCAGCCCCGGAATCAAATAGAACCGTTGCATAATGACCATTAAGAAGGAATGTACCTACAACCACATTGGGATCATTACGGGCTTCATTGGCATTGACCGTAAAGGCTCGGCCACGAGGTTGAACTTGATGGCCTTGTTGTCCTCGGTTTTGATTAGGCCCGGCAATTTGAAGTTATTTGGGGTGGACGGCTACTTGAACTTGTTGTCCAACCCATTGAGGACAATTGTGGCGGTAGTGATAAGGGCTACCACATTTAAAACATGTGCCCTTTTGTTGATTTGCACGAGGGGGAATAGCTTGAAGAGGGGATACATTTTGTGGGGCTACCCTCGGTGCCCTACAATCTTTGGACAAGTGTCCAATTCGGTTACAAGAGAAACATGCCCCACATTGAATATTGGTGGGGTGGTGCTTGTTGCATCTTCCACAAAACGAATGAGGTCCCAAATAAGTCTTCTTTACCGGCTCCACCGCCACCATCACCTTACCCCGATTAGAATTCTTGGGGTCAAACCTCCCCATCTTCTTTACTCCACTTGATTCCGACACTTCTTTTCTTTTTGATGACTTGCTCAACACCCCACTTCTCAAAAGATCCTCGGTAACACTACCGGCACGGTTGATAGCCTCTATCAAAGAAGTAGGCATGACCGAATTGACAAGAGAGCGGACTTATGGAGTCAAGCCTAAAACAAATTTATCAATGGCACGGGGCTCGGGACTCACTAGATGAGGAACAAGGGTAGACAAGTCTTGAAATCGTCTAATATAGCCCTTGTAATCGGCCCCGTCCAATTTAAGATGGACAAATTCAATGGTCAAATTTTGGAGTTCATAAGGAGGGCAAAACTTCTCCTTCACCTTGTTCTTGAAATCGGCCCATGACAAGTTATAGGTCCGACCCAAGGTTACCTCTTGGTTCCACCAACTTAAAGCATCATCTTTAAACATACCGGATGCATAAGAAATCCGGTCATCATACGTGCAATGACTCCTTTCTATCACCGCTTCAATTCTCTCAAACTATCTTATACAATCCGTGGGGCCACCCTTACCATCAAACTCTGGCGCCCCACAATTCTTGAAAATTTTGAATTAACAACCTTGGCGGTACACCCCATGTTGATTAAACATAGGCACGTAGTTATCAATTCCCACCGGTTCTTCCTCTTCACCAACCACAACATGAGGTTGAGCACCCTCATTATTCACATTTTCCAGATTTTCAACATTTTGAGGCTCATTGCGTGGTGCCCCATTGTTTCCTTCAAGAGTTTCCGTGACTTGGGCAATGATAGTTGGCATGATATTGGTGACCATTTGAGCGATCACCTCCGCCAAGTTCGGCCCGGGAGCCTCACCACGACCTCTACCTCGGCCCCTACCTCAGCCTCCACCACGACCTCTACCACCACGGCCTCTACCTCGACCTCCTTGAGCTTCCGGTTGAGCTTCTGGTTGTGGCTCTTGAGAGTTAGCCCTATAGTTTGTTCCCGACTCTCCTTGGTCTCACCATTTCTATAAAACAAGTAATACGTTGACCCGATGGTTAGTCTCAAAATGCTCACATGTTAGTCACACAAGTAGTCAATGCTCTCATGTCGATATAACATACAAATTTCATATCATTATGCTAAGGCAAAAGTGCTAGAGTTCTAAGGGGGTTATTACTTATCATGTCATCATGCCAAGTTCACTACAATCGTTTATCAACAATTTAAGTACTTATGTTCAACACATCACACAATCCAAGCAACTAAAACAAGTGGTTCAAAGTATAATCCGAATTCGATACGCTCTCTAGTTATTGACCGGGTTTGTATACAGGTGATACCATCGGCCTTCCCTCCACCCAATCAACTCCCATTAAGCATATCGGTTCCTTATTATACCCTAAACCAAGCATGTGCAATCCGTGATGTCATTAACTTGTTATAATACCGGGTGACCATAAAATAGTTGATCAGGCTATTTTAGGGTTGCCACAATGTTATATCATGTTAATGCCATAACTTCATTTTGCCCTAAATCATCAAACTATCACCAATCAATAACAACAATCCATCTCAACCACAATCAAGTTCAAATCAATGTACACGTTAACCACATTGTACTCATCCCACGTTCATCACATTGTACTCAAGTCATCACATAGTTGGTCTTAACTACGAACTCACAATGTACACCTTTTAGGGTTCACATAATTCACGTTGCACACAAAATTCCTAACCATGCATGCTATATGAAGAGTTTTAACTTAACTCGTAGTCTAGGTCAAACCGCCTAATTCCCTACGACCACGCATGGGCCACCATTCTGTAACACCCCGAGTTAGGGCTCGAAATGTCACGGAAAATAAATAGCGCATGTTGGAATTAATGTAGGCATAACTAAATGAAAATAAGTGAATTCGGTGAATCCAACAAAACAAGTCAATTAACCATACAAAATGCACAAGGAGCAAACGACCATCAAAGTTTTCAAAACAATCATCTAAAGATGGCTATCGATCCTAAGCATAATGCAAAAGTGGGCATATGAATCCTTGATCCATGTAAGTCCATTCCCAAATCAAAAGCTAGCAATCAATCATGCATCACGCCCTTGGTTCACCTGATTACCTGAAAAGTGTACTAAACAAGTAAACACGAGGTTGGTGAGTTCGTAGAAATGGTTCTCGAGGAACCATCATCATTAATCACATTATGTGTAAGTAAAGGAAAAACATAACTTACAAGTAGCCTTTAGGCGTCACCGTATCAATCACATCAAGATTACACAATGTAAAGTAAATGCGTGTAATAAAAGAGCACAAGTGATGTCAATATCAAAATATGTGCCGTATGCATGACAAAGTCATAATGCTTATCATAAGTGTGACCATCAAGTCATGAATGCAACGATACTCACATGTCATCCCAATGAACAATGTGGCATCTCAAAATCATCGGTGTATATATGTCTATATACCCGGGGTCCATGTTCGTCTTACAAATGCATCTCAAGTGTATACATCTATACACTTGGAGGTCCATGTCCATTTCACATGTGTCCATATCAATACGTATGCGTGTTTATCTCAATCATAAGTCGATCAATCATCAAACCAACCAAAACAATATGTACACATACTTAAGAGGATTCTACTTTCAACGAGTCATAGATGCTTATATATAGGGTCACCCGCAGCCTTCCCACCACATCTAAAACCCTTTGAAGGTATAAATGACTTCCATGTGTGCACTACTATCCTAATTATAACAATATCACAATCAAGTTGCTTAACAAGTCAAACGTGTCAATCAATCCATCAATCATTCAATCAAACAATCAATCAAGTAATCACATAATTGTACATTTTCCAGCCCGAATCTCAAATGAGTAGGGAGCTACGGAACTCACCTCGATCGGCAAAAGAAGTTAAGTTTGATATAAGGTCGAGTTAAAGTCGTTCAACGTTCACTTCATGTCCACCACCTATAATTATAATTACATATTCATTAATACGTATATATATATACACGTCATTAACTTGTGTCAAAACCCTAATTCATGTTTTATTTGTAACTCAAGACATTCGCTAGGTTCCCGGGCACTTAACTAAGTTATTAAAGACGTCGGGAATTAGTTTGTACCAATTTAAAGTTGTCCGAGAGCCGTCTCGTTTTCAAAAGCCATGATTATCTCACATATAAATATATATATAACATATACACGATTTTAAGCTAAACCCTAATTAGGGTTTTATGAATAGTGGTCGACCTTGAATGATTCTTGTGACTTGAAAACGACACCAGATGAACCAAAAAGAGGCCCACCGAATAGCTCAGCCCGATCCAAGGACCAAGATATACAAACTAGTTGTTTGATCCAAGAATCGTTCAATGGCTCCGACCTCGGGGTTCAGGAGTGATGGAGGTGTTTTGTAGGCGATTCCCTACTGGTCAAAGGGCGTGGAGGCCGCTTTACGCCTTTATGTATAGGGTTTTTTCCTCAAGAGGTGAATGAATCCTCTTGGATGTAGAGACGTCCCTATATATAAGGGATTAGAAACTTGGAGATGAGGAAAAGGAGTTAGGGTAAATCTTTTCCTCCTTTCAGGATATCTCCTATCTTTTAAGGAGATTTGTGACGATCTCGTATCCGAGATATTCGAGTGTTTGATATATCTTCCTTTATGGGAGATTTAGATAAATACAAGAAATCCTGAGCGTATCAGAAACTTCGGAATAACCCTGACTACGGAGGTCCTTTCCTGTAAATGCTACTGCTTCGCTACTGTTAAACAAATATTATTACGGATACGGAGGTCCTCTGATATCGGAGGTAGAGCTCCGTACACGGTATATCATCAAGCCCCCCAGTCTAATAAGATAGGCATCCGAGGGCTGTCTTGTTAGACTTAAAATTCTCGAGGGTTAAAAAAGGGTAAATAGATCTTAAAAAATGAAAACACCTTTTATTACTTACCAGACCGTTCTGATTGTTTCCCCAATCCTGCATCTGCTGTGCCCTAATTTTCCCCCTCTTCAGGTCAGTTAATTCCTTTTGATTTCCTCCTTCGTTATTCTTCATAAATGGCTAAAGTAGGTCGTAGTGATCTGTCCTCGGTAGTCACATCTGAGGGGTTAGGGTGGTTTTGCTCCACCTACCTTTCTTCTGTAGATAAGGCGGTTCGCTTACCGTCCTTTGAGGAAACCGTTGCCAATCCTCCTCAGGGGTTTGTGGGTTTGTATATTGCCCATGTTACCCGTGGCAATCTGAGATTTCCTCTTTCCCCCTTTTTTCTTGATGTGATGAACCATTATAACTGTCCTTTTTCCTTTATGCATCCTAATGGTGTCGCTCGTATTGTTGGTTTTGAAATCCTCTGTCGCGCGTATGGTGGTGAGGCATCTGTTGATTTGCTTTCTGCTTTCTTTGATTTGTGTGATGCTGGTGAATGGGTAACCATCCAAAAGAAACCCAAGATTGATTGTTTTTTGCTGGGTAGTACTGATGTTAGGGGGCGGAAAAATGAGTTTATTTTTATTGAGAGTTCTGTGGTTCCCGAGGCTTACTCGTCGTTATTGACTGGTGAGAAGCCGACTAAGTTCAAGGAGTCAGCACCTGCCCATGTCCTTGAGTTACCCATGTATCACCGGATTATTGAGGATCCTGTCAAACTGGATCGTTATCCCGATGTTGTGTTGTATCAAGCTAGTATTTTGAAGCAGTGGCCTGAAGGAGTTGATTCCAGGATCCTTGTTGGAGGGAAGGGTAAGTATATTTGTCTCTTAGTAGATATTTTCCTTATCCTTATCAACTTTTTACTTTTTCTGAGATATGTCTTACTCTCCAGAGGTTACATTGGTTGAGTTTGTGAAGGGCCCATTGTTAGAGTGTCAGCCCAAATTGTCTGTTATTTCTGCAAAGCTGCTTGCTGGAAAAACTGTGGATCCTGAGGGTGTCGATACTGAGAAGGAGGTTGTTGCTGATGCTACCCCTTCAAAAAAGAGGAAGGCTCCATCCAAGGCTTCATCCAAGGCTCCAAAATAAAAGGCGAAGCCCCAATCCATTTTTGACATGCTGCTACTAGGTGATCTGCAACCTTCAGAAATGAATATGAGTGAGTATTTTTGGTGATATTCTTGTCTTCGGCACATATCTTCACTGTTTATTCTATTACTGCAGATGTCCCTGATCCTGAAGTGGTAGAAGATCTTCTCCTTCGCTTTGTTCCTGATGATTGGGTTCGCGAATTGGTGGCGTTGGATGCTGGAAATCTTCAGGCCTCTTATGATCAACTCATTTACATGAGTACCATTGTTGGCACAATTGTGAATGCCCGATACGGAGGGACAGTTAGCTAGTTTGAGGAATCGTCGTCGTGGGGAGAGTTCTTCTGTCTGCAAGTTATGTAATGGCGAGGAATTTTTTATTTCTCGCTTACAGAATGAACTTCTTCGTGTTAAGGGGCAGATGGGTGAGCAGAGAGAGCATTGCACTGATTTCGCTAAACGGCTGCATGGTGCCCAGGTAAAGGATAATCAGATGGCATCTTTTTTTGAAGCAAGTAAAAAGGCCATTGATGAGAAAGATGCCCGGATAGCTGAGCTTGAGGTTCAATTGGAGGAGGCGCGTCAAAAGGCTGTTGCTGCTTAGGTAAAGTCCAGGAGGGTTGTTTCAGAAGTCATTCCTTATGCTTGCACTGAGTTGATTAGAAGTGAGGAGGCTGACATGCTATTGGCGGAGGTTGTGAATGCAAACCGTGCCCAGGAGAGGGCATCTGTTCTGAGCCAATTAGCAAGAGATGGGTTGATTACCCTCGCACTGAACTTTGTTGACCAAACCTCTAAAAGAGTGTCGGAGGCTGAAGATGCTCTTGTTCGTGCAGAGTTCCCATTTGTTAGGGATATCTCCTTTGACGACTCTGCCTCCATTGAAGATCTGCTGCAGAAGAAGCCCCGTACCTCCTTGTGATTTCCAGAAAATACAGTTTATTTGTCGGACTTATATTGTGTTTAAACAATTTTATCCTTATTTGTTATACTCTCTGCATTTTGATTATATTCAATCGGCGTGGCGCCAAGACTTTTATCTTAAATGCTTGAGTGTTAACGGGCTTATATCTTTATTAAGATTTTGCCATGGTTTTCGTTGGATTTAATGAGCGTCCTCTTACTCCAACTTTTGATGTATATTTTGTTTTACTTGTACGTACTCATAATTTTCTTGCGAAAGGTTGCGACCCTGTTCGCTTAATTATGATTTTATTAAAGGCAACTCCAAAATGGTTGTATATATATATATGAGAGCTATTTCTTGCCTTTTAGTGGTAGAATCGGCGGAGGTTGGTTGCATTCCATGGTCTTCCGACTGATTTGTCTTCCATGTCAACCAAGTCGTACGCTCCGTTGCCATAAGCTTGAGCCACTTTATATGGTCCTTCCCATGTTTGGCTGAGCTTACCTCTATTCTCTTCCTTGCTCTGACTATTGAGCCGTAACACATAGTCTCCAGGCTTGAAAATGGATTTTCGCACCCTCTTGTTGTAGTAGTTTTTTACTTTCTGTCCGTAGGATGCTGCTCTTATTGCTGCTATTTCCCTTCGTTCATCCAGAATGTTTTAATTTAGTCGAAGGTTCTCTTCGTTTTCTTCTGTCTCTAGGTTGGATACCCTGCATGTTGATACATGGAGCTCCGTTGGCAGGACTGCTTCTGATCCATACACCAAGCTGAAGGGGGTCTCTTTTGTTCCCTTTTTGGTGTGGTCCTGAGCCCCCAAAGTACCAATGGTATCTCATCTACCCATTCTTTTCGGGTGGGGCCCAACCTTTTTTCTATTCCTTTTACAAGGTCTCTATTTGTGACTTCGACCATTCCGTTACCCTGTGGGTGGTACACGGATGTGAAGTTCTGCTGAATTTTTAGCCAGTTGCAGAATTCAGGGAAGGTGCCTTCCGAAAATTGTTTTCCATTGTCAGAGATTATGATGTGTGGTACTCCGAATCTACACACGATGTGTTCGAAAACGAACTTTTCGATGTTCTTCCCGGTTATCTCTATCAGTGGTTTTGCTTCTACCCATTTGGTGAAGTAATCTATTGCAACGACCAAAAATTTGTGTCCCGATGCTGCTAATGGGAGTGGCCCGACTATGTCGATCCCCCATTGCGCAAATGGCCATGCTGAGATGACGGAGGTCATATCTTGTTTTGGCATTCTGCTAACGTTTGCATGAAGCTGGCAATTTACGCATACTTGCAGCATTGCTGAAGCGTCCTGGTGCATTGTTGGCCAGTAGTACCCAAGTCTTAGTATTTTAGCTACTACTGATTTTGGCCCAGCGTGATGTCCGCAGATTCCTCCGTACATCTCTGTAATGATTATGTTGGCTTCGTTTGGCCCCACACATCTTAACCACGACGTTAGGAAAGCCTTCTTGTACAATATTCCATCCATGATTTTACATTATGGTGCCTTAATGCGTATTTTTCTAGGCTCGTTTTTGTCTTCCGGCAGGAGTCCACTTATTAGGTACTCTCTTATGGGTCTCATCCAATTGTTGGAGTCTTATTTTTCTATGTCCAACACTTCTTTTTCACTTATTGACCTTTCTTTGAGTACTTCAATTAGGACGTCCTTGGCTAAGTGGGAGAAGGTGAGGGACGCCAATTTACTTAATGCATCTGCTTTTTGGTTCTGATTTCTCCTTATGTGTTCTATTTCAAATGATCCGAAGCAGTTTATAAGTTCATGGACTTTCTCCAAATATTGTTTGATTGTTGGTTGCTTTGCTTCGAATTCCCCTTGAACTTGTTTTGCTACTAGCTGGGAATCTACGTATGT
The DNA here is from genome assembly GCA_034093135.1 of Erigeron breviscapus. Classification (NCBI taxonomy): domain Eukaryota; kingdom Viridiplantae; phylum Streptophyta; class Magnoliopsida; order Asterales; family Asteraceae; genus Erigeron; species Erigeron breviscapus. The sequence goes on along the minus strand of CM067170.1, from coordinate 9,555,677 downwards.
ATGAATGTGGGGAACCATCATTTCTTTTGCTATGCGCAGCCCTACTAGTAGTGCTTCGTATTCTGCTTCATTGTTCGTTGTTTCGAATTTAAACCTTAGGGCATATGTATATTCTTTTCTATCAGGCCCTATCAGCATTAGTCCAGCTCCGGAGCCGCTTTTGCTTGAGGCTCCGTCTGTATATAGCTGCCATTCACCACGGTCTTGGTCTTCGATGATGGTCAGTGTGCTTGAGTGACTTGCAGCTCCGGTTTCCTTGTTATGCTGTGTTTCTGCAATGAAGTCTGCTAACACCTGTCCTTTCACTGAATTTCGCACTCTGAATTCAATGTCATGTTCTCCAAGCTCAATGGCCCACTTAGCCATTCTTCCCGACTTCTCCGATTTTAGTAACACCTGTTTAATTGGTTTTTCCGTTAGGACAACTATGTTGTGAGCTTGAAAATACCTTCGTAGTCTTGTGGCGGTGTGGACTAATGCCAGGACTAATTTTTCAAGTTCCGGGTACCGTGTTTCTGCTCCTTGCAGTATTCTGCTAACGAAGTAGATCGGTATTTGCTTCTTATCTCTTTCTGCCAATAATACGGAGCTCACGCATTCCGCGGATGACGCTATATATATGTATAGTGTCTCTCCTGCTATAGGTGACGTCAAAGTTGGTAGCTCCGCGATGTATTTCTTCATTTATTCAAAAGCTTCGTTGGCTTCGACTGTCCATTTAAAGGTCTTCATGTCGATGCATCCTTTAAGTGTTTTGAAAAAGGGGAGCTGCTTTTCCGCTCCTCTAGATAAAATCCTGCTCAGCGCCGCCAACTTCCCATTTAGACTTTGTACCTCCTTTATGGAAGTTGGTGGGAGCGTCTGTGAGAGTTTGTTTACTTTCGACGGGTTTGCTTGTATCCCCTTCTTCGTTATATAGTATCCGAGGAACTTTCCTTCTTCTAATCCAAATGAGCACTTCTTCGAGTTCAGCTTCATGTTAATGCTTCTTAGCGTGTTAAAGGTTTCATCTATATCTAGTAGCAGTTCGTCCTCGCTCCTACTCTTGATGACCATATCGTCGACATAGGCTTCCAAGTTCCTTCCTAGTTGGTGTTGGAAAGCCTTATCGACCAATCGCTGATACGTAGCTCCTGCATTCTTCAAACCAAATGGCATTTTTGTGTAGCAATATATCCCTTTGCTAGTATAGAACGATGTCTTTTCTTCATCGCCTTTAGCCATCTATATCTGATGGTAGCCTTTATACGCGTCCAAGAAGCACTTCAGCCTGAAGTCCGCTACAGATTCGACCTTCCAGTCGATCTCCGGTAAGGGGTAGCAGTCCTTCGGCATAGCTTTGTTTATGTTCGTGAAGTCTACGCACATTCGCCACCCCCCGTCGCTCTTCTTTACCATGACCGGGTTGGCTACCCATGTTGGATATACCGATTCTCTTACTATTCCTGCTTTTAAAAGTTCGTCTACTTCTTTAAGTGCAACCTGATCTCTTTCCGCTGCTAAGGATCTCTTCTTCTGGTGGATTGGGGTCAAGTGTTTGTGTTCATTCAGCCTGTGCTCCATTGTGAATTCTTCACCCTGTATTGATATCTTTCGTGGGACTCCTGTCATATTGGAGTATTCCCATGCGAAGACATCCATGTTCTCTTCTAGTAGCTTTCGGAGCTTTAGTTTGAATTCCTTTGGTAATTGTTTCCCTATTGCGACCAACTGCTCCGGGAATGCTGGGTTTATCGCGATTCCTTCTTCTTTGTCTTGCTCCGCTATTGTTGGGATTGTAACTTTCGTTTCTTCCTTGGCTCTTTTTACGCCATGGACATGTCTCCCAGTGTCGCGTCTGGATTCTATCGTCCCTACCCCTTCCGGGGTCAGGAACTTGACCATTGAATGGATTATTGACGTGACGATTCCCAGCTTCCTCATGGCGGGTCTTCCTAATAGCATGTTATAGGGGGAGGGTGACCTTACTATAACGAAATCGAGCCCCTCTGTTCTGACAGTGGGCGGTTGTCCGATTTCGACAGCCAGGTTTATCTCTCCTATCGGCCAGATCCGCTCTCCTGCGAATCCTATTAACGGTGTCTTAGCAGAGGTCATCAGGCTCCTTATCTGATCGGGGAGTTGCAGAAAGCAATGCTCATAAAGAACGTCGCATTCGCTACCCCCATCGATATACACCTTGCGAACCAAGATGTTGCAGACTGTGACTTGTATTACCAGTGGGTCCTCCGAGAACATGTTGGTTTGCTTAGAGTCGAAAATTATATCTTCTGCTGCGATACTGTCTTCTGCGGTTTTTCTTTTAGTCCCTTTTTCGGAAAGACTCCGGGGTGGTCTATAGCCACCGCCCCTTGTCTCTCTCGTTCCAGGGTTGAGGTCGGCCATTTTACTTTTTCGATCAAGGGTGGGCTCGGTAATTGTTTGGTCCCACGGATGGCGCCAATTTGTTTGATCCAAGAATCGTTCAATGGCTCCGACCTCGGGGTTCAGGAGTGATGGAGGTGTTTTGTAGGCGATTCCCTACTGGTCAAAGGGCGTGGAGGCCGCTTTACGCCTTTATGTATAGGGTTTTTTCCTCAAGAGGTGAATGAATCCTCTTGGATGTAGAGAGACATCCCTATATATAGGGGATTAGAAACTTGGAGATGAGGAAAATGAGTTAGGGTAAATCTTTTCCTCCTTTCAGGATATCTCCTATCTTTTAAGGATATTTGTGACGATCTCGTATCCGAGATATTCGAGTGTTTGATATATCTTCCTTTATGGGAGATTTAGATAAATACAAGAAATCCTGAGCGTATCAGGAGCTTCGGAATAACCCTGACTACAGAGGTCCTTTCCTGTGAATGCTACTGCTCCGCTACTGTTAAACAAATATTATTATGGATACGGAGGTCCTCTGATATCGGAGGTAGAGCTCCGTACACGGTATATCATCACTAGTCAAACAGGAAAAGCTTATTTGTGGGCCAACGTCTAACACGCCAACAATGGCGTCTCAAACGGTGGGAAATCTTAGTTGAGCGTATGAGACGTTAAACTCCAGCGTAAGAGACGGTCTGCCAGATTTGGCCTGGCGTCTTGGATGGTGTGGTCCACCGTCTCAGATGGTGCCACAGATTTATCAAGTTCAGCGTCTTAGGCAGCGTAAAACAGTGGAGTTTGGCGTAAAGGGGTTCTAAGCCACCATCTTGTACGGTGTGTTTACCGTAGCCACTCGCTACAACCATGCCAGACGCTCCCCAGAAATGTTCCAGACGCCACCCACCACCAACACAACGTCTCAGACGACGGTGGTTACCGTCCCAGACGGTGGAAACTGAGCAGAATGTACATCAGTAGCAGCAGCAGTTCAAAACGACCCAAAACCCATTTTTTTTAACTTTAAAACCCCATTTCGACCAAAGTGGTTGGATGACTCATTTTGAAGCTTGTTTAAACCGTAACAAACATAAATATATTTAACCCATCACTTGAGTTAAGTTTAAAACACCAAATCTATGCTTTAATTCGGCCAAAACCAACCTAGGATACCAAAACCCTAAATGTTGTCTTAATTTGAAGTTCGACCCGATTTTGACCAATTATTTCATGTGTTTATTTTTAGAATGTGATAATAAATGTAAAATGATTGTTTTGAGTGAAGTTGTACTTACCAAAATCACCACTAATGCTCAAACCCGAATATCGACCCGAATTGATGATTCTTGCACTATGAGGACTCAATCTTTGGATATGATGATTAGAGGATGATGGTGATGATTAATCTAGTATAAATCTTACAAGAATAGCAATAAATGATGAAGAAATCTAGAGAGAGAGAGAGATGTTCTTGCATTGAATTAGAGAGAGAAAGAGATAAGAGTATGTGTGTGGGTGAGTGAATGGATGAGAGGGATTGGGTGCAAGAGTTGGGAGGGGATAGGGTTGGGTAATTTAATTAGTTGGGTCATGGGTCTTGGATTTCACCCATGGGTCGACCCGTCTACATAATTAATTAATTAAATTAAGTACCGTCATGCATCGAGTCACATAATGTGTCGGCCCAAATGACCTCGTCTAGCATATAATACGTCAATAAGTCTCAAAATGATTTAAATTATATTAATGATCGAAATAACTCGTCAAATTACACACCAAGTCAAACGGTCAAATATCACGGATGTTACATTAATGCTATTCTGGACCTTCTTAACTGCAATTTCATCAACCAGATCCTTAATGCTTGACCCATTAGCCATTAAATGAGTCATACCCTTCATATCATCCCATATCTTCATGGTATAAGAACATTGAAAGAAAAGGTGATCATGGTTATCAGCATCTCCTTGACTAGAAAACACAATGAAGAACACCATCATGTTGCCATTTTTCCATTCTATCCCGTGTCATCAACCTCTCCTGTACAACCAGCCATAAAATGAACGCATGCCTAGGTATCATTTGAGTAAACCAGATAAAACTCTTCCAAACAACATTTGGGCTATTATCCCTTAAATCTCCCCAAGCCTGTTTTGTACTGAAATCCATAAATTGGTTTTCCTTACTAATCCATTGCACTCTGTCTTCCTTATCATTCTGCCAATTTGGAATATTAATTTCCCTAGACACGGAAACCTCTCACTCCATTCAGTTGGCCAATTCCACCTTCCCTCATTATATATTTCAGCAACCTACATCTCATCCTCCAGTCTGGCTTCATAAATTGTTCTCCTTGAAATAAAATCAGAAAGGGGGCCTTCCTCACACCATTTATCATACCATAGAGAGACTTTCATTCCATTACCAATCACATATCTAACATGATCTTTAATCATGTCTCTGATTTTTAACATTGTTTTCCATCCCCAACTGTCATTACTTTCTATTGAAGTAGCCCACATACTTTTCCCTTTTAATTTGACTACATTTACCCATAAGGAATCCTTATTTTCCAAAATTGCCTAATTAGCAAAAATTCATTGCATTTCTTCATATCCCTTAACCCTAATCCACCCTTCTCTTTTGGCTTACACACATTGAACAACATAGTTAGTGTTAAATAGATCAGTTTCCAAAAAGCTTTTGATACATAGTAATACTATGAAGAGGTTTGTGAGAATCAGTCTTGGGTTGTTGAAGCAAGTAGAGGTGCATAAATGGCCCAGAACTATGACAGCCCTTAAACAGACCGGAACCTGTTAAGTCTTACCAAGGGTCCTTATAAACAATGGAGTAGGTGGCCTAATTAAATTATTAATTCAACTCATAAAAGAATATAATGATCCAAATTATAATTTTAAAAGATTTATTTACTATTTAACACCTGAGTAATTCATTTACATATAATGAATATTCTAGTTTTTCATTACACAACATAAACATTCATGTATAGTTCATTACAAACCTAAACCTATATATATATAATGATATAATTAGAGATAAAAGAGAAAGAAGAAGAAGCCAATGGGTTGGTGACCCATTGGTAAGCTCTTACACCTTGGAGAAATCCACCAGGGTTCGAATCAGTTCCTACATTTGTAGGAGTGGATTACTAGGGGGGGTTTTGAGAGTCCTGGTAGGCATGCGTGGTTCGAGCACCACATACTGCCCAATTGGATGTCACTGAAAACTGCCAACTACTAACTCGCTGTAAAAAAAAAAGGTGTATGAGTATAGGTTAAAGAGAAGAAACGGTCACCCGCTACATTGATTGGACCGAATAAAGTTCATTACATAACATAGATAATCATATTTTGTTGGAAAATTTTATGTATAATTATTATTTAATATGTTTAAATAATATAACATAAAATATTCAAGTAAATAGATATGTTAAAATGAAGTTGAAAGTGTGTTTAACTAATGTGGGTTTGTCCCACATTGGTAGAAGTATAAACATTAAGTGTGTTTATAAGGAGGAGTGTTGGAGGAATAATAATTCCTTATAAGGGGCCACACCCCAAGTGGGCAAGAAGGGTGCGAAACACCCGACGCGCCCGGGACCGGGGTCGTGGGCGATGAGGCGTAATGTGGCGTTTTAGTGACGCACCTTGCATTTAGCCCGCTCGCATCGCCGCTTTAGAGCCGCCTTTGTTTTTGGCTAGCTCGGCTTAGCTCAGTTTTGGCTTCCTTAGCTCAGTGGAATCCACTTGGTGTGACTCGCTTAAGTCTTGCCACCTGTTGCAACAGGTGTAACAACCTGTTACAAACTACTTATACATGAAGTAGTTGTTCATGCAGAACTACAACAACGACACCAACACTTCCATAACTCAATCTGGATACACAATTTCACTCCTTCTCCTTCTCATTCTCTTCTCTTCAAGCTGTTCTTGAAGGTATAATTTCGGGTTGTTGGTTAACTCCGGCAGTACATACTGCTTCGGCTGTTGTACCCTGGAAAACTGACGGTTCACTTGGGTGGCCCGAAATCAGTTTTAAGGGACCTCTGTTTAACAGAACCCTCAGCCCGTTTTTGCCTTCTTCTTTCTGTTTATGTTTCTGTTTAATTTCTTTCTTGTATTGTTTAGTTACTTGTTAATTTAGTTGTAATATTATGTTGTAATTCGAATGTACTATCAATAAAATGTTATTTTCTTGAATGATGATTCTACGTATTTCACAGTTCATAATCCCTATAATCAAAATTTATAATATTCTTTGGTTGTTAAACAAAACAGATGAAAAATGGTGGCCAGGCAGGCTTGTTAAATAAACTGACTGACAAACAAATGCTTCTTGATCCAAAACAGTCACAACTCACTAGTCCAAATAAAAACAGGCTTTTATATAAACTCTCCTTATCAAGCCACCAAAAGTAAATGGCAGAATCTGGGAACAACAGGTAATGTCACGACTCTGTCATTCTCCCGATCAACATGTGTGTTCTTTTATTGCTTTATATATATATATATATATATATATATATATATATATATATATATATATATATATATATATATATATAGAAGATAGGAGATACTTACACTAATTATAGAAATCATATCGAGTAATCAATCATTCATGTATTTATATACTCTTATTAGTTTAGATACAAGATTGTTTGTTTGTACTGTAGTACTGATTAATTATACTATGTTTTTTACAAGTAGTCATTTTAACATATTTTTTGTTTAAGATTCGTAAGTCAACCTTGTGTTCGTGGTACCATTTTCCTAAAACAACAATTTCTGGATCTATGTGTTACACTAAATTACAAACACCTTGTCTATGATTTTGGGATGGAATGGACTAAACGATTTGAACATGTAAATGTGGATGTCTTTAGATATGCAGTGGTAACAGGGGCAAACAAAGGGATAGGATTTGAAATTTGCAAACAACTCGCTTCAAATGGGGTCAAAGTAGTGTTGACTGCTCGAGATGAAAACAGAGGGATCGCTGCACTCGAGAAATTCAAAGGGACTGATATTTGCGATCTTGTTATATTTCATCAGCTCGACGTGGCTGATCCTGCTAGTGTTGCTTCTTTAGCTCAGTTTGTGAAAACCCAATTTGGCAAACTTGATATTTTGGTATGATACTTCACAACCATGTTCTTAAATCTTTGATATTTTGCACTTTTATCATATATCAGCCATATTCCTTTTGTTTCATAAAAAAGTGATTGTCCCATTTCATGGTTAACAGTCTCATATCCACTTATTCCTGTGATATAATAAAATGTAAGATACATAAAACGAAAAAGTATCGTAGTTTTTCATCTTTTGTGATATCACAGGTAAACAATGCAGGAATTGGTGGAGTTACGGTCGATGAAGAAGCTTTTAGGGCTTCAAAATCTAGTGGCAATGAGGTAATAAGTTTGTTTTGAGAGTTGCCTCGTGATGAATTTATCGTCAGTTTTTTTTGTCCTTAAAAGATTATAATGTCCCGGTCGATACGTATTTTAAGTAGATTATAGTTCATCGAGTTATTAAGAGATCATATACAAATATGTGACTTTAAAATCCTGTTGATGGATTTTAGGTGTAATTTTTCTGATCTTCCAAAGACCCGTAGAAAATGACTTTAACATGGAAATGATGGAATACTTATAAAGATGAAATAGTTTCAGTTTTGATTGTCAGTTGAGTGGTTACTGCATCTATGTGATTTCGATATGTTTGGATCTAACTGATAGAGTTAGTTGAGAAAAACTTGAAGCGTGAAGGTTGTGTAATCTAACGAGTCTTTTTTTTATACTGATTTTTCTGTTGTTATCATTGCATTTTTTTCATCATAGGCTACTGGAACCCAAATCAAGATGGAAGGCATGTTAACCGATAATGAGGAGTTGGTTGTACAATGTCTGCAAACAAACTACTATGGTGCCAAGAAAATGATTGAGCATTTCTTTCCCCTCCTCAAATCATCCGACTCCCCACGAATTGTAAATGTTTCTTCGTCCATGGGAAAATTAAAGGTACACGATCCAACTTGATTAACACCATGTTTCTATAGCGGTCTATGTGAACGAAAATATTTAAATTATCTTTTGCATATTCCAGGGCTTGAAAAATGAATGGGCTATAAGAATATTAAGTGATGTTGAAAATTTAACAGAAGAGAAAATAGATGAAGTACTTGACCAGTATCTGAATGACTATAAAGAGGGGTTGTTAGAAATCAAAGGCTGGCCTACTACATTATCAGCATATATTGTCTCAAAAGCAGCTATGAATGCTTACACAAGGATCTTTGCTAAACAAAATACAGCTATATGTATCAATTGTGTGTGTCCAGGCTTTGTTAAAACAGATATTAACCGTAATACTGGTATACTAAGTGTGGAAGATGGTGCAGAAACTCCGGTTAAGGTAGCATTGCTCCAGAAGGTGGTCCTTCGGGGTGTTTTTTTGATAGAAATGGTGCTACATCTTTTGAGTGACCACAAGTTTTGAAGATTGTGTCCTTTCGGTGACTACTTGATAATGAAAACGATGCTTGAGAGTGCAATTGTCATTTATGTATCTTTCGTTATGACTTTTGTATCTTTAGTATACCGAATAAAAGATCTTATTTCATGTCAGTGCACATAAGTCAATCACATTGATTAGCTGAAACAAATCTTAGCTTCAACACTGGCATATTACATGCTGAAGAAGGTGTAGAAACTCCAGTTAAGTTAGCATCGTCTCCCATGGTGGTCTTCCATGGTGGTCACTCGCGGTGCTTCTTCGATAAAAATGGGGTCATATCTTTCAAATGAACATATGATTTAGAGTGATTTTTATTTAGCCATTACGTTCAAAAAACAATTGTTAGTGCAAATGTGCAGGTTATTTTGGATCTTTGATGTGCTCGTTATGTTCTGTGATGAATTTCCCCACTGACTGTCGCAGTGGTTGTAATATTATATAAATTTGGTATCAAAGTGAAGCCACTTTTATCTTGGCTTTGATATCTTTAAATTTACTTTGACAATAAAAAAGATGTTTTAACCCAATATCACATTATATTATAAACTCACAGTGATGCGTCATTCTCTGTTAGTATGACACTGAAAATTTTTAATTAAAATTATATAGCATATTCAAGGCCACTTCCTGTAGAAGTTGATGCACTCAGAATTTGTCTCCTTGTTCATATATAAAAGCCTAAAGTCGAAGCTGACCATATTTTCTCTAAATGCTAAATATGTTTAGATAAAACTAAGATGAATTGCTTGTACTTAACTTCAACCTAAAAGCTAAAGTAGATTACAAGTGCCACAGAATATCACCGATAAACACCTTCTTCATGAACCTATACACTAATTGAATGCCATGAACGTATAGTAGATGCAATTTTCCAGAGGTAGGCCAAACTGACACAGATTGCATAATAATATGATTACCGAAAACACGTGATACCAATAAAATTAATCCATAATTATTCCCTCAACTCTCTATCATTAAAAACGGAAAAGATCCATTACACTATAAGAACCTGTTTAGTACTTATAGTCAAGCCTGCGTAACTTTTAAGACATAAGGTGGTTAAATTTAAAATGTAAAATGTATTTGTATAACTTACGAAACTGTACATAAAACACCAGCCTGAACCCCATATCTACTTGGAAGATAGGTTGACTAACGCTGCATATTGGCAAATGTCTGTATTATTCCGTTGTTTTGTCCTCCTCAAGATGGAAGCCTGAAAGAAAAAAAGAAAACAAAAACACAGCATTAATGAAGAACATCTTAATGATCATTATACTTTAAAGTACAATAAACTGCTGCAAATATTAAGGATGTTACTCATTTTCTAGACTTCAGAGACCCCACATCCTGTTTAACAAGCTTTTTGTTATATATAGGGGTTCGTTAAAAACAGGTACATTATACACTCTTTATCTATTTAACAAAATTATTATAAGCTTAACCATCTTGACATATATCTTCATCCTCATTTCCAACAGATTTTTGGCTGGTGATTGAACATGTGTCACTGTTCAGGTAAATATTCTGAAAAAACTGATAAGAAAAATCCGGTTCTATTAATTAACTAAAAAAAAGATTTGTGAGATTGATTAACCCTAATTGTACTAGTCAAAGTAGTGACTGACATCTTATTCCTTTTAGGAGGGTATCAAGCTTTATAATAATAGCTAAACATGAATGAAAGGAATGGTAATGACTTGCGAGTTAACAAAAATCAACACATATTTGCAGGAAAGTTGTATATTCAGGCACCAAGAAACTTCCATCTATTCATAACCCTTTTAAAGAATTGAAAATACCATTGAGAAGAATGATTGATGAATGCAAGATAATGAATGGTTTGAGATCGATAATTTATCTCTCAGAATATGATCTTGGCGAAATAGTCAAGTAATCACTGTTTGTTGATTTTTAGTTAGAAATTCTTTTTTCACTATTTACATATTTAAAGTTAATAATATCAGTTACATTAATGTTATTCAATATAATTGGATTTGACAAATCCAAGTGTAGCTTATGGTTTATGCTCTAATTGCATACAGTGATCTTTTTTATTTCTTATCTCACTTAACTATGACTTCTGCTTGTTAATAGGACAGAAACTATGTAACTGAAAATCTTTCTTCCCATCAAGCCAGCACAGGCCTTATGGAGTAAGTGAAAGTTATTCAACCATTTTTCCCATTTTATTAATAGGAAGCAAAGAAAAGTTTCATACCTTTGGTTGCTCCATGGAATTATCAAAATAGCCTATTCCAAAAGACAGAGAAGTGAAGCTAGCCACGATTTCAACAGATTTCAACAGTGATGATGCTCCACGTGCCTATCAAAACCAACTCAAACTTCAAAACTCTAACCAGTAGTATGCAAAGGTGGCAATTTCAACCCATTTACTTATCTATCAGTTCATTCAGGTTACCATTAACCTCTATCAAGACAAATAAGATATATAGGGGGGAAAAAAGGTTCAACCCCTACAGTATGTGTATTTGTAAAATTGTAATGCATGAAATCTCTAAACTCATTTTATTCAAAAAGAAAAATTTATTTCATCATATTAATTTTTCTTATCAAATTTGACAAAATAACTGCTCATAAAAAGACAGCTTCTTGTTACTAAAGTGTTCTGGTCCAACCACTCCAGCCCATTTCAACACATCTGGTAAAGATTTTTGAAAACTCACAACTAAGGGAGCCTCGGCTTGGACAAGCAGAACTCCTGCACTTCCATCACTACCATTTCGCCTACTGTCTTTGATTATGGACTCCAAGACTTTTGAGCAGGCAGCACCTGGACCAGTCTGTGATCTGCAATCACAGTTCATAGGACCTCAAAATTATTCATAGGATGCTAAAAGTATATGACATGTTCACAGGAAATTGTTCATAGGACCCTAAAAGTATGTTTAGAAACATTAACAGAATTGTTTTAATACTTCAAACCGATTTTGGACCCATTTTTGACCGAGTTAACACCAAGTTTTGACAGAGTTGGCCGATTTTTTCCCAAGTTGCGCAAGTTCTGACTGAACTTTGACAAATTTGTGAACTATGTTGAAATTATTCGCCCTTGGACTCAGAAGTTTACAACACTGCTTTTATTATTTAACAAAAATAATATCTGAAAAAAGCAAATACAAATCATACAATAATGAAGATGTGCAGCACTCCCGAGCAACAAAGTTTCTCATCAGAGTTTCTCCGGAACCACTAACACAGCAACCAACTAATAAAGGATCATCAGATTGGCCCTTCGAGGATGCCCAACAACCAGAACCATATGTTGCTGCTAATCCCACACGCCCACTGACCTAAATTAATTTCAAGAAGAATCTCTCAACATATAAAGCAATCGAATAAATTGATAAATAATAATAATAATAATAATAATAATAATAATAATAGTTTACATAAATCTCGTGTCTCTGGAAATGAGGGACTGAGGGAAGACAATGGATGACTAAAAGCAGGATATCTCATTTACTTAAGCAGTTCAATCATCTTAACCTTCCACATAAACTTCATTTTCAATTCATTTCTTTATGATTCAGTCGATTCGGGGTTGTGTTCTCAAACTCAAAATGGGTTGAATAAACATATTTAGCTAAATGGAAACGAGTCAACCCTCAGCAGATTGAAAGTCACTAAAAAGTCTATATTAAATTTTAAGACATTGAACCTAGTTAATATCTTAGTTCAAAAACTTATATAATAAATGTGAGAATGTTGATTTTGTAAAATTATAGTGTATGCATTAATACATATAAAAAACATAAGTGGAACAAGCATTTAAACTCAGTTACTCGACCCGTTTCGATCCCTGCCAAAAGTTACATGCTTCAAATGGAACCCATTGCTCAACCCGCCTGCCCATCTTGCCACCTCTAGAGTAGATGCAACTTAATGTTTGAGAAAATAGATAATAGGGAAACCAAGATCCAAACCCAGCTAATCATTTATTTTCCATAATAGTAGCATGTGATCACCAGAAGAAACATAAAAAAGAAGTTGAAATACTTAGGCAAGGTATGTCTTTTCTTTTGGTTAATTTGAAAAATTAAGGACCGATGCGAGATGCGGGTGGGGTTAGGTTACAAATGTTTGAATATTGCAGCTAGATTACCTTTAGTGCAATGCCACCACTAGAAGCTCCAGATGCTATATTTCCTTCCTTATCGATACATATAACTCCTACAGTATCCATGATTCTGTCTTCTCCAGGTGCAGGTTGTGTAACATGATCACCACCGGCCATATGACTTAAATCAACTGATTGTAAAACATACATGAAATTCATCAAAACTTATACTTCGGAAACGTTTGTCAAAGCTCAACTATAACTTTGAAATTCTATATGAAGACCTTAGCCAAGAGGTAAGATAACGTTTCAGCCAATCAGCTAAAAAGACAATAAAATGACTGAGTTTTAACTACATTTTTAGTCTCCTAAACCTGTACCAACCAGTTTCAAGAAAATGCTCACGAGGAAAGACAGATTTACAAGACAAAAGTACTGCAGACTGCAGAATGCAGCTTCATTATAAAAATTATAACTAATCCCTTGATGAAGTTCAATTGCATTGAACTGAACTTATACATACAAAGTTCCCTTTTTACTACGCATACCAGATGCCTTATCAATTTGTTGAGGCCTAGATAATAGTTCCCCTGAATAAACTCTGGCCATAGCATCTTCAAGCATTGCTTTATACTTCTTCCATTGTTCTTTTGCCTTTCTTGTCACAAGCCACTGTAAGCAGAAAATTGTAGTCTAGTGTATTTTAGTTGTCACATGTAAAATTTATGAAATGAGGACTGGGTCCCTGGTCAAGGCTACCTCATCGACCTCTTCAATGGTTCCAGGGATATCAACGCCCTTGGACTTTGCCCAAGCACGTGCACCCTCACCGACTAAAAACCTGATAGGTTATTGAAAAAAGGAAAGTGTATTAGGGAGAATGTACCAGTATCACACATAAAAAGAAGTTTGAATTCATTTTGAGTAGGTATTGCACATATAGTGATTTTGAAACTTTGCCATACAAGTAACTAAATAGCAAATTGGTAGCTTACCCTGTCTTACTAAGGGGTGTTGTAGATTTTTGGTTATTAATCACGGCTCTCATTGAATTAAAGGACAAGTCAAACATTGCATTACTGTGTAATTACTAATTAGTGAATACTGAATTGCTATGATACCTACCACACACAGTTTTAACAATCTTAGAAAACCATATTAGTTGATATGATATAGATCAGGTCCAAATGTTTACTGCTTTTTACATGTAGCACTCATATTGGGCTTCTATTGGATCAGGATAAATAGGTTACTACAAACCTTACATACCTAAATATACTAAATTACTAAGTGAGCTATACAATTTTGGTAAAACAGAATGCAAAAATAGTTAAAAATTGGCTGTAAGGACTGAATTTCACATTCAGCCTTATTTTTATACTTTAATCCAAAGGATAAGAGGAAGTGTGCAGGCGGATGAAGCCACAACAGAAAAACTAGCTTATGATGTATAGCAGAAAGACAAAAATGTGATGGAAGTTTACATGGGAGGAATGCGACCCAGCAGGGATGAACTTGACATCTGCTCTTTGATCAGCAGACCCGCAATCTTAATGGCATTTCTTACACCTGGTAATCATATGCTTCACAGAAAGGTAAAATACATATATATGAGAACAAAAGCCCCAATGTAAACAATCTAAATATATACTGAACGTGTGTCTTCAGAAAAATATTAATAAAGCGAATTAAGGATATACCTGGCACAGCTCCTACAGCCCCAAATGCTCCAGAATTACCATCCATAATACTCGCATCACATTCAACATGACCATCCTCTGTCAAATTTGACCCTCTCCCAGCATTTGTGCATGGGTCATTCTGCAGCTCAACATTCAATAAACGAGATTTACCGTTATTAGTCTAAAATTTTTGTGAGACTAAAGAACAATTTTTAAGACCAAAAACAGTTTAAATATAATATGATCTACACTAAATACTCCTCCCAATAACTCATGAAAATCCATAAAAGAGTTCCATGAATTTCTACAAAATGAAACAACCTACTATACTAATACTCAGTTAGTGCTGCAACCTAGGGATCACCAGGCAGCTCTTTCGCTCTATAGGTATCGGGTGACTCATCCTACCATAATGTACTCCTACCTACCTATACTAAAGTAGCCTATATAATAAAGGACCTAACCGCTTTCAATTCATTTTTCCAACTTATTCCCTTCACCATTCCACCAAAAAAACGAGGAGCATTTGGAGTGGTGATGATAAAATATGCATATTATTCATTAAAAACAAACTGAGCATTCATATTTAAAGCTAGTCATGACACGGCGACAACAGTTATACCTCCAAGGTCTCAATAGCTGCTGATACAGCATCTACGCATCCCCCGGAACCCTATAACAAATCATATGAACACATACAACATTATCAATCAAAAAGTAATAGTAAAGTTAAGACTTTTCAGAACATTATTATAAGCATATACATATATATATATATATATAGAGAGAGAGAGAGAGAGAGAAAGGACCGTTCGGAGAATAGAAGCGGCAGCAAGGCAGGCGGTTTTCATGGCAGATCGGAGAGATTTTTCGTTAACCGGTGAGTGATAACCAGCGCCAACATGTACGGCGACGAAGAATCTCCGGTTGATTTGATCAGAAACTTCGCCGGCCATTAGTTTTCCGACGTGAAAGTGGAGTGTGAAAGGCGGTAGTGTAAAGGAAATTACATGAATGAATGACAAGTGCTTATTTTGCTCCCTTGTGTTCAATGTTTTGTCAAATGACATCCCTCAATTAGGTACAGTTGTATTTAAAAGAAAACGGACATAGTAACCGCGCGTTGCGGCGGAATGTTATAACTACTTTTTTAGATGAATACATTGGTTACAGAGTGTGTCAAAAATATAGATTATGAGATTCGGTCGATTGTTTTAAAACCATATAGAAAGATCAATGTTAATTAAATTAGAATCAATTACAAATTGATAACAAAAATAGTAAACTAATATAATAAAGCAAAAAACAAACCAATATAATATTTATACATACACTAAATAGTGTTGTAGTGTGTGGAGGGCATTTTGGGAACCATAAATATGCTGAAAGGGACATTTTTGAAACAAAAAATATGCTTAAAGTTTTAATCCAATTCTCTTTATAAGGGATTAAAGATGATACTCGTATATATTTTTATGGGGATATCATCCGTACTGCAACATTACGCAACCTTAGGTAGTGCTACACTCACACACCGGGGATTTAATGTGTAAATCTAATAAATTTCAGGGGGCAAATGGTTTTTTTTCCTTCATCAATATGCAGTACACAACATTTCCCCTATTTTTATATATTTAATCTTAATAATTTTTTGAATATAATAAAAACACATAATAAGAAACGATGTTATACTTAATCCATACATAACGTGTTTTTTAAGTGAGAAATGTCCTACTTAGTATATGTAAATAGATCCCTATCTGGTTTGTTCGATAGGCTCGTGAACGATAAATGGGTTTCGTCGTTAATAGTAAGTCATATATAAGGATTGATTATTGTAAAACAATTATTAAAGTGAAATAAGTACGGTAAGATCTTGACCATCGGAGTAAGATAAAAACTGATGCACAAAGTTTCATAGAGCTAATTAATGTATAAACTGAGCCGCAATCATTATTCAATTAAGAGAAAGAAATTTGTTTTATTTGTTTTAGTACTCGTTTTTTTAAAACAGTACCTATATAGCATACACACACATAGTGCCTGCATGACTAGCACGACCCGCACGATCAAGTAAGTATTTACCTAGGGTGATGATAAATCTACAAATATTTTTTACCATATACAACCGCCACTTTGTTGTACCTAGTGCAATAAGATGTTTGTACTTACGGTACATGACAAAAAATTGTTATAAATTTATCATATCTATTTAACTACGTACATTATTAATTAATTAAATGTCCAAAAAAAAAAGATGAAGAAAGCAATATGGCGAGCCCAAAAAAGGTGACCCGCTACTTTAAAAAAGAGAGGGAAGGTGTGTCGCTATAACCATCTCATCGTCTTGCATCTTTCTTTTAGAGTATGTAACCCATCTTCTCAATGTGATTTCATTTATCCTTTCCATAATCTCTACATATATCTATACCTTTCGGCATAAAACCGATTTACATAGGTCGTGCTTAATTAACACGAACTTAGCTAATAACTTTATAAAAAGAAAAGGTCGATGACAAGCATTTCAACAAACTAGTGTAAGTAACCATGTTGTTTTCCCTGGTATCTTAGGCACATATGTGAGTAATGGAACTTAACTAGATGAAAATTGATGAAATGTCACCCTTGTAGCTCATTCTCACTGTAGCATATATTGTGTCTATATATGCATGTCTATACACCTCAGGGCTGTGTGTGAGTATGTAACATCCGAAAATGATATCTAGATGATAGTTAATTGAAAACCAAGCTAGAAGAATGAGATTATTTTCATCCCTTATGGTGTTTCTAGTATTTTGGCAAAATCTTTTGCAAAACTAGGAAGGTTGATGTTCTAAATGTTAGACTTCGCCAAATAAGCCAAGAGCCGCATCCTAAACGCCAATATACTAGAAACACCATAGGGAACGAAAAAAGTCTCATCTGTACAAATTTTTCTGAAAATCTATTTCCGTTTAACAATCTGAATGAATTTATAATGTAAAAAGTAAATTAGAATGGATAACCGATCCATTATTATCCCACAACGAACATGAGATAAGGTAAATCACGTAACATTATAGCAAAAGAGACGTGACAAAGATTTAAAACTCTAACCCCTACTTTCATGTTACATGTCCATTGAACTTGTTTTCGTGTATACATTCGTATTGTCATTTTATTATAGTATGCATCATATCTAATCTAATGTTAATAAGTCAATAGTTATGTGATCTTTGCTTTATTTTGGAACCAATCAAACTATAAAAAATTAGCCACCCTTGTTTTTTTTACCATCAATATCGAATGCTAGCCTCAAAATTATTAGGATCTCCAGTCAGGTGTTAGTATTTCATTGATTCAATCAAATTAAACCATTCTAAAAAACTTAAAAAATTTACAATTACAATGGAATATATTTCCCACACAAAACCAGATATGCTTTTTCCTTTGATCCTCATTTAATTAGTCATTTGACAACCCAGTTTTGTTGGGTACTTTCCCTCTCATTAGGATTATATATTTTTTCATAAAATCTAACAAGAAAAATAAGAAGAAAAAGACAATGTCATTCACAGGAACTTTGGATAAATGCAAAGCTTGCGATAAGACTGTTTATTTTGTCGATTTATTGTCTGTTGATGGGATTACTTATCATAAATCGTGCTTTAGATGCAGCCATTGTAAAGGCACTCTTTCGGTTTGTTTCTTATATCTTCTCCTTTATGTTTTTGCAATGTGTTTGGCTCGTTTAGATCATGGAGAGATTTGTCGTTAATTGCTTTGTTCTCGTTTATATACCATCAGAATTATTGCAGCATAGTGTTTTCAAAATCCAAATTTGACAAGCTGAATCTCGTAAGAAGATATCAAAACTTTCTTAGATGTTGTGTAGGTTCAAGTACCATTATGGACAATTGTGTGTGTATATATATAATATATATATATATATGGTGGTATATATGTTGAATTAATTGTCTTTCACAAAACAACTATTGTTTTTTTTATTGGCAAATCTACTACTTCACCACAATAGGCACGAGTTTCTATCAAGTGGGATAACCAACACTGGCTATTGTTATTTGTCGTGTCAATTTCGATGTTATAAAACAACTGGTTTGACCTTCAAAAGTCAAACATCAACCTTTTGACATATGACAACATTCTATGGCAGATGAATAGCTACTCATCTATGGATGGAGTACTTTACTGCAAGCCTCACTTTGAACAACTTTTCAAAGAATCTGGAAACTTTAGCAAGAACTTTCAAACATGTAAGATCTTTTTCTTTCTAATTATATGTACCACATTTGCAGTAAGCCTATGGCTTCCATGTACATTTTAGCTTGTTGCTGAAAAAACTGCATACATAACTTTTATATGTGGCATTTTAAGTTTCGTATTGTATATGATATTGATGATTTTCCAATTTGTTGCCTATATTTGCAGCGAAACCAGATAGAGAAAACACGGTACGTTGAGCAAACAATTTTCTATTACTTTTTGTCTATAAAAATTTATATACATATGATTGTGTTTGAGATGAGTATTATATAAAAACTAAACTGATGTTGCAGTCAAGGACTCAAAGCAAATTCTCATCTATGTTCTCTGGTACCCAAGACAAATGTAGACAATGTAACAAAACTGTCTACCCCCTCGAAAAGGTTAGTAGATTGTATGTTATTTGCAATATATATACGTTATCGTGAACATTTACAGTAAATGAAAACTTGTGAACATTTATAGGTGACGATGGAAGGTGAACCGTATCATAAATCATGCTTTAAATGTGCTCATGGAGGCTGCCCTCTTACACACTCATCATATGCTGCCCTTGATGGTGTTCTTTATTGCAAACATCATTTTGCTCAACTTTTCATGGAGAAAGGAAATTACACTCATGTCCTTGAGGCCGCAAATAGAAAGAGTAACGTAAAGCCTGAGGATGTCGCACCTGAGCCACCACCACCAGAGGAGGAAGGTGGCGGAGATGGAGGAGGAGAACCAGCAGCAACAGATGAGGATGATAGCCAACCAGAACCACCGCCGGAGGAGGAGCAACCACAGGAAGAGGAGCAGTCCTAAATATACTCGTATACTTTATATACACACACACATATATCTTGGTTTGTTAATGTAACTTTATCATGATCCCTTTTTTTCTTCACCATTGAAATTGTGAGTTTTCAGTGGTTTTTACTTCCAAAAACTATATGTAATTCAGTTTATGATTTATATAATGTGTAACCTTTTAAAATTCATATATAAATCAAGGAACTATCTTGAGGATATGTGTAGGCTGTCAAAAAGTTATTGTTACATAGACTTTCTGCAATGAGGCTATAAAGTAACTGCTTGATCCAAGTCGAGTTTGATTTCCGCAGTCCCCAAAACCATGTCCTTCATTACGAAATATTTTCTTTGTTACACTGCTATTTATGTGCAGAGACAACTTTTGGCACAAAACGTAAAATATTTGTACTACTAGAAAATTACAAGCAAATTGTGACCTAGCAAGCCAGTTCAAAAAGATTGTAATCAAATCGGGGGTTGATTCTTCCAGTATTCGTCTTCCCACATTTCAACTTGTCTAATTGTTCTTACAAGGTCGAACCGCGTATCAATCAAGAACATGAAAAGAAAAGCATATACAGCAACTGGAACCAAAAAAATAAAAGTTGCAATAATAGCATAATTACGACGACGACCATATGATGGCCTTAGCCAGTATATTCTCTTGCACTTCTCTTCATATAAGTCTTTCATATTTCGTACGTGCTCGTTAATATGTTCTCACCCTTTCTAGCTATATATATAAGCTGGCAAAATATATCACGTTTAAATGGGTAGTGGCCCGAGTATCATGTGCAAAAAAG
>CM067170.1:9500736-9534153 GCA_034093135.1 Erigeron breviscapus | reverse complement strand
AATAACATCTTCACGGTATCTTTGCATTGCATTCAGGAAATGGTTGTAGAGGAAGATAATGTCATCAACTGGCAAACGTTTAAATTAGGCTTCTGTAAATCGATAGATCTTGTTATTATCTCTTTTGACGTGAAAACATGGAATAGAGATAGTAACTCTTTTGATCAAAATCACCCTGATCAGCACCAATATCTTGTGGTTTCTTTGTTCTTCCAGCAACTTTGGATTATATTGTTTTGTAAGTTTAAGAAGCTCTGTGTATTCTTCGATTTTCTGGCTTCCTTAAACTTGTACATTGAGTCTAACTCTGGTCTCTTGGTTTTAGTGACCTTAGTTGCTCCACAAAATATAGGGAATCCTGTTGGAATTCGTCTGCCCAAGACACATATTAAATTGACGTGGCTAGTACGTGATGATCCAAGTCGGGTCATACCCAATAACAAGCTAGACAAACACTTACGATATTTATTTAAATGATATGATCTTTAAATAAATATAAATACTTGAAACATTTAGAAAGTGGTTTTCTAAATAATTGCACTTGAGATATGTAAATAAATTATATGGATGATTTATTTTGAGAGAGATGTCAATATGTTTATTTGGCGAAGGGAGTTCCCACTGCGGCGCAGTGGGAGCGTGTCAAACCCACTGCGGCGCAGTGGGGGTTTTTGCACCCGAAGGTCAGGGAGTTCCCACTGCGGCGCAGTGGGAGTGTATCAGACCCACTGCGGCGCAGTGGGTTAATGCCCATGTGATGGACTAAGGGGCCGGCCCCCCCTCCCCATGTGGTGATACATGCAATTTGACACTTGTTGTCTTGCATGTTACACAAGACACAAGACATAAGACTTAACACTCAACATAGAGTGTATCACTAACACAACTCTTACATGCAAGTGAGTTTTTCTCTCTCATTTTCTATCTCAACTAGTTTTCTTCTTATTTTTGGTTCTTGGAAAAATCGGCCAAAGGGAAAAGAAGAAAGGGGTTTCAAGTTTAATTCCTAGCATAATTTAGGGTGTTTGTTGGAAGCTTGGGGTATACTTGCTTGAGGTTCTTCTAGGTTGAAGACTTGCCACTTCAAGATCATCAAGTCCTTCATATCAACCTTCTCATTAGCTTGGAAGAAGGTAGTCTTCTAAACACCCTATGGTTGTTGTTTTGTATGTATGTTATTCATATAGATGGATCCTTATTGTTTGGGTTTTCTTTTATAAGTTAAAATTGGTTTTAACTACATATATCACATTGAAATGGTTCAATTTTCCGCTGCGTTTTAATATTATAAGGATAATATTACTTTGATAAAAACCCAAAAATCCCAACAATGGCATCTAGAGCCGGTTATATGGATACATACATCAAAAGTTGATATTTTGTTTGGACAAAATCCAATATTTTGGTCATTTGGTTATGGCCAAAATAAATACACAAAAGGAGATTCCTTTTTTCTTGTGTATTTTAGTGTCACAACTTAGCCAAGAGACCTTGTGAATGTTTGTGATGTGTGGATGTGGTTGTTTAATTATTCAATGGTTGTAATAGTTAAATAGGATTTTATTCATTCATTTGGTTATGTAATCTATTTATTTCATTTGGTATGTAATAAGTAGATTAGTTGCAATTTTTCATTATAAATGTAATCTCCAAGAAGGCATCAAAAGGTTTGGGGCTAAAAGTTGGAGGCTAATGAGAAGACCCGTAAGTTCTTACTGCGGCGCAGTGGGGGTATATCAAACCCACTGCGGCGCAGTGAGGATTATGTGGCCGAAGACCGTGACTTCCCACTGCGGCGCAGTGGGAGTATGTCAAACCCACTGCGGCGCAGTGGGGGATAATGCAGCCGAGACCAGTGACTTACCACTGCGGCGCAGTGAGTATATTAGACCCACTGCGGCGCAGTGGGTTATCAAGAATGAAGTAGAACAAATCACATCACAAAAGGTTACTTGAAGCATTTGGATGCAAGATCAAGTGGGAGCTCAACTAACACAATATTTTGTGTTACTTTGTCCCTTAGGTTGAGACCTTTTGGCCCACTTGTTTCGGCTAACAAGTGTGGTCAAAATTAGTTGGCTAATGTTGTGCACTTATTAATTTTATGTGGTTGTTTGTTTAATTTTGTCATATGGATGCTCAAAACCAACAAACTTGATGACTACATAAAAGATTAAAATTGGTTTTAATATTGACATTAACTTGGTAAATTAAAATGGGTTTTATTAAAAGTTAATGGTCACAATTATAAAAATGGATTTTATAAAAGAACCTTGAAATTTGGATTTCAAGATTCATTATGGTACATAGTTTTAACTAGAATATAAAACTCAAACGACCCTTTAAAAACAAGTTAAACGCCATCCTTTTATACAACACTTAATTATTTGGGAACTCTTTGTAGGATAAAGGTCACCTAACTACTTTGAGGGAACTTATAAGTTAAGGTAAATTTATTGTACTTATGGATAAAGGTCACCTAACCACTAGTATAGATAAATTTACATGTGTGTATAAGTAGGACAACTTGATTTGGAGGCCATGTGATTAGGGTCACCGAAGCATGGTAACCAAAGGCGTTGATGGGATTAAACATGCCAACTTAATATAAGATATTAAACCGGTCCCATATCACTAGAAATTGCAAAGTGTTGCAATTGTCAAACGTTGACTACCTTGTTAATTTAGATCATGGGATAAAGGTCACCTAACCATCATTTAAATGTAACGTTGGATTCTAGATTTTAATTATTAATTGTCTATGAGACATAAAAGGGTATTAACAATTAAAATTTATAATTGATATCGAAAATACTAATAAAGAACTTTGTTAATCTTGTAGATGGCCGCTAACAATGCAAATAACCCCAACCCAAACGTCCATAATTTTTCACTAAGATCCATCCTTGAAAAGGATCGTCTAAACCAAAACAATTTTGTGGATTGGTTTCGTAACTTGAGAATTGTTCTCAGGCACGAAAAGAAATCCTATATTTTAGACGATCCTATTCCTGATGAGCCCGAAGAAACTGATGTTGAGGCCTATAATGATTGGGTTAAATATGTCGAGGACTCCGTGCAAGTTAGTTGCATAATGCTAGCGAGTATGACTCCCGAACTCCAAAAGGAGTTCGAGCATCATGGGGCATACGACATGATTACCCAACTCAAGGAAATGTTCCAACAAAAGGCGAGGGCTGAACGCTTCGAAACGGTTCGAGCGCTTCATGCATGTCGCATGGATGATTCACAACCGTCTCAACATATGTTCTTAAAATGAAAAGCTACATTGATCGCCTCGAAAGGCTTAATTGTCCCGTCTCAAATGAGTTAGCTACGGATATGATCCTTAACTCATTATCTAAGAGATTTGAAACTTTCGTGTTAAATTATAACATGAATGGATGGGACAAGACCGTTTCCGAGCTTCATGGGATGCTCAAAACGGCCGAGGCTAGTATGGGAGGAAAAGTTCAGCCCGTTCTCATGATCAATGAAGGCGGAAAGAAAAGGGCTTACTCCGGACCCAAGGCAAATGTTGCTAAGGGAAAGGGTAACAACAAAGGGAATTACAAAGGCAAAGGAAAGGGAAAAATGGATACCCAAAAGGCGAAGAAGCAAAAGGTTGCTGTCAATGACCCATGCTTTGAGTGTGGGGAGGTAGGACATTGGAAACGTAATTGTCCAACCTACCTCAAAGAGTTAAAAGCTAAGAGGGATGCAGGGCAAACCTCAGGTACAATATTTATGATATATATTGAGCTTAATACTGTTCTTTCTTACATATGGGTATTGGATACCGGATGTGGAACTCATATTTGTAATATGTTACAAGGGTTCATAAGAAAGAAGCACATCAAGAAGGGAGACATTAGTCTCTTATGGGCAATGGTGCATTGGTGCATGTTGAAGCCCAAGGAGACTATCTTTTGAAACTTCCAAATGGTTTGGAAATTGTATTAAACAATGTTTTGTATGCACCTAGTTTGACTAGGAGTATTATTTCTGTTTCCCGTTTAAGACATGTTGGATATGATTTTAATTTTGTTAACAATGATATCCATGTTTCTTTGAATGATGTATTTTATTTTAAAGCTATGCCTTTAAATGGTATTTATGAATTGGTTCATGAAAACACCACATATGATAACTCAATGTACCAAGCTACCACCAAGAAACTTAAATTAGATTTAAGTGAAACCTATATTTGGCATTGTCGTCTTGGCCATATAAATAAGAATCGCATACTAACACTTCAAAAGAATGGTCTTTTGAAAACAAAATCAAATGATTCATTTAATGTATGTGAATCTTGTTTACAAGGCAAGATGACTAAAGCACCTTTCAAAGGCACTAATGAAAGGGCAAAAGATTTATTAGGTATCATACATTCGGATGTATGTGGTCCTTTTAAGCCAATGACTAGGAATGGTGAAAGATACTTCATTACATTCACCGATGACTATAGTCGTTACGGTTATGTATACTTATTAAAACATAAGAGTGAAGCTTTTGAAATGTTCAAAAATTTCAAGAATGAAGTAGAAAACCAACTCAGTAAGACAATAAAAGTTCTTCGTTCTGATAGAGGAGGTGAATACCTAAGTGATGCTTTTCAAGATCATCTTAGAAGTTGTGGGATTGTCTCACAACTAACTCCACCTGGAACACCACAACATAATGGTGTGTCTGAAAGGAGGAATCGAACTCTATTAGATATGGTTCGTTCCATGATGAGCAGAAGCTCACTACCTCTATCATTTTGGGGATATGCCATAATCTCTGCTGCCCGAATTTTAAATATGGCTCCCACCAAGAAAGTGGAGAAAACACCTTTTGAAATATGGCATGGAAGAGTTCCATCTTTATCATATTTAAAGGTATGGGGTTGTGAGGCTTATGTAAGACATGATACCTCAAACAAATTAGAGCCCCGATCCACTAAGTGTATCTTTGTAGGATATCCCAAAGATGATTTGGGATATTATTTCTACAATCCTAATGAGCAAAATGTATTGTTGCTCGAAAGGCTGAGTTCTTGGAAACTAAATTCCTTATGGAAGGAACTAGTTCCAGAACAGTGGAACTTGAAGAAGATCAAGAACCACTGACAGATACACACTTGGGTGACACTAGCATTCAACAAAAGGATGTTGAAGATGATCAAAGGGTTGATCAAGACACACAAAACGTTCGTAGATCTGGTAGAGCTACTTATCCACCTGAGAGATATGGATTTCTCGTGGATGAATGCTACATGGTAGTTTCTGATGAACCTACCACCTACCATGATGCTATGTCCAAATCAGATTCGGACAAATGGCTAGAGGCCATGAACGCTGAGATGCAATCCATGTATGACAACCAAGTTTGGGAATTGGTTGTTGAACCTCCTAATTCCAAAGTAGTTGGAAGTAAGTGGGTGTTCAAATTGAAACACGATATGCATGGAAACTTGAGTACTTATAAAGCTAGACTTGTAGCAAAAGGTTTCACTCAAACTCGAGGGGTCGATTATGATGAACTTTTTCGCCTGTGGCAATGCTAAAGTCTATTAGGATATTATTTGCCATAGCCGCACATTATGACTATGAGATATGGCAAATGGACGTCAAAACCGCTTTTCTAAATGGATATCTTGAGGAAGATGTCTATATGGATCAGCCTGAAGGTTTTGTCGATCCTAAACATCCTAAAAAGGTATGCAAGTTAAAGAAATCAATCTATGGATTGAAACAAGCATCAAGAAGCTGGAATCGTCGTTTTGATGAAGAAGTCAAGAAATTTGGCTTCATCAAAAACGCTGATGAAGCTTGTGTGTATAAGAAGGCTAGTGGAGCATCATTACTTTTCTAGTATTATATGTCGATGACATTCTACTATTTGGAAATGACATTCCAACCTTGGAAGGTGTAAAAGCCTGGCTTGGAAGTTGCTTTTCCATTAAGGATCTTGGTGAAGCCGCCTATTTTTGGGAATAAGGATCTATAGGGATAGATCAAGGCGCTTAATAGGTTTGAATCAAAGTGCATACATAGACAAAATCTTGAAAAGGTTCAAGATGGAAAACTCCAAAAAGGGTTTGGTGCCTATTCAAAGAGGGACTATATTGAGTACTTCTCAATCTCCCAGCTCAAAAGTTGAGCAAGAGAGAATGAGTGGAATCCCATATGCATCTGCTATAGGATCCATCATGTATGCTATGATATGCACGAGACCGGACGTGTCATGCGCTTTAAGCATGACAAGTAGATACCAGCAAAATCCAGGTGATAGTCATTGGATGGCTGTCAAATATATATTGAAATATCTTAGAAACACTAAAGATATGTTCTTAATATATGGATCTGGTGAGGAGGAACTCGTTGTAAAGGGTTACACGGATACGAGTTTCCAAACTGATCGAGATGATTCTCGATCACAATCGGGGTATATCTTCATTCTAAATGGAGGAGCTGTTTCTTGAAAAAGCTCAAAGCAAGATGTGGTTGCATTGTCCACTACAGAATCGGAATACATCGCCGCTTCTTTAGCAGCACAAGAGGCTGCATGGTTGAAGAAATTCATTGCCGATCTAGGGGTTGTTCCTTCCATTCAAGAACCCCTAGAAATTCTTTGTGATAACGAGGGTGCGATTGCACAAATCAAGGAACCTCGTGCACATCAAAAGACTAGGCACATTGAGCGGAGATTCAACTACATAAGGGATGAAGTTGAAAAGGGAAAGATATGTATTCACAAAGTTCACACCGATCAAATGTTGCGGACCCACTCACGAAGCTCCTTGAAAGGCCTAAGCATGAGAGTCATACTTGTGCCATGGGACTTCGATATTCTAGTGATTGGATTTGATCTATTTTAGTATTTGGATATCGGAACACTTGTAGTTATTAACACATTTATATGAATATTGGTATTTTGCATTTAAATTGTGTTATGTTCCATTTTTGCATGTTTAAATCCATGAATAAGTTAGTTATTCTAAATGTCCGTAGTCGATTATATTTGTGGGAACAAATATGAATGTAAGATTATTATGAACTTGGATTGGTAGATATTCAAAAGGGTTTTGAATATAGAGCAAAGTGTTGCTACCAAGGTTCATAGATATTTGTGGGATACAAATATTGGACTGACCTGCAATCAAGCATTACTACATGGAATCTCTGTGATTGATCATAAGTAATCTTGAGTTAAAAGGCGAATATCATTGTATCCTCGGACCTGAGATACATATTGGGTCTTGATATTCACTGAATATTATACTTTGACTTAGTTCTTCGCTGTTCTGAAACATGGCAGTACATAAGACTAAGCTCAGGTATGATATAAGGTGATTGTGAGAGACGTATGTAGTCGAGATGGAATTTGTCCCTCTTATTCGTTGAGAGTAAGATGTCTAAGGCCTGCTACAAAGTTAAATCAATAGAGAATGATCACTCTGTGTCTCTAGGATTTAACATGACATCTGTGACAAAAGGATAAATGATCGATTCACCTAAATCATTTCAAGTAAGGACTTGAAGAGGATGATGTTATTGAATGGCACTTCGTCATACGTATTAGGGGTAGCAAACCGTTGTTAGGCGGTATTTGCTGCTTGCGTCAATCTTCTATGAATCTTGTGCAAGTGGGAGATTGTTGGAATTCGTCTGCCCAAGACACATATTAAATTGACGTGGCTAGTACGTGATGATCCAAGTCGGGTCATACCCAATAACAAGCTAGACAAACACTTACGATATTTATTTATATGATATGATCTTTAAATAAATATAAATACTTGAAACATTTAGAAAGTGGTTTTCTAAATAATTGCACTTGAGATATGTAAATAAATTATATGGATGATTTATTTTGAGAGAGATGTCAACATGTTTATTTGGCGAAGGGAGTTCCCACTGCGGCGCAGTGGGAGCGTGTCAAACCCACTGCGGCGCAGTGGGGTTTTTGCACCCGAAGGTCAGGGAGTTCCCACTGCGGCGCAGTGGGAGTGTATCAGACCCACTGCGGCGCAGTGGGTTAATGCCCATGTGATGGACTAAGGGGCCGGCCCCCCCTCCCCATGTGGTGATACATGCAATTTGACACTTGTTGTCTTGCATGTTACACAAGACACAAGACATAAGACTTAACACTCAACATAGAGTGTATCACCAACACAACTCTTACATGCAAGTGAGACTTCTCTCTCATTTCTCTCTCAACTAGTTTTCTTCTTATTTTTGGTTCTTGGAAAAATCGGCCAAAGGGAAAAAGAAGAAAGGGGTTTCAAGTTTAATTCCTAGCATAATTTAGGGTGTTTGTTGGAAGCTTGGGGTATACTTGCTTGAGGTTCTTCTAGGTTGAAGACTTGCCACTTCAAGATCATCAAGTCCTTCATATCAACCTTCTCATTAGCTTGGAAGAAGGTAGTCTTCTAAACACCCTATGGTTGTTGTTTTGTATGTATGTTATTCATATAGATGGATCCTTATTGTTTGGGTTTTCTTTTATAAGTTAAAATTGGTTTTAACTACATATGTCATATTGAAATGGTTCAATTTTCCGCTGCGTTTTAATATTATAAGGATAATATTACTTTGATAAAAACCCAAAAATCCCAACAAGCCCTTTCCTCCAGATATCTTGATTTCTTAGCTGCTTCTTTTGGTTTGATGCCGAGAGCAACCATTCTTTCTCTATCCCTCAAGAAGTATCCCCGATTAATAAATCTTAATTGTTCTTCAGTTAAATCAGTTGGAAAATAATCAGGAAGAACTTCCTCGGATATGATTGCCTCTCTCAAAACCTGTTTGTAAGTAGATTTCTGAAAGTTCTGAACTGCATTTCTGGAGTCTTTCTAAGATCATCAAAATTGTTGAATTCATTAAAATTATAATGCTGTGGAGCTGAGCTAGCACGAGCAGATGATTCTCCAACTTCAACTCTGCTTGAATGACCTACTTCAAAGTAATCAAGATCTGCAAATTCTTCAAACATAGGTTCCTCTGCAGCTTCTACGTTCACAGGAGTCTCAACTATCTCTGGCTCATCCAATATAACATTATCTTTTATGGCCTCTAGATCAGCTTCTTCTTCAGCATATTCAACTAAATCCTCTTCAATAACAAAACCTTCTTCTTCATTGACCTCAATATTTTCAACTTCTTCTTCACTTTCTACATCAGAATCAATACCAAAAACTTCAACTAATCTTCTTCTAATCTCATCATCTAAAGTATCGTTCTCAACATTCTCAACATTCACACCCTCTGCTCTTTCTTCCATTACCACATCCTCAACATTCACATCAACTCTTGCCGAATCATTTTCAATATTGGCTTGACCCTCTCCTTGGTTCTCCCCCTCGGGGTGATCATCAGAATCAGGATCATCCCGTCTAGAAGCAACCGAGGCCGGTCGGCAAGATTCTAATGCTAACAATCTAAGTTCTAATGCAGCAAGCTTTGCATCATATTCAGCCTTTTGACTTTCAACTTGATCTTGTAAAGCTGTTACTCTTCTTTCAGTAGCAAGTTCTCTTTCTCTCACCTCTAGAGCATTCAACACTCCTCTTTCAGTTACAGTCAACAAATCACCCTCAGACCGTAATATATTCAACAAAACTTCACATGCAGAATCTTTGGTAGGTTGATTTGTTGATATTGATGGAGTTTGATTTGGTGTTGGTGTTCTTTGTGTTTGGGTAGGAGGTGGAGTAGTCAACCCGGGGGTTGTTTGCACACTTGAAGTGTGACCTAAATTCAGCGAAGCTGATTCAGGATTTCCTTGCGGATCCTCGGGTTATACCCTCACCAGCAGTTTCAGATTCATGGGCTTTGCAACCCAAATCAATTGTGTCCTAGACTGTGATAAATCACTGTCCTGGACTTGTTGTTATTGGGCAACACCACTCACAACACCGGGGTCACTGAGAATGCCCGTTAATACAGTCTCAGGTTGATCCTGAGGAACAACAGTATCACTACGGCGTTCATACTGTCCCCCAGTCTCGGTTTGAGAACTGTTACCTGCGGCTAAAGCTGGCGTGATGTTAGCTAAGGTAGGATTTCCAAGCTGTCCTTGAGGGTCACACAAAGTGGGTCCCCCTCCGCTTGTTCCGGCATTAGTACTCAACTGTGCTTGTGAATCCGTGTACCTAGGAGATCTAGACTCTTGTGCACGAAATGAAGGCGAGAGGTGGGGCTGGTCCTCTCTTATTTCAACACTTTCATCCTCCAAATGAGGAGAGTGTGGTGAGCGTGGCTGATCCCCGTGCATTTGTGAGACTAACTCCTATTGTGAGGAGTCAGAATGGCTGGGAGAGTTTGGTGCAAGCGAGAATGGGCAGTTCCCGACTTCTACCCTAGGGTAAACAACCCGGCTAGACACATTGGTTTGAACTAATGGAGGGCCAACGTTTTCTTTATGCCCTTGTCCTAACCCGGACCGCACATCCTCTCTGGTATTTTCAACTCCTCCCTCAAATCCGCCTTGTTCCTCCAGCACAACATCATCTCCAGTGCTAACATGCTCAGTTTCAACCTCAGATTCAACATTATGAATTACTTGTTCAACATCTAATTCTGTCGAGGCACCAATATTTTCAGATCCAGCAGATGTATGCTTTCGTTTGGATTTCTTCTTCTTTGATTTCTTTGGTGACCTACGAGCAGCCATTTTAAGTCTTCTCCCTGGTGGTGGAGTTGGTTCATTAGGGAGTGCTGAAGCAAGCGGTGTTGGATTAAGTACAGTGAAGAGCGAGGTGGTGTAAAAGTTGGTGGATTAGGTGAAACAACGGATGGTAAAGGTGTAGATTGTGAAGGTGAAGATTGCGAAAAGTGAACGGTTGGTGTAGTTTGTGTTGATGGTGTAGGTTGAGAAACAGGTGAAGAAACAAGTTCAGGTGTTACAACATCATGTTCAAACATAACTCGTTTCGATTTTCTTTTCCTCTGCCCAGAAGTCCCCTCACCACTATCCCCTCTTTTTCTTTTATGTGACCTAGGACCCTCACTTGGCGACCTATGCTCAGCTTGGGTAGGAGTCTGTCGGCTTTCAGACCCCATTGCTGAGACTAACCACTCGAGATAAGCCCTAAGATGAGGACTCTGAGCAGGAACCAGATTTACCAGGAATGGAGGAATTGGAAAAGGTCTTACAGTTTCACAACTTGTGCCTCTCAAGTTGGATTTATACATCGCAATCACACACTTGAAGCTATTCTCCAATTTTGGAATTTCTTCTGCATTATCAAGAACATCTTCGATAATCAGTGTGAAGAATCTGATAAAGGGAATATATTTTCTGTCTTGTTTATCCTTTCCTTTGACAACTTGAATCATCTTTTTCCATATAATCGCCGCAAAGTCACACTGCACATTGTGAGTGACTGCATAGTAAATTGATAAGAATCCTTTGTCATGAGATCAATTCCTTTCTGTGATGGCATCAAACAGGTGGTTAAAACATTGTACATCGTATGCCAGAGAGTTGCTACATTACTCCTTCTAAAATCTCTCATCGTTGCCAACTCTCCGTCATAACCCAACGAATGAACTCCAGCCAACATTTCTTCAACTGATGGGAGTTCTTCGTATTCTTCAAGTACAGGAAATCCAATTGTTGTTCTAAACTCATCCAAAGTGAATCGACAATTAAATAGTTCATCTTCTGACTCTAGAGAAAATTTGAAGTAGTCTGCTGTGTTATGCCTTTTACTTCCTCGTACATATTCAATTGATTGCCACAGCTCAAAGACATACTTCTCAGGTACAATTGCACCTCCAGTCAAAGCATTATTCAATGGATGATGGCTCAAAATCTCTGTAATGATAGGGAATTTGCAAGCAAAAGGTATATGAAGTGCTTGATTGGCTTGCATCTTCATTGAATCTCCTTCTTTAAACATAGCCATCTTGATAGTTTATTATTTTCTGTTTAAGACAAACTGACCAAAGTATTGACCAGGAAATTCAATTTAATCTCAGAAAAATAATAACACATACCAACATTTAAGGAACACATTTATTACACAAAGACAATGTTTTGTATATATATTAAAAATGAGAAAACAAAGTAGTACACAAAGGCGTTCGATACCTTGCATCTCACCGAAATATATATACAAAACAAGACAATATATAGGATCACATAAGTATTACAAGATAAGAAAAACAAGGTAGTACACAAAGGCGTTCGATACCTTGCCTCTCTCCCCAAACACTTATGAAATACTATATATATTTACCAACACAATACACACAAACATTTATACATTTTAAAACATAACACAAAAAATAACAAAAAATAATAAAAGAAACATAGAATAAAATAATGAAAGAAAGAAGAAGAAAAAAAATTTAAATTCTATTTGTACTGTTTGCAGAGCAAAATGCTCTGCAAATAGCACATTTTGAAAATTTTCCCATAGATTGACAAGGACCAAAAAATTTGTTTTGGAAAATTTTTTGATTTGTATTGTTTGCCGAGCAAACTTCTCGGCAAACACGAGAAAAACACAAGTCTGGCACCAAGTCATCGTTTATTAGAGTTGAAACACGTAAATGCCGAGCTCAAAGCTCTGCAAATGAGCAGTTTAGTCCAACTCCTTTTCAATGTATGAAATTTCCTTATATTGATCAACAATCATGTTGTCAATTTGATTAAGAAAAATTTCAATGGAAAAATTCATTTTTGTACTGTTTGCCGAGCAAAATGCTCTGCAAACAGTTGGTTAAAAAAAATTTGGTGAATTTTTTTTCACTTTGTACTGTTTGCCGAGCAAAATGCTCTGCAAACAGTTGGTTAAAAAACATTTGGTGAATTTTTTTTCACTTTGTACTGTTTGCCGAGCAAAATGCTCTGCAAACAGTTCATTTGAAAACTTAGTGAAAATTTTTCACTTTGTACTGTTTGCCGAGCAAAATGCTCTGCAAACAGTTGGTTTGAAAACTAAGTGAAAAGTTTTCATGCATTTGCCGAGCTCAAAGCTCTGCAAATGCATGGTTCAAGTCTTGACAAAATTTAGAAATCCAATTTGTACTGTTTGCCGAGCAAAATGCTCTGCAAACAGTTGTTCTAAGACTTGGAACAAGTTTTGTACAAAATACACTGTTTGCCGAGCAAACTGCTCTGCAAGTAGTTGTTTTTAAAACTTGTAAAACTTTTGGAATTCAAAAAGGCTTGTTTGCCGAGCTCAAAGCTCTGCAAACAGTTAATTTTAAAAACTTGGATTCATTTTCAAAGCCAAAAACCTTGAATGCCGAGCAAAATGCTCTGCATCAAGTTGTTGTAAAGACTTGGTGAAAATTTTCTTGATTTGGTAAAAACAAGTATTTGCAGAGCAAAATGCTCTGCAAATGATCCTTTTGATCCAAACATTTGTTTGAGAAAACTAAGAACAAGTTAACCAGAAATAATGATGATTTGAAGGTGATCAAGAACAAACAAATCATTTGCCGAGCAAACTGCTCTGCAAATGGTACATTTCATCAAAACAAGTTATTACCCAGCCCATCATCAAATCAAACCCAGAAAAGTTCAACAACATGCAGATTTAAGACTTAAAATTCATATTAACAACAAGCAAAAGTCCTAATCATGCATCTAACATACCAAACAATCATCATATCATGCATAAAAATCATAACTGTTCATTCAAGCATTTAATCAAACAGTTGGAGGACAAAGAAAACTTAAACAAGAAGTATTACCTCTAAACTGAAGATTTGATCGATGATATGAGATGAACTAAACCAGTATATGGTCACTTGTTTAATCCCCACTTTGATTATTAAAACAAATTATGATTGTTTGATGTGAGACTTGATCGGGTTTTGTGAGAGAAAAATCAAATTAAAAATGATTTGAATTTGAATTGTGGCAAAGTGGACCACCCATTTTCAATATATATTTCAAATTCGGGTCGCAGGTCTAGGTCTGACCCGCGTGACAACCCGGATATCAACTGGTCATGGGCTAAACAATTCAGTTGGGCTCAAATTGGTTTTGGGCTGAATTCTTTTTGGGTTTAAATCACAATTTGGGCTGAATTCTTTTTGGGTTTTTCACTCAAACAGAATTAAAAAAAATAAAACTAAAAAGAAAGTAGAAAATAAAAAATAAAGAAAAAAAACTAAAATAAAAAAAACTAAAGAAACACTTACTAAAAAAAATTAACAACTTAAGGAAAATCTTTTTATCTTTTAAAAGTTTTCTAATTTTGTATTTGATTTTTCAGATTTAAAAACAAACACACATAACATAAAATAAACAAATAATAAACAAAATTTATATGCATTGCACACTCCCCCTCAAATTAAGCATAAAAACAACGTGGTAAATTTACAAACTCCCCCTTAAATCATGCATTCTACCCTTTTTCTCCCCCTCAAACATTGCATGTAATAACAAGTAAAACACATCAATGTTTGAAACAGAAAATGAACATAGAATACATGGCATGTAATCATTTAAGTTTGTAAATCTAGCATTCCCAACTTGGTTTTAAGAAAACTGTTAGAAATATAAATGTAGTAGTTGATTTGTATACTTTATATTGTTTTATACTTAGAATGTAAATGTCTAAGTATGGAAGGGGCTTAGTGTAAATTAGTCATATGTATATAAATCCCTTCCATTAAGCATTTTGTAACCTTTGACCTCATAATACAAGCTAATCTTTCCCTGACATCTCTCTACTCTCTCTCTACTTTCTCTCACTAGAAACCTTCATTAACACACACTAAAACACACACTAAAGCTCGAATTCTAGTCTTAACAATTGGTATCAGAGCACAATCAGAGTTGCTGAACGATCCAAAAGCTTATTACAAGCTTAAATTGTGCTTAATTTCAGAATTTGAGTAATTTTTCTGAAAGGTTCATTTGCAGAGCTCACTGTTTCAGTGATTCCTGCAAATTAAGTGTGTTTCTGTTCTAATTTTGTTCACCGATCGATTTCATATCAGTATATCTTCCTTCGCTATCAATTTCAGAAGCTAATTTCATCATTTGAGGTGTTTTTGATCGAGCTCTACAAATCGCATGTTCGTGAGGGTTTGATTTCCAGTTGAAATTAGAATCTAATTTGTTTGAGGATTTGTGCGCATTGATTTTCTGAACATTTTGATATAAAGTTCGAGTTCTAATTCGCAAAAATGAAGAAGATATCGAAGATTTACTATCTTCTCTGCAAATGAGGTGTTAGTTGAACGAAGAAGACAACAAAATAACCGACTATTTTGTCGTGTTGTTGAATTCTTACTTGTTCTATTTGCAGAAGTCGTTGGCTAAGTGGTATTCTTATTTGTACTATTTGCAGAGCTCCTTGCTCGGCAAATACGTGGTTCAGAATTTTGGCTAAGTACTGGAACTTCACTTGTTCTATTTGCAGAGCATTTTGCTCGGCAAATAGTTGTTTTTGAGAATTCTTGATTTGAGACTGGTGCTACTTGCATTGTTTGCAGAAGTTTAAGCTCGGCAAACAAGTGTTTTTGTTTGGTGTGATTAAGGACAAGTTCTACTTGTGCTGTTTGCAGAGATATTAGCTCGGCAAATAGTTGAAATTGAATCAACGACCAAGCGACTTGCTAAATTGTGCTGTTTGCAGAGATATTTGCTCGGCATTCAGTTGTTTTTGTGTTCTTGAGTTGCGACTTGATCACTTACACCATTTGCAGAGCATTTAGCTCAGCACTTAGTTGTTTTTAAGAATCTCAAATCAAAATTTTCCAAGAAAATTTCTCAAAACCATTTTTCATCGATATTCTTCGTCTGGGAAGGAAAATCAAAATTTTCAAAATTTTCAATATTCTTACTTGTTCTATTTGCAGAGGTTTAAGCTCTGCATTTAGTTGAATTTGAAAATTCACAAGTTTTTAAAGACTTTAATTGATTGAATGGCTTCAAGGGAAGCTTTAGCACTTGGTTCTGAAGGAAGACCACCTGTCTTGTTTAGAGGATCTTATCCTCAATGGAAGAAAAGATTTCTGAACTGGATAGACAGGCAGAAGAATGGAAAACTACTGAGAAAATCTTATAAAGAAGGTCCTGAAATACCAAAGAACCCAATTAATGGAGAAGTGTTACCTGAGGAGAGTTGGAACACAGATCAAAGAAGCAGAGTTGAGGCTGACCAAAGTGCAATTGCCTTTCTTTACCAAGTACTTCCTGATGACATTTACTGCAATGTGGATTCCTATGAAACAGGAAAAGACATTTGGGATGAAGTGGAGAAGTAGATGGAAGGATCAGATGTATCAAACACCATTAGGTTGTCAACTGTTCTGAACATGTATGAAACATTCAGACAGCAAAAAGGTGAACCACTGAATGAGGTATACATCAGATTCTGTAATGTCATCAATGAGCTGAGAAAGAATGATGTTAAAAGAACCAATATGGAACTGAACATCAAATTCATCAAGAATTTGGAAGAAGAATGGCAAGTATATGGAACTCAACTCAACCAACAATCAGATTTTGCAAAGCTCACAATTCATACTCTGTTTGAAAAGCTACAACTGAATGTAGAAGATGTTAAAAGAATTCAGAAGAAGAAAGAAGAGAGTGTACATTCAGATCCATTGGCTTTGGTTGCTGAAAAGAAGACTCCTAGAATGTCAAGACACAGTTTTGTTGAAGTTCAAACTGATTCTGATTCGAGTGATATGAGTGATTCTGATCTGGATGACAACCAAAAACAGATGTACAAAGAACTCGCTTATTTCACCAAGGCTTTCAAGAAGAAATTCTTCAAAAAGAAACCAACAAACAATCAGCTTAGGACTTCGTCAGTTTCTTCTTATGCTAAAAATGCAAATGCTCCTAAGTTTGATCAGAAGAAAGAGTTTGTTGGAGGTGATAAGAAATATGAAAATCAGAGGAAGTTTGAGAAGAAGGTAATGGAGAGAAGGAATGAAGAAAAGAAGTGCTATAACTGTGGCTTGACTGGACATTTTGCAATCAACTGCACCAAACCTCGACAGAAGAACTCCGAGTACTACAAGTACAAACTTTTGCTGGCAAGACAAGAGGAAAGCGGAATTTCTCTTCTCGCTGAGGATGACAAGTGGTTACATCTTTCTGACGAGGAGACAGACGAACTTGCAGCAAATGTGTGTGTTCATGACAAAGATCAAGAAGTCAAAGGAGTTGGAGGAAGAAGATGAAAGTGTTTCTGAAGTCGAGGATGAGGTAATCTCTTTTCCCAAATCTGTGTTGAAATATTATATGGATATGGCTGAGACAGCAAGGAAAGACTGCAGGGAGTTGAGTAAAAGAATCTAAAATTAAAGAAAGATTTGGAGGACAAAGAAAAAGATTTTCAAATTAAAATTGATACATTTCAAAAAGAATTTGAAAATTTGAAATCTGAAAAAGCAGCAGTCTCTTTTACTCAAAACTCCAAACTGCATCTTGAGAAACAAGAACTTGAGACCAAAGTTCTTGAACTGAGCAAGATTGTACGACAACTTCAAGTTGAGAAGACCAATGAGATGTTTCGAGCAAATGCTTTGGCTGAAGACATTGAGTCTTTGAATGTCAAAATGAAAGAATCTATCCCTGATGTGACGGAATTTGAAAATAAAATTTCTGACCTAAAATATGAATGTTGTATAAAAGATTCTCTTAAACAAAAACTTGATAAAGAAAATGATGAGTTGAAAGCTGAAATCAAGTCCTATCAAGAAAAGTTGTATAAGATAAATCGTTCATATCAACAAGTCTATTTAAACAGGCCCAGAAATTCAGAAACAATTTTCACATCAGGGTTGGTTATAATAATCCAAAATGTTTGCTCGAAGCACAAAAAGAAGTCCCATCGTTATACAACGAATCTTATCTGAGATGTGGAATGACAGACCAATTTGTGAGACCGACCAATAGTGATTATGAGGCTGATGATTTTCTAGAAAAGGGTGCAAAAGTCTATTTTAACTATGAGTTAATGGATGAGTCATATGATTTTTTCGCTAACTCTACACACAACACAATCAAAGACAATCCAAGACTTATTTGGATTCGGGTTGACACGCGGGTCACACCCAGACCCGCGACCCGAATTTGAGTTTAAATGAAAAATGGGCGGTCCATTTGGTCATTTACCAAATTCAAAACTAAAATATCTTCTAATTTTCTCTTAAAAGAAACCGATCAAAACATCACATCAATCATTCAAAAGCTTCATATAAGTCATAAAAATCAAAGTGGGATTAACAAGTGATCAATTTTCTGGGCATATTTCATCAGTTCATCGATCATAGTAACTGTTTTGAGGTAAGATTTCATGTATAATGTTTGATCACCAACTGTTTGATTAAATGCCAAGTTGGATTAATTTTTTTTCGAAGTCTTATGCATGATATGATGTGTTGATTCATGTTTTAAATGATGATTAGTTGCATGATTAGGACTATTACTTGTGGCTGTTTTGCTTTTAATGTCTTAATCTGCATATTTGGTGAAGTTTTCTGGGTTTGATTATGGATGGGCTGGGTAAACTGGTGTTTTTGATGAAAAGTACCATTTGCAGAGCATTTTGCTCGGCAAATGGGTACTTTGTTCTTGATCTCTTTCAAATCATCATTAAGTGTGATTAACTTGTTCATAATTTTCCCAAAGATTTTTTTTTTTGGATCAAAAGTGCCATTTGCAGAGCTTATTGCTCGGCAAATGCTTGTATTCAACAAACCAAATTTGTTTTTCACCAAGTCATTAAAACAACATAATGCAGAGCATTTTGCTCGGCATTTAAGGTTTTTTGGTTTTCAAATGAATCAAGGTTGTAAAATCAATTGTTTGCAGAGCTTTGAGCTCGGCAAACAAGCATTTTTGAATTCCAAAATTTTTCCAAGTATGAAAACAACTGTTTGCAGAGCAATTTGCTCGGCAAACAGTGCATTTTGTTCAAAATGAATCCAAGTCTTAAATTCAACTGTTTGCAGAGCTTTGAGCTCGGCAAACAAGCATTTTTGAATTCCAAAATTTTTCCAAGTATGAAAACAACTGTTTGCAGAGCATTTTGCTCGGCAAACAGTTCAAATTGGAATTTCAAAGTCTAGACTTCAACCAATTCATCAAATCAACTGTTTGCAGAGCATTTTGCTCGGCAAACAGTTCAAATTGGAATTTCAAAGTCTAGACTTCAACCAATTCAAATCAACTGTTTGCAGAGCTTTTTGCTCGGCAAACAGTACAAAATGAGAATTTTCTCAAAGTTTTTAAAATCAACTGTTTGCAGAGCATTTTGCTCGGCAAACAGTACAAAATGAGAATTTTCACAAAGTTTTTAAAATCAACTGTTTGCAGAGCATTTTGCTCGGCAAACAGTACAATTTGAAAATTTTTCACATTGAAATTTTCTTTATCAATTGACAACATTTTTGTTGTTCAATAATAGAAAATTTCATACATTTCAAAGGAGTTGGACTGAACTGCTCATTTGCAGAGCTTTGAGCTCTACATTTACATGTTTCAACTCCAATACAAATCAAATTTTTGCCAAAACCAAATTTTGGTCCTTGTCAATTTCTGGGCTTATTTTTCAAAATGTGCTATTTGCAGAGGTTTTTGCTCTGCAAATAGTACAAATTAGAATTTCAAAAGTTTTTTTTAATATTTTTTTTTCTCTATGTTTCTTTCATTATTAGTTGTGTTATGTATAAATGTTTATGTGTTTTGTGTTGGTAAATATATAGTATTTCATAAGTGTTTAGAGTGAGAGGCAAGGTATCGAACGCCTTTGTGTACTACCTTGTTTCTTATCTTTTAATACTTATGTGATTCTATATATTGTCATGTTTTGTATATATATTTGGGTGAGATGCAAGGTATCGAACACCTTTGTGTACTACTTTGTTCTCTCATTTTTAATATATATGCAAAACATTGTATGTGTAATAAATGTGTTTCTTAAAAGTTGGTATATTTTGTTATTTTTCTGTGTTTAACATGTATTTTCTGGTCAAAAACTTTGGTCAGTTTGTCTTAAACAGAAAAATAATAAAGTATCAAGATGGCAATGTTCAGAGAAGGAGATTCAATGAAAATGCAAGCTAATCAAGCATTACATATTCCATTTGCTTGCAAATTTCCCATCATTCCAGAGATTCTTAGCTATCATCCACTGAATAATGCTCTGACTGGAGGTGCAATTGTACCTGAGAAGTATGTCTTCGAGCTGTGGGAATCAATTGAATATGTACGAGGAAGTAAAAGACATAACACAGCAGAATACTTCAAATTTTCATTAGAATCAGAAGCTGAAATCTTTAACTGTAGATTAACTCTGGATGAATTTAGAACAATCATTGGATTTCCTATTCTAGAAGAATACGAAGAACTCCCATCTGTTGAAGAAATGTTGGCAGGAGTTCATTCGTTGGGTTATGCAGGAGATTTGACAACGATGAGAGATTTTCGAAGAAGTAATGTAGCAACTCTCTGGCATACGATGTACAATATTCTTTCAACCTGCTTGATGCCGTCACAGAAAGGAATTGATCTGATGACAAAAGATTCTTTGGCAATTTATTATGCAGTCACTCACAATGTGCAGTGTGACTTTGCGGCGATAATATGGAAAAAGCTGATTCAAGTTGTTAAGGGAAAGGATAAACAAGACCGAAAGTACATTCCCTTCATCAGATTTTTCACTCTGGTTATCGAAGATGCTCTTGATAATGCAGAAGAAATTCCAAGGTTGGAAGACAGCTTTAAATGTGTGATTGCTTTATATAAATCCAACTTGAGAGGCACAAGTTGTGACACAGTAAGACCTTTTCCGATTCCACCATTTTTGATAAACCTGGTTCCTGCTCAGAGTCCTCACCTTAGGGCTTATCTCGAGTGGTTAGTCTCAGTAATGGGGTCTGAAAACCGACAGACTCCTACCCAGACTGAGCATAGGTCGCCAAGTGAGGGTCCTAGTTCGTCAAAAAGAAAAAGAGGGGTTAGTGATGAAGGGGCCTCTGAGCAGAGGAAAAGAAAGTCTAAAAGAGTTATGTTTCAGCAAGATGTTGCTTCACCTGAACCTATTTCATCACCTGTTTCACAATCCACACCAAACATTACATCACAAACATCACATTCACAATCTACACAATCTACACCAACCGTTCCCCTTTCACAATCTTCACCTTCGCAATCGACACCTTTACCATCCGTTGTTTCACCGAATCCACCAATTCTAACACCACCTTGATCAATTGCTTCAATACTACCTGATGAACCAACTCCACCACCAGGTAGACGACTTAAAATGTCTGCTAGAAGTGTTCTAAAGCAGACTTCAAAGAAGAAGAAATCAAAAAGAAAACATAAGTTGTCTAGATCTGCAAGTCAAAGACTAGAATCTTCTTCAGCAGATGTGAATGACCAACCTGGTGCCTCAGCGGAGTTTGATGTTGAACAAGCAACAAGAATTGTGCATAATGTTGAATCTGAGATTGAGCCTGAGAATGTTTGCACTGGAGATGATGTTGTGCAGGAGGAACAAGGCGGGACTGAGGGAGGAGTTGAAATACCAGAGAGGATGTGCGGTCCGGGTTAGGACAAGGGCAAAAAGAAAATGATGGCCCTCCATTAGTTCAAACAAATGTGTCTAGCCGGGTTGTTTACCCTAGGGTAGAAATCGGGAACTGCCCATTCTCGTTTGCACCAACCTCTCCCAGCCATTCTGACTCCTCACAACAGGAGTTAGTCTCAGAAATACACGGGGATAAACCACGCTCACCACACTCTCCTCATTTGGAGGATGAGAATGTTGAAATTAGAGAGGACCAGCCCCACCTCTCGCCTTCAGTTCATGCACAAGAGTCTAGATCCTCCTAGGGACACTGATTCACAAGCCCAGTTGAGTACTGGTGCCAGAACAAGCGGAGAGGGACCCACTTTGTGTGACCCTCAAGGACAGCTTGGAAATCCTGCCTTAGCTAACATCACGCCAGCTTTAGCCGCAGGTAACAGTCCTCAGACCGAGACTGGGGAGCAGTATGAACGCCGTTGTGACACTACTGTTCCTCAGGATCAACCTGAGACTGTATTAACGGGCATTCTCAGTGACCCCGGTATTGTTAGTGGTGTTGCCCAACAACAAGTCCAGGACAGTGATTTATCACAGTCTAGGACCAATTGATTCGGGTTGCAAAGCCCATGAATCTGAAACTGCTGGTGAGGGTATAACCCGAGGATCCGCAGGAAATCCTGAATCAGCTTCGCTGAATTTAGGTCACACCACAAGTGTGCCAACAACCTCCGGGTTGGATCCTCCACATCAAACACCAACACAAAGAACACCAACACCAAATGAAATTCCATCAACATCAACAAATCAACCAACCAAAGATTCTGCATGTGAGGTTTTATTGAATATATTAAGATCGGAGGGTGATTTGTTGACTGTTATGGAAAGAGGCGTATTGAATGCCTTGGAAGTTAGAGAAAGGGAACTTGCAACTGACAAACGAGTCAAAGCTTTACAAGAACAAGTTCAAAGACAAAAGGCTGAGTATGATGCTAAACTAGCTGAATTTGAGTTAGATTGATAGCTTTAGAATCTTGCCGACCGGCCTCGGTTCCTTCTCGTCGGGATGATCCTGATTCTGATGATCACCGAGGGGGAGAACCAAGGAGAAGGTCAAGCGAACATTGATAATACTTCGGCAAGAGTTGAAGGAAATGTTGGAGATGTGGTGATGGAAGAAAGAGCCGAGGGCGTAAATGTTGAGAATGTTGAGAATGTTGAGAATGTTGAGAATGTTGATGTGAAGAAGGAAATGTGGAGAATGTTGAGAATGTTGAGAAAGTTGAGACTGTTGAGAATGTTGAGAAGATGATGTGTTGGAGATGTGGTGATGGAAGAAGGAAATGTGGAGAATGTTGAAATGTTGAGAAAGTTGAGACTGTTGAGAATGTTGAGAATAGATGATGTGTTGGAAGAATGTGGTGATGGAAGAAGGAAATGTGGAGAATGTTGAGAATGTTGAGAAAGTTGAGACTGTTGAGAATGTTGAGGAAACAATAGATGATGTGATTAGAAGAGCCAGAAATAGTTGAGAATCCAACAAATGATGAAGCT
This sequence comes from Erigeron breviscapus, assembly GCA_034093135.1. NCBI lineage: Eukaryota > Viridiplantae > Streptophyta > Magnoliopsida > Asterales > Asteraceae > Erigeron > Erigeron breviscapus. The sequence continues at coordinate 9,511,088 of CM067170.1, read as the reverse complement.
GTTGAGGAACCTGTGTTTGAAGACTTCCCAGATCTTGATTATTTTGAAACAGGTTCTTCAAGCAGAAAAGAAGCTGGAGAATCTTCTACTCAGGGTTTCACAACTCCTCAACACTATACGTTTGAAGACTTCAATAGTTTTGATGAATTAAGAAAGACTCCTGAAGCTGCATCCCAGAATTTCAAGAAATCAACGTATAAACAAGTGTTGAAAGAAGCAATCATATCCGAGGAAGTCCTTCCTGATTATTTTCCAACAGAATTAACTGAGGAACAAAGGAGGTTTATTAATCGGGGATACTTCTTGAGGGATAAAGAAAGAATGGTTGCTCTGGGTGTTAAGCCAAAGGCAGCTAAGAAGTCAAGATTTCTGGAAGAAAGAGCTTATCCAATCTTCTGTGGAGCTACAAAAGTAACCAAAACAAAGAGACCAGAATTGGATTCGATGTATAAGTTTAAGGAAGCAAGACAAATCGAAGAATACAAAGAGCTTCTCAAACTCACTAAGCAATACAATCCAAAGCTTCTGGAAGAACAAAGAAACCACAAGATTTTGGTTGCTCGTCAGAGTGATTTTGGTTAAAAGGATTTCTATATCTGTACCTTGCTTTCATGTGAAAAGAGATAACAATAAGATGTACAGATTCACAGAAGCTCAGTTCAAGCTGCTACCAGTTGATGACATTATCTTTCTCTACAACCATTTCTTGAATGCAATGCAAAGGTATAAGGAAGATGTTATTGCCTTTGAAGCAGTTAAAAGATACATGTCAAGCTGCATTCAATACGCTTCATTGGAAGACTTTCAAATTGGTTTTGAAGTGGTTAAGAGAAAGATCAATGTACCATATCCAGATCAAAGTCTTTACACCAGAGACATTGAACAACTCAGTATTTTCATCCAAGGTTTGGTGAAAAGGTCAGCAAGTTGGTAGTCTGTCTGGACAAAATAGAGTTCGATGTTACCTTTCTCGACATGATCTTTAAGAAAATGGTACCGAACATCTATGTGCTTGGTCTTTGTGTGCTGTACAGGATTGCAAGAAATAGCAATAGCACTCTTTGAGTCACAGTAAATGGGAATTCTGTTTAATTGGAATCCATAATCAGTCAACTGAGTCTTCATCCAAAGAACTTGTGAACAACAGCTTGCTGCAGCAACGTATTCTGCTTCTGCAGTAGATGTGGATACACAGTTCTGTTTCTTTGAAGACCAACTGACCAATCTATCCCCTAGAAACTGTACACTCCCAGAAGTACTCTTTCGATCAAGCTTACAACATGCATGGTCAGCATCCGAATATGCAGTTAACTGAAACCCGGTATCCCTTGGATACCAGAGACCAAGGATCACTGTGCCTTTCAGGTATCGGAAGATCCGTTTAACGGCCTGGAAATGACTTTCCTTGGGATTGGCCTGGTACCTGGCACACATGCATGTGCGAACATAATATCCGGGCGACTTGCAGTCAAATACATGAGTGACCCTATCATACTGCGATATTTCTTTTGATCAAAAGATTTTCCATTTAAGTCATCATTAATCTTTGTCCGAGCTTCCATGGGTGTTCCAATTGTTTGACAATCCATCATATCAAACTTTTTCAACATGTCAAGAATGTAGTTAGATTGACAAATAAAAGTACCATTTGACAACTGTTTTACTTGAAGACCAAGGAAAAAGTTTAATTCACCCATCATGCTCATTTCAAATTTCTTGATCATTAAAAGCAGAGAAATTCTTGCAGTATTTAGGATTAGTTGACCCGAAAATTATGTCGTCAACATAAATCTGGATTAGAATGATGTCACTCCCTTGTCGTTTGATAAACAAGGTAGTGTCAATCGAACCTTTGCTAAAACCAAATTTCACAAGATAAGAGGATAGAGCATCATACCATGCACGAGGCGCTTGTTTCAGACCATATAAAGCCTTATCTAACCTGTAAACATAGTCTGGATGTTTTGAATTCACAAAACCTTCTGGTTGTTCAACATACACTTCTTCTTTGAGAATTCCATTTAAGAAGGCAGTTTTGACATCCATTTGGTAGACTGTGAATTTCTTGTAGGCAGCATAGGCAAGAAACATCCGAATAGCCTCAATTCGTGCAACTGGTGCGAATGTCTCATCGTAGTCAATTCCATCTTGTTGGCAATATCCCTTTGCAACCAATCGTGCTTTGTTGCGTACAACAACTCCAGTTTCATCCTTTTTGTTTTTGAAGATCCATTTGGTTTTAATTGGCTCCTTGTTCTTGTAAGGATTTGGAACCAATTTCCATACCTCAAGACGTTCAAACTGATTAAGTTCTTCTTGCATTGCTTTCACCCAATCTGGACAACTTAGAGCTTCATTCACTGTCTTTGGTTCAACAATACTCAGAAAATTCACAAACAGACATTCATTCGCGGAAGCGGATCTTGTCTGAACTCCAGTTGTTGGATTACCATTGACTTGAGAAATAGGATGAGCTCTTGTCCACTTGGTTGTGTGAGGAATTGGATTAAGTGGATCACCAGATTCTTCAGAATCAATAAAATCAGGAGAATGTTGTTTTGTTAATTGTTCAAATGAAGTTGCAATTGGTTCAACAAAGTCATCATGATCATAATCTTCAGGTTGGTTGTAGGATTTGTCACTTGTGAGATATTATGAGGTTGAGTATGCAACTCTGAAATATCGGTAGGTGGAGGAGAATCAGATGATGAATTAACATCTGATGATTGTGATGGTGAAGACTCATTGGGATCCATCTCTTTTGAATTTGAACAGAATGGTTCATTGGCATTTCCATCAGATTCAGGAACTTTCTTCGATACTTGGAAAAATTCTTCGAACAAGATATCTAAATCTTGTGTTGTTGGAGTAGAGAATGATGATTTGACATTTGAAGTAGCCTTTGTTGCGGAAGCTTGTGGACTTTGAAGTTCGGGTCTTGAACTGTGTTGTTCAAGAACCATTCCCGAGAGTTCATCAAATCTAACGTTCATACTCTCTTCAATTCTCTTGGTTCTTCAGTTATATACACGATATGCTATCGATTCTCTCGAATAACCGATAAAATATGCCTCATCGCCTTTTGGTTCAAATTTGCCCAATTATCTCGATCATTGAGAACATAACATACACATCCAAAAATGTGCAAGAAGTTCACATTAGGCTTTCTATTGTTTATCACCTCATATGGAGTTTTATCAAACCTCTTGTTTATGATTGATCTATTTTGAGTGAAGCAGGCAGTAGCAACAGCTTCAGCCCATAGATTCGGAGGCAACTTAGAATAAGCAAGCATTGTTCTATCTGCTTCAACAAGAGTTCGATTTCGACGTTCAACTACTCCATTCTATTGAGGTGTCCTGGCAGCGGAAAATTGATGAGTAATACCCATGGACTTGAAGAAAGAATCAGTCATTGAATTCTTGAATTTAGTGCCATTGTCTGAGCAAACAATTCTAACGGATGATTTAAGATTCACTTGGGTCTTCTTTATGAAATCAATAATTGCAGTCGGAGTATCACTCTTTGCATGAAGAAAGAATACCCAAGTGTACCAGAAAATAATCATCGACAATCACAAGAATGTATCGCTTGCCATGGATACTTTGAACTTTCATTGGGCCACACAAATCCATGTGAATAAGGTGCAAAGAACTTCTGTACTTAGAAACTTCTTTGGTTTGTGTGATGCTTTCTTCATCTTGCCAATTGCACAAGCTGGACAAACATGTTCACTTTCGTACTTGTAATCAGGAAGTCCTTCAACAAGTTGTTTATCCACTAGAGCATTAATTGTTTGAAAATTCAGATGAGAAAGACGGCGATGCCATAACCAAGAGTTTTGTGCAGTTGCTTTTGAAAGTAGACAAATCTTTGAAGAATTAGATGGAATGTTGTTGAGATCAATAGTGAACAGGTTATTGTCTCTTGTTCCAGTAAGAATATCCACACCATCTTCAGTCTGCACTTTGCATTCATATCTCCTGAATAATACTTGAAGATCATTGTCACAAAATTGTCCAACACTGAAAAGATTGTGTCCAAATCCTTCAACATAGGAAACTCTCTTTATAGTGACACCATTTTTAACAATGTCTCCGTAACCGAGAATAGGAGCAATATGATCATTTCCAAATCTGACGGTTCCCATAAACTTTTCAACAAAGTTCGAAAGAATGGACTTGTTTCCAGTCATATGACGTGAACATCCCGAGTCAACATACCAAACACAAATGAGAAATTCCTGCAAAGACAAGGTATATGATTTAGGTACCCATGTAATTGGGTCCTTGCAGGTTAGAGGGATAACATGCAAGTACACATTAAAAAATAAACATCAAGCAAAATAACACGCAAACAAACAATTTATTCAAATAACAAACAAGCACCCATAATTGTTCAAAATACAAATTCGAATTACAAGCAAGAAAATGTAAAGTTTTATACACATGTTTTGGTACAAGCGGGACTAGTCCTAGATTTATTAGCATTATCTAATGTATTCGATCTACGGACAATCCACACTTGTTTGACATTGGCAGGTTTTCCATCAAGCATGACTTTACTAGATGCATTCAAATATCTATCCTTAGTGATCCATCTACTGCTACTAGTTAAGCACATGTCACCTGAAACACGAACATTTTTTGAGTTAGCAAACAAATTATTAACTTTGTTCTTAACAGGTTTCTTCTTGATGGGTTCTGTGGTCTTGTTTACTTTCTTTATGTTATTAGGCGACAACCAACCATACTGGTCTTTGTATTTAGTCATTCCAGTAAAAGTATCTCTAACCCTCTGTAAAGTGCACTTAGGATTCTTCTGAGAGTACCTAGGAAAACTAGAATACCTAACCTGCGGAGGTTGTTTGTTACCTAATGAGAAAGCTCATCCTTAACACTCTTTGGACCACTGCTTGCTTTGACTTCTTTTTGTGACTTAGGTTCAAAAATAACCTTGTCCATCTTTGTTTGCCTAGAAGTTTTTGATTTCATTGGGACATTGGGACCTTTCTGTGGTTTCGGACTTGAACCCGTCTTAGGTGATTGATTAGTCTTCAGTTTTGAAACAGTCTTGGGTGATGGTCTGGTCTTTGGTCTTGAGCCAGTCTTGGGTAATGGATTGGTCTTTGATTGTTGGGTGGTCTTTGGTCTTTGGAACTTATTGATTGATGAAGATTGTGAAGAGTGTGACTTTGGAATTTTCTTTAGATAAAAATCAAGTTTTTCCTCCTTTTTAACAAAATGTTTTTCAAATTCAGGATCAAAATCATGATTTTCTTCCAAAAAATTTGTCATATCTTCAGTTTCCAACTTCACACTAACTTCACTTTTCTTTATGGGACATGGACTTTGCTTGAGTGGAATTGATGCTTTTTCTTTTTCTTTATGAAATTGAAGTGCTATTTGCTGAAATTGGAATTCAATTTTTAGATCATTAAGTTCCTTTAGCACTTTTAACCTCTGTTCCCTTTCTTTTTCAAACTTTTGTTTGAAAGCATCAATTTCATTCAAGTATGATTGAGTTCCCTCAGAAAACTTGGTAAAAGTCACAATTTCAGAAGTAATCGGAAAGAAATAATCATCAACATCATGAACATCATCTAAATCACCATCAGTTTGCACAGACACATGAACAACTTTCTTTATGTCTACATTCACATTTTGAACATGAGTTGGATGATTCTATTCAAACACATTGGTTTTCTTTTTCATGGATAAAATCTTCTCATTGATTTTTTCAAATGATTCAGAAAACTTTCGGTCAAAATCAATTTTGCACATATTAAAGATCTGAGATTCTTTTTCAGTTTGGACTGAAGCATTTACACTTTTACATATAGAACTCACAGAACATCCAGATGGATCACAAACTTTAGAGTCTATCTTGGGTTGGTCAATGATAAATTGATTTTGAGTCTGCAGATTGTCTATCAAAGATTGCTTTTCATCTAGAGACTTTTGCAGATCCTCTATTACCTTTTCCAAAACATTTTGTGGCACATAAGGTCTCAAGTTTTCAGCTTTTGGAATTTGAATAGTTTCTTCTAAAGGTATTTCTTTAAAACACTCAAGAATTTCAGGAATTACAGCCTCATGATTTTCTTTTTGAATTTTGTGTGCAGGGTGACTGAAAAAATCATATGACTCATCCATTAACTCATAGTTAAAATAGACTTTTGCACCCTCTTTTAGAAAATCATCAGTCTCAAAATCACTATCATTCGGTCTCACAACCTGGTCAGTCATCCCACATCTCAAATAAGATTCCTTATATAATGATGGGACTTCTTCTTGTGCTTTGAGCAAATGATTTGGATTGACATAACCTAACCCTGAAGTGAATATCGTTTTCGAATTTCTTGGCCTATTCAAAAATATTTGTTGATATGATCGATTAATCTTATACAACTTGTCTTGATAAGACTTGATTTCAGCTTTAAGCTCATCATTTTCTTTATCAAGTTTTTGTTTAAGAGAATCTTTTATACAATACTCATATTTTAGGTCAGAAATTTTGTTTTCAAATTCCGTCAAATCAGGGATAGATTCTTTCAATTTCACATTTAAATACTCAATGTCCTCAGCCAATGCATTTGCTCGAAACATCTCATTGGTCTTTTCGATTTGAAGTGTCTGACTGTCTTGCTCAGATCAAGAACTTTGGTCTCAAGTTCTTGTTGTTCAAGATGCAGTTTAGAGTTGGGAGTAAAAGTGACTGCTGCTTTTTCAGATTTCAAAATCTCAAATTCCTTTTGAAGCAAATCAAATTTACTTTTAAAATCTTTTTCTTTTTCTTCCAAATCTTTCTTTAATTTTAAGTTCTTTTTACTCAACTCCTCTGCAATCTTTTCTTGCTGTTTCACTCATGTCCATGTAGTGTTTTAACACTGATTTGGGAAGAGTTAGTACCTGATCATCCTCTGAAGAACTTTCCTCAACATCATCCAACTCCTTTGATTTCTTGATCTTTGTCATGAAGCACACATTTGCTACAAGTTCGTCTGTCTCCTCATCAGAAAGATGTAACCATTTGTCATCCTCAGCGAGAAGAGCAATTCCACTTTCCTCTTGTCTTGCCAGCAAAAGTTTGTACTTATAGTACTCGGAGTTCTTTTGTCGAGGTTTAGTGCAGTTGATAGCAAAATGTCCAGTAAGACCACAGTTGCAGCACTTCTTGTCTTCATTCCTTTTCTCCATGATCTTCTTCTCAAACTTCTTCTGATTGTCATACTTCTTCTCACCACCAACAAAATCTCTCTTTTGATCAAACTTAGGAGCATTCGCATTTTTGGCATACGAAGAAACTGATGAAGTCCTAAGCTGATTATTTGTTGGTTTCTTCTTGAAGAATTTCTTCTTGAAAGCCTTTGTGAAATAAGCGAGTTCTTTGTACATCTCTTTTTGTTTTCATCAAGATCACAATCACTCATTTCACTTGAATCAGAATCAGTGTCATACTCAACAAAACTTTGTCTTGACACTTTGGAAGTCTTCTTCTCAGCTACCAAGGCTAATGGATCGGAATGAGAACTTTCTTCTTTCTTCTTTTGGATCCTCTGAACATCCTTAACATTCAGCTTCAATTTTTCATACAAGGTGTGAATGGTGAGTTTCCCAAAGTCTGATTGTTGGTTGAGTTGGGTTCCATACTTGCCATTCCTCTTCCAGATTTTTGATGAATTTGATGTTCAGCTCCATATTGGTTCTCTTCACATCATTCTTTCTAAGCTCATTGATGACATTGCAAAATCTGATGTATACCTCATTCAATGGTTCACCTTTTTTTTGTTTGAATGTTTCATACATGTTCAGAACAGTCGACAACCTTATGGTGTTTGATACATCAGATCCTTCCATCTGCTTCTCCACTTCATCCCATATATCTTTTCCTGTTTCATAGGAGTCCACATTGCAGTAAATGTCATCAGGAAGTGCTTGGTAAAGATAGGCAATTGCACTTTGGTCTGCCTCAACTCTGTTTCTCTGATCTGTGTTCCAACTCTCTTCAGGTAAAACTTCTCCATTAACTGGGTTCTTTGGAATTTCAGGACCATCTTTATATGATTTCCTTAGCAGTTTTCCATTCTTTTGCCTGTCTATCCAGTTCAGAAACCTTTTCTTCCATTGAGGATAAGATCCTCTAAACAAGACAGGTGGTCTTCCTTCAGAACCAAGTGCTAAAGCTTCCCTTGAAGCCATTTCAAGCAATTAAAGACTTAGAAAAATTTGAGAATTTTCAATTTCAACTAAATGCAGAGCTTAAACCTCTGCAAATAGAACAAGTAAGAATATTAAAAATTTTGAAAAATTTTGATTTTCCTACCCACGCGAAGAATATTGATGAAAAATGGTTTTGAGAAATTTTCTTGAAAAATTTTGATTTGAGAATCTTAAAAACAACTAAGTGCCGAGCTTAATTCTCTGCAAATGGTGTAAGTGACCAAGTCGCAACCCAAGTACTTAGATCAACACAAAAACAACTGAATGCCGAGCAAAAACCTCTGCAAACAGCACAACTAAGAAAGTCACTTGGTCGAAGAATCAAATTCAACTATTTGCCGAGCAAATATCTCTGCAAATAGTACAAATTGAACTTGTACTTAGTCACCAACCAAAAATACTTGTTTGCCGAGCTTAAACCTCTGCAAACAATGCAAGTATCACTAGTCTCAAATCAAAGATTCTTGAAACAACTATTTGCCGAGCAAAAGCTCTGCAAATAGAACAAGTAATCTCAACACTTAACCACAAATCCTTTAACCACCTATTTGCCGAGCAAAGAGCTCTGCAAATAGTACAAGTAAGACCACCACTTAACCAACGACCTCTGCAAATACGAGTAAGCACTACACGACAAAATAGTCGGTTACTGGTTGTCTTCTTCGTTCAGCCAACACCTCATTTGCAGAGAAGACTGTAAATCTTCGATATCTTCTTCATTGTTGCGAATTAGAACTCGAATTTTATATCAAAATGTCAAAATGATCAAAAAACGATGCGCACAAATCCTCGAACAAATTAGATGCTAATTTCAACTGGAATTCAAACCCTCACAAACATGCGATTTGTAGAGCTCGATTGAAAACTACTCAAATGATGAAATTAGCTTCTGAAATTGATAGCGAAGGAAGATATATTGATATAAAACGAGGTGAACAAAATTCAAACAAAAACACACTTAATTTGCAGGAATCACTGGAACAGTGAGCTCTGCAAATGAACCTTTCAGAAAAACAACTCAAATTCTGAAATTATGCACAAAATAAGCTTGTAATAAGCTTGTGGATCATTCAGCAACTCTAACCTGGCTCTGATACCAATTGTAAACAATAGAATTCGAGCTTTTGTGTGTGTAAGTGTGTTTATCAATGGTGGTTTCTAGTGAGAGAAAGTAGAGAGAGAGTAGAGAGATATCAGGGAAAGATTGGATTGTATTATGAGTTCAAAAGTTTCAAAATGCTTAATGGAAGGGGTTTATATACATATGGCTAATTTACACTAAGCCCCCTTCATACTTAGACATTTACATTCTAATTACTAATATACAATAAGGAAACAAATCAACTACAATTTATATTTCTAAATAGATATTTTGTCTAGGACCAGATGAAGTACCCTCAAGAAAGTTTAATCTTGCATTAAAACTTTGAATTTGACGAGTCAGTGTTTGAATCTGGCTCTCTAACCTGGACAAAACATTTTCATCAGATGACACCTGAGCCTTTCCAGTTGTAGGCTTAGGTAGGGAGACATTCTTCTTCTTTGGAACCTGGGTTCTTTAGAAGGAGACTGAGGCAAAGGTTTATTCCAAACCTTTTTAACTGGAGCAGTCATCTGGAATGCTCCAGTCTTAACCTCTGGGGATTGAACTGGGAAAATATTGGCCTTAGGAGTTACAGGCTCATCATAAATGGTACTGGGCCTGAACCCCTCTGGTAAACGATCAATTACTGGTATTAATGATGCAACATGAGTATTTCCATCTAAATATGCACGTTTTTGAGCAGGAAATTGATTTACTCCAGCATCATATGGCTTTCTGGTTTCAAGCCATGATTTAATGACCAGTTTTTCTTTCTCTAAAATGACTTCAAGATCTTGTTTTTCTTGAATCAATTGTTCAGTTACCAGAACCTGGGCTTGAAATGCCAGTTCAATGTCTTGAAGTTCTTTAATTTTGATTTTAAAACAGTTATTTCAGAAGAATCTGTTTCTAGACCATTTCAACCAAAAAGGCTTTTTCACTTATTTGCAATGGTAAGCATGTGTATTGTTATTGTATATTAAGAGGCCCACTCTCTCATATCCATTATACACACATGAAATCGTAAATTAGCAGTAAAGCAAAGG
>CM067170.1:9455962-9499736 GCA_034093135.1 Erigeron breviscapus | reverse complement strand
ACCTTGCTTGTGCTCGGAAATGAAATATTATGTTGTTTGGGACATGTAAAATGGTCGTAGTAGTGGCTCAAGCATATACTCATCGAATTATGCCTTTGGGCTGAATGGAAATCATTATTATTGTTGTGGATGGAAATTATTGATGAACATACGGTTTGGGTATTGGACCTTATATGAAATCTTGAAAGTTATTGAATTTGGCAATATTGAAGTATTGATGACCAAATGGTTTTGGTATGATGAACGATAAATCGATTGATATATTTTTTTCTCTCTCGATAAATGTGACAAAAGAGAACTTTATAAATTACCATGGATTCCTCAACTCTTGAAATGGATACGTAACGGAATGTACTTAAAAACCTATGCACTCACCAACTACGTTTTCGTAGTTGACACTTTTTCTTCATGCTTTTTCAGGAATTAGCGTAAGCTTTGAGGAATTATATGCATCATGATTATTTGCATTGCACTTGGGAGTCAAAGATCAAACCTTGTGACGGGCAATGGAATCCGCCCTGATCATTGTAGTATATCATCTCATGTATTTGTTATTTGTTTCGTGGACTCAATATTCAAGTATGGTAGACGTATTGTACTTGGAAATTAGTTCACATGCTTGTGCATTGTAAAATTATTTTTATCACATGAAGTTATGGTGAATGTTATTTATAAACCTTTGCTTTGAATACTCGACTTTCTGTACATCTCACCGTTCCGCCTCAGTTGGGGTGTTACAATCTTGTTCAAGATCGTCTTAGCCTTAATTATTGAAAAAAAATGTTAAGTATGGAAAATTATGAACATGGGACGATCTTGTTCAAGATCGTCTTAGCCTTAATTATTGAAAAAAAAATGTTAAGTATGGAAAATTATGAACATGGGACGATCTTGTTCAAGATCGTCTTGGAAAATAGATGGAAAAAAAAATGATACGATCTTGGTCAAGATCGTCTTGGAAATCAATGAAAAAAATATTTTCCTTTTGAAACATTTCTAACACTTAGAAATATAAATTGAAATCAACTCAATGATTTCCCTTTATATATATAAGTATTAGTTTTGAGCAAACCGATCTCTTGCGAGTTCAGTTACCCATCCATTTGTTTTTCCAAAAAAATTCATCATCCACACAGCGAACAGACCCTAGAACGATCCTGACAAGATCGTCCTGGTCTTGGTCTCAAGGGTTACATGGCAAATTTATACAAGGAAGTGGAACTAAGACGGTCTTGTGCAAGATCGTCTTAGAGACAAAATGACTTCGAAAATAATACGACTTTGCCAAAATCGTTTTACTTCCAACCAGGTTTAACATACCACAACTTGATTCATTTTTACTTCTAAGCATGGAAATACATTTGTTTGAATCATACTGAACAAGATTGAACTACTTACAACTCTTAAATCAAACAAAATAACCTAAACAAATCTAAGATCGTCTTAGGTCATCTTCTTCACAAAAAATATCAGGTTTTTGAATTTTCAAAATCACAATACTAAGCATAAAAACATGTAATAAACATACACATATAACCTAAACATGCATCTAAATCATTCCAACATCACATATGCATTACCAGTCGATCAAAATTCAAGAAATGAAAAAAATAAGTTCATCATTTAAGATCAGTTTCTTACTTGAATAAGTGATCTGAAGACAATGTGATTATGGAATAAAATGCTTAGAATGAGATTACCAACAAAACCCTTATCCCTTTTCAATGATCAGCCAACAATTAAATTTGAAGTGATTTGAGAGAGTTTATTGGAAACTGGAATAAAATAAAGAAATGAAAAGAAGAAAATAATCGTTTTCCCTCTTCCTTAAGGAAGAGGAAACCCGATTAGTAGGGTCGGGTGGGTTTTGACCCGTTTTGAAATTTATGGACTTTTTGAAATTGGGCCTTTTAACAAAAAATGGGCTTAATCTAAAAACAATTGAAAAAAAAATTTTATTTTTGGTTTTTCTAAAATAAACAATGAGTTTCTCTTCAAATAGTGCAAATACATAAACTCCCCCTAGATTCATGAATTATCCTTTTTCTCCCCCTCAAACATTGCATGATATTTAAGCACATTGCACATAAGCATAGCATCAATGTTTGACAGATAATGAATGAGAGAAAGAGATGAAGGATTTGTACAGAACATGCAGAGGCAAGTAAGCGCATTGGTAACGAGCACTTATTTGAGATTGTTTCTTGAAAAGAAACTCATTTCAGGATCATGTGTTAAACAGTATCCGAGATTGAAATACTAAACACAGACCTTTATTACCTGCAAAACAAAATTAGGTTTTTCTAGGTACCCACCTTTGAATGGGTCCTTTGGGGTTAGTGGAATCATTCAAAGTATATAAATGAGGTTTTCGAACAAGAGGTTTATTCTTTAGATTCACCACAATCCCATTAGAATCAACAATCAAAGGTTTAGAAATCACAGTAGAAGGTTTAGAATTTCTTACTGACCATGGTTTAGCTAGATTACTCAAATTTGAATTAATTTTCCTATCAGGAACTTCCTTCTTGTAATCATTAGCCATCCAATTTCTTCTAACTGATGATTTAGAAATCCACTTATGGGTACTAGGTAATGTCTTCTCTCCTGTATCAGATAAATTCTTGGAATTAGTTCGAGGAGATAAAACATATTCTGATTTTGTGTTTTCTTGGTGGAAGATTTGTTATGCTGTTTCTTTTGATTTGTAACAGTGAACCAACCATACTGATCTCTATAACTAGTTATACCATTGGATGTATCTTTTATTAGCAAATCTTGGCTAGTTTTAGATATCTTAGGTAAAGAACTAGATTGAGAGATAGCCTTAGAAGCTGAGGTTCTAGAAACAGATGAAGTATCAACTTTGAGCTTTGAGTTAGCAGAAATAGTTTTCTTACCTTTGACAGTTGTTGCATACTGACCTTTGGGTAAATAAAATGAAGTTGGAGCAAACTTAGATTTAGATTCCTTCTTTGGTTTAGGCTTTTTGGGTGAGAGTTTTCAAGCTCTTTTTCAACTTCTGGTGCAAAAACATGATCAGTTTTCAAAAACTTATCAAATTCTTCAACAGAAAAATCTGGATAAGTAAATTGTAATCCTTTGGTTTGAACTTCTGATTTGAAAACATTTTTGTTTGTCAATTTTTCAATTAATGCTTTTGCTTTAGCCTTAAGATCAGTAGGAATCTCAATCTTTTGCTCTAAGTTCACTTTATTTTGGTCAACAGAGGTGATCACAGGGGTATCAAAAGAAAGTATTTTCTTGACAGAAGCACGATGTTTAGCTTTCAAAGCTTGAACTTTCTCTTCAATTTGGAAGAATGATGATAGCATGGAAGTGGACATATCATGAATCTCTTCAGGAGAGATGCTATTAACCTGCATATCTTTAAAATTCTCACTCCCTTTGACTGGAGTGGAGCAATCAACAGAAGTTAGATCATGCATCATTTGAATCTTGGTTGTCTCACTTACCTTTGGAGTATGATTTTGAGTTTTCAGATGTTCAATGACTTGTTGTTGAGACTCAATCTTTTGTTTTAAACCTTCAATTTCTTTTTCCAATATGGTAGTTGGAATGTAAAATCTTTTAGAAATTTGTTTTGAACAATCATTTTGAGACTCATTTTCAGGAATTGAAATATTGTCTATTTCTTCTAACTCATAGATGGATCTTTTATGAGTTTTCCTGTATGTGTCATTAATAGCAACATAATCAATCTGAAATCTGTTTGGTTTTTGTCTTTCAACATCATCTGACTCAAAGTCATCCTCAGATGGTCTAATAAACTCTTGAATCATGCCAAGTCTGAGACATTTTTCATTGTAAAGTGGACCAAGGTCTTCTTTTTGGATTTTTTTTAAATGTGTTGGATTCTCATAACCCAACCCAAGAAGAAGTTCTGATCTATCAATCTTTGACTTATTGTAATAAGCAGTGAAATTCAGAAGAGGATTTTGTTCAATTTTATAGATTTTTTCTTGATAGAACAAAATGTTTGTTTTCAAATCCTCAACTTGTTTTTGAAGAGTTTCAATTTCAACTCCTTTGAGAAAACAAGTACTGTTTAGATCAGAAATCTGTCTTTCATGTTTTTCACAGTTTGGTCTAAAATCTTTCATTTTATTTGTGAGAAACTCAACATCAGCTTGTCTTGCATTTGCTCTTAACCATTCATTGGTTTTCTCAAGCTTTAAAGTCTCAATGGTTTGCTTGAGTGAATGGACATTCTTTTCAAGGTCTTGACATTTGTTGGTTAATTTAGCATTGGGTGAAACAACTTGAGAACTGTTACTTGACAAATGCATTTCTTTTAAAGAATCATAATTCACTTTGAGAGCTTCATGAGCTATTGAGAGTTCTGAAAAATTTTCATTGATTTTATCAAACTCTTGTTTAGCCATTTTCAAATTGTTTTTCAAAGTGAGATTTTGCTTTGTCAAAGTATCAGCAGTTTTTTGAACATACAAGTAATCATCTTTGGAAATGGATTGTACCTCACTTGTTGTTGTTTGTGAAGTAGTTTGTGAAGTGACAGATGTCATTAAGCATGTGAGATCTTCAGAATCAGCATCAATATCTCCGAATAGCCATGGTTTCATTTTTTGTTGTTTGGCTAAGAACTTCTTTCTGATCTCAAGCTCTGAATTCTTCATTGTTGTCCCTGAAATGAATAAACAAAGATTTGTAATTATTTTTGATTAAAAAATTTTGGAATTAAAACGATCTTGAAGAAGATCGTCTTAGGATTTGGTTAGGACGATCTTGATATAAGATCGTCTTAAAAAATTATGTAGAAAAGTAAGACGGTCTTGAATGAAGATCGTCTTAAGTATTGATTAAGAAAATGTAAGACGGTCTTGGATGAAGATCGTCTTAAAATTGTTGAGAAAAGGTAAGACGGTCTTGGTTTAAGATCGTCTTAAAATTGGTTGAATGAAAAAATTTTCTAAGTATAGAAAAAATTCTGGAAATTTGGTCAGAAAGAGGTTATTATTTCAGAATTTGTTGAGCAAAACCAATCTCAATGAGATTAGTTACCCAAGGAATCCACAACACACAGTTCACACAGAACCAAAAATATTAGGACGATCTTGGGAAGATCGTCTTAATACCAAAACAAAGTAAACACTAGGACGATCTTGAAGAAGATCGTCTTAGAGTCATGAAGATCGTCTGAATGAAAAACTGTAAGAACACCAGAAAAAGACAAAATAGTCAATTATTTCACTAATTTGCTTATAATTCACTCAATTTTGAGAGTTAGAATTCGATTCAAACCCAGAAACACTCAAAATACGATTGCGCACAACCCTAGAAACAATTCCATGGATTAAATCAACTCAAATTGAAAATTCAAAATCTCATCAACTTTCCAAAAAATTTGGATTTTGATCAATTCTGTGAATTGGATTCTGAAACTTGACAGGATGTTTTTATAGGTGATTTAGAATGTATTTGTAAACAAAAACAGGAAAATTGAGTGAAAATTGATTGTGAATTGATGAAAAACCAGTAACAGTTTCAAAACGGTTATGGTGAAGAACACGAATTCAATTTTGAACAAAATTAGTATCAATCTGCATGAAATTTGTTCTGGATCGTCAACAGATTGTTGTTTTGCTCTGATACCACTTGTTAAAACTCATATAATTCGTGTTAGGGTGCGGAAGTTAAGATTTCAACAATGGTGGAATAGTGTGTGTTTTAGTGTGTGTTCTTGAGAGAGAAAGTAATGTGTGTGGAAAGTCTGATTTGATTGATCATCAGAAATGGGAAAAAGGTTACAAAGATTAAAGGTTTGAGGGGTATTTATACTCTAAGTATATTACAAAAGCTCCCCCTCAACCTAACAATATTTACACAAAATACAATGTTTTCAAATACAACTAAGCACTAATTTATATTTCTAACACATCTATAAACTCCATATCGTAGTGCTAGTGGGTATGTGATGGGACCATTTGCTCCTCCCTCTTGGGCTTCAGTACCCAATCCAAGTATCTGGATCAAATCCCGATGAGTGAACTGGATGACCTGATTATTCACCGTGGCTTCAATCCTCTGATTATTCCCAACAATATATCTAGCAGAGGCCCAGAATTGACGAAGATATGTCAATCTGATAACCGGGTTGGCAGTGAGAACCCTTCGGATTCTGGATCGTTGGAAGAATTCCAAAATCTGAACAAACTCTGCTGCATTCTCCTGGTTAACATCCAAGTTAATCAAGTAATTATGATTGTTATGGAACTGTCTCTCAGCCATCTGCAAAAAGATATAAGCAACAACCAAACAAATGATTAGCAACAACAAATAAAGTCGAACTTTAAAGCTCCTAACATTTTCTAAACCGCTGAAACTCTTAGTTTCATCGACTCTGAAAATGTTATCAACTTTAACTATCGACAAATAAGTTGAACAATAAAATTCTTAGTGTTTTCCAAGATTTTGAAACCCTTTGTTTCATAATCCTCCAAAACAATACCAATTTTATTGAATCAACAAGTCGAAATTAAAACCGTTAATATTTTCCAAGATAGTGAAACCGTTTGTTTCATAATCTTCCAAAACATTTTTAGTTTTAATAAACGACACATTGAACTTTACTAAATTTAACCAAAACCATTTGTTTTTCTTAAATTTTAAAGTTCAATATTATAAGGTAATTCGCACTTTCTACTTTGACTTATTTGATAATTTTCCCATTTTGAAAATTTCCCGAAGTCCTAGAACAAGCAAAATTCCTTATACACACACATATGGTGACAATACACACATATGGTGTCGGGTTTGACTAGTCAATGCGAGTTATGTTTCATATTTTACTTCTTTAAAATTTTTATTATAAAAATTTATAAGTCATGAAACACGCATACAGTGCCACAACACGCAAATGGTGACAAACACGCAAAATGGTGTATTTGACATCAAGAACTCGCAAATGGGAGTTGACCAGTCAAATGCGTGCTCTTTGTGATGACATCATCACAACACGCAAAATCTGGAAAGTTTTGAAGATGTGCATCTGGGTTCACAAGAACACGCATATGGCGTATGAACACGCAAATGCAGAGCGTCATCCCCAAAACTTAAACAGATGATTTGAACCCCAAAACTCTTAAATCTAGTACGAATAGGTTCGTATAATCCCGATTTATCAGTTTATTGGTTCTATTTCACCATCCATAACATGTTTATAGTCCCATTTAGTGATTTTATAACCGAAAATAAAAACCCTAAATCTTGACAATAACCCATGAAAAATGGACTTAGAAATCTTGTTAATCATATACCTTTGTTCAATAAGTGTTAATATACGAGTTTCTTGTGTCTTGAAACACGAATGGATCAAGTTCTAGTGAATCGAATGTGTTATGTAAGAACACGCAAATAGGAATACGCAAGTGTGGAGGGTATTTTGGAAGAACACGCAAATGATTTAAAATTATCATTAAATGTGTGTTTTGTCTTCTTTATATACTCACACAAACACGCATATCCGATCACTGTTCAGGAACACGCATATTCGGCCCACTTGGCAGAACACGCATATGAGGCTCATTGGTGAAACACGCAAAGTAAGCCCACTTGACAAACACGCATATGATGTCTACTTGGCTAAACACGCATATTACACTTAGCCTAATATTTCGATTCATATGAACTTTGACTTTCCAATAAGTCAATCTTCGTGAACTTGACTAACACTTTGAAAAATCACCAAGAGTTTTCTTGAACCCGATATGATTAACGAAAAGAATTCTTTAGAGAACACGATAAGACATATACAAACCTCTTTTTAGTATCATAATTATCTGTATTTTTCTCGATAAAGAAATTCTCAAAAGTTGTCACCACTTAACAATCTTACGATATAAAATCATTAAATTAAGACCTGATATGTCACTAATTAATGAATTACAAAGCACCATTGTTAAGTATTTGACAATAACAGACATTGGACACAATGTTGAGTCCCAATGACCATTGTAAATTTGGTGATGACAAATCTGACCTTAAACACTTAGTAATCTTTTGGTTCTTGTAATCTGATCTGGGTCAGACTAAGCTGACACAGCTTGCGATCTGTCTCTGACCCAGATCATGCTTCATACTTTGTAATTGTAAAACTTATGGAAGCAAGTGTTGTTCGAGCTGCATCAACAATGTTATAGCATTCAATCCAAGTCGAAGAGGAGGATTGAAGATAGAAGACCAAGCTGGTAGTGGAAGACAGCTTGGGATTAGCAGTCAGCTTGAAAACACGTAGGCAGATTGGTGCTTTGACAAACAGCCCAATCTGTGTCTAACAATCAAGTGAAGATAACAACCTGGATTGAAGATAAGGACAAATGACGTGACTAGGAAGGTTCCTAGAATCTAGGTTGGTGGTTGTATTTACATATGCGTGTCCATACTCTTATTGGATGATGAAGAATGTGCAGCTGTACGTGGGGGACCACAAGTACCATGAAAGGCACGATCAAATATTCCTTTGTCATCCAGTGAAAGAAGATTACGTGGCTTTATTGGATACTAAGAGAAGAAGGGATTTTGCCTATAAAAGCCTCATTCCTTGTTTGCATTTGTGTGGCATTCCTGAGAATCATTCTTCACACAAGTTTCTCTGCTCTTACACACAGCTTAGTCTGTTTGAGATCAGCTTGGGCTGATTCTCTTGAGCTAGAACTTATTGATTGTTGTTTGTCATTTCAAGGGTTGTTTAGATATCTATAGCTATCTTTATTCCGCAACAACCCTGTAATTCTTTGTATAGATTATTTCTTAATAAAGGATTACATTGAAAACCACAATCTGTGTTCAAGAATGTTGTCTTTACTTACTGCTTTACTGTTTTAATGATTCGTGTTCTTTGCTTGCTAAACATATAAACTGAGTCTTTAAAACGTTTATTTTAAAGTTTGTAAAGTTCGAGGAAAGTTGTATTCACCCCCCCTCTACAACTGTTCTGTGTACAATATACTTTGGTATATTGATACACCTTGGGACGTATCAATTGGTATCAGAGCAGGGGTTAAGAATTAACTTGACTTGATCCTTGCTTATTTTCTTTAATAGTAAAGCATTATGTCATCATATATTGATAATGGTTCTTCAACCAGACCACCCATGTTTGATAAAGATGATTTCAGTGGGTGGAAAGGTAGAATATCTTTGTTCCTTGAATCCATCGATAACAATATGCCTGACATCCTTGCGGATGGTCCTTATGTTCCTACACAAACCATTGTGGTAGAGGCCGTGGTCAGAGAAGGTCAACCAACCATTCTTGCCACAGTCAAATCTATTGTTAAGGACAAGGCAGATTGGGGGGATGAGGATAGGAGATTGGCAAAACTTGGATGTGAAGGCTAGAAATTTCATTGTCCAAGCTGTGCCCAAAGACCTTTACCATTCTATTAAAATGTGTTATACAGTTAAGAAAATGTGGGGTACATTGACTGTCATGTTTGAGGGTTGCTCTACTTCCATGGAATCCACTATTACTACTTTGACCAGGAGGTATGAGAGATTTTTCTCTTTGAGAAATGAATCCTTGACTGACACTCATACCCGTTTTAATGCTTTGGTAAATGATTTAGCTGTTGTTGGAATTGTTAAGAAAAATGAGGTTTTAAAGAGTAAATTTCTTGATTCATTACCACTTAAATGGAACAACTATATTTCTTCTGTTAAATTAAGTTCTGTTTATCATGATCTTGATCTCCCTGGACTCTTTGGTTTGCTTCATAACCAAGAGTGTTCAGAGGCTGAAAAGTTGATTGCTATGGGTGATTCTTATAGTCAGCCTGCTACTGCACTTGTTGCTTCTATAACTGAACACCCTAGCTCAATAAGTAATGAGATCATTCCTTGTGTTAATGATGAAGTTCCTGTGATTTCTAATCCTAACTCTGTTTGTGCTGAATCTGAATGTGATGAATCTGATGGTGATGAACTAGCTAATGAAGTAGCTATGTTGGCTGAAAGGATCAGAAGGAGATCCTTTAATAAGTTTAAAGAAAAAGGAAAGACTGGCCAAGCTGATAAGACAAAGAAGCCATTTGATATGTCCAAAGTCACTTGTTACAAATGTGCCAAGACTGGACATATGGCTGGAGATTGTAGATCTAAAGAGTCTTCTCAAGCTGTGCCATCCAAAGGTGGAAGAAGTGAAAAATACTCAAAGCTCAAGACAAAGTACAAGGCCTTGAAAGCACAAGTAGCTGAGCTGACTGAGAAGGTAAACAAAAGTGAGAAGAGTCTGGTAGCCAAAGACTGGGCTGAAAGTGCCACTTCATCTGATGATGAGCTATATAAAGATGCCAAGTGTTTCATGGCTAAAGAAGCTACTCAAAAGTTTGCTGAAGATCTGGTGAAAATTCAACAGCAATCTGAGTCAGCTCACCAGGCATCTACCAGTCAGACTGCTACACCTGAGGTAATTTCTTTTTCCAATCTGTCTGATAATGAAAAGTTTTCTAGACTAAATAGATTGGGTGATGAGGTCCTTTTACAAAAACACTTTAATCAAGAACTCAAAAAGGTAATATCTGTTTTGAAAATTCACATCAGTTCTAAGAACCACACCATTGAGAAACTAGAATCTGAAGTTAAAGCTCAAAAACAATTAAACTCTATTTTGGTTAAAGAAGCTAAAACTGCAGAAGAAAAGTTTTTGAAAGTTAAACATATTACTGAATCATGGTGTGTATGTTCCAAGAGAGTTGCTAAGTGTGTAAATGACCAAATACCTCATCTGATCCAAGCTATTTTTGATGGTGATTATGATAGGGCCATAGCCATTGCTGAAGTATGTGCTATGGAGCCTTGTTATCAGCCTCCTTCACCACCCAAAGTCCAAACCAAAGGGAAAAAGTCTAAACCAATTAAGTTGGTTCAGAATTCTGGGATTGGGTTTAATGATCCTGAAACCATTGGTCAGACCATTGCTGAAGCTGTATCTGAAGCTTATAAGGTTGTTGAGTTAAAACCTGAGGAAAGTCTTGACATATCCAAACTGACCATTACCCAATCTGTGTTAGATTCAAAATCTAAATCAAACAAGAATAACTCATAGAGAAATAAAAGAAAGATTAAAGATCATAGTGTTCCTAAATAGAAAATAAAGCTTTCAAAGAATGAGAAGTCTGGTTCTCAAGGAAATGCGTCACAAACCAAATCTGTGTCTGTTTCAAGTAACACCAAATCTGACTCTGACAAAATGATTTCAAAATACGTTGAGTCCAGAACTGATGAGGTTTTAATCAATTCAAATTTTCTTAAAAATGTGTCTGATCCTAAAATTGTTGATCAAAGAAAATTGAGAGTTGAATGCAAGAAATCTGGAATAGGCAAAGGTTTTGCTAAAAAGGAAACTCTAAATGTTGCTAGAAAGAATTTCAAATCTGGTAAAGGACAGATCAAGCAACAATGGGTGTCCAAATGTGATAAGAGTTCTAGTTCAGTTTCCCAGTCTAAGTCAGACCCTATGGTCAGCTCTGGTGAACCCATCCTTGGATGGGTTCCCAAAAAGAACTAATCTCTTATCATAAATGCAGGGCAATCATGACGATAATACCTGGCACTTGGACAGTGGGTGTTCCAAGCATATGACTGGATGTAAGTCCCTGCTATGTAGCTTTAGGATTCACGCTGGTCCTAATGTTACTTTTAGAGATGACTCTCAAGGAAATACTGAAGGATTTGGTACTTTCAAATGGTCCCCTTACTTTTAGAAGGGTCTCATATGTAAATGGTTTGAAGCACAACTTGATCAGTGTGAGTCAATTATGTGATGCTTGTTATGAAGTGAGATTCAGGTCTGATAAGGGTATTGTTCTTGATTTAGAAGGAAATGTGGTTCTTGTTGCAAATAGGGATGAGTCTTTGTATTCTTTTGACATGAGAAATCCAACTGTTACAAGAGAAGTTTGTTTCATGTCAAAGACTCAAGATGAGCTGAATTGGTTGTGGCATAAAAGGTTATCTCATACGAATTTTAAAGATATCAACAAGCTGTGTAAGAAAGAGTTGGTGTCTGGTCTTCCTGTGATAAATTATGAGAAGGACAAGCTGTGTGGTGCTTGTGAGAAAGGCAAACAACACAAAGCTACTTTCAAGTCTAAAACATGCTCAACCATTGATAATTGTTTGGATCTGCTTCATATGGATTTATTTGGACCAATTAGTACTCCTTCATTCACTGGAATGAGGTACTCCTTGGTCATTGTTGATGAATATTCAAGATACATGTCACACCCCCAAAATGCGGAATCGAAGGTGTGAACAATATTCGTAAACAAATCACACATTATAACAAACGACCTCTAGAATGAGACGTTTTTAGAATATATCTGAAAGATTTTCTTTATTGATCACAAAGTGATAACTGAGTTTACAACTAGTACAAATGAGATTCTTTAAACATGATAATATAAACTAAGAAATCTCCATAAGTGTTCCATTAGTATGCAATTGTGACTCCAAAAAGTATGCATCTATCTTATGCGTCATATAGCTCAAGTACCTGAGAATACACGTTTAAATTTCGTCAACATAAAGTTGGTGAGTTCACAGTGTTATAATAAGGATTTACCTTTGGATCACAAGATTTTGAATATGATATCACATGTATTACGACTATCAAGTATACGTGGTTTATTTCAACCAATATTATTTCGTATATCACATGCTTATACCTTGGAAACTGAATACCTTAACCGTACCATATGTGTACATTACCCCTCAGGTGATGCTAAATGCTCAACGCAATCACAATTTATTTCAAATATTAATTATCCCTTGCATGTGTTAGTGCGACTAACCAGGATAGGGGTGTCAACCCAATAGTACTATTTATAATATTCGCGTTGTAAACTTTATCGGTCCAAGTTCCATATAGGGGATTTCGAGCCAGAGCATTGTAATAAAAATATAAGCATGGATCATTTAAGCAATTGTGTATTCTCAGTCCCAAAATAATAAATAGGGATCCATAAAACTCACCTTAGCTCGGTGATTGCTTAGTAACGTAAAAATGTTGATGATGATAATGATGACGAGCAAGTCAACTAGCAAAAGTACGTATCCCTAAACATAATGTGATTGATTTACTTCTCGGTTTAGAATTAAGTTATCTTATAATGTTATTTATTAATACGCTTGTCAACGTAAGAGACTTTGGGTTCTTTCAGTAACCTTTGTAATTTATTCTTGAAGTATTTATAAATGATATCTCATTTATCTTTATAAAAATCCTTAAAAAGCTTTTGTTGAAATGCAAATAATAAGCTAACAATTAGCTTAAGATATGAATGAGAATAAAGAGACATTTGATAGTATTTCTTTGAATTGATACGGAATGTATTCGGAGACGAATACGAGTGTGTGTATATATTTAATATATAAAGGAGAGATACTTTAAATAGTAGGATTATAATCAATACAAAAATGTATTAATTATAAAATGAAGAGATACCTTAAATGGTAGGAAAAACCAATATTATATTTCAAGTTGTGTTAGGGTTGACGTTGGGTCGTGTAGTATCCAGACGGTGAACCAAGTTGCGTTTAGAATGCGAATTGCAAACCGTTTGTCAACTACAATCCGCTCCGTTGGTATACCCCAGAGATGACCAAGGTCAATGGCAATCACGTTTAGAAATATAGTATGGTTAAAAGCGTATCAAGGATATATTCTATCCAAAACAAGAGATCGGAATATGAAATAATTCACAAATTGTGAAATACGATTGATATAAAAATAGGATAGTTAAATATATAACTATACATTTATTTATACACCATAATTAGTATATAAAAGTATTTGTTAAAAGTGTTTTACTTATGTATTTCTACAAAAGTGCCAACAATTCAATATTCGTATAAAAGTGATATTTAACGTATTTAAATGCAATTACATATCATTTGAGTATAAAATAAGTTGACAAGCATTTCAATACATAACATATAGTCATATAATCATAAGGCAATATATAGTAAGGTTTCATAAAAACACTTACAAGTTTGGAGAATTATAAATTCTAAGATCAAAGTAACGATATAGGAATGAGCTCCAAAGAAGATCTTTAGAGAATCGACTATAACTTGGACTTGTAAACTTGATGAATATGGAAATATCCTAACTCCATGTGGCCATTATAACTAGGCTTTGATAAGTTCTTGAAAGAATTCCCGATAACAACGTCGTGTTTACAATTTTGAAACCAACGAATTCAAGACAACTTTGATTGAATTGAGCTTGGGATGGTGAAGGGTTGTGAAAGATATGCTTGAACTTGAACAAGTATTGATCTTGGAATGATAGAGATTCAAGAGAAAGAAGTTTGATTGTGTGAATTGGCAAGTATTTGTGAAGACATAAGGCTTGTATTTATAGTAAAACTTTAGCTAGTAAATTAGTGCATGGAGTGATGGTGGCCATGGGTTGTGGAGGTGATTAAAGGGTGATTCATCCTTGTTTTACTAATGTAGTGATGTGTTCAAAATATGGTGAAAGGATATAGAAAGTGTTTATGTGTAACTTATGTAACCATGGTAAATAAAAATCAAAATATCTAACATATACATATACATATAATTCGTATATATATATACTAGCTTTTTATAAAATTAAGACTAATGTTTATAAAAGATTAAACATCTAGTAAAAGTGATGATGTGTTTTATTTGTGATGGCATAACAAATATCTAGTTAAAACTAACTAGTTACATGGTATTAACCTCCTTACTACTCATGGGATTAATTAAATTTTCCGATTTTTCGAGTGTGTTATTTTATGAATTAAAAATCATAATCGAGTGTTGAAATATTAGAAATTATGTTTCCCTAAGTCTTAAGTCCATACGAGAAAGACTTACGCGAAAAACAAACGTTTTACGATTTCTCATGAATTTTGAACTTTTTATTTCCTAGTTGCTCATCATCAAGGTTTTTAAACTCGTCAAGATAGTTCATTTAGTAGATTGATTAATCACATAATCAATTAGAAAGTTTAAACATGCACTTGCTCACCTAATCATGCCTTAATTAGCTTAATTTGCCCTAATTAGCATAAACGAGTCCTAATTGCTTATAATTAGGTTTAGTTAATAGAATGAAATTTTGACGGATGTCGATGGCATAACAAATATCTAGTTAAAACTAACTAGTTACATGGTATTAACCTCCTTACTATTCATGGGATTAATTAAATTTTCCGATTTTTCGAGTGTGTTATTTTATGAATTAAAAATCATAATCGAGTGTTGAAATATTAGAAATTATGTTTCCCTAAGTCTTAAGTCCATACGAGAAAGACTTACGCGAAAAACAAACGTTTTACGATTTCTCATGAATTTTGAACTTTTTATTTCCTAGTTGCTCATCATCAAGGTTTTTAAACTCGTCAAGATAGTTCATTTATTAGATTGATTAATCACATAATCAATTAGAAAGTTTAAACATGCACTTGCTCACCTAATCATGCCTTAATTAGCTTAATTTGCCCTAATTAGCATAAACGAGTCCTAATTGCTTATAATTAGGTTTAGTTAATAGAATGAAATTTTGACGGATGTCGATGGCATAACAAATATCTAGTTAAAACTAACTAGTTACATGGTATTAACCTCCTTACTACTCATGGGATTAATTAAATTTTCCGATTTTTCGAGTGTGTTATTTTATGAATTAAAAATCATAATCGAGTGTTGAAATATTAGAAATTATGTTTCCCTAAGTCTTAAGTCCATACGAGAAAGACTTACGCGAAAAACAAACGTTTTACGATTTCTCATGAATTTTGAACTTTTTATTTCCTAGTTGCTCATCATCAAGGTTTTTAAACTCGTCAAGATAGTTCATTTAGTAGATTGATTAATCACATAATCAATTAGAAAGTTTAAACATGCACTTGCTCACCTAATCATGCCTTAATTAGCTTAATTTGCCCTAATTAGCATAAACGAGTCCTAATTGCTTATAATTAGGTTTAGTTAATAGAATGAAATTTTGACGGATGTCACAGTATCTACCCGTTAAATGAAATTTCGTCCCGAAATTTAGATTGTGCCTCCAAGTAAGATATTAGATATAGTTGCTATACGTTCGTTTGAGATTTCCGATAAGAGCTTATCAATTACTAACTATATTCCATCCTCGTAAGTTCAACCTCAATTAACAAAAGTATATACATATAGTGATGATCTACCTCTAATATTCCATTGGTCCTTATGTATAGGGTGTACCTACGGCTAACCCACCGTACCAATGGTATATTAATGGTATATCATCAGTATGCATATATACTTTATTGTAATCAATATTTCCTATCTCAATATACATTAAGCTTATAGCCAGCATGTAGTTCTTGCTAAGTTAACCATATATTCTTAGATTTATGATATCAATCCGTTAAAGACTAAGTTCTATAGACTTAACATTCTAGCACTTTGAATCATAATCATTGTTACTGTTATCATTGGTTACTTCTGCCACTATTTTTATTGTAACTCATGTTTCGAATTCTTTTGTTCATTATAAACCTCAGTGTAACCACTCTTGTTACCAATTCTAAGTATCATAACCTTTCTTATTCTTATCCTTCACAAATCCTTTTTAATTGGATATATCTATGAAGTATCTAGTATCTAAGACATACTTCCTTAGATGTAAGATTTTCGTTATTAAGTGAACTTTGGATTATTTAGAAGAGACGTACCCATATCGAAGTTAGGGTCCTCATAGTCATCGCCATCGGCTATCATTAACACTTCCTCGTGTTCTGGTTCAGTATCTTGATACATTTCCTCGTGTTGTTGTTCATTCTGTTGATCTAAAATCATTGGACAATTCCTTCTGAAATGTCCCTTTTCTCCACAGTTGAAACAACTGCTATAGTTGCCCCAAGCCACTTCTCTACACTCCCTGGTATGATGACGTTTGCATATGTTGCAGAAAGGCTTGGTTCCAAGATAGGATGTGTTACTACTTTGTCCGACGTAGTATGCTTTGATGACATTTGGTTCCTTGTATGGGTGTTGTTCATAACTTCTCTCTTGATTCTCGTCCAACTTCCTCTTATTATCATTGCTTCTTGTCTCTGCAGTCTTTGTCGCTCCATTGTGATGAATCACTTGATCCATGATATCATGAGCTAAATGAATGGCACTTGAAAGTGTAACTGGCCTTGATGCAATCACATTCCCTTGGATAGACTGTGGAAGTCCCCAAATGTAGCTCTCGAGTCGTTTGTACTCAGGAGTGACCATTGTTGGGCACAATACTGACAACTCGTAAAATCTCATAGTATATTCAGCTACATTATTCCCTTTTACTACCAAATACCAGTAACATCCCGAACTTTTAGGTAATGGTTGACTAATGCCGTTAAGTCAATTTGGGGTGTTGTTAAGTCTTTACTTAATATTTGAATGTAGCTATGTGTGATTAACGTAGATAAAGTAGTTAGGTTTGAGAGCCTAAATACTAATGACGAATAAAAGTGTGTTTAATGTCGCTTAAAGGCTATGTAGTGCCTTTTAATGAAGGACTAATGTTGTATATGGTCAATAATGCAGTTTGTGACCAATAATGAAGGATATAGAAGTCCGAGGACTGATTTTGACATAGGTGGAAAGTGAAAAACGGGTTTAGGTTAGAATTACCCTAATCTAGTGTTAATTGGCAGCCATTAGCAATTAACAAAGTAATTAACCCTTCCTGGAGTCCTAAAGCCGTTAATTGAGTTTTGATCAAACGTTTTGGTGTTGGAAATTGATCAATCATCGAGTCAAGCAGGTAATTATTGAATCATTGAATGTATTTTCGAGATCTAAGGTCGAATTAGATGGATTCAAATCTGATGTTTTAAAGGAGTTTTCAAAGAATTAGTGTTTAATGGTGTTTTGATTAAATTAACGTTCAAAATGGTGTCAATCGAGTCCTTAGCCGATTTGTTGATCAAAATGTGTTTACTGGGGTCAAAAACATGTTTGGAAAGAAGCCTTGATCGATCAAAATCTGGAAAAATTGATTGAAGTTAGCCGTTTTAGATTTCTGGACGAAATTATGCTTAAATTCGTAAACTGGAAAACAAAACGAAAATGAAGTTAAATTCGTTTAAATGCCTATCTTCGTAACGTGTGACTTAAGTTCGTAAGAACCAAACGAAGATAAGGTCTATCTTCGTAAAGTAGAACGAACGAAGATAAAGTTCGTACGAAGTTTAAATTCGTTGAAGTCAAATTCGTTGGCAAATTCGTAAACTGGAAAACAAAACGAAAATGAAGTTAAATTCGTTTAAATGCCTATCTTCGTAACGTGTGACTTAAGTTCGTAAGAACCAAACGAAGATAAGGTCTATCTTCGTAAGGAGGTTATCTTCGTAAAGTAGAACGAACGAAGATAAAGTTCGTACGAAGTTTAAATTCGTTAGGTGTAATTCTTAAATTCGTAAACTGATGCCAAGTTCGTTTATACAGTCTAAATTCGTTTGCCCTAACGAAGATGAAGTTCGTTGTTTAAATTCGTTGAAGTCAAATTCGTTGGCAAATTCGTAAACTGGAAAACAAAACGAAAATGAAGTTAAATTCGTTTAAATGCCTATCTTCGTAACGTGTGACTTAAGTTCGTAAGAACCAAACGAAGATAAAGTTCGTTGTTTAAATTCGTTGAAGTCAAATTCGTTGGCAAATTCGTAAACTGGAAAACAAAACGAAAATGAAGTTGATGTGTGATATGCATGATTGACCTGTACACCTAGTTCACTAGTCTTGCTAGGTTGCTATGTCACTTGCACGTTTAAGGATCCAAACGTAATGAAGTTAAAGTGTGTGATTGTCTAGGAATGTGTGTTACCTAGACTATATGTGTGTGAATGTTTGGGAATGCAGGGACCCAATCTATATGTGTGAAATTGAGCTCATAAAACAGATGCAGTGAAAAGTGTTAAGCTTAACCCGTACTAGCCTTAGCCGGGCGAGTGCGTAGATGCAGTTGTTGCTTGGGTGGCTCCTCGCAACATGGTCTTTATAACGCAGGGCGAGTAATACGAGGGGTTTGACCAACCTCCACATACGGATTACTCAAGGATTGGCTTGCCATTCCTTAACGACGTAAGATGAGTAGTCTTTTGACTAATCATCCAGTCGGGTGTGATGCAGGGCACACTTATATGCAGTTAACGAAGATATGTGTGATAATGTGGGAACTAATGCAGGATAGGCACATTTAGGATGATTATCCTAATTGATACGAAGTTGAAATGCAGTATATGTGTGAACGTGTGATGTGTGTTGTGCCTAATAAAACTTGTCTAATAATGAAGATTGTTTTAATTGGACAAATGCTTATAAATTAAGTGTTATCTTACTTAGCTATTTTAATAGCTAACACTTGTTTCTTTTAATGTGGTTGTTCCCTCAGGTTTAGCTTGAAGGAACTATATGCAGAACGAGTGAGGCTTGGGTAGATGCAATGCAGGAGCCTTAGCTACCCTATAGACGCTTTGTTTAGACATTTGTTACATTCAGTACTTAATGTCGAATTTATGTAATGACGTTTGGACGGTTGTTTTATGTTGGGCAACCGTTGGGTTTTCATTTGAACTATTTTATGATGTCGCAAGTAACACCAACTAAATGCAGAAACCAAAATGTTTTATTGGTTTTGACTTTTAAGGTCCTTTCTTCCGCAATATGACACCGTTAGGTGAAAAGTTTTTGAAAACCCATATTTTTAAACGACGGGTGTTACAAGTTGGTATCAGAGAAGTAGTTTAAGTGAACCAAGGCCTATTGACCATAGGATTTGGACTTAAACTTAAGGTGTGCATGCTAGGTACTCGTAGGATGCCTTAGCTAGAGATGATATGTGATGTAGGATGGGTTGGGATGAGTGCGAGTGTTGTAGGGCTTATGAGATGTTTACGTTACGAAGTTATGTTTTAGCCTTATCTCGACGAGCTTTTTGTTTTATTTTGCGCTTATCGACTCCACCATTTTATTGAAGGAAAATGGTTAACACTCGCAACCGCAATATCCAACGCGACGGAGCTACTGCTAGCGTTACTCCACCTGTCCATCCGGGTGCAGGTGCTTCTAATGCTGCTAATGCTAATGTGAATCGTGTGAACCCCCGCCGTGTTAATCAACCAGGCTCATTGGGTCCGATGCCTCCACCACCTGGCAATCCTCCGAGAGTTAACGATGTAGCAGTGGATCAGATTCCCAATCAGATGGAGATGTATAATCTTGTGCTAACTCTTCAGGCCCAGTTGGCCCAAACGCAAGAACAGTTGAATCAGGCGTTGGCAGCTAACGCAGAAGGAACTGGTAACAGTCACTCTGTGCCTTCTCACCACACTGAGCCGCCGGTCGATAATGTTGTTATTCCCCATGCTAATGTTAATGTGGTTCCTCCTAATGATGTTCGCGCCCCTCGATTCAAGTTTGAAAGTTTCCAGAAGTGTGGAGCTCAGAAATTCTATGGAACACTTAATGCAGTAGGTTGCATGGAATGGCTTGACGATACTGAGATGGTTTTCGAAGCTTGTGATTGTCCAGAGGATAAAAAGGTGTTGTGTGCAAGTAGAATGTTGAAAGAAGGTGCTCGAGATTGGTGGAAGAGCATTACTATTTCAATGACTCCGGCTATGGTAACTGCTATTACATGGGCTGACTTTAAGCAGAAATTCATTGAAGAATATATTGGAGTACATGAGCAGCGTAAAATGGAAAAAGAGTTCCGTGCTTTGACAGCTGAAGTTGGCAAAATTAATGACTATGCTCGTTCTTTTATGGAGAAGATGAAGTTCGTAGGCCATCTGTTCCGTACTGATGCAGATCAGGTTGCTTGCTATGTTGATGGTTTGCCTCCGAGTTATCGAGGTATCTGCAGGCAGCACAAGACTCTGACTGAAGCTATCAAGGAGTCTAAAAAGCTTGACGATGATTTTGCTTCGGACAAGAAAGTAGTTGAGAAAGTCGACGACAAGAAAGCGGGATTTAAAAGAAGGTCAAATTGGTCTTCCAACAACAATAATACTAAGAAGTTCCGCGGAAGTGGTAGTTCAAGCGGTGACAAGGATAAAAAGAAGAATGGGTCATGGTGTATATTTTGCAAGACCATTCATGAAGGGCATTGTACCGACAAGACAAGAAGGTGCCACAAGTGTGGGAAGTCGGGGCATCTTGCAACTGAATGTAGGGACAAGACTCGTTGCTACAAGTGCCAAGAAACGGGTCATCTCATTGCCGATTGTCCACAGATGAAGAATGCTGGAAAGAAGACCGCCACGACAGCAACAAAAGTGAGAGCTCTTCAAATGACGGTTGATGACGCAAGGAACAACGATGAAGTGGTAAGTGGTACTTTCCTTGTTAACTCAAAGCCTGCCTCTGTTTTATTTGATTCAGGTGCAAATAGGTCGTTTGTGTCCACATTATTTGCTCCTAAGCTAGAAAGAGTCACTACTCCCTTAGATTGCTCAATAGAGGTAGAAATTGCTAATGGTACGGTTAATAATATACGTGTGGGTTATGACGATTGTGAGATTGAGATTGAAGGTTGTTCTTTTCCGGTTCAACTATTGCCTACTACCTTAGGTGGTTTTGATGTAGTGATTGGTATGGATTGGTTGGCTAGAAATGAAGCTAGTATTTTATGTTCCCAAAAGATAATTCGATTGCCTATATCCGAGGGTAATGTGATAACGGTGTATGGAGACAAGAAGAGAGGAGGAATAAAGATTATTAGTATGATGAAAGCTATTAAAAGTATAAGGAAAAACAAGAGCCATTTCTTGGCTTATGTCATTGATGCAAGAAAAGAGAAGTCTTCAATCGCTAGTGTGGATGTAGTATCAAATTTCCCCGATGTGTTTCCCGACGATCTACCAGGTATTCCTCCCGATCGTGAAGTTACTTTTCAGATAGATCTTGTTCCCGGTGCTACACCCGTTGCTAAAGCACCTTACCGATTAGCTCCTACAGAAATGAAGGAATTAATGACGCAACTACAGGAGTTACTTGACAAAGGGTTCATACAACCTAGTTCCTCGCCTTGGGGAGCTCCGGTTCTCTTTGTTAAGAAGAAGGACGGATCAATGCGCATGTGTATTGACTACCGTGAGTTGAACAAACGAACGGTCAAGAATAAGTATCCTCTCCCGAGAATTGATGATCTTTTTGATCAACTACATGGTGCTTCGTATTTTTCAAAGATTGATTTGCGGTCCGGTTACCATCAGTTAAAGGTAAAGAAGGAAGATGTAGCAAAGACAGCTTTCCGGACTAGATATGGTCATTATGAGTTTTTGGTCATGCCATTTGGGTAAAGCCAATGTAGTGGCGGATGCACTAAGTAGGAAAGTGCAAAGCTCTTCTTGTAAGTTGATGAGCATGCAAGTTCAGGCCAAGTCGGGTCTATTAGATCGAATTAAAGAAGCACAAGAGAGGGCATTAATGAAGGATAATATTGATAACGAGAGTATTGGAAAGAAGAAACGACTTGTGATGGAGACTAATAGTCGTGGGTTTAAAACATACAAGGGTCGCATTTGGGTGCCACTGCTTGGTGGTAACCGAGAGTTGATCCTTGAAGAGGTCCATAGAAGTAGGTATTCGATGCATCCCGGTGTCACCAAAATGTATGCAGATTTGAAGCCGATTTATTGGTGGCCGGATATTAAAGGTGAAGTAGCTCATTTTGTAGCAAAGTGTTTGACGTGTGCAAGAGTGAAGACGGACCATCAAAAGCCGTATGGATTGTTGCATCAATTAGAAATTCCCGAGTGGAAATGGGATCATATTACGATGGACTTTGTAACGAAGCTACCTAAAACGCCGAAAGGGAATGATATGATATGGGTGATTGTAGATAGATTGACGAAGAGTGCTCATTTTCTAGCTACCCGACAAGATGTGCCTTTAACGAAGATGGCAAAGATGTACATTGATGAAGTAGTAGCGAAACATGGAGTTCCCTTATCTATTGTTTCGGATCGAGACTCGAGGTTTGTGTCAAACTTTTGGAAGGGTCTTCAACGGGAGTTGGGTAGTAGAATAAATTTGAGTACCGCCTATCATCCCCAAACCGATGGGCAAAGTGAGAGAACTATTCAAACCTTGGAGGATATGTTGAGAACGTGTGTACTTGAATATGGTGGAGCATGGGATGAACACTTGAAGTTGATTGAATTTGCTTATAATAATAGTCACCATGCAAGTATTGGGATGCCACCATTTGAAATGTTATATGGAAGGAGATGTAGGACTCCAAGTTGTTGGATGGAGCCCGGTGAAAAGCAGTTGACCGGTCCCGAAATTATTGAAATTACCTCTGAAAAGGTTAATGTAGCTAAAGAAGCCTTACGTGTGGCAAGAGAAAGGCAGAAAACATATGCAGATAAGAAAAGGAGACCGATTGAGTTTAATGTGGGTGATTTAGTGATGCTGAAAGTATCACCTTGGAAAGGAGTTATCCGATTTGGAAAGAAGGGAAAGTTGAGTCCAAGATTTATTGGACCTTTTAAAGTGATGAAACGCATCAAAGATGTAGCATATCAGTTGGAATTACCTCCAGAATTGGATGGAATTCATAACACCTTCCATGTATCCTACTTGAGGAAATGTTTAGCTGAGGAGTCGAGTGTGATTCCTATTAAAGACGTGAGTATTGACCCAATGAAGAGAATAGTAGATGAACCGGTAGCGATACTTGGAAGAAAGCAAAAGAAGTTACGCAGGAAAGTGATAGATCTTGTTTTGATAAAGTGGAAACATAATCATGGAGAAAGCTTGACTTGGGAAACTGAAGCAGTAATGAAGGAGAAATATCCCGAGTTGTTCCTATCTGATGAGATTCCGAGGACGGAATCCTTTTAAGGAGGAGGTAATTGTAACATCCCGAACTTTTATGTAATGGTTGACTAATGCCGTTAAGTCAATTTGGGGTGTTGTTAAGTCTTTACTTAATATTTGAATGTAGCTATGTGTGATTAACGTAGATAAAGTAGTTAGGTTTGAGAGCCTAAATACTAATGACGAATAAAAGTGTGTTTAATGTCGCTTAAAGGCTATGTAGTGCCTTTTAATGAAGGACTAATGTTGTATATGGTCAATAATGCAGTTTGTGACCAATAATGAAGGATATAGAAGTCCGAGGACTGATTTTGACATAGGTGGAAAGTGAAAAACGGGTTTAGGTTAGAATTACCCTAATCTAGTGTTAATTGGCAGCCATTAGCAATTAACAAAGTAATTAACCCTTCCTGGAGTCCTAAAGCCGTTAATTGAGTTTTGATCAAACGTTTTGGTGTTGGAAATTGATCAATCATCGAGTCAAGCAGGTAATTATTGAATCATTGAATGTATTTTCGAGATCTAAGGTCGAATTAGATGGATTCAAATCTGATGTTTTAAAGGAGTTTTCAAAGAATTAGTGTTTAATGGTGTTTTGATTAAATTAACGTTCAAAATGGTGTCAATCGAGTCCTTAGCCGATTTGTTGATCAAAATGTGTTTACTGGGGTCAAAAACATGTTTGGAAAGAAGGGAAAGTTGAGTCCAAGATTTATTGGACCTTTTAAAGTGATGAAACGCATCAAAGATGTAGCATATCAGTTGGAATTACCTCCAGAATTGGATGGAATTCATAACACCTTCCATGTATCCTACTTGAGGAAATGTTTAGCTGAGGAGTCGAGTGTGATTCCTATTAAAGACGTGAGTATTGACCCAATGAAGAGAATAGTAGATGAACCGGTAGCGATACTTGGAAGAAAGCAAAAGAAGTTACGCAGGAAAGTGATAGATCTTGTTTTGATAAAGTGGAAACATAATCATGGAGAAAGCTTGACTTGGGAAACTGAAGCAGTAATGAAGGAGAAATATCCCGAGTTGTTCCTATCTGATGAGATTCCGAGGACGGAATCCTTTTAAGGAGGAGGTAATTGTAACATCCCGAACTTTTATGTAATGGTTGACTAATGCCGTTAAGTCAATTTGGGGTGTTGTTAAGTCTTTACTTAATATTTGAATGTAGCTATGTGTGATTAACGTAGATAAAGTAGTTAGGTTTGAGAGCCTAAATACTAATGACGAATAAAAGTGTGTTTAATGTCGCTTAAAGGCTATGTAGTGCCTTTTAATGAAGGACTAATGTTGTATATGGTCAATAATGCAGTTTGTGACCAATAATGAAGGATATAGAAGTCCGAGGACTGATTTTGACATAGGTGGAAAGTGAAAAACGGGTTTAGGTTAGAATTACCCTAATCTAGTGTTAATTGGCAGCCATTAGCAATTAACAAAGTAATTAACCCTTCCTGGAGTCCTAAAGCCGTTAATTGAGTTTTGATCAAACGTTTTGGTGTTGGAAATTGATCAATCATCGAGTCAAGCAGGTAATTATTGAATCATTGAATGTATTTTCGAGATCTAAGGTCGAATTAGATGGATTCAAATCTGATGTTTTAAAGGAGTTTTCAAAGAATTAGTGTTTAATGGTGTTTTGATTAAATTAACGTTCAAAATGGTGTCAATCGAGTCCTTAGCCGATTTGTTGATCAAAATGTGTTTACTGGGGTCAAAAACATGTTTGGAAAGAAGCCTTGATCGATCAAAATCTGGAAAAATTGATTGAAGTTAGCCGTTTTAGATTTCTGGACGAAATTATGCTTAAATTCGTAAACTGGAAAACAAAACGAAAATGAAGTTAAATTCGTTTAAATGCCTATCTTCGTAACGTGTGACTTAAGTTCGTAAGAACCAAACGAAGATAAGGTCTATCTTCGTAAGGAGGTTATCTTCGTAAAGTAGAACGAACGAAGATAAAGTTCGTACGAAGTTTAAATTCGTTAGGTGTAATTCTGGAATTTTACGTAGCCAGTCTTAAATTCGTAAAGAACAAAGAAAATGAAGTTTAAATTCGTTAGGTGTAATTCTGGAATTTTACGTAGCCAGTCTTAAATTCGTTCGCCCTAACGAAGATGAAGTTCGTTGTTTAAATTCGTTGAAGTCAAATTCGTTGGCAAATTCGTAAACTGGAAAACAAAACGAAAATGAAGTTAAATTCGTTTAAATGCCTATCTTCGTAACGTGTGACTTAAGTTCGTAAGAACCAAACGAAGATAAGGTCTATCTTCGTAAGGAGGTTATCTTCGTAAAGTAGAACGAACGAAGATAAAGTTCGTACGAAGTTTAAATTCGTTAGGTGTAATTCTGGAATTTTACGTAGCCAGTCTTAAGTTCGTAAGAACAAACGAAGATAAAGTTCGTACGAAGTTTAAATTCGTTAGGTGTAATTCTGGAATTTTACGTAGTCAGTCTTAAGTTCGTACGAAGGTAATTCGTAAGGTGTAATTCTGGAATTTTACGTAGTCAGTCTTAAGTTCGTAAGAACCAAACGAAGATAAGGTCTATCTTCGTAAGGAGGTTATCTTCGTAAAGTAGAACGAACGAAGATAAAGTTCGTACGAAGTTTAAATTCGTTAGGTGTAATTCTGGAATTTTACGTAGTCAGTCTTAAGTTCGTACGAAGGTTATCTTCGTAAGGTGTAATTCTGGAATTTTACGTAGTCAGTCTTAAGTTCGTAAGAACCAAACGAAGATAAGGTCTATCTTCGTAAGGAGGTTATCTTCGTAAAGTAGAACGAACGAAGATAAAGTTCGTACGAAGTTTAAATTCGTTAGGTGTAATTCTGGAATTTTACGTAGTCAGTCTTAAGTTCGTACGAGGGTCTATTCGTAAGGTGTAATTCTGGAATTTTACGTAGTCAGACTTAAGTTCGTAAGAACCAAACGAAGATAAGGTCTATCTTCGTAAGGAGGTTATCTTCGTAAAGTAGAACGAACGAAGATAAAGTTCGTACGAAGTTTAAATTCGTTAGGTGTAATTCTGGAATTTTACGTAGTCAGTCTTAAGTTCGTAAGAACCAAACGAAGATAAGGTCTATCTTCGTAAGGAGGTTATCTTCGTAAAGTAGAACGAACGAAGATAAAGTTCGTACGAAGTTTAAATTCGTTAGGTGTAATTCTGGAATTTTACGTAGTCAGTCTTAAGTTCGTACGAAGGTTATCTTCGTAAGGTGTAATTCTGGAATTTTACGTAGTCAGTCTTAAGTTCGTAAGAACCAAACGAAGATAAGGTCTATCTTCGTAAGGAGGTTATCTTCGTAAAGTAGAACGAACGAAGATAAAGTTCGTACGAAGTTTAAATTCGTTAGGTGTAATTCTGGAATTTTACGTAGTCAGTCTTAAGTTCGTAAGAACCAAACGAAGATAAGGTCTATCTTCGTAAGGAGGTTATCTTCGTAAAGTAGAACGAACGAAGATAAAGTTCGTACGAAGTTTAAATTCGTTAGGTGTAATTCTGGAATTTTACGTAGTCAGTCTTAAGTTCGTAAGAACCAAACGAAGATAAGGTCTATCTTCGTAAGGAGGTTATCTTCGTAAAGTAGAACGAACGAAGATAAAGTTCGTACGAAGTTTAAATTCGTTAGGTGTAATTCTGGAATTTTACGTAGTCAGTCTTAAGTTCGTACGAGGGTCTATTCGTTAAGGTGTAATTCTGGAATTTTACGTAGTCAGTCTTAAGTTCGTAAGAACCAAACGAAGATAAGGTCTATCTTCGTAAGGAGGTTATCTTCGTAAAGTAGAACGAACGAAGATAAAGTTCGTACGAAGTTTAAATTCGTTAGGTGTAATTCTGGAATTTTACGTAGTCAGTCTTAAGTTCGTACGAAGGTTATCTTCGTAAGGTGTAATTCTGGAATTTTACGTAGTCAGTCTTAAGTTCGTAAGAACCAAACGAAGATAAGGTCTATCTTCGTAAGGAGGTTATCTTCGTAAAGTAGAACGAACGAAGATAAAGTTCGTACGAAGTTTAAATTCGTTAGGTGTAATTCAGGGCACACTTATATGCAGTTAACGAAGATACGTGTGACAATGTGTGAACTAATAATGCAGATAACGAAGATATGTGTGATAATGTGGGAACTAATGCAGGATAGGCACATTTAGGATGATTATCCTAATTGATACGAAGTTGAAATGCAGTATATGTGTGAACGTGTGATGTGTGTTGTGCCTAATAAAACTTGTCTAATAATGAAGATTGTTTTAATTGGACAATTGCTTTTAAATTAAGTGTTATCTTACTTAGCTATTCTTATAGCTAACACTTGTTTCTTTTAATGTGGTTGTTCCCTCAGGTTTAGCTTGATGGAATCTAGATGCAGGACGTGTGAGCTTGGGTAGATGCAATGCAGGAGCCTTAGCTACCCTATAGACGCTTTGTTTAGACATTTGTTACATTCAGTACTTAATGTCGAATTTATGTAATGACGTTTGGACGGTTGTTTTATGTTGGGCAACCGTTGGGTTTTCATTTGAACTATTTTATGATGTCGCAAGTAACACCAACTAAATGCAGAAACCAAAATGTTTTATTGGTTTTGACTTTTAAGGTCCTTTCTTCCGCAATATGACACCGTTAGGTGAAAAGTTTTTGAAAACCCATATTTTTAAACGACGGGTGTTACAATACCAAAACTCTATCTCTAGCTTTTGAATCTCGTTCCTTGGGCAATACTCATCCCTCAACATTTCCTTAAGTGTCTATCATATCATTATCCTTATAATAAATGAACATAAAGCCTCTTTTACTCCATGCTCCTTTGTATGTTTTCACTGTTTCCATCTTTTCTAGCCTTTAATTTATATATCAATGCTTCATTGTTGTGGTCTCCATTGCCACTGTGTCTGCTATCGTTTTGTCGTCTTCAGCGTGCACTTAGAGTCTAGATTATTGTTAAGACGTTTATTCCTTGTATTTGTTTCGAGAAAGGGATTACGAGAAGATTCCTAGTATTATTTGATGGCTAACATAAAAGGTAAGATTATTATCATTGGTTATTCATGGTTAGTTTTCGGCCCGCATTGATGCTACCTCCAATGTGTTAAATGTGCTTATATATAGGGTGTACCATCGGCTAACCCACCACACCGTTAGCACATTGATGACATATCAATACCTAAACTAACCACTTCAAACTAATGGGAGATTTTGATATTTCCACATAGTATCATGCAATCGTAAAAACGTTGTACACCGTTTTTAAGATAACATTATATTATGTGTTTTTATCAAAGTCATTATTGTTAAGTTCAACTTGGTTAGCGTAACGGGACTCATTTGTCCGGATTTAATGAAGTAACGAGAGAATCGAGTCTTTGGGGTCGTCTTTAGATAAGTCATCATCCGGATGAATTTTTCTCTAGCGGTTCAACCTTCCTTGATCTTTGTTGATATTCTTAGGTGGGTTCATCGATGATATTTGTAAGTGCAAGAGTAACTCAAGAGAATTTACGGATTCGAAGATTATAGTAAGTTAGGTATCTCATTAGAAGATGAGTGTATGATAATAGTTTATTCTGTGTTCTCGAATCTGAACATAGTAATTTATAGTATTATAGTTCAGATTTAAACTCGTGTTTTCATAGAAATGTAAATACATTCCAAGTGGTGTGGACCCTTCCGAAACACCTTGATAAAATAATGTAGTGTGGACCCCTCCGAAGCACTATAATGATACAATAACGTAGTGTGGACATTCTCCGAAGCACTATAATGATACAATAACGTAGTGTGGACATTCTCCGAAGCACTATAATGATACAATAACGTAGTGTGGACATTCTCCGAAGCACTATAATGATTTTCCAATTCGTTTGTATATTCTGTGTTTAAAATACTGATGCGGTTATTTTCTACGATCAAGCACTTAGTTCTATAAGCATCACTATGATCTAGATAGCATCTACCCGTTAAATTTAAGCAACCTTAAATTTAAGCATTGTTCTACGTAAGGCATGTCTAAGCATGAATGTGAGCAAAGTATATGCAAGAAATCAATTTGCCAAGAAAACAGTTATAGTCTAAGTTTCACTAATGCTACCTAATAGTTCATTTATTAGGGCCACTAATGCAACCTAGTTCGCTATAACATGTGGCTCTGATACCAATCTGTCACACCCCCAAAATGCGGAATCGAAGGTGTGAACAATATTCGTAAACAAATCACACATTATAACAAACGACCTCTAGAATGAGACGTTTTTAGAATATATCTGAAAGATTTTCTTTATTGATCACAAAGTGATAACTGAGTTTACAACTAGTACAAATGAGATTCTTTAAACATGATAATATAAACTAAGAAATCTCCATAAGTGTTCCATTAATATGCAATTGTGACTCCAAAAAGTATGCATCTATCTTATGCGTAATCTAGCTCAAGTACCTGAGAATACACGTTTAAATTTCGTCAACATAAAGTTGGTGAGTTCACAGTGTTATAATAAGGATTTACCTTTGGATCACAAGATTTTGAATATGATATCACATGTATTACGACTATCAAGTATACGTGGTTTATTTCAACCAATATTATTT
Organism: Erigeron breviscapus; assembly: GCA_034093135.1. Classification (NCBI taxonomy): domain Eukaryota; kingdom Viridiplantae; phylum Streptophyta; class Magnoliopsida; order Asterales; family Asteraceae; genus Erigeron; species Erigeron breviscapus. Next base: position 9,469,270 of record CM067170.1, on the reverse strand, counting down.
CGTATATCACATGCTTATACCTTGGAAACCGAATACCTTAACCGTACCATATGTGTACATTACCCCTCATGTGATGCTAAATGCTCAACGCAATCACAATTTATTTCAAATATTAATTATCCCTTGCATGTGTTAGTGCGACTAACCAGGATAGGGGTGTCAACCCAATAGTACTATTTATAATATTCACGTTGTAAACTTTATCGGTCCAAGTTCCATATAGGGGAAGTTTGATTGTGTGAATTGGCAAGTATTTGTGAAGACATAAGGCTTGTATTTATAGTAAAACTTTAGCTAGTAAATTAGTGCATGGAGTGATGGTGGCCATGGGTTGTGGAGGTGATTAAAGGGTGATTCATCCTTGTTTTACTAATGTAGTGATGTGTTCAAAATATGGTGAAAGGATATAGAAAGTGTTTATGTGTAACTTATGTAACCATGGTAAATAAAAATCAAAATATCTAACATATACATATACATATAATTCGTATATATATATACTAGCTTTTTATAAAATTTAAGACTAATGTTTATAAAAGATTAAACATCTAGTAAAAGTGATGATGTGTTTTATTTGTGATGGCATAACAAATATCTAGTTAAAACTAACTAGTTACATGGTATTAACCTCCTTACTACTCATGGGATTAATTAAATTTTCCGATTTTTCGAGTGTGTTATTTTATGAATTAAAAATCATAATCGAGTGTTGAAATATTAGAAATTATGTTTCCCTAAGTCTTAAGTCCATACGAGAAAGACTTACGCGAAAAACAAACGTTTTACGATTTCTCATGAATTTTGAACTTTTTATTTCCTAGTTGCTCATCATCAAGGTTTTTAAACTCGTCAAGATAGTTCATTTAGTAGATTGATTAATCACATAATCAATTAGAAAGTTTAAACATGCACTTGCTCACCTAATCATGCCTTAATTAGCTTAATTTGCCCTAATTAGCATAAGCGAGTCCTAATTGTTTATAATTAGGTTTAGTTAATAGAATGAAATTTTGACGGATGTCACAATACACCTGGGTTTTCTTTCTCAAGCACAAAAGTGAAGCTGCTGACAGCATTATTCATTTCATCAAGCAAGCTGAAATTCTCTACAAAAGGCCTGTGAGGCAATTAAGAAGTGACAATGGCACTGAATTCAAGAATATCACTCTTAATTCATTCTGCAGTGAAAAGGGAATTTCACAAGTCTACTCAGCTACCAGAACTCCTCAACAAAATGGTGTTGTAGAAAGAAGAAACATAACTCTCATTGAAGCTGCCAAATCCTTGATGGCTCAAAACAATGTCAAGTCTCATTTATGGGCTGAAGCAGTTCACACAGCTTGCTTTACCCAGAACAGATCCCTTATTGTGAAAAGGCACCAGAAAACTGCATATGAACTTCTTAGGGGGAGAAAACCTGAATTTGGTTTCCTGAGAATGTTTGGAAGTCCTTGCTATATTCTAAATCAGAAAGACCATCTTAGAAAGTTTGATGAGAAAGCAGATGAAGGTATCCTACTTGGATATGCAACAATGATGAAGGCCTACATAGTTTACAACAAAAGAACCAAAACTATTGAAAACTCTGTAAATGTAAGCATTGATGAAGGTTGTTCTAAGCCAGATTGCTCTCCTCCTGAAGATGAAAATTTCAATTTTGAAGAACTGGTTGTACCTGAGAATGAGCCTCCAACTAATCCTCCAGTTGGAGCTGATAATGCTCAAACTCAGGGGGAGCAACTCATTGAAGAAGAAGAAGGTGTTCCAATCTTTGAAAATGAGCAAGCTGATCCAACTCCTGCTGAAGAAATTGTTCAGAATCCATCAAATGACTCTCCAACTTGTTCAGATCCTCCAACTCCAATCCAAGTTGATCAGCCTCCTCTACAAGCTGATCATACTGGACCTTCAAATCTGAATCAGCCTACTGTCCCAGTTGGAAACAATTCAACTCATGTAACTAAATGGACAAGGAGTCATCCAATCAATCAAATTATTGGTGACCCTCTTTCTGGTGTTAAAACATGAAGAACGGCAACAGGCAATTTTTGCATGTTTGTTAACTTTGTGAGTAAGATGGAACCAACAAAGATTGATGAAGCTCTGGCAGATCCATCTTGGGTAAATGCAATGCAAGATGAGTTAACACAGTTTGAAAGAAACAAGGTTTGGGAACTTGTTCCAAGACCCCATCACAAGACTGTGATTGGAACCAAGTGGGTCTACAGAAACAAAATGGATGAAAGGGGAGTTGTGACCAGAAATAAAGCAAGATTGGTAGCTCTTGGTTACAGGCAAGAGGATGGAATTGATTATGATGAGACTTTTGCACCAGTGGCAAGATTAGAGGCAATCAGAATGTTCTTGGCCTCTCTGCTCACAAAGGTTTCAAAGTCTATCAAATGGATGTGAAGAGTGCATTTCTTAATGGAAAATTGGAAGAAGAAATCTATGTTGAACAGCCTCCAGGTTTTGAAAGTTCAAAGTTTCCTAATCATGTATTCAAGCTTGATAAAGCTCTCTATAGGTTGAAACAAGCTCCAAGGGCATGGTATGATACTTTGTCTAAATTTCTTTTGGCTAACAAATTCAAAAGAGGTAATGTTGACAAAACTTTGTTTGTGAGAAAGTATAATGGAGATATTCTGCTTGTACAGATTTATGTAGATGATATCATATTTGGGTCTAGCAGTGAAAGACTTTGCAAAAAGTTTTCTGAATTAATGTCTAAAAAGTATGAAATGAGCATGATGGGAGAACTAAACTATTTTCTGGGTCTACAAGTTAAACAGACTAAAAATGGAATTTTCATAAACCAAGGAAAATATGTTAAAGATCTCTTAAACAAATTTGGTTTTAGTGATTGCTCACCTATGAAAACTCCTATGGGAACTGGTGATAAGCTGGGTGAAGATAAAAATGGTAAATCTGTTGACACCACAGCTTATAGGGGTATGATAGGATCATTACTTTACTTAACTGCTAGTAGACCAGATATTATGTTTGCTACATGTCTTTGTGCAAGATATCAAGCTAGTCCTAAAGAATCTCATCTTAAAGCTGTGAAAAGAATCTTTAGATACCTTAAAGGTAGTCCCAATCTGGGTCTTTGGTATCCCAAAGACTCAGGATTTGATCTAATTGGCTATTCAGATTCTGACTTTGCAGGTTGTAAGATTGACAGATTCAGGAGCTTGTCAATTGCTTGGAAATAAACTTGTAAGCTGGTCCAGCAAAAAGAAGCATTCAGTTTCCATTTCTACTGCAGAAGCTGAATATGTTGCTGCAGGGAGGTGTTGCTCTCAAGTTCTTTGGATGCAATATCAGCTTCAAGACTATGGTGTTACTGCATCAAAAACTCCAATATTTTGTGACAACACCAGTGCCATAGCAATTTCAAACAATCTTGTACTTCATTCAAGGACCAAGCATATTGATATAAGATATCATTTCATTAGAGATCATGTGATGAAAGAAGATGTTGAACTCCACTTCATTCCAATAGATAATCAGCTTGCTGACTTGTTTACAAAGCCATTGGATGAATCAAGGTTCAACTATCTTATAAGTAAGCTAGGTATGCTAAATATGTAAAAGGCAGTGAGCTAAGTAATAACAAATCTGACCCCTTGAGTTATTCTAAATTTTTAAGGACTTAGTTGGCCGAGTCAATAATAGGAATCTCACCATACCTTATGGTAGGATTCTTGCACTCATTATTGAAGCCATTATTGATAATGATTTCAGTTTGGCAACTGGTCAGACTGTGGAATGTAAGGCCATAAATAATAACATTTTCAATAGTCCCAAGGTAACTGCGCAGGGTCTGACCCCAGCAATGCAGATTTACCTTGATTATTGCAGGCAAAGGGAGAGAGAGAAGGCTGCAAATCAGGAAGTTGTCCCTTCTTCGACGCGATAGCTGAGTCTGACCCAGCTTCGTTGTTATTTTTGTTATTAAATATCTCAGTGCGTTTTATTATTTACTTTATTTTATTTAGTTTACTTGTTGATCCTATTGGAGTGTGACACGTGTAGTGGTTACAGCCGGTTACTGAAAAAGTACCTCCACTACTTGTTCATCCTCCAATCAAAATCTTTCTCTCTCCAACTTTTTCAAACGGATATTTTGAATAATGTATATAATATCAGTTTAACCTAAATCCCAAATCACTTCTTCATTTCTCTTAAAATCAATTGCTCTTTTTCTCTCAATCTGTATACTGTTTTATTAATTTTCTTCTAATTTCTTCTTCAAAAAATCTTTTGATAAAAAATGGCATCATCATCTTCTGCTTCTCCTGCTAATAATTCTCATTCAGATTCCTCGTCTGAATCTGAAGTCTTATACCCAGCTCCTGTAAGCGTAAATAAACTTACACCCTATGTGGTGGGTAATAATGTGGTAGTAGTCCCGGCTGATCTTGATACTGGTAAAATCAAGATCGGCAGTCTCGTTTCTGCCAATGTTCATCCTACTTCTTGGGCTAAAGGATATGATGAGATTGTAGCATTTTTGTGGTACCATCCATTCGGCAAGATGATGATTGAGAAGCCTGATGTGATGTTTAAGGACCTTCTTTGTGAATTCTGGGCGAGCTGTTATGTAGGTCAAAACAAGAAAGGAGATCCTACAATCTTTGGCACCATCCTCAATGGTAAGAAAAAGGTATACATTTCTTTACAAAGGATTAGGTCTGCTTTTGAGCTGTCTTATATGCCTGATGACATTTATGAAAGTGTTGTGTCTCAGACTGAAGCCAAAAGTGTTTTGCAAGATGTTGGATATACTGGTCCATTGGCTTCAGTGGTTAAAATGAAATATTTAACTGGTATTTGGAACTATCTTTTGAGCACAATATCAAAAACTTTACAAGTAATGGCAGGCAGCTTTGATCAACCTAATGCCTTAGATTGCAAATTTTTCATGCAATGGTCACTATGACCAGAATAGATTTTGCTGCTGTAATTTTTAAGGACTTAGTTGGCCGAGTCAATAATAAGAATCTCACCATACCTTATGGTAGGATTCTTGCACTCATTATTGAAGCCATTATTGATAATGATTTCAGTTTGGCAACTGGTCAGACTGTGGAATGTAAGGCCATAAATAATAACATTTTCAATAGTCCCAAGGTAACTGCGCAGGGTCTGACCCCAGCAATGCAGATTTACCTTGATTATTGCAGGCAAAGGGAGAGAGAGGAGGCTGCTAATGAGGAAGTTGTCCCTTCTTCGACGCGATCTGAGTCTGACACTCAATCTGCCAATCAGGGGGACCAAGGTACACATGCTTCTCAACCCTCAAACTCTTCCCAATCTATTCAATCTTCTTCTCCTTCTAAAGAGGGTGAAGGGTTGGCCAAATCATCAGCCACCCTAGCCACACCCTCATCCACTCATTCAAAATCCGCTTCTAAAAGACCCATTGTTGAGGACTTAGTACCTCACAGTGTTAAAAAGAAAAGAACACAAAGGAAATCTGTGTCAGCTTCTGGGGTTGATAATGCAACATCAAATCTTGAGATCCCCCAAGGTGCAGTGGCAGCTAAGGAACGTTCCAAAGCTGACTCTGCCACCCAAGCTGATAAGCCGAAATCACCACGCCCATCTGTACTCTCCCAAAAGAGTGTAGACGAGTTAAAGGGAACACCATCTGCTACCCAACCCTCCAAACAGGGTAAAGGTATTGAAAGAAAGACCTCCTCCCAAGGTCATACTGAGTCTGTACCTAAATCGCCATCATCAGCCTCCCAAAAGGTTGATGATATCATTAAAGGGACAACAGTGGATCCAGCCCAGATCCAACAAGAGTCAGAGTCTATGCACTTCAATTATGAGGATGGTCAGCCAAAGGAGAGAAGTATCGAACGCACTTGTGACACTGCTTCTCCTCCCCAAGCTGATCAGACTCCTTCCTTCTTACACTCTGAGTCTGCACAGGCTGCCAATGCCCCTTCTAGATCACAAGGAGGGGTACAGGCCTCAATAATTCTCCCTAAGGATACTTTGGTGCAACAACACACCTCTGTTGAAGGGCAATCAATTACACAAAACATTACACCTGCAGGGTCTGTGTCTGCATCTGTCCTTGGACAGAGGGATCCTGTAGGTTACATGGATGTCTTTAAGGCAGTCATGTTAGCCCCTTGTGCAGCAAAGGGAACCATTGGTGGTCCTCTCGATGCCAATGAGAACTTGATCACTATCTCTGGAAGTGATTCTTCACTCAATGATGTGTTTGCCCATCCATCCTCAAGGGATGCTCTGATGGAAGATGCCAGTGGAGGAGTTGATCAACATCAAGATCAACACATTCCCACTGGCCCTCAGCCTGAATTAAATGTCAATCTTTCTCAGGCTGACCAACACATCATCATTTCTGAAAAATCTACTCATGAGACTCACTCTCATGAGCAAATTCACCAAAACTCCCTTAGCCTCCACCCCCTTCTATATGAGCCCAATGACCCTGATTTTAAGGATTGCAGGCTGCTCTTTCCAGAGTCAGTGGCTTTTAAGCCAACTGCAAGTCCTTCCCAAGCTGCCACTATCTCATTTTCAGATGTGGTGGGTCAGCTCACTGAGTTCACTTCAACCTATAAGGTTGAGAGCTTATAGCTGACCAAATGCTTGGAAAAGATCCAAAAGGATCAGGAATTGACGGACAAGAAGGTGGACAAGCTGAGTCAAGATCAGACTGCATTAAAACGAAAATGTGATGAAGGCAGTTGACTTGATCAACCGGATCTAAAAGGACTCTTTGCCACTCCAGTAAGCTATTTCCCTGCTGATGATGACAAAAAAGGGGGAGAAGAGTGCTACTAAGAAGAGTGTTGCTGAAGTTGGACAGGAAGAAGAACTAGAAAGAGAAAGACAAAGACAAAGAGCTAAGGTTGACAAGGAACTTGAAGAGTACTTTGAAAAGTTAAAAGAAAGACAGAGGAAGGCTAGAGCTGAGGACGAGGCCAATGATAGAAGAATGGTTATTTATGGTTCAAAGGTGGAAGGTGAGAAGGAAATAGAAAAAGAGATAGAAATACCAGAATCTGAGTCTGGTGGTGGTGAAAAGAAGTCTTCCCAAGCTGACCCTGTACAAGCTGTGTCATCTCAAGCTGACCCAGCTCCCAAAGAAAAACCTGTTGAATCCTCTTCAAGTGAATAGACTGCCACTCTTACTCAATTTATGATAAAGAAAAGGCCAACTGAAGCTGGGTCAAGTGGTGTGAAGATCTTAATTGATGAAGAAAAGGATTGGGAGCTTGCAATTAATTAGGCTCCAGAACTTGGGGTAACAGTTGAGATGGCATACAAAATGGTTAAAGAAGACAGACTGCAAAGAGAAAAGATAAGATTGACTTGATCAACCATGATCTAAAAGGACTCTTTGCCACTCCAGTAAGCTATTTCCCTGCTGATGATGACAAAAAAGGGGGAGAAGAGTGCTACTAAGAAGAGTGTTGCTGAAGTTGGACAGGAAGAAGAACTAGAAAGAGAAAGACAAAGACAAAGAGCTAAGGTTGACAAGGAACTTGAAGAGTACTTTGAAAAGTTAAAAGAAAGACAGAGGAAGGCTAGAGCTGAGGACGAGGCCAATGATAGAAGAATGGTTATTTATGGTTCAAAGGTGGAAGGTGAGAAGGAAATAGAAAAAGAGATAGAAATACCAGAATCTGAGTCTGGTGGTGGTGAAAAGATGGATGGAAATTTGAATGAAGAAGCTGGTGAGAAGAGTGATAATGTTGAGGGGGAGACCACTGAGGTTGTGATGAATGTTGTGGGAGATATAAGGAAGGAATTTGAGGTGGAAAAGGTTGTGAAAGTGGTGGTGAAAAGAAGGATGAAAATTTGAATGAAGAAGCTGGTGAGAAGAGTGATAATGTTGAGGGGGAGACCACTGAGGTTGTGATGAATGTTGTGGGAGATATAAGGAAGGAATTTGAGGTGGAAAAGGTTGTGAAAGTTGGTGAAAAGAAGTCTTCCCAAGCTGACCCTGTACAAGCTGTGTCATCTCAAGCTGACCCAGCTCCCAAAGAAAAACCTGTTGAATCCTCTTCAAGTGAATAGACTGCCACTCTTACTCAATTTATGATAAAGAAAAGGCCAACTGAAGCTGGGTCAAGTGGTGTGAAGATCTTAATTGATGAAGAAAAGGATTGGGAGCTTGCAATTAATTAGGCTCCAGAACTTGGGGTAACAGTTGAGATGGCATACAAAATGGTTAAAGAAGACAGACTGCAAAGAGAAAAGATGGCAGTGACTGAGTCAGATCCTGAGATTGCCAAGGCTGTTCAAGAACAATTAAATAAGGAAGATGAAGTAGATCTTGTAGCCATTGGATCTAAAAAGAAAGAAGGCAAAGGGACTGGCAAAGGCAAGAAGAAAGTGGTGGTTCACACTAAACCATCACAAATATGAAGGGGTATGGCCTAATTTACCTGTAATATATTTGGAAGAAGAAAGAAGAAATTAAAACCTAAAAGGTCGAGAGCTTTACCAAGAGATTGTCTCGACTGGATCGGAAGGAAGTGGGACGAAAGGCTGTCGAGAATCACACCTTGGGAATGTTTCTGATCGAGAGCAATTCCTAGAAATAGCCTAGACCTATATATATATATATATAATATATTTGTGACGAGAGCTCACATATTATATATATATATATATATATATTATATATATATATATTATATATATATATTATATATATATATTATATGTATAATGTTGTATATATATAAATATATATATACATAATATATATATATATATATATATATAAATATATATTTGTGACGAGAGCTCAAACCAAGAGAGAGAGGGACGAGAGTGAAAGGGAGAAGGAAGGGAGTAGAGAGAAGGAAGGCAGTAGAGAGAAGGAAGAAAGCTAAAGGAAGGAAGGAAGGAATCGAGACCTTGAGCTATGGGCTGTGGGGCCCACTGATGAGAGTCCAATGAGCTTGGGTCCCAGCCAAGAGACTAGAGAGAGAAGAGAAGGGAGCTCATTGAATATCTCACATTTATGTGTCTATGGATCGAGAGGCATGCTTCCTTGAGGGAAGCAGCTGAAAGTTATTATAAATATATATTTGTATATATCCCTCCTTGACCTAGCAAAGGATGAGGCCGGAAGGAATTAATGGGCTTTAGGCCCAATACGCAACAAAAGATCCTCGAGAATGTCCAGAAGGGAGAATGAACGAGAATGGATCTTAGTGGGAACTCTCGTCAAGAATGGCTTCAGTCGAGAGTTACTCCTGGATTGGGCTCTTGGTCGAGAGTTATGTACATATGTATATATATAGGGAAAAGATAAAATGAGTCCAGCTTATTTTGAGTCCAATTTGAGTCCATTGATTTTCTTCCATCTCCTCAAATTCCAACCACCTCCTACCACCACCACCATCATCTCCGACCACCACCATGATTTTCCGGCGACGGCGACCACCGCCACCACGACTTACACATGTGTAAGTTACATGGACCCTTTTTGGACTCAAATTAAGCTGGACTCAATTTATCCCACCCCTATATATATATAATATATATATATATGAACGAGAATTAGTCTTGAAGGTTTTCTCCTAATATGTCAACATTTATGCATATATTTTTATATGTTTAACTTTAATATATGAAAACATACATATATTAAATATGACAAGGTCTAGCCGAGCCCTTCTTGAGGCCATTTCACGATAAAGATTATCCAGAGTAACAAAGTGGCGTATGTTAATATGGATATGTCCATTACTCACATTACACTCGTCACATCAAGATTAGAATTTAGCAATCATTCTCTCGAAGGTTCTATTCCCCTCGTACTGACATTTTGGATTCAAAGGCAGGCCCATATCTGGCAAGGCTCAAAATACGATGTTGCCCTAATTGGTGTTCTATAAATACCCCAATCATTATTGAGGCAAACATTCATTCAACATTCATTCATTACATTTTCAGACACATATTTAATTCTCTCTCAATCAATCATCATCAAAATCATCAAACATTCAATATCCTCCAGAGATCGATACATCTCTCTGGGAAAACCATTATTCACCTTAGATTCGCGAAGAATTTAGTAGGTTTGCACTACATAGTAGGAGATTATAATGGTTTTCATGGTTAAATCCCTTTTGTGATTGAGCCCAACATTCAATGCTCAAACATTGGCGCCATCCGTGGTTTTACTGATTACTGGACGGTTTTTTGTTATTTCAAAGCAAAAATCTTCATATTTGTTCTTGTTTGTTCTTTAGTTTCATATGGCTGAAGAATCCACTCCAATTTCCCAGGTAGTTTCTTCTGGGTTGGGGATAAACATTGATGGAGGAGAATCTCCAGTGATAAATCTGGAAAATTCTGATGATGGCTTTCAAAGAAATTCAAATGAAAAATTTCCTGAATTTGGTCCTGGATCTGGTGAAGTAATGACAAATGCAACTAATGTTGTTTCTGGGGGTGGATCTAGGTTGCCACCCAAGGTAAGCTTTGCATCTAACCTGGGGTCTAGTAGTATGAGTGTGGGACCACTTTTTTCCACATCCTCGCCTTCTATATCTCCCTCTATGTCTTTGTTCTCAACACCCCCAACCCACTCATCTTCTATCAATGCACTATCTTCTGGTCCAAATAAGGGCATAATGTAACACCCCAACTACGGCGGAACAATGAGATGTACAGAAAGTCGAGTATTCAAAATGAAGGATAATAGATAACATTCACCATAGCTTTATTTGATAAAAACAATTTTACAATGCACAAGCATGTGAACCAATTCCCAAGTACAATACGTCTACCATACTTGGATATTGAGTCCACGAAACAAATAACAAATACATAAGATGATATACTACAATGATCAAGGCGGATTCCATTGCCCATCACAAGGTTTGATCTTTGACTCCAAAGTGCAATGCAAACAAACATGAAGCATATAATTCCTCAAAGCTTATGCTAATTCCTGAAAAGCATGAAGAAAAAGTGTCAACTACGAAAACGTAGTTGGTGAGTGCATAGGTTTGCAAGTAAATCTCGTTACATATCCATTTCAAAACAAACTTAGAAAATATATTATTTCATATCAATTCACCCAAACCAAATGACCGACAAAATTTCCATATCAAACTATCAAGTTTTCCGTATACCATATTGTCATTCCAAAGCATTGAAAATCCATGGTTAATTATAAAGCTCTCATTTGTCAAAAGCATTGTGAGAGAAAAATATATCTATCGAATAATCATATATCACACCCAAAACCATTCGGTCATCAATAATTTCGATATCGCCAATTCAACAACTTTCAAGATTTCATATAAGGTCCAATACCCAAACCGTATGTTCAATCCATAATATCCAACCATAAATAATATCAATACCACTTGGTCAATGGTAAGACTACCATGACATAATTTGATGAGATTGTCTTGAGCCACTACTAAGACCATTTCCTGTCCCAACCAACATAATATTTCATTTCATAGCACAAGCTGTCAATCAAGTGCAATTAATAAAGAAGGGGATCGTGCCATGGAGACGACCACCTAATATAAAGTAGATTAGAGCACCGCTCGGGTCGGACTGGCAATGAAAGTGGCCACAAAGGCAACCAACATTCCACCGTTACCTATTTTAGTGGGTGAGTGGACGACTCCTAGTTGCGCAACCCTCTAACTACAGGCCTCCCCTTTCGGAGTTAATAGTAGTGTACCGAAGTGTTACAGTTTGACAGAACTCAAGCTCATCATATAACTTATAACACATTGAACATACAATATATCCCATTTCATAATCATTCTTTCAAGAATCATTCATATATATAAAGCAATTTTATTTATCATGCTTTTCACCCCGAAAGTAAAATACATAAAAGAGTTTGAAAGGGGGCTATGACTCACCTTGATATGCCGCATATTATATTCACTTATCCAAAATGGGTACTTCCCATCTATCGCTTCCTTGATCATGTATTCCTTATGGTCCTTAATCACCTTTCAATGCCAAGACTATCCCTACGATAGGACTAATATACGTAAGTTCCTATCTTAAGCCATCACTTAGAAATGCCACTTTCATTATGTTGTCATCAATTATGGGATCCAAGTGTATTGCTAGTATTCGCATCTTTTTGGTTGTAAAGATTGATGGTGCAAAAGGTCACTTTCATTATACATGTAGTTATAAGTTGTTAGAATTTCGGTAACTTGCCTTCATTTGTGGTTTCGTTTGGCATCTTAGGTTATCATATGATAATGCCATATTAAGTTATATTATCCTTATTCATCATTTGATGTGTAACCGATTTTAGCACGAATTAGCATTTGTGATATCAATTTATAGTTTGGTTAACGTAATTACTTATGTCCATTCTACTTAATCATCCTTTTTGTGTTACTTCGATTACGCTTATCTTTTACTCACATACTCTTCAATATGTCTTATGATTATTCGGGTTTATGAAATTCGCTTAGGTGTTATGGGCCATCACCAATTGGGCCTAAGTGTTATGGGCTTTTAAGTGACTTGAGCTTAATTTAGTTATTGGGCTTGACCTTATTTGGGTTATGTGCTTAATGAGTTATATTGGTTATTGGGCTATATGGTTTATTGGGCCAGTGGGCCTACTGATTTATGGTTCAAATGGGTTTATTATTTGGGCCGGGTTAGCCCATTATGGTCCTTAGTGTATCTTTTAGCCCATTACACAAATTATTGGTTTACTTCAAAATTTTCTGTTTTTACTTCACATTTTTGTGAAATGTTGGCTACTGTTTTGGGGTTAAACCGAATTATTTGGACCCTCCTGATTTTTATACCATAACCTATATGTGTCCACTTATTTTGTAAATTTTGGCTTAATTTATAAAGAATGTTTACTACCTCTAAATATTTTTCCAAGTGGAAGTGGTCAAAACAGTCACTGTTTTGCATACTCGAAAGTTTTATAAAAGTTCTTTGGGTTTTGTTCTTAATAAAAATTCCACGATTTTATTTTAAGTTTAGGACACATTGGACTTACTTTACACCAAGTATGGCCTCCTGGAACCTTATGATTAGGAGATAAAAATTGTCAAAGTTGATAAAATATTCAGACAAAAATGCAGTTTTGACCCGTTTTAGTAGAAAAATCATATCTTTTGTTTGGTTCAGTATTTTTGAGTAATTCCAGTTGGTGGTTAAACTTAACTCGTTTATCTACAACTTTTATTTTGAAAGTTTTGCTTCAATCGGCACTCACATGTTCAGTTTATCCGTTCAAAGACAGAAGAATGATTCTGTCAGAAAGTGTTTTGGTTAACACAACCC
>CM067170.1:9410962-9450962 GCA_034093135.1 Erigeron breviscapus | reverse complement strand
AATTATTTTTCACTCAAATTCATCTTGTTTTAGCTTACCTCCCTACGACCGTTGACCTTGAGGGGATACCCTTCACAACTCCCCGTGCTTCTAAACTCGGGTGTTGAGCGTATATCGCTTTCTCTTGGCTTAGTTGATATGTTCTACTAATAGCTTGTCTTTCGATAGAGGTTTTCCAATTGATATTCAGAGAATAACGTGTGGAGTGCCATAAGGATGAACGCTACCGGAACTACATCTAGTAAATGGTGTCAATGCCTTCACTTCATTTGTTTGAGTCAAATGACGTTTCTTCACTTCATATTCTACTCCAAATCATCTTCAATGATGCTAGTGAATAACTCTTCTTGAAAGATAAAGTATAATCTTGCACTTCATACTCCTTGTTCGAGTATCTACCTTTGCTGTGATTACCCCCTTAACATTTTTCCTCTAGAAAAATGTAAGGGATTTCCTACTTTCACTTTATCTCACCATCCTTGACGATCTTCAATTCGCCAAATTCCTGATTCCTTCATGTAGCAAATATCCATTTGCTCGGTGTTTTGAAAAAGAAAAGGATAGCTCAGAATCCTTTTTGTTACTCTTCCATCTTGAGGGTTACTCGACACATCCTAATTATCTTATTGTCCTTGGTTTTCTTCTTCTAACTACTTTCGTCTTCCAACATTGCTAGTGATCTCCCCCAAGTTCTAGGGAAGTCTTATATTTATCCAAAGGTGACCTTCATGTCACACGACCTTCCTTTCGTCGGCCGCTTAATTTTTCCTTTTGGTCGATCAACATAGATAGGGAAGACCTTCAATTCTTTCTCCAAGTTAAAGCTTAGTATACTCTTCGCTTGTCTTCCATGTACTTTGACTTACACACCACATATCTTCTCCGCCCTACTTTATGTACATGATCCAATAACATCTTCTATGCTATATAGTTATCCCAAGTATTTCACTTATGGACGACCGATGTCTCACGTCTTTCGTATCCCTTGATGTCGCAGCAAGGGCAGGGTTCTAGTTACTCGGTTTTGCCATTGCGGAGTGTTACGTATGTGAGTGGTGTGTTGTTAGGGTACTAACCTTTGAAGAGAAACGGTGATGATCATTACTTTGAATAATCAAGAATATAGAGTTTGGTTCGAATGAATGAAATAGGAAATATAAAACGAAAGAATCATTAAGGCTCGAATCAGACTCCTTGCGCGGTTTAAAGAAATCACTTCTATGTCTTTCGTTGCTCAATGGACTCTAACTTTCGATGACGTCAATATATGTCACACCGGCTTGGATAGTATGGATAACTGGTCGTGTGCGCGTGTTAGAATAGAGATATCGCACCAAATCTCGGAGCTACAATCCCCAGAATGTGTCGTCTAGAATGTATATCGTAATGTGTTCTACCAGCGTCGTCGAATCGTAATTTGGCTTTAATACCACTCGCCCTTCACAAGTCTCCAACTTCATCTGACGTTTCCATATGTTTCGCACCATCTCAGATCGAATACAAAGGTTATGCGTAGTATCTAAGGGGATAGAGTCGCGTCATATCTTGGGACTACAATTCTCAGAGTATATCGTCCAACGTTCGTGGGAAGATGCTCCACCGATGATATCGCGTTGTCGTATGTCCATAATGAATAGCGGTGTCATAAGAAATATGATGATGGATAATTTTCAAAAGAGCACAAGTGAACGAATGACGAGGGGTATTTAATGACAACTTTCATACTTAGGAAATTTCTAATTTATAATGGATTTCTCAGAGACAATCACTAGTTCCCAAGCGGTCAAATCTCATCACGTAATATATATCTCAGTAGTAAGGACTAACCACATTATAATCATATCTAGCAGGTGCCAGTTCTCAATAGTCAAATCTTAGAGCATAATAATTATCTCAATAATAAGGCACAACTATATAATCATTAAATCGTTCATGCACTAGCCCTCAATTAGTTCAATCTTAGGGCGCAATAACTATCTTAGTAGTAAGGCATGACTACATAATCGTCGCAATATTCACGCGCTAGTTTCAAATAGCTCAAACTTAGAGAGTAAAGGCTCTTATATCCATATCGTCCATGAAATTTCATATCAACTCGTCATGCCTATATTTTCTTTCTAAATCGATCATAAATAATCAACGTCATTACTCAATAATTTGAACAAGTCATACCCCAAAATGATTTCGTGCCTTATAATAATCTCATTATTTTAAAGTGCATATGCTACTTAAAGTTCAACATCATAAATCGTGAAGCTTTTACGCATGCATTTATCTCTCATAACTTCCACATTACACATTCCAAACTTTCACATTGCATATTATAAGCTTTCACATTGCAATCAAATCATGCCCAAAATTCACATGTTATAGCATAGAGTAGCATGTATCAGCGAATGCCTTTCAATCTTATTTTCATTTCACTTCTAATGTGCAAAAAGGGAATTCTATTAAGGGCTTCGTAACTTCGAGACATCTAAAATTAATCCTTATATCAAACTAGCATAATCCTCTAGTAAGGCAAGTCTCGAATTCCTATATGCTTAGGTGAATGTCTAAATGCAACACGTATTCTCATTAAAACGAGTTTAATAAAGATCTTTTTTTTTTTTTGAAAAGGAATCCTTTTGAACATAAGTCTAAGTGGCCGTTTGAGTTTTACATGGTGCTCTCATAATTAAACGTAGTTCATGACCTACGTTTAATTAGGGTCCTACCATGTAAAGCTCAAACTAGTCCGCTTAACCTTATGCTCGACTCGACTATAAAAATTCGTTTTGAAAAGTGGCTATAGTTTTGGAATTCCCGGAGGAACCCCAATGTTCTCTATAACCTTAGGCTCTGATACCATTTTCTGTAACACCCCAACTACGGCGGAACAATGAGATGTACAGAAAGTCGAGTATTCAAAATGAAGGATAATAGATAACATTCACCATAGCTTTATTTGATAAAAACAATTTTACAATGCACAAGCATGTGAACCAATTCCCAAGTACAATACGTCTACCATACTTGGATATTGAGTCCACGAAACAAATAACAAATACATGAGATGATATACTACAATGATCAAGGCGGATTCCATTGCCCATCACAAGGTTTGATCTTTGACTCCAAAGTGCAATGCAAACAAACATGAAGCATATAATTCCTCAAAGCTTATGCTAATTCCTGAAAAGCATGAAGAAAAAGTGTCAACTACGAAAACGTAGTTGGTAAGTGCATAGGTTTGCAAGTAAATCTCGTTACATATCCATTTCAAAACAAACTTAGAAAATATATTATTTCATATCAATTCACCCAAACCAAATGACCGACAAAATTTCCATATCAAACTATCAAGTTTTCCGTATACCATATTGTCATTCCAAAGCATTGAAAATCCATGGTTAATTATAAAGCTCTCATTTGTCAAAAGCATTGTGAGAGAAAAATATATCTATCGAATAATCATATATCACACCCAAAACCATTCGGTCATCAATAATTTCGATATCGCCAATTCAACAACTTTCAAGATTTCATATAAGGTCCAATACCCAAACCGTATGTTCAATCCATAATATCCAACCATAAATAATATCAATACCACTTGGTCAATGGTAAGACTACCATGACATAATTTGATGAGATTGTCTTGAGCCACTACTAAGACCATTTCCTGTCCCAACCAACATAATATTTCATTTCATAGCACAAGCTGTCAATCAAGTGCAATTTATAAAGAAGGGGATCGTGCCATGGAGACGACCGCCTAATATAAAGTAGATTAGAGCACCGCTCGGGTCGGACTGGCAATGAAAGTGGCTACAAAGGCAACCAACATTCCACCGTTACCTATTTTAGTGGGTGAGTGGACGACTCCTAGTTGCGCAACCCTCTAACTACAGGCCTCCCCTTTCAGAGTTAATAGTAGTGTACCGAAGTGATACAGTTTGACAGAACTCAAGCTCATCATATAACTTATAACACATTGAACATACAATATATCCCATTTCATAATCGTTTTTTCAAGAATCATTCATATATATAAAGCAATTTTATTTATCATGCTTTTCACCCCGAAAGTAAAACACATAAAAGAGTTTGAAAGGGGGCTATGACTCACCTTGATATGCCGCATATTATATTCACTTATCCAAAATGGGTACTTCCCATCTATCGCTTCCTTGATCATGTATTCCTTATGGTCCTTAATCACCTTTCAATGCCAAGACTATCCCTACGATAGGACTAATATACGTAAGTTCCTATCTTAAGCCATCACTTAGAAATGCCACTTTCATTATGTTATCATCAATTATGGGATCCAAGTGTATTGCTAGTATTCGCATCTTTTTGGTTGTAAAGATTGATGGTGAAAAGGTCACTTTCATTATACATGTAGTTATAAGTTGTTAGAATTTCGGTAACTTTCCTTCATTTGTGGTTTCGTTTGGCATCTTAGGTTATCATATGATAATGCCATATTAAGTTATATTATCCTTATTCATCATTTGATGTGTAACCGATTTTAGCACGAATTGGCATTTGTGATATCAATTTATAGTTTGGTTAACGTAATTACTTATGTCCATTCTACTTAATCATCCTTTTTGTGTTACTTCGATTACGCTTATCTTTTACTCACATACTCTTCAATATGTCTTATGATTATTCGGGTTTATGAAATTCGCTTAGGTGTTATGGGCCATCACCAATTGGGCCTAAGTGTTATGGGCTTTTAAGTGACTTGGGCTTAATTTAGTTATTGGGCTTGACCTTATTTGGGTTATGTGCTTAATGAGTTATATTGGTTATTGGGCTATATGGTTTATTGGGCCCAGTGGGCCTACTGATTTATGGTTCAAATGGGTTTATTATTTGGGCCGGGTTAGCCCATTATGGTCCTTAGTGTATCTTTTAGCCCATTACACAAATTATTGGTTTACTTCAGAATTTTCTGTTTTTACTTCACATTTTTGTGAAATGTTGGCTACTGTTTTGGGGTTAAACCGAATTATTTGGAACCTCCTGATTTTTATACAATAACCTATATGTGTCCACTTATTTTGTGAATTTTGGCTTAATTTATAAAGAATGTTTACTACCTCTAAATATTTTTCCAAGTGGAAGTGGTCAAAACAGTCACTGTTTTGCATACTCGAAAGTTTTATAAAAGTTCTTTGGGTTTTGTTCTTAATAAAAATTCCACGATTTTATTTTACGTTTAGGACACATTGGACTTACTTTACACCAAGTATGGCCTCCTGGAACCTTATGGATTAGGAGATAAAAATTGTCAAAGTTGATAAAATATTCAGACAAAAATGCAGTTTTGACCAGTTTTAGTAGACAAATCATATCTTTTGTTTGGTTCAGTATTTTTGAGTGATTCCAGTTGGTGGTTAAACTTAACTCGTTTATCTACAACTTTTATTTTGAAAGTTTTGCTTCAATCGGCACTCACATGTTCAGTTTATCCGTTCAAAGACAGAAGAATGATTCTGTCAGAAAGTGTTTTGGTTAACACAACCCACCAATGGTGTTGGTTGCTTGATTTAGCCTCTAAATTACTACTAATCAAGATTATCACTTTATTTTGTATCTATTAACATCAATTTACAGATTATTATCAATTTCAAAATCATCAATCATCATCCAAAGATCCATCTCATAATCCAACAAAAGATCCAACTTTCTTAAATCTAACATACTTGCATTCAAATCAACACTTTTTAATACAAACTTTCATAGATCTCACATCCAACAATATAAAAACACTTTTTAATGAAAAATCTCAGAAATATATTCTTCAAAATATACAAAACATATAGATCTATCAAAAGGAAAATCACTTTAAAAGCTACTAATCTATAACAACACTTTTGGGTCTTAAACTTGTTGAATCCTTGGATCTTTCTCATGGATTCGACATGCATGTGCATGAGGAGAAAGATCCTATCAACTTTGCCCTCATCAAGTGTGTATTACAAAGAAAACAAGAAGAAAACATAAACTTTTGATAAAACTTTTGAATATAAACAAGAACAAGATTAGATCTAGTAAAAAGGATGAAGATTTATACCCTCTTGAGCTCGGTTTTGATGGTGAAAAATGGGCAGAATTTTCGGACCTATTTAAGCTTCAAATAACCCTTCTTTCAAGCCTTAAACAACCCTTAATCTATCCTTGTATTAACCCTTGTTTAAACCTAAGAGTACCTTATTATTATTGTTGATTAAACTTGAGTTTTGATTTGGTTTCTCCTTGTGTTTGGCCGAAAATAAGAAGAAGAAAAGGAGGAGGAGGAGAGTTTCTTGAGAGGAGAAAAAGCTTGTGTGTGAAGAGTGTGTGAGTTTTGTGAGTTACAAGAAGGATGGGAAGAGTGTAAGTTTGAAATGTGTAAGTGTGTGTGTGGGGTTAGGGGGACGGCCAAAGGGGGTAATTGAAGGGATTTCTCTTTTTTTTTTTATTTTATAAGTGTATAAGTGTATATGTATGTATGTATATTTGGGTGGGTATTTGTTTTGTAAGAGTAATATATGTTTATTTGTAAGTATAATTAGTTGTTTTGTGTCCAAGAGTATATATATGTATATGTATGTCGTGTGTATATGTATGTATATACATACTTTTGTGTTTTTAATTTAGCTACTTAAGTCATTTTATGTACATTTTGTATTTGTATTAGACATATATATACTTATTATTATTCAAGCACTTTTATGTGCATATTGGTTTATCAATATATTTTTGAGATAGTCATTTTATTTTCATGACCATATATACTTTAATTGGCATGATTAATTAAATTGTTGGACATTTTGTAAGATTTATTGACTTTGTCACAAGTTGTGAGTCTTACATTATTATTTATATAACTTGAGTTCTTGAAATGAAGTTTTTGGTTTATTGACATTTCATCAAGTTCAATTAGAACTAGTTTATAGATTGGGATTGTCTTGAATGATTATTGTTATTGTTTATGGCATTTCTAAGATAGCTAGTCATTTACGGTATTTCATTGAACTAGAGGGCAATTATCACTATGCCTTAAATGTCTAGAAGGTCAATTCTCTTAATAAACCTCTAGGGATAATTGTCTAGACAAGTCAAGTAAATTATCCTAGTCGGGATTTTGAGGGTTGTTACACATAATACTTCCACCATGGCTAACATGGCTAGTTCTTCCTTGACTTCCACCATGGCTGGCATGGCTAATTCTTTCTTGGCGGGAGGTTAAGCCAGTTCCTCTCAATCTGTAACCATCCAAGAAAGTCATTTGTTGGAGTTGATAAAATTAGCTGCCAAAGGCACTCAGCAGGTACAAACACCACCCCCTCCTCCAACCGATTGGTTTTCTCAACTCTCTGCTGCATTAAGGCCAGCTCCACCTCAACCGGCCCCACAACCTCCCCCACAACCTACAGGCATGGAGTCCATAATGAAGTTGTTGGTGGACGAGATGAAAAAGCAAAAGCCAGTCGAGCCTGCTCCTGAACCGGTCAACCCGGCAAAAGAGTTGTTAAAAATGTTAAAGATAGCATCGGGGGAGGAAGCTGATGAGCAAGCGAGAGTAGACAAGGTGCCAAAGTTGGCTACGAAGTCAAGGTTTTGCGATTGGGTGGCAAACTATGCTTTCCTGGATGGTCAGAAGGTTCATACCATTGTTGGTACTTATGATGGTACTAGGGATCTGGAAGATCATCTAGCAATCTATGATCAAGCTGTGCTAACAGAAAAGTGGGTGGATCCCGTGGCTTGCCATTTGTTCCCGGGCACCTTACAAGGTTATGCCTTAGAGTGGTTTACTAAACTTCAGATAAAAGCATCAAAGACTATGCAGATTTGAAAGAGAAGTTTATAGCTCAGTTTGTCCAACAGAAGAAACGTCAAAGAAGTCATTTGGAAGCTCACCTAATAAGACAAAAAGAAAGTGAGCCACTAAGGGATTTCATTGCAAGATATACTGAAGAATGCCAGAAGATACCTGGGCTCCCGGAAAGTCAGCAAATCTAGGGTTTCACTTTGGCATTGCTCCCTGGCCAACTCCAAGATGATTTAAGCAAGAGAATTCCATTAACATTTCAAGAAGCTATTAATACAGCATATGACTTCATTCGGTCCAAGGAAACAGCCCTCCTTGTGAAGGGAGTGGTGAGGAAAGATATGCCTGGAGGAGGTCCGGGGGCAGCAGGAGGCTCAAGTGGCAACAGATATGACATTAGAAGAAATGATAAAAGGTTTGACCATGATAGAAGGTTTGACCACATCGTGACAACAAAAGAAGAGAGGAAAGGAGAGATGATAGAAGAGATGACAGAAGAAAGAAGGAATGGTCCATTTGACAGAACAGTTAACCTGATAAAATCCCCAAGAGAAATCCTCAAGACAGAAAGGGTTGGTGAAACTTTTAAACCTCCACGTCCTATGATACACAGGACTGGAAAGAAAGATATGTCTAAATATTGTGAATTCCATGAAGATCATGGTCATGAAACAAATGCTTGTAGGGAACTCCAAATAGAAATAAAGAGAGCTCTAGACGAGGGAAAGTTAGAACACTTGGTCCCTGGAGCAAAGCAAGGAAAAAGAGCTGCCCAAGCTAAGAAAACTTACACTTGGCAAAAGAAGGATGGGAGGAATGATAGACCACCACCTCCGGATGGCCATGTGTACATGATCAGAGGAAAACATAAGTATGAAAAAAGAAAGGCAGAAGTTCTTGAACCATGGAGGATGGTTTCAATCTCCTTTCCACCGGTAAAAGTTGTTTCTTCTGATCCGGTGGTGATACAAGCCAGAGTAGCAAACTTTGAAGTCGGGAAGGTGTACTTAGACAATGGAAGCTCATCAGATATAATGTATGACCATTGTTTCCAAAAGCTTCCCCAAAGAATCAGAGATCTCAAGCGTCCATCAATGACGCAACTTGTTAGTTTTATGGAAGAGTCCAACAGGCCAGTGGAGGAGATTACTATGGAGGTCATGATGGGAGAATACCCTTTCCATAGAATTGAACTTATTGATTTCATGATAATAAGGGCCCCATCCGCGTATAATGTTATATTGGGCAGACCCTCAATGCAAAAATTTGGAGCTATTCCCTCAACCATTCATGGAATGGTAAAGTTTCCCACTCCTTCAGGTGTAGCCACCATTCGTGGACGTATGACTTGGCCAGAAGAATGTAAGCAAGTGGAAGAAACTTTGCCAAAGAAGAAAGAGAAAGTGCAAGAAAGCCAAGGGCAAGACGGCCCTGAAGAGAAAGTGATAATAAACAAGAAGTTTCCCGACCAACCCGTGATCATAGGGTCACAGCTCCCAAGAAAAACCAAGGAAGATTTGATAAACTTGTTGAAAAGCAATTTAGACATCTTTGCTTGGCAAACTTCAGATATGACCGGAGTCCCAAGAGAGTTTGCGGAACATGCATTAAATGCCAACCCCAACATCTTACCAATAAGACAGAAAAAGAGGGGAATGTCTCAAGATAGGAGCAAGTCTGCAATTGAGCAAGTCAACCAAATGGTTGAAGCTGGGATATTAAGAGAAGTAAAATACCAGACTTGGGTAGCCAACCCAGTCATGGTAAAGAAGCCAGATGGTTCCTGGAGGCTTTGTGTAGATTTCAAGGACATCAACAAAGCTTGCCCAAAGGATAACTATCCTCTCCCAGAGATTGATTGGAAGGTAGAATCTCTTGACGGGTTTAGACTAAAGTGTTTCTTGGATGCTTACAAGGGGTATCATCAAATTTCAATGAAGAAGATGGATGAAGACAAGACAGCTTTTCACACCGATCAAGGAATTTATTGTTTCAAGAAAATGCCTTTCGGTTTAAAAAATGCTGGAGCCACTTATCAGCGTTTGATAGACAAAGCTTTTAAGGATCAGGTTGGAAGAAATGTAGAGGCATATGTGGATGATATTGTCATAAAAAGTCATGCTGAGGAAATGATGTTAGCAGACGTACAAGAAACCTTTGACACTTTAAGAAGCATCAACATGAAATTAAACCCATCAAAGTGCAGCTTTGGGATGGAAGAAGGAAAGTTCCTTGGGCATATAGTCACTCCAAAGGGAATTAAGGCAAATCCCAAGAAAATTCAAGCAGTGATAGACATGCCATCCCCCAGAACCAAGAAACAAGTACAAAGTCTCAATGGAAAGTTGGCTGCCTTAGCAAGATTTCTTTCCAAGTCTGCAGAAAGATCTTTGCCTTTCTTCAGGACCCTGAAGGGATGCTTAAGAAAACAAGACTTCTCATGGTCAGAAGAGGCAGAAGGAGCATTCCAACACATGAAGAAATTCCTTGCTGATCTCCCAACTCTCACGGCTCCAATAGCAGGTGAAACACTTACTCTTTACCTTGCTGCTTCTAAAGAATGTGTCTCTGCAGTGTTACTTGCAGAAAGAAGCAATGGCCAAATGCCAATATACTTTGTGAGCAGAGCCTTAAAAGGCCCCGAAATAAATTATCCATGTTTGGAAAAATTGGCTCTTGCCTTGGTCCACGCGGCCAGACGCCTAAGGCGATACTTTCAAGGTCACCCGATCCGGGTTCTGACCGACAAACCAATAAGGCAAGTATTGGCCAAGCCCGAAGTATCTGGTAGATTAGCCAAATGGGCTATTGAACTTGGGGAGCATGAAATAAGCTTTCACCCAAGGACGTCTATAAAAGGTCAAATCTTGGCTGACTTCTTGGCAGAAACTGACTCCTCAGATATTTCAGGAAGGGAAGTGGAAGCATCTCAACAAGAGAAAAGCCCAAAGTGGACCCTCTTCACTGATGGGGCATCAAATCAAGAAGGATCGGGAGCAGGTCTCATCTTAATTGATCCTGAAGAAAGGGAATACATTTATGATTTACGATTCAACTTCCCGGAATCAAATAATGAAGTAGAGTATGAAGCTCTCCTTGCTGGACTAAGGATGGAAAAAAAGATGGGAGTAAAGAAGATTCAAGTGTTTGTGGATTCCCAGTTGGTGGCAAACCAGATCAATGGAACATTTGAGGCAAACCAAGCTTCAATGCAACTTTACTTAGAAGAAACAAGGAAGCTTATTGGAGAATTTGAATCCTTCGATATAGAGCAAGTTCCAAGAAGCCAAAATAAGAAAGCAGATGCCTTGAGCAAGTTAGCTTCTTTAACTTTTGCTCACCTCACTAAGGAAGTCTTGGTTGAAGTTTTACAAGAGAAGTCAATTATGAAAGGGAGTGAAGTGTCTCAAGTTGAAGAAGAAGAAGAAGATTGTTAGATGTAATATTTTTATTTCTCAATATATGCAAAGTATTTGTACAAATTCTGTGTTCTTGTTAAAACTTCATATCAGATTGAAAAGAACCCAAAAGATTCAAAGGGTCACAAGTTGTTAGTCATATTTTACTTTGATTCTTTATAAGCTGATAGTTAGAAGTGTAGTTGGGTTTTGTCATCATCAAATAGGGGGAGATTGTTGAGTCCCAATGACCATTGTAAATTTGGTGATGACAAATCTGACCTTAAACACTTAGTAATCTTTTGGTTCTTGTAATCTGATCTGGGTCAGACTAAGCTGACACAGCTTGCGATCTGTCTCTGACCCAGATCATGCTTCATACTTTGTAATTGTAAAACTTATGGAAGCAAGTGTTGTTCGAGCTGCATCAACAATGTTATAGCATTCAATCCAAGTCGAAGAGGATGATTGAAAATAGAAGACCAAGCTGGTAGTGGAAGACAACTTGGGATTAGCAGTCAGCTTGGAAACACTTAGGCAGATTGGTGCTTTGACAAACAGCCCAATCTGTGTCTAACAATCAAGTGAAGATAACAACCTGGATTGAAGATAAGGACAAATGACGTGACTAGGAAGGTTCCTAGGATCTAGGTTGGTGGTTGTATTTACATATGCGTGTCCATACTCTTATTGGATGATGAAGAATGTGCAGCTGTACGTGGGGGACCACAAGTACCATGAAAGGCACGATCAAATATTCCTTTGTCATCTAGTGAAAGAAGAATACGTGGCTTCATTGGATACCAAGAGAAGAAGGGCTTTCGCCTATAAAAGTCTCATTCCTTGATTGCATATGTGTGGCATTCCTGAGAATCATTCTTCACACAAGTTTCTCTGCTCTTACACACAGCTTAGTCTGTTTGAGATCAGCTTGGGCTGATTCTCTTGAGCTAGAACTTATTGATTGTTGTTTGTCATTTCAAGGGTTGTTTAGATATCTATAGGCTATCTTTATTCCGCAACAACCCTGTAATTCTTTGTATAAATTATTTCTTAATAAAGGATTACATTGAAAACCACAATCTGTGTTCAAGAATGTTGTCTTTACTTACTGCTTTACTGTTTTAATGATTCGTGTTCTTTGCTTGCTAAACATATAAACTGAGTCTTTAAAACGTTTATTTTAAAGTTTGTAAAGTTCGAGGAAAGTTGTATTCACCCCCCCCTTCTACAACTGTTCTGTGTACAATATACTTTGGTATATTGATACACCTTGGGACGTATCACAAACAATGCTGTTTAATAAATTCAAATACAACAAAAATAAAGACATAAGATTGAATAACACGATAAACAATCTCTCCATCTATATCTTCGTCTCCGTTTGAATTTTGATGAGTTGTTGACGTGTAAGTGTACTCTGCTTCCATTTTAAGCTTGAGCTTTCTCCATTCCGGACTGGATAGATTCAATTTTCATACACTTTGGAGATCCTTTATCTTAGCGGTTGACACACATCCAGCTAAGATAAATAATTCTGCGAACACATCATCAAACTCATGAGATCCATACAACACATGTATTCATCTCAATGGTAAATAATTGAACTTGAAAACACTTAAACTGATATATAACAGATAATTAATGGTTGATTCTCCCAATTAAGATTAGAATCAAAGCCTTTATCATGTTAGCTCACACATTAAGTATGTTCGATTCAATTATTCAAAGTAAATTGCAAATCAAAATATCTGTCAAATACATCAACTCAGTGACTCCGTTTGACCTATCTTGACTGAAACCTTAAGTATTTCACAAAGAACACAACTAACTCCCCCTGGAAACCAGATACCCTAAATAACATTGTCTCTCGTGCAATAGAACCCTTTTATTATTAGCAAGAACCTTACGGAGCATAAAGTTACAAAATCGATCACAGTAATTTTAGATCAAAATTACTCTAACAAATCTTGTAATAGTCATGCTTAATACTGTACTTGCGATATACCTTATGAAGCATAAAGTTAAAAAATCGATCACAATAATTTTAGAATCAAAATTACTCTAACCCATCTTAAAATAGTCATGCTTAATCCGGTATATTTGAGTTGATTCTAGAAGGACTAATTACTACAGAAGAGATCGGATATAGCAAATGAGTAAACTTAAATGCCATATGTTTTCTTCATTTCTCTTGCAGTAACGACTCCCCCTTAAATCATTATTGGTACACTGAGTAGTTTTAGAAGGACTAATTACTACAGAAGAGATCGGATGTAGCAAATGAGTAAACTTAAATGCCACATGTTTTCTTCATTTCTCTTGCAGTAACGACTCCCCCTTAAACCATTATTTTATTTTTGTGTTGCATTTTCTGAATAAATGATGGTTCTTGAGAGATGGTGACTAAGGGTTTCTCATTCCAGTCAACTGGACTAGCAACTCGAAACGCGATCGATCAAAGGCCTTAGTGTAACCATCATAAATAAATCAACTTTGCATATTCATCATAGGATAACAACCATTATATGAATAATCATGTTATCGCAAATGATTTATTAACAAGCATAAAATAAAGTAGCACTTTATATATACTCGTTTTTCCCAAATACGTTCCTTTATAAACAAATTATAAATAACATACATAGGACTTGCACAATGATTTATAATGAAGAAAATACAATAAAAGTTCGATAACCCAATATGTTATCTAATAAAATGTCACCGATCACCGAAAATGCATGGTCCTCCTTGACTGTGTCCTCCGCACGTATGAAGGGAATTAGTTTTCTTCGTCAAGAACCCAGACCTTCTTTGTCCGGATTCTTCCCGAATCATCCCGATATGCAAATTCTCCCCATCCTCCTTTACCCAAAATCTCATTTAATTGACTTGAATTATCTTGATGCCGCTTCTTACGAAAGGCATTGGATGATTCACCAACATTGTAGCTCTGAGATGTTGATCTGAAATCGTTCCCACTTCTTCCAGCAAATCGATCATAATAAGTACTGTGATACTCTGTAGGCTTGGCAGATGATCTCACTTCATATGAGTATGAAGGATACCTACTGCCAGAGTTCTCTGATCTCTTTCTTGAAGAAGAGTAATTTGAAGAAGTCGCATGATTAGACACTTGTCTGAAATGACATTCTCCAACTGATTTCTTCTCTGAATCTCTTGATCTTTGAGTAGATAAGGCATGCATGGGAAGTCTTTGAGAAGAACCAACAAGGTTTCCAGCTGATTCCCTGTATTGTTCTTTCATCATATCTTTTCCCTTCACTTTCTGAGAACTATTTCTCAGATTCTCTCATTATTAAGTCCCTATTGTTGTATGGATCGTAATAAGACGTGATTCGTTATGTCAAGAGTGCGGAATCCTCTTGAGATAACTAGATTGCTATTACCTTTTGTCAATTAATGAGCAATTAATCAACCTAAGGTCATGCACGAGGTAGTAGTTCGTGTAGGAGATCACACGAGCAACAATTCGACTTCTTTGATGTCAATTCGTTACCTAAAACGTAATTAGGTTTGGTATTTATACTTGTATAATGTTAATTCGTGTGGGCTTAGGCTTCACACGATGTGTATTAAACTCGATCCACCAAAACCCTTATGCGTCCGTGCTGACGTCAGCACGAAGGCACTTCAACGTGCTGCTGATGTCAGCACGAAGGAGCGTATCTTGGATCTTTATTTCACATTGTACATAACGTCCAGCCATCGTTTAAGTATTCTAAGACACTTATAACCTTGGCTCTACGTCCTTGTACCTGCAAAACAATAATATAACACACAAACATAACAATAAACATAAACTGATCTTATATTGAAGTTCAAACGTAATCATTAAACACAAACATATGTCCTAACGACTTATTATTCAACGATTACATAAATATTCCTAAGAACAAAAACGTTAACCAAATCTATGTTGCTATTGTCACACAAATCTGCATCTACAGACTCCCCCTTGACATTAGCGACTAGATTTCTTTAAAGAGTTCTTTAATCTTGAACTTCAAACTCGACCATCAAACAAAAGTCTTATGCTATTTGCATGAATCTTCTCGGCCAAACAAAATCCAAGAATATTCTGATAGCGTCTAACTTCCGTTCTCCAAAATCTCTGAGCTGTACAAGGTGTCTCAATCAATTTTCTTTGATCACCTCTTGACAAATTGACAACTGCATAGGATCATACATGCGTAGCAACATCTGTTTCTTTGAATTATCAACAAACATCTGTGCTTCACCTGACTTGATATCTATCTGCCAATATGTCATTGTAGTCAGCATATCTTGATCCCATTTGATAGCGGGAACTTGTTTAACACAATTGATCTTCCTTTGAACAAACTCAACTGTGCCATCTGGTCTTGTAATCTTCTTCAGCGATCTAGGTTTAACCAATCTTTCTTCTGGTTTCAAACCTCTATCTCCAAAATGCCAACTTCTTTCCTTTTTCAATCTATTCCAGAAAAAATCAGCATATCTTGATCCCATTTGATAGCGGGATTTTAACACAATTGATCTTCCTTTGAACAAACTCAACTGTGCCATCTGGTCTTGTAATCTTCTTCAGCGATCTAGGTTTAACCAATCTTTCTTCTGGTTTCAAACCTCTATCTCCAAAATGCCAACTTCTTTCCTTTTTCAATCTATTCCAGAAATAATCAGCATATCCATTATTCTGAAGATTTACAAACCATCTCTTTCCCAAATCTAACAAATCTGAATCACTTAGACTTCGGAAATGTTTTAAGTCTTTTGGCATGTACTGACATCCCTCTTTTCTCTTGATAAAAATAAGTTAATTCTGTCATCATAGAACCAACTTTGTA
Source organism: Erigeron breviscapus (assembly GCA_034093135.1). Taxonomy (NCBI): domain Eukaryota; kingdom Viridiplantae; phylum Streptophyta; class Magnoliopsida; order Asterales; family Asteraceae; genus Erigeron; species Erigeron breviscapus. The sequence goes on along the minus strand of CM067170.1, from coordinate 9,434,901 downwards.
TCACTGAGAAATACGTGGGTGCGTCCTTATCTGAGATAAACTCCCAAAATATCGACGGCTTAAGATATCCACCCATAAGAATGTTAGCACGATTTCTATACTCTGGAACCCATCGATCAATACAAAAATCAGGGTCTTGCTGCGCCGGAGGAATATTAAAGTCTCTAATATCAAACTCTTGCATAGCATTTATTTCCCAGCATAGATCAAAAATATAGTCATGTTCTTCATGAACTATCTTTGCAAATACTTTGAATATCAACTTTGCAGCATTTCTCGGTTCGTCTGGACTATCTCTGATCGGATTAAGTATGAAATATTCCTCTTCAGCAATTGGTTCAATCGGAATGTCTCTTTCATTATTAAAGACACGATCGAAATCATAAGGTCTCTCCATCAACCTTTCCCATGCTGATCTAGGAATAATTTCTCCTTCTTCCAAATCTTCATCCATGATACTGTCTAAATCATCAGCAATATCATCAAGATCATCCAAAGCACCAATTTGAAGCTTATCTGCAATTTAATAAATTCAAACATACAAAGATAAAGAACATAAAATATATTAAGACTTAAATAAAAACAAGTATAAATACATAAAACAAGATAAAATAATATTATATCATAAATATAATGTAACTACTTAATACATTAATATTTATCTTATAATCATTATTAATCATTTCAAGTACAAAAATCATTAACATTAAGGTCTATAATCTGAGTCTTCAGGATCATCAGAACTAGAATCAGAGCCAGACGACATGCGATTCAAAATCATTAGTCATCTCCTCTCTTTCTTATGACGATCTGAATCTGACCATTGATCACTATCAAGGTCAATGTTAGCTTGATTAACCTCTATGCTAAGATTTTCCTACTTTGATTCTGCTTCAACTCGATTATGAGGATCATTCTCAAACTTTTTTGCAATCTCCCTTTCTATTCTATCTTGTTCTGATCTCACACTTCGTGGATTGTGATAATCAGGACTTTTACTAGAATTAGAATTGGATTTACCTGAATTGGAATCTTCCTCCTCATCTGCATCATCATCTGGATCTTCAGGATCTGCATCAGGAGCAACCATCACAGCTTTTCCTTTATCTTTCTGAGTCCCAGATGTACTAGCACCAGCTGTACCAGCAATCTCTGACTCTCTTTGTCTTGGCGACTCCCCCTGAATATTTGCAGTCTCTGAAGCCATTGCAACATCAACATCTTCATCTTGACCTCGATTCTCTGGCTCACTAACATCTCTGGGTTGGTCTTGAGTTGGATCTTGAGCTGGATCTTGATCTTCATGATCATCATCTCTTCTTTTTCTTGCTAGCTCATCATCCTTACAACATCTATCTCCTTGAGACTGTTGGTGCATGTTTCTCGGTGACAAGAGAATTCTAGATGTGTGATGTATATTTATATATATTCAAGTCTTGTAATTTATCTTGTAATTACCGTTTGTCAATAATATTACCTTGGCATATATTGTTGATCATATTGGGATCCATTTATGTTTATATGTGTGTTTATTATTTGTGTTTTCCAGGTTCTAGACATTACATGTAAAGAGTCATTAAGTTAATATTGTTTCTGCGTTTAACAGCAGTTGAAATATTAACTTAATGTACTTCCAGATGGAAGTTAAGTTAATTGTGTTTCTGCGTATTAACAGCAGGAGAAACATTAACTTAATTAATACTTCCAATAGGTAATATGGACAATGTTGTTTATGCGTATTCACAACAGTAGAAACATTTTCGTAGCTAATGTTGGTTCTGCGTATATTTACAGCAGTATAAACATTGGCTGAGTTAATGTTGGTTCTGCGTCTTGACAGCAGTTGAAACATTAACTCAAATATTCCTAAGTGTTATTTGAGGGTTCTTGGGAATGAGCAAAATAGTTGCTTGTGGAAAGAACACTCAAATGGTCATTTGAGAGTTTCTGAGGAACAAGCAAAAGTTTGCTTGTTCATAAGAACTCTCAAATGGTTTGAGAGTTTCTGTAGAAACAAGCAAAAACATGCTTGTCCATAAGAACTCTCAAACAGTTTGTGTGTTCTGGGAAACACACAAACAGGCCAAAACCCTAATGGGCTTGACATGAGAACACTCAAATCCATTGGATTTGAGAGTTCTTGTCACTTGCCTATAAATAGAGGTGTGTGTCATGCGTGTTCTCAACAAGAGTGTAGAGAGAGAAACGAGCAAAACCTAGAGAGAGAAACCTAAGAACACGCACGGTTGATCTTGTGGGTGGTACTCGACTCATGCACGAACCGCAAACACACACCCGGTTTGGACGGCTCGTAGACTTAGATTACCACGTTGGTTGGTAAGGTTTGTCCGGAGAGCCGTTTCACTATAGTAACCAAATACGAGTGTTTATATTCACGCAAAAGATATATATATATATATATCTATATATATATATATATATATATGATATATATATATATATATCATAAAAGGTAGATATAAAAACCGTGGGTTATCTCGAGGAATTCCGCACCTCGACATATCCTTAAGTCAATCTCGGTTCGGTAAGACCCGGGGGACTTACAACTGGTATCAGAGCCATAGGTTATCAACAACCTTGGTTCGAGATTGATCACGGTTTGGGTATCCCACTTTTTGCGTGTTCTTAGGTGGAGAAGTGTTTTCGGGTTCGTTTGAAATAAAGGTTCAAACTTGACACCAAAATAAGACATATCTCATTCCTAAAATCATTTTCTCAAGGTTTCATTGATCAAGGAACAATATCGGGTTCGGGATCTAAGAAATTGTGAGAAAATTGTGTTTGCGTGTTCTGGTACTGTACCATTTGCGTGTTTCTGTACAATCCCCAGATCTGCGTGTTTCTCAAATTTTGCGTGTTTCTTTGAGAGTTCTTGAGTTTTGAGAGTTCTTGTGGTTTGCTTGTTTAGTACACTTTTGCTCGTTTCATTTGAGTGTTCTTGTTTTTGCGTGTTCTTGTGTACTTGAGTGTTTATAAGTTAAACTTCATACACAATGGCAGCAAACTATCTTAACCAATTAATACTAATGGACCATGAGACCGGTAAGGGTAATTCACCACCTAAACTGATGATCATTGACCAATACTTTTCTTGGAAAGGTCGATTCGAATCCTTTATGCAATTCACGGATATTAGAATGTGGACTTGTATGACTGAAGGATATAGTGCCCCAACATATGAGGACAGTGTGTTAACAAAGTTTATGCTTACCAAGATATGACTGAATCTAATAAAAAATTGTATGAGGCAGAGAAAAAGGCACTATCATGTTTAAAAATGTCATTGCCACAAGAAATATTACATTTATTTAATGGATTCAATACATCAAAAGAACTTTGGTTAGCATTAAAAAATCATTGTGAAGGGGATGAAACACTTAAAAAGAATCATAGAGACCTTCTAAAGCATCAGTATAATGTATTTAATGGGTTAAGAAGTGAAAACTTAGATCAACTAATTACAAGGTATTATCATTTGCTAGCAGAGTTGCAAGCATTTGAAGTTACCTATTCTGAGGAAGAAAAAGTCGAGAAATTTTTTAGTTCCTTGCCGGAAAAGTGGAGTAATTACATTACCACTTTGCAGGAAAAAGCAGATTTCTCTGATATGTCTTTGACTCAGATAGTTGCTAAGTTTAGGGGACAAGAAATGAAACTAAAAAGGAGGGAAGCAGGATATAATAATGCTCAGATTCCCGAGCTTTATTACGGTAGGCCTACAATCAATGTAAGTCCAGGTTCCCCTGAAGGAAGCACAAGGGCATTCCTGAGTGAAGATGTTGACTTACAAAAGATCTCGTTTGACTCTGAGGGGAACATATGTCTTGTTTCAAGTCAGAGCGACAATTTAGGCAATCGTGGATATCTTACCTCCAGTGCTAGTTCCACCGTGCCTATAAGTGTCAAATGTGCGGAAAGTCACTTATCCGTTCTTGCGTCATTTGTGACATCATATGAACAGTTTATCCAAGGAAAGGTTCAAGATCTGAGTCTTATAGATGAAGACTACGAGCAGATTGATCCTTTAGACCTAGAAGAGATTGATTTACAACGGCAAATGGCCATGTTGACTCTTCGGACTAAACGGTTCTTAGCGAGAACAGGGCGAAAGGTTGTGGGTTCCAAGCTTGGCTTTGATAAGTCAAAAGTAAAGTGTTATAACTGCGAGGGTTTTGGACACTTTGCTAGGGAATGCCAGAGACCTAAGAAGGATGATCGGTCTATTGTGACTCGTCAGAACTTCAATCAAGGTGGAATAGTACCTTCATCTTCAAACACCTCAAGACAAAAGTCATATAATGATGGGTCTAGTGGAAACCAAAGCCCAGTTAATCAAAGTGATTCAAGAGCTTTGGTGATCCAACAACAAGACGGATCATATGACTGGAGTTCCAAAGTCAATGAAGAAGACGATGCATATCTTGCAGAAATTTACTCAGACACTGCTATTACCGATGATCTCGATGATTCCTTTCAAGATGATGAATATGTAGACAATGTTGATTATTCAATGATGAATGAAGATGATGAACTCCCTGAGGAAGAATACACCATGACAGTCGAAAATGATAATTATCATCAAGAAGATAATGAGGAAGATATGAGTGCCATTGAATTTACTCTTTTATCTGAAGACTCAAACGTTCCTATTCGACAAGAGCAAGATTATCCTACAGAGACGGAACAGGGCAAGGAGAAAATTCTTGACACGAGTATTCTTTCAGAGGATGATGAGATATTGGAATCGGATGAAGATAAAAGCTGTCAGAAGGTGGAAATTCCTCAAAGACTCGGTACAGATGAACTTATTGATTTCATTTCTAATTTAGATGTACCTACTTCATGCATTGGTGAAAGTTTGTAAATTCACCAACATGCTATCATCAGAAGTTAACAATCTTCAGAATGGTGCAAGAGACACAAAGGCTTTACTCGATGATTCAGTCAATGATAGATCATATCTCAGGCAACAAGTTGCTATGTTGACCCAAAAGGAAGGAGAGTTGAAGAGACAAGTTAAAGCAGATCAAGGAAGATTGACTGCCATGAAAGAGGAACTCAGAGAAGTGATTCTTAGAAAGGAGCTATGTCAAGAAAATTCGGGAAAAATATCTAAGAAACTCACAGAGAAACAAATGGAGCTGGTAGATGCCAAAAATGAGATAACTCACCTAAATGGGAAACTCAACAAAATGAGAGATATGAGATGCATGATAAACTATCTATCAAAATCTCAAAGTACTAGCAATCATCAAGGCCTTGAGCACACTCTTGAGGATTGTTCACAGGATAAAGGAACATCATCTTTGACCATAGAATCAACTAAACAATATGAAGAAAAGGAGTCATTTTCAAAGTTTACAGAGGAAGTGCTAAATCCTAAGTTGATTACACGTAAAAGGACTGTTCCTCAGATACTAACTCCTGAACAAGAGAATCTTGTTAAAAGAACACACTTTGAGGATACAAAAGGTTAGTAGTTTGTAGATCAAAGAAGTCTATTAACAGAATCTCTTGCTTCATATGCAGAGAAAAGGGTCATGTGGCAAGCAAGTGTCCACAGAAGGGTAAATCCAGCAGATCAAGGCAGTCTAATGACTCAAGTGACAGAGATGTTGAAGATATAGATGTTCAGTTGAGAAAGAACAAGGGTAAACACGTTGAAGAAAGATCAATGAGTGTTTCACCTAAAAGGCTTTCTCAAGGGAACTCACCCGCACGGAGTGGAGTTCCTGGAAGTTCTTCAGGTTATAGTGCTAAGGAGCAAGGAAAGCCAAGAAGTGTATCTCCTAAGAAACCTTCAAATGGTGGCCATGCTCGGAGCAAGACACCTAAGAGGAATCCCACTCCAAAACGAGGAGTCTTTAATCGTGTTGGTGAAGATGATACATGTTTTTATGATCGCTTCACAGGAACGGTAAAGACTGGTCATTCCTCAATGTTTCAAAAGCATAGTCCCAGGAGAAAGATTGAGCTATCTCCTGAGAGGGTGCCGAGAAACAGAAGACAGACTTCAAAATCCAGGACTCCCACTGAGAGTGATGGATATTGGACAAATATCTCAGTGAAAGATAAGGACGGTAAATTCAAGTCTACTGAGGCTTGGGTACCGTTTTGCAACTAAGCGCTTATCTTTCGTGCGGAGGACACAGTCAAGGAGGACCATGCATTTTCGGTGATCGGTGACTGAGTCCTAGGCACATTTTCATTAGATAATGTTTGATCAAATAATCGCACTATGGCTCACCCGGAGGTATGAGTGAAGAAATTGAGGTGTTTATGGTGATTTGAAGGCGATTCCCTAAAGGTAATAGGGTTACGGCCGCTTTACGCCTTAATTGTATTGGGGTTGATCACCGGACTATGACAATTGATCCGGTGTTATGTGAAGGATGTATTTTAGGGATTCGAGCATGATGATATGCCGTATGGCTTCTTCCTCTATTTATATAGAGGGTAGAAAACTTGGAGAGGAGGGTAAGAGAATTAGGGTAAATCTCTCCCTCTTTGTGATATATTCTATTTCCTTCTTGAGGAGATTTGTGATGATCTCTTATAAACCGTGTCCGATATTCGGATCTTTGATATGTTTGCTCGGATAATCATGGAAAGAATTTATATCCGATCTTCTTGTATATTTTCTCGGAGCTAGGTATTTGTTACCTTAGGAGCTCCGGAATGATTATGTTAAACGGAGGTTGAGCTCCGTTCTGGTTATAAATAAGTAATTTTTACCTGTACGAAGGTGGCTTCGTTCTGCTTCGAGTACGGAGGTAGAGCTCCGTATGGGTATATCATCAAGCCCCCCAGTCTGATGGGAGGTTCTATCTGTAGAATATCGCATTAGACTTAAAAAATAAAAAAGTAAATAATAATACCTTCGAAGCTAAAAATGTGCTCCGTTGCTCCGTGTCTCTTAGCTCCTTAATCAGGTATGTAAACGACATTAAAGTCGTATTTGTCATAATGGTGGCTTATCCCTTAGTGGCAACTTGTTGGCACAAGACCCGGGGTAACTTATCACTGGGTAGTTACCCGTGATTATTACCCATATAAATACCAATTTATTACCAAGAGGGTTTTTGCCTCTTGAAACTTTTACTCCGAAAAATCCCTTCTCTGCTGCTTTTCTTCGATCTTCATCAGGTAAGCTTACTATCTCATTGCTTTCTTCTTAAAAAATAACGTAAATGTCGAAGAGAGGATTGCAGACCATCACTAGCACCCTTAGTCGTCCTGCTTATCAGGAGTTCGTTTCCGCCTATTTTTCCCAAAACCCTAACTTAGTTAGGTTTCCAGAAAGAGGGCAATCTATTCGCGATCCGCCCAATGGTTTTGTTGGGATGTATGTGAAAGCTTTTTCCCTTGGTAATCTTAGGATCCCCTTTTCCTCCTTTTTCCTGGCTGTCTTAGATTATTACCATGCCATATCTCTACCGTTCATCCAACCGGTGTAGCAAAGATCATAGCTTTCCAGGTTCTGTGTAGTGCCAACGTATAGAACCATTGTTGCTTTGTTTAACTCCTTTTACAAACTTAAAGAGTCTGGTGATTGGGTTACTTTCCAAGAATGGTGATTACGAACTGTTTTGCTGGTGGTGTAGAGGTTAGGGATTGGAAAGATTTTTGTTTTTGTTGATCAGTCGTTGATTCCTTGCGCTCATAGTGGTTTAATAGATAGGGGGAGGTTGAAATATAAGTCCATAGGCACTCCCAGTGTCTTCGGTGTGAGGCAATTGATGTTGATCGCCTGTCTTCTTATGGTTTAAAACTTGTGTATATATCCAGAGGCTGGTACATTGGATGTTGCAATTGAATGTGATGGTCAGGGTAGGTTAATTCCTTTGCACACTCTGCATTTTTGTGTTGTTTTTTTTTGTTTTTGCTATGTTTTGTCATGAAGTATTATCCAGTTTTCTTTGTTGCAGAGATGTCTTTAAATAGCTGATTGATAGGCAGCCTGCTTTGTCCGGCATTGTTTTTAAGCCGGTTGCTCTTGCTCCGCAAACGACCCCATCATCTGTGGTGCAGGAGGGGGCTTTTGGTGAGGTGCTGGCTGAGACACCCATCCCCTGCGACTCAGGAACAAGATGTTGTGGATGTTTCTGATGGCATTGGTGAGGATACAGAGGATGTGACTCAGGAAAACACTGTTGCAGCCGTTTGAGGAAGAGGAAAGGTTCTTCCAAAGCTGTCAGTGGTTCTCGATCGAAGAAAGCTAAGATCAAAGCTGCTAAAGTGCCTTTACAGTCTTCTTGTAAGCCATTCATTAGCTTTTGCCTTTGTGCTATTTTTTTATGGATGTGACCTTCGTTATCTGTCATTGCAGCCTTCAACCCTCTTGATCTACAAAACATTTCTCCCTCTGGATGGATCAACGGTTTGATGAGTATGGAGGTCCCAGAGCTATCTGTCTTCTTTAACCGTTCAATCTTCTGTAGTGCTATTATTGGTAGTGCATTAGATGCCAGATTGCGGGAGGCCTCTGAGGAGTCTGGGCCAACGAAGGAGCAATATGAGGGACTGATGGCAGAGAAGCATGCTTTGGAGGTAAAGGCGGCGGATTTGGATTGGACTGTGGAGCTCTTCAATCCAATTGAGCACTATGAGGACTGATGCGCAGAGGGTATTTCAGAGAAGGAGAAGGAGGTGGAGGCTCTGAACTGACCAAGTTCGGGAGAAGGACACGTTGGTTAAGGAGGCACAGGATGCACTTGCGGAAAGATCCGGGAAGTATGGCAGGTTGATTGCTGAAGTCATTCCCCGTGTGTGCAAGTCGTTTCTGAATGGTCCAGAGGTCGGCGAGCTGTTGTCAAAGGTCTGTAATGAAAACAGAGTTGATGTAGAAGCGGGATTGATGCGTGCTCTAGCTGAGGAAGGTATTGTAAATCTAGAGGGCCGCATTATCCCTGAAGACACAGCTGCTCGTCTTGATTCTGCATTAGACGATCTGGCCAATATTGACTCTGCATACCTTCGCAAGCTTGCCTCCGATCCTGTTGTGATTGATCTTGACAGCTACTGGTGAACTTATTTGAACAATCTTTATGTAATCCTCTTAAACAATTTCTCTTTTGATGGCCTGCGTGCCTTTGAACGATGATATGATGGATATTCTGAGCCTTCCTTTATGTTGGGGGAGGTCACCGTATATATATCTTAGTACCTGCAATAAATTAACCTACCCTTAACTTCATCATTTATAAATGAGTCCGTCTTTGAGTGGTTTTTTGGCCTTTCCCTTTTTATTTGGGAGGCTCTTTTTATTGCTTCATGAATGTCTTAATGGGCGTCCCCTTGAACATTTACATGAAGTCTTTATGTTTAAATTTACGCGCGTTTAATATTATTTCGATCGATCTTAAAAGTTTTGTGGAAAGCTTTATTTTATTGCAAAATAATTGGCAGGAGGACATTACATAGTAAGGTTCCTAGCTGCTAGCTTTCTTTAATGGGACTTATCCGGTAGCTAATCGGGCTTATCCCTTCTGTCTTTTTAGGGAGTTCACTTTTTGACGGAGGTCTTTATGGACCTCCGTCTTTCTCCCTGAGCCTCTGAATCTGTTGTACTTCTTGGCTCCTTGGTTCCTTTTGTGTGTCCTCTGTTTGAACGTTGGTGTTTCTGGGGGCTGCATTTTCTTTTCTGAGTGTATGGAGGGCTCTCTATCTTCGTTATCTGATGAGCTTCCTCTGCTCCCCTGCACCCTTCGTTCAGTGAGTAGGCTGGATAACAATGTAGTTATTCCTGTTTCACTTTGAAATTGTATTTGCGAGTGGATCGTCGATGCTATGATTCCAAACTTTCGCATTGCTTCTCTCCCAAGGATTGCAGTGTTTCCAGAGTCTGTTGTGATTACCAGAAACGTGATTTTTTCCGTTTTCCAGTTCGGGTATTTTCCAATTGTTACCTCTACCCGTAGTTCTCCGATGGGCCATGTTCGCTCCCCTGCGAATCCTATGAGTGGCCTTTCTACTTTTCGCAGCTTTTCTCTGATGTTCCTTGGTAATTTGGAGAAGTATTTTTCATAGAGGATATCACACTCACTGCCACCGTCTATTTGAACGTTCCTCATTTTGATTCCCGCAATATCAGCTTCGATGACAATCGGTTTATTGGAAGGGGTTATATCTCCTAGTGGCGAGAATTGGTAATACTGCTCCTGTGGGTAATCTCTGTGTACCTCGGAGCGTATCATGAGGATCTGTGCCGGTGGTGCCTTTTCTGTCTTATCTGCTTCGCTTTTTACTCTTGTTGCTTGACGGATCCCCTTAACGAGATGGTCCAACTTCCCTGATTCTACAGCCTCTTCTATAGCTCTTCTCAAATTTCTGCAGTTGTTTGTATCATGTCCATGGTCCCTGTGGTACTCACAGTATTTGTCCATGTTTTTCTTCTTTGTTATGAGCTTAGTTGGGGTCGGGAAAGTTGAAGCGATCCGTTCGGTTAACTATCCCACTATCTCTGTCCTTATTTCCCCATTGATTATCGTCCCGACCATACCGGGGGAACCTTCCGTTCCCTCCGTATTCTTTCCTTTTTCTCCCTGAGGAGAAGTCGGCATTCGTAGTTTCTCTGGCATCCAACCAAATGTGGGCTTTGCCCGTCAAGCCATCGTAAGTTTCGGGCAGGTCGGTGCTCAGATGTTCAATGAGGTCTATCGTGCGTAACCCATGGATGAGTCCTGAGATCCTTTGACTCTCCGGCAATCCCCGCACTTGCTGTGTCTCGTTGGTGTATCTGACAATGAAGTCCCTTGTCTTTTCACCTTCTTTTTGTTTAATGTTATGCACAGTGATATGCGTCTTCCTGTGCTTTTTCTGCATGCTAAACTGGGATCTGAACTTGTTTTTGAGTGTTTCGAAGCTGTCGATGCTATTTTTGGGCAAGCCGTCAATCCACTCCCGTGCATCATCCGTTAATGAATAAGAAAATGCATGGCATGTGGTCGGCATATCCCATCTCTGGATTAAAGCTGCTCCGATAAACTTCTTCAGGAAGTCATCTGGATCGCTTTTTCCGTCGTAGTATCCCAAATGTTGAGGGTATTTCATTTTTGCTGGTAGGGGGTGACTTTGTATAGTCATAGAGAATGGGCTCTCTGTATTAACCAGATGGGACAAGTCTACCGGTTCCGGATCTTCCCATTCATAAGAGTCGTAATCTGGGCGGACCACGTTCCTTCTGGTATGCTGGAACCCTTGCTGGTTTCCTCTTGGCCCTTCCTGGTTTTGCCGAGGTCCCAGAATATTTTCCGGACCTCTGTTAACCCTGGTTTGGCGCCTTTGAAGTGGTTCTGAAGGTACCTCTTCTCTTTGGGCAGTTATATTTACTCTTTCCCCTATCTGTATCCCCGTTGTCCTTGCCGGAGTCGTGGTTGTTTGCGTTCGTCTTTCTTGTTGAGGAGGTGCTTCCCTATTTGTTCTTCTTGGGGGGAGCTCCGCCTCGATATACTCATCTACTGAGTCAGAATCGTATTCATTTTCCAGATTTCTGGTAACATTGCGGATCTGACCCGCCTCCCTTAGGCGGTTCATAATTGTGCTTAGGGCATCGTAATTAGCTTGCACATATGCATCGTTTATTTCGTGCTCTGCCGACGTCGATGCCCCGTTGTTATCTCCCAGGGGTAACTGTGTTCTTTGACTTAGGGAGGTGAAGCTCGACCTGATTTGCTCCGGGCTTTGCCTCTGTAGAGGTGTCAGCACGAACCCGCTACTGCTCCGGGGCGGTGTCACTGCAGGTCTGTTTGGTCCTTGGTTGGGCGGGCTCATTGTGAATCCTCCTGCATTCTGTCCTCGCGGAGGTGTTGAAGCTCTGAACAGATTCAGGCCCTGTGTCGCCGGTCTTTCTAATCCTTGACCTTGCAGTGTTGCCGTGGATCTGCTTGGTTCTGGCGCAGATCTATCCGATGTACGTTCCTCCAGAACAGGACGTTCTGTAGCACGATTCTGTGGTGCGGCTCCTCCCGGTACACGTTCTTCCAAAACAGATCTTTCCGCAACACGATCCTGTGGTGCAGATCTGCTCGGGTATCGCTCCAGGGGGTCACCGCAGGCCTGTCTTGGCTCTGGCTTTGGGTTTCAGGTCTCCCAAGGGCACTTTGGGTATTCGACATTTCACCCAAGGTCGAACTATGGCCACCCGCTGTAATAATAGGTGGGCGATAGCTCTGACCGGGTGTGTCGAAAGAAAACCCTTCTTGGAAATCTGACCCTCCCGGGGGAATTCGGGATCCCCCGGAACCAGGTGTCCTTGGGGAGTATTCTCCGTCAGCCATGGGTTTTGATTATTATGATCGTGGGTGAGGTTCTCTGCGTTTTTTTTAGTGGTGTCCCACGGATGGCGCCAATTTGTTTGATCAAATAATCGCACTATGGCTCACCCGAAGGTATGAGTGAAGAATTTGGGGATTTATGGTGATTTGAAGGCGATTCCCTAAAGGTAATAGGGTTGCGGCCGCTTTACGCCTTAATTATATTGGGGATCACCGGTCTATGATTGATCCGGTGTATGTAGGGTGATGTATTTTATAGTGATGATGTGCGTATGGCTTCCTCCTCTATTTATATAGAGGGTAAAACTTGGAGAGGAGGGTAAGAGAATTAGGGTAAATCTCTCCCTCTTTGTGATATATTCTATTTCCTTCTTGAGGAGATTGTGTGATCTCTTAGCGAGCCGTGTCCGAGTCAATCGGAGCTTTGATATATGTTTTATTCGGATAATCATGGAAAGAATCTATATCCGATCTTTGTTATATATTTCCTCGGAGCTGGGTATTTGTTACCTTAGGAGCTCCGGAATGATTATGTTAAACGGAGGTTAAGCTCCGTTCTGGGTATAAATAGTAATTTTTACCTGTACGAAGGTGGCTTCGTATTCTGCTTCGGGTACGGAGGTAGAGCTCCGTATGGGTATATCATCAATAACATATGGGTTATCGAACTTTTATGGTATTTACTTCATTATAAATCATTGTGCAAGTCCTATGTATGTTATTTATAATTTGTTTATAAAAGAACGTATTTGGGAAAAACGAGTATATATAAAGTGCTACTTTATTTTATGCTTGTTAATAAATCATTTGAGATAGCATGATTATTTATATAATGGTTGTTATCCGATGATGAATATGCAAAGTTGATTTATTTATGATGGTTACACTAAGGCCTTTGATCGATCATGTTTCAAGTTGCTAGTCCAGTTGACTGGAATGAGTAACCCTTAGTTACCATCTCTCAAGAACCATCTTTTATTCAGAAAATGTAACACAAAAATATAATAATGGTTTAAGGGGGAGTCGTTACTGCAAGAGAAATGAAGAAAACATATGGCATTTAAGTTTACTCATTTGCTATATCCGATCTTTTTGTAGTAATTATTCTTTCTAAAACTCACTCAAATATACCGGATTAAGCATGACTATTTTAAGATGGGTTAGAGTAATTTTGATTCTAAAATTACTGTGATCGATTTTTTAATTTTATGCTTCGTAAGGTATATTGCAAGGACAGTATTAAGCATGACTATTACAAGATTTGTTAGAGTAATTTTGATTCTAAAATTACTGTGATCGATTTTGTAACTTTATGCTCCGTAAGGTTCTTGCTAATAATAAAAGGGTTCTATTGCACGAGAGATAATGCTAGTTAGGGTATCTGGTTTCCAGGGGGAGTTAGCTGTGTTCTGTGTGAGCACTGAATAAATGTGTATCATGATAAGGGTATAGTGTAAGTAAAGACTAATTTGAGTGTGTTTAGTACACCTTGAATTAAGTCTTGCATGTAAATTGCTCGAAAGATTAAGTGAAATACTTAAGGTTTCGGTCAAAATAGGTCAAGCGGAGTCACTGAGTTGATGTACTTGACAGATATTTTGATTTGCAATTTACTTTGAATAATTGAATCGAACATACTTAATGTGTGAGCTAACATGATAAAGGCTTTGATTCTAATCTTGATTGGGAGAATCAGCCGTTAATTATCTGTTATATATCGGTTTAAGTGTTTTCAAATTCAATTATTTACCATTGAGATGAATACATTGGTTGTATGGATCTCATGAGTTTGATGATGTGTTCGCAGAATTATTTATCTTAACTGGATGTGTGTCAACCACTAAGATAAAGGATCTCCAAAGTGTATGAAAATTGAGTTTATCCAGTCCGGAATGGAGAAAACTCAAGCTTAAAATGGAAGCAGAATATACTTACACATCAACAACTCAACAAAATTCAAACGGAGACGAAGATATAGATGGAGAGATTGTTTATCAAGTTATACAATCTTATGTCTTTATTTTTGTTGTATTTGAATTTATTTAACAGCATTGTTGTGTCCAATGTCTGTGATTGTCAAATACTTAACAATGGTGCTTTGTAATTCATTAATTAGTGACATATCGGGTCTTAATTTAATGATCGTACATTGTAATTTTGTTCAAGTTGTGACATCTATCGAGAATTTCTTTATCGAGAAAAATACGATTAATTATAATACAAAATAGGGTTTGTATTTGTCTTAATCGTGTTCTCTAAAGAATTCTTTTCGTTAATCATACCAAGTTCGAGAAAATTCTTTGTGAATTTTCAGAGTGTTAATCAAGTTCGTGAAAGTTGACTTTGTAGAAAGTCAAGGTTCACAAGAATCGATAAAACTAGGCTAAGTGTGATATGCGTGTTTAGCATAGTGGGCTTGTATATGCGTGTTTTCACTTTGGGCCTAGTTTGCGTGTTCTGCCCAAGTTAACATGCATTTGCGTGTTTTACTTATTGGTGCTTATATGCGTGTTCTAGTGACACATTAGGGTTTGCGTGTTTGTGTGGATATAAAAGGCTGACATCTCGCATTTAATTTCATTTTCAAAATTATTTGCGTGTTCCTCTCAAAAGCCCTCCACATTTGCGTATTCCTATATCCGTGCACTGTTCATCTATCGATTCATAAAGCTTGATCCATACGTGTTTTAGACACAAGAAACACTTACATTAACACATATCGAACAAAGGTATATGATTAACAAGGTTTCTTAATCCATTTTTCATGGGTTATTGTCAAAATTTGGGGTTTTTATTTTTCGATAATAAAATCACTAAAAGGGACATTATAAGTGAAATGGATAAAGAAATAGAACCAATAAACTGATAAATCGGACTTATAAGATGCTATTCGTACCAGATTTAAGAGTTTTAGGGTTCAAAACGACTGGATTAAGTTTTGAATGATGAACAGTCGTATGCGTGTTCTTCACCATATGCGTGTTCATATGAACCCAGTTCATCTTCAATCGTTTCCAGGATTTGCGTGTTATGGTGATGACGTCATTAAAACAAACACGCATTTGACTAATATGTGTGTTTCTAAGTAAAATACACCATTTGCGTGTTTAGTCACCATTTGCGTGTTGTTACTTCATATGCGTGTTTCATGACTTGTAAAATTTTTAAATTTAAAAAATTTTAAATAAGTAAAAAATGAAACAAAACACGTATTATCCAGTCAAACCTGACACCATATGTGTGTATTGTCACCATATGTGTGTGTATAAGGAATTTGTTTGTTCTAGGACTTCGGAAAATTTTCAAAACGGGAAAATTTTCAAATGAGTCAAATTAGAAAGTACGAATTGCCTTATAATATTGAATTTTAAAATTTAAGAAAAACAAATGGTTTTAGTTAAATTTAGTAAAGTTCAAAGTGTTTTATTAAAACTAAATGTTTTGGAAGGTTATGAAACAAACGGTTTCGCGACCTTGGAAAACATTAAATGTTTTAATATCGACTTGTTGATTCGATAAAATTGGTGACATTTTGGTTGATTAAGAAACAAGTGGTTTCTATATCATGGAAAATGTTAAGAACTTTTATCGTTCAACTTATTTATCGATAGTTAAGGTTGTTAACATTTTGAAAGTTTATGACCTACAGGATTTCAAGAGCTTAAAATGTTAGGACCTACCAGAGATAATGAAGATAGTTCGTCTCAACAGCTCAAGAGAAGGAAAGTAGCTGAAGGAGGTGAACCATCTGTGACTTCTTCTCAACCAAGCAGCTCAAAATCCAATGAAGACATTGTGTCTGGATTGGAGAAAGAACTGGAAGATATGAGAGTCTTGATTGTAAGCTTAACGGAAAGATTTTCAAAGCAAGAAGAGTCACACCATCAAATGCTTGAAGAGTTGAAGGAAGAAAATACTCAACTTCAGACAAGACACGAGGCTCTACAAAAGATTCAGTCTGAGACAATGGTACATCTGAAAAGAGTTGTCAAGAAGCTGAATAAGCATAAAGAGGCAATAGAGAGCCAAACTGAGGGTCTGGCAAGCTTTGATGTGGATTATAAGGAGCTAAATGAGATAGTTGATAATTTTGGATCTCAGGGGGAGATAGATTCTATTTGCACAGATAGTGTTCTCAGGAAGCAAAGGAGAAAGGATGGGAATGATGATCTGGGCAGACAAGAAGAAGAGATTGCAAGATTATGAAGGGGTATTCGGATTGGCACTCCGATTGCTACATCTCAGGGGGAGCAAAGCCAGCATGATGCTGCTGGTACCTCTCAGGCTCCCACAGCTCAAGACAAAGGGAAGCGTATCGCTGAAGATACTTTCCCGTTACCGACTGGAGATGTAGATGTCGGTTTCCAGACTCATGCCTATGAATCCGAGAGTGATGAGGAGCTCATTGCCATTGATGCTATCAGAGACTTGGATGACTTGGCTGAAGATGATTCGGAAGGCTCAGAGGAGGGGGAATGGATACCTCGCTCAGATTGGCAAGGAGTGATGGTATCACCTGAGCATAGGTTTGAATTTGAAGATGCAATTTCTACTACCCCGAATCTCTTTAAGTCTGAAGGTCAGAAGGAACGCAAGATCAAATCCTTTTATGCACTTCCTGCTCAGGGTTTGACCTTCTCAGTCTACTATAAGAAGGGTACAGGAAGAGATGCTAAGCTTGTTGTTAGCAGTTTCACGGATGAACCGGGCAGAGAGATCAATGATACTTTTGCTTCTGATGATGAAGATGAGTATTATCATGTCTTGCCAAATGTTTATCCTGGTGATCCAAATCATCCATACTTATGTTTGGATGTCCCTCTTCCTCATAGGTATTTTGAATTTGTCAAAAATTCTCGTGCATCAGGTCTACATGAACTCATCCTCAGTTGGACATTTGACGAGGAAAAGAGGCTTTTTATGATGAAAAGACTTGATGGATGTCAGTACCTTGAGCCTAACATTGAAACTTTTAAATCAATGCCAAAAGTAGACTTTTATGGTCTTGCGGGGCTTAGGCTTATCGGTAATCACAAGCATGCGAAGTTGTTTGAGAGCTGGATCAAGAATGACAATCATCTCAAGCAGAGTGGAGAGTCAGATCCAAGAAAGTTCAAGTTCAAACCAACTCCGAGGAAGAAGCGTATCACCCAAGGACCAAATGGTGAAGAGATCATTGTTAGATTCATTAACAAGATCAAGAATGTTCGCAGGGTCCCTCTGAAGAAATGGCCACAAAATATGCTTGGTGACATGGATTATTGGAGAGTAGATGACTTTAGTGCAGCCGCTGTTGTTATGTCAACAAGAGCAACTGGGCACAAAGAGTTGCTTAGAGTCTACGATCCACTTCAACTTATTAATCTCTCAAGAAAGGACTTGAAGAGATTACATAGGCATCAGCTAAGAAGCTCACAACTCCTTATAGGCATAAAGGGTGTCTTTGAAAGGATGGTGAAGTTTTGTCTAGCTGAGTATATCCATGCTGACAGTCGAAGATTTTTTGATGAGATACCTAGGCGGGTACGAGCAGGGGCTCCAGCTGGAGAAGAACAAAATGTGGTTCCTCCAGTCGTTGAGCCAAATGCAGAAGCAGGTGTTCCAGCAGGAGTAGAACAAAATGTGGTTCCTCCAATTGTTGAACCAAATGCAGAAGTAGGGGTTCCAGCAACGGAAGATCATAGTGTTGATCCTCCTACGACAGTTGAGCCAAGTACTTCAGTACCAGTACCTTAGACTGACGTTCCTGATGACAGGGTTTTTGGCCAGCACTTAGGATGACAAACGAAGACTTGAAGGTCACATCTAGATGCTAATGTCAAGGGGGACTGTTGGTGCATGTTTCTCGGTGACAAAAGCATTCTAGATGTGTGACGTATATTTTCATATATTCAAGTCTTGTAATTTATCTTGTAATTACCGTTTGTCAATAATATTACCTTGGCATATATTGTTGATCATATTGGGATCCATTTATGTTTATATGTTTGTTTATTATTTGTGTTTTACAGGTTCTAGACATTACATGTAAAGAGTCATTAAGTTAATATTGTTTCTGCGTTTAACAGCAGTTGAAATATTAACTTAATGTACTTCCAAAGGGAAGTTAAGTTAACTGTGTTTCTGCGTATTAACAGCAGGAGAAACATTAACTTAATTAATACTTCCAATAGGTAATATGGACAATGTTGTTTATGCGTATTCACAACAGTAGAAACATTTTCGTAGCTAATGTTGGTTCTGCGTATATTTACAGCAGTATAAACATTGGCTGAGTTAATGTTGGTTCTGCGTCTTGACAGCAGTTGAAACATTAACTCAAATATTCCTAAGTGTTATTTGAGGGTTCTTGGGAATGAGCAAAATAGTTGCTTGTGGAAAGAACACTCAAATGGTCATTTGAGAGTTTGAGGAACAACCCGGTTTGGATGGCTCGTAGACTTAGATTACCACGTTGGTTGGTAAAGTTTGTCCGGAGAGTCGTTTCACTATAGTAACCAAATACGGGTGTTTATATTCACGCAAAAGATATATATATATATATATATATATATATATATATCATAAAAGGTAGATATAGAAAATATATATATATATATATATATATATATATATATATATATATATATATATATATATATATATATATATATATATATATATATATATATATATATATATATATATATATATATATATATATATATATATATATATATATATATATATATATATATATATATATATATATATATATATATATATATATATATATATATATATATATATATATATATATATATATATATATATATATATATATATATATATATATATATATATATATATATATATATATATATATATATATATATATATATATATATATATATATATATATATATATATATATATATATATATATATATATATATATATATATATATATATATATATATATATATATATATATATATATATATATATATATATATATATATATATATATATATATATATATATATATATATATATATATATATATATATATATATATATATATATATATATATATATATATATATATATATATATATATATATATATATATATATATATATATATATATATATATATATATATATATATATATATATATATATATATATATATATATATATATATATATATATATATATATATATATATATATATATATATATATATATATATATATATATATATATATATATATATATATATATATATATATATATATATATATATATATATATATATATATATATATATATATATATATATATATATATATATATATATATATATATATATATATATATATATATATATATATATATATATATATATATATATATATATATATATATATATATATATATATATATATATATATATATATATATATATATATATATATATATATATATATATATATATATATATATATATATATATATATATATATATATATATATATATATATATATATATATATATATATATATATATATATATATATATATATATATATATATATATATATATATATATATATATATATATATATATATATATATATATATATATATATATATATATATATATATATATATATATATATATATATATATATATATATATATATATATATATATATATATATATATATATATATATATATATATATATATATATATATATATATATATATATATATATATATATATATATATATATATATATATATATATATATATATATATATATATATATATATATATATATATATATATATATATATATATATATATATATATATATATATATATATATATATATATATATATATATATATATATATATATATATATATATATATATATATATATATATATATATATATATATATATATATATATATATATATATATATATATATATATATATATATATATATATATATATATATATATATATATATATATATATATATATATATATATATATATATATATATATATATATATATATATATATATATATATATATATATATATATATATATATATATATATATATATATATATATATATATATATATATATATATATATATATATATATATATATATATATATATATATATATATATATATATATATATATATATATATATATATATATATATATATATATATATATATATATATATATATATATATATATATATATATATATATATATATATATATATATATATATATATATATATATATATATATATATATATATATATATATATATATATATATATATATATATATATATACATTCACAAGTATTTAGGTCCAAATTGCCATGGGATTCTACATAAAACTATAGTATATAAAAAACAGAAAACACGCTAAGCATTTAATTGGATTGGACCTTTTACCGACCTTATGGGGTCTTTGACCATAAAACTGGAAGTGTTCACTCGTTATCCTCGGTACAAATAAACGAGCAAAAGGCTAAAAAGAATATCATGAAAAGCTAACATGTCTAGCCTACTTCTTTGCACAGAGTCGATTATACTTCACAATTCACGTTTTCGGCCTGCATTCAAATGGCACAAAAAGTTACTACAAGCATGATAAGATGATAGTGAAAAACATAAAGTAAAAGGCCTTGGATGTGCATTCTAAAAGCGGTTATATAAAAGAGTACCCAGAACAATATAATCAGTTATAAAATATCTAGAACATAGTGGTTCAGCTTCTGCTATCTGCAGTTGTAATGACCTAGATGGCATGTTTATAACAAATATTCTAGATTGGACGGATCTTGCTTATAACATAGTTCGAGTTTTAGCATCATGTTCAGAAGATCACTAGCATCCAAGTTCTCAAAAATTTTTGATCCCATCCCCGGAACATGACTTTGTAAACACCCTCTCAAAAATGGGATACATAAAGCATGTGAAGGGTGCAATTGTATATAAAGAAAAGTTAGACATGATACAGATGAAAAACTAGTAATTAGAGATACTAAATTATTGCTTTTCAACAATAAAAGAGACTCTACATTATCCCAACTACTTGAATACATAAACACCTAACCTTGATTTGAAATCTGTTTTAGTAACCATCATATTAAAATCAATATAAGGTAATCTTCAAATCTTATTAGCAAGTAACTGGTTTTCTCAATGTGAAGTAAATTCTATTGCACTTTTTACTGAGATCAAATCACCAACAACCTGTCAAAAATAGCGAGCTAGTTTTTATATTAACAATAGATTATCATAACATGAATAAAACAACAAAACAAAAGGTACAAACATTAGTATCTGAAATTCATCCGTTAAGTGCATGTTTGGCTTAGCTTATCAAAGGTACTTGTTAGCCTATAGCCCTATACAGACCCTAATAAGCATGTTCTTCTTCCAAACTGTTTATAAGCTTATATACTGCATTTTTTTAATATGTTTTTTTACAGTTTCCAAGCTTTCACCAAAGAAATGGGGACTTTCCATAGACTCTAGTCTTGTCCTACTTGCGGTTTTTGCTGGTTTAAACCAAGATACGAACCTGCCAATGGATTGACCCCGCCTGTTTATATAAACGTGATGTCTCAAGTTGTATTCTTTCCTGAAACGATAATTAAATTTGTAACACACAAATAGATGAGCAGAAGGCTAAAAAATAACATGCCATGATAAAACGTCATCCTGGAAGCGGTCGAGGGCGAGTCCTAATCCTACTCATCCCATATGACCAAAATCCAGGCAGTAGATAGCATTAATCAATTCACAAACCTAATTAGATATTGTGCTAATGCAAGTCATCCCTTGGTCATTTATCTTAAACAATGATGTCACTTGTATGCAAGAAATGTTTTCATGATTGATAATTGATTTTGAAGGAGAATTGCGGTACTTGCATCGTGATTAGTAGTTCTCATGTTAAAAGCCAAGCTTAATTTGTTTGGCATCTTCGCAAGTAAACCCATAACATCTTAGCATAATGCGTACTAATTTTAATTTTTCCAGACTAAGCATGTAAGTAGATTTTTCATGTTTGCTTTTAAATTATTAGATAGGGATCAAGAATATAGACAGGTGTTTGCCTGTAATACTTAGAGCGGATTTCCAGACTTATGACCATATTGTTAAATTGAAAGTTTTGACTTTCTGCTTAGAGATGCAATGACATTTTGCTGCCTCTTTGCTGGATAGACTAACTTTAGATAAATGAGGACCGTATCAAGTCTCTAACTTAAAGGGATGACTGAACAAGAGTTCTATTACATGATAGATTCACTTTGGCACACAACAATAAATTTTGTCTTAAGTTAAAAATACAAGACTGTAGTTATAAAGTCGCACCTGATTTCCGGCATATCTTTGTTGAATTGCTTTAAGCTTCGGTTGCAGGTTTTGCATTGCCAAAGTGGACTCAACCTTTTTAAAAGAATTAAAGTCATCAACAGTGGCAGTAGAAGACCATATATATGAAGATACATATATGATAGACAAAAAGGAACGATGCAGATTGGAACTCTATTGGAGCAGTAATAACTTCTTTATATTCAAATAGATCATACAGCAGTCAGAGTTGAGAGTATATGTATTAATGGCATATTTGGATCATCCATATCACCATATGACATATATCTTAACACGATAAAGCATATTTGAGAGGAGTGTTACCTGTTGCTTAGTCAACGGCAAGGTTGCAAGTTGCAACTTTAACAAGTACAGTAAGCAATATAATTGCAAATCCGTATGCATATGGTACATGAACGGCCGTCAGTCCATCCTTAAGCACCTGGTTAAAATTTAAGATAGTGCAAGCAAGTTAACACCAACATATATATAACACTTACGATGACTGACCAAAAATTTACAAAAAATAAAACATCTTTACATCTTTAGTCATATTTTATTGAACCAAGAGCAGACTTTTCACTAAACAAAAACCGTAACGTTTTATCCAAATAAAAAAGTAGGTTTCTATTTTCAATCACAAGAGGTCATATGATCCTAGAATTATAAATCTATCCAAACACTGTCAATCCATCTATTTTTTGCTGGTTACCCAATCTCACAAATCGATACCCATGAAATAGGGTTTATTTTGATTATTTATCAATGCTTGATGAATAGGAGTGGATTAAATTTTGATTTCTGATACTAATTATTGGATTTTAATAAAAAAGGTATCACGTACTCAACTGATTCAGATCTTAAAACTCTTGGTTGTCTTTCACCAGCCGTGGACTCATCCAAGCCAACCTTCACGGACCGCCTGTATGAGTTTGGCCATCGAGGTTGATCCAGGTCACAGATGCCTTTATAGCTGCAAGTGCAACATATTATATTGATAAACTCTCTCCATAAAGATGGGGCAAAATGTACATAAAAGGAACATACTTTGTCCCTATAAGGATGTGAACACACAAGCTCATCCCATCTTCACAATTTCATATACTATAGATTGTTTTTGTTACCTGTATAACCAAACTGACATCAGGGTAATTCATTCCACGAGCTGACACATCAGAGGTTACTAAAATCAGCTGGTTTGATTCCTTGAATTCTTCAGAAATGCGTGTTCGATAG
>CM067170.1:9400962-9405962 GCA_034093135.1 Erigeron breviscapus | reverse complement strand
TAAATGTTCATCATAGAAATCGTTTATAAAATATTTCGGGTCGCATAGCAGCAAGCATTCTGACCAACTTTGGTTTTGTAATTTTTAGAGGTAGTAAACAATGTCTAAAAATTTAAAAAATTCACATAAATATAGGACACATATATGTCTCTGTATAAAAATCACCAATGTCCAAATAATTCAACTTAACCAAGAATGACTACTCAACATTTTATGAAAATAAGTGTTAAAACAGAAAATTCCAAGTAAAAGTTCTTCACAACAAAATAAGCTAAAAGCACTAACCGAAAGCTTTAATTTGCACATATCACACCACCACCACTATCACGACTTAAGACACCAAAATATAATGAACATTCTGTAAATAATGAAATAAGGATGAAAATCCATTTTGACGCATTTGAATTACTTGAAAAATGAGGCTAAAATCACTATTTCGGTAAACGATTTATAAGCTTAGAATCCTCAAAATGAGCAAGACACAAGAGAGGTTGAATTGATATGATTTTCCCATGATAAAAGTTGCCTAAAAGGCCTGAGATTCTTAGCCAAAAAGTTATGTGGTGATTTCTAAGAATTTCTATTAATTATTGAATTTAAATGATAATTAAAAAGGTAAATAAATAAATAAATTATATAAATCATGAAATTGGTTAAATAATCACAACCAATGATGAAAGTGACTAAAACCTACTGGAGTAAAATCATTTTAAGTCAAAGAACAAATGTCATATAATTTAGAAATAATTAAGTAAGTGAAAATCACTAATTAATAACTATTTTTAAATTAATAGAAAAATTACATAAATAAATATATATATCACAATATTCTAAGTTAAAAAGCATAATAATCAGAATATAACCCAAATATAATTAGCCACAAATTATAAAGGCAAGTGAGGTACTTAAAAGTATTTTTAAAGAATTATTTGGTTAATAAATCAAGAAAATGAATAAATAATTAATTAAATAATATTAAATTAAATAAATAGTTATAAATCAGAAAGTATTCATAAATATTAATATTATGAAGTTACTAATGTCAAATATTATAATTAAGCAAAGCACACAATGGAAACCATGACAATCAAAGCCAAGTTACCGAAATTCCAACAAGATATAAATACGTATAATGAGAAATTGACTTTCTCTATCAAATACCCTCTAACTAAATATTGTGAGCAATGTAATACACTTGAACTCCATAATTTAATAACAATCAAAGATGGGCAAGTCTACTAGAACACATCTCATGATCTAGCATACTAGTTCATGTCACACGAACTCATGTCGTGCATATATATACTATGGTTTAGGCTTGCTTGGTGAGGAACATTACTAGGAGAACTTTCGCATTGTCAAGAAGCAACACTCTCTAATCAAGTGAGTCATAGCCCCCTTTCAAACTCTTTATGTGTTTTACTTTCGGGGTGAAAAGCATGATAAATAAAATTGCTTTATATATATGAATGATTCTTGAAAGAATGATTATGAAATGGGATATATTGTATGTTCAATGTGTTATAAGTTATACGATGAGCTTGAGTTCTGTCAAACTGTATTACTTCGGTACACTACTATTAACTCCGAAAGGGGAGGCCTGTAGTTAGAGGGTTGCGCAACTAGGAGTCGTCCACTCACCCACTAAAATAGGTAACGGTGGAATGTTGGTTGCCTTTGTGGCCACTTTCATTGCCATTCCGACCCGAGCGGTGCTCTAATCTACTTTAAATTTAAATGGTCGTCTCCATGGCACGACCCCAATTGTGATTAAAGCACTTGATTGACAGCTTGTGCTATGAAATGAAATATTATGTTGATTGGGACATGAAATGGTCTTAGTAGTGGCTCAAGCATATACTCATCGAATTATGCCTTTGGCAGAATGGAAATTATTATTATTATGGATGGAAATTATGTTTGAACATACGGTTTGGGTATTGGACCTTATATGGAATCTCGAAAGTTGTTGAAATTGGCGATATTGAAGTATTAATGACCGAATGGTTTTGGTATGATGAATGATTAATCGATTGATATATTTTTCTCTCACGATAAATGTGACAAATGAGAACTTTATAATTTACCATGGATTTCTCAACTCTTTGAAATGGATATGTAACGAGATTTACTTAAAACCTATGCACTCACCAACTACGTTTTCGTAGTTGACACTTTTTCTTCATGCTTTTCAGGAATTAGCATAAGCTTTGAGGAATTATATGCATCATGATTGTTTGCATTGCACTTTGGAGTCAAAGATCAAACCTTGTGACGGGCAATGGAATCCGCCTTGATCATTGTAGTATATCATCTCATGTATTTGTTATTTGTTTTGTGGACTCAATATCCAAGTATGGTAGACGTATTGTACTTGGGAATTGGTTCACATGCTTGTGCATTGTAAAATTATTTTTATCAAATAAAGCTATGGTGAATGTTATCTATTATCCTTTGTTTTGAATACTCGACTTTCTGTATATCTCATCGTTCCGCCTTAGTTGGGGTGTTACAATACTTTTCTTGGAAAGGTCGATTCGAATCCTTTATGCAATTCACGGATATTAGAATGTGGACTTGTATGACTGAAGGATATAGTGCCCCAACATATGAGGACAGTGGTGTTAACAAAGTTTATGCTTACCAAGATATGACTGAATCTAATAAAAATTTGTATGAGGCAGAGAAAAAGGCACTATCATGTTTAAAAATGTCATTGCCACAAGAAATATTACATTTATTTAATGGATTCAATACATCAAAAGAACTTTGGTTAGCATTAAAGAATCATTGTGAAGGGGATGAAACACTTAAAAAGAATCGAAGAGACCTTTAAAGCATCAGTATAATGTATTTAATGGGTTAAGAAGTGAAAACTTAGATCAACTAATTACACGGTATTATCATTTGTTAGCAGAATTGCAAGCATTTGAGGTTACCTATTCTGAGGAAGAGAAGGTCGAGAAATTTTTCAGGAAAAAGCAGATTTCTCTGATATGTCTTTGACTCAGATAGTTGCTAAGTTTCGGGGACAAGAAATGAAACTAAAAAGGAGGGAAGCAGGATATAATAATGCTCAGATTCCCGAGCTTTATTACGGTAGGCCTACGATCAATGTAAGTCCAGGTTCCCCTGAAGGAAGCACAAGGGCATTCCTGAGTGAAGATGTTGACTTACAAAAGATCTCGTTTGACTCTGAGGGGAACATATGTCTTGTTTCAAGTCAGAGCGACAATTTAGGCAACCGTGGATATCCTACCTCCAGTGCTAGTTCCACCGTGCCTATAAGTGTCAAATGTGCGGAAAGTCACTTATCCGTTCTTGCGTCATTCGTGACATCATATGAACAGTTTATCCAAGGAAAGGTTCAAGACCCTAGTCTTATAGAGGAAGACTACGAGCAGATTGATCCTTTGGACTTAGAAGAGATAGATTTACAACGGCAAATGGCCATGTTGACTCTTCTGACTAAACGGTTCTTAGCAAGAACAGGGCGAAAGGTCGTGGGTTCCAAGCTTGGCTTTGATAAGTCAAAGATAAAGTGTTACAATTGCGAAGGCTTTAGACACTTTGCTAGGGAATGCCAGAGACCTAAGAAGGATGATCGGTCTATTGTGACTCATCAGAACTTCAATCAAGGTGGAATAGTACCTTCATCTTCAAACACCTCAAGACAAAAGTCATATAATGATGGGTCTAGTGGAAACCAAAGTTTAGTTAATCAAAGTGACTCAAGAGCTTTGGTGATCCAACAACAAGACGGATCATATGACTGGAGTTCTAAAGTCAATGAAGAAGACGATGCATATCTTGCAGAAATTTACTCAGACATTGCTATAACTGATGATCTCAATGATTCATATCAAGATGATGAATATGTAGACAATGTTGATTATTCAATGATGAATGAAGATGATGAACTCCCTGAGGAAGATTACACCATGACAATCGAAAATGATCATTATCATCAAGAAGATAATGAGGAAGATATGAGTGCCATTGAATTTACTCTGTTATCTGAAGACTCAAATGTTCCTATTCGACAAGAGCAAGATTATCCAACAGAGACAGAACAAGACAAGGAGAAAATCTTTGACACAAGTATTCTTTCAGAGGATGATGAGATATTGGAATCAGATGAAGATAAAGGCTGTCAAAAGGTGGAAATTCCTCAAAGACTCGGTACAGAGGAACTTATTGATTTCATTTCTAATTTAGATGTACCCGAGCAATTAGTGGAGATCTCACTTCATGCATTGGTGAAAGTTTGTAAATTCACCAACGTGCTATCATCAGAAGTTAGCAATCTTCAGAATGGTGAGATGCAGATTTGTGTGACAATAGCAACGTAGATTTGATTAAAGTTTTTGTTCCTAGGAATATTTATGTAATCGTTGAATAATAAGTCGTTAGGACATATGTTTGTGTTTAATGATTACGTTTGAACTTCAATAAATCAAGTTATGGTTATTATTATGTTTGTGTGTTATATAGTTGTTTTGCAGGTACAAGAATGTAGAGCCAAGGTAAGTGTCATGAAGGCAGTAGTGTTTTGGTGGATCGGGCCTTAATCACTTCGTGTGAAGCCCAATTAAGCACGAACTAATACCCTACAAGTATAAATACCGAACCTAATTATGTTTTAGGTAACGAATTAACAACTAGAAAGTCGAATTGTTGCTCGTGTGATCTCCTACACGAACTACTACCTCGTGCACGACCTTAGGTTGATTAATTGCTCATTAATTGACAGAAGGTAATAGTAATCTAGTTATCTCAAGAGGATTCCACACTCTTGACATAACGAATCACGTCTTATTTACGATCTATACGACGATAGGGACCTTACAATTGGTATCAGAAGGTTGATTACCAAAGTGTAACACCCATTTCGTAAAAATATGGATTTCCAAAAATTTTCGCCTAACGGCGTCAATAAAGCGGAAACAGTTTATTAAAAACCTCAACCATTGAAAACAGTTGAGAAACATAAGTGGTGG
>CM067170.1:9302560-9399962 GCA_034093135.1 Erigeron breviscapus | reverse complement strand
CAAATATCGATCGTGAACATATATAAACGAATGGAAACCCTAAATTGGAAAATCCAGTTCATATTACACACACCATAGGCGACTAAGTTCGTTTCTAAGCTATAGAAAACGAAGATAGATCACATAAGGCAGATTATATTGATATAATTTGCAATATACACGATAACTAATTAAACTAGTTATCTCGTGAGGATTCCGCACTCACGACATAACAATAGACGATCTCGAGAGCGATCCGTAGCTATCGAGGGATTTACAAGAAATCTTAGCAGTATGCATCAAAAGTTTGACTTTATAAGAAATCTTGAAACTTAGAAATCTTGAAACTTAGCTATCGAGGGGAACATCTTTATAAGAAATCTTAGCAGTTTCAAGACTCTTAGAAGAAGAATTCTCAAACTTTTTCATATGCATCAAAAGCTCAGCATGTCTAGCAGAGTCAGATTTAGCCTTAAATTCCAAGATTTCTATCCTAGCATCAGCAAGTTCCTTTTCTACGGTAGCACACTTTCTAGCTAACAAGGAATAAGCTTCACTACTTACTCTTTCTACGGCCACAGACTGATTGACTTTATCTTTCATTGCTCTAATGTCAGACTCTAAGGATCTAATCTTTTCCTTGAAGAATTTTTCTTTATCATTTACAGTTAGACCCTTTTTAATTAATTTATCTCTTTCATCATGAGCCGTATTGACAACAGATTCTAATTTCTTAATTTGTTCATTCTTTTGTTCAAGTTCATCAAACATGCGATTAACAATTTTGCAAACATGAACAATAGTATGTAAAGAACAAAATACCTGTTGGTCTGCCTCTTTGCAATCTGCCATGTAAGCAACAAAGTCATCCACAGTCATGCCAGCCGAAATCTCAAAATCTTGCATCTGCTCCTCAATAGTCTTTTCACTCTTTTCTGTGGCAGAATCATCTTTAACCTCAGCTGCTTTCACCTCTTCAGTAGCTTTCACTTCATCAAGGTTCTTGACATCTTCTAACTCATTGTCAGATTCGGAATCAGTATCATATACACCAGCAGCAACAGATTCCACATTCGAACTTTTAGTATTTTCATACAATTGCTCTTCACTGTGGTATACTGTGGTGTCCAAGAAATCATCGGGAGAATCAACTATTTGAGCCATATCATCAAAAATTTCGGCCAAATAAGCGTTATTGTTCTCATCATGTGGAAGATTCCAAACATAAGAACCATCTGGTTGAACAGCTACTATAGCCTTGTCATTGCCATTTACATTTGTAGTAGGATCATCAGTCAACAAAAGAGCTCTAGTAGGATTTTGATTGAACGGACGATTACCACCTCTATCTTGACGTGTAGGAGTCACATTTGCCTCTCTTCTTAGGCCGTTGACATTCTCTGGCAAAATGTCCAAAACCATCGCAGTTATAGCATTTTACTTTTGACTTGTCAAATCCTTGAGTACCTCCAGTAAGTTGTCTTCCTGTTCTGTTCATAAACTTCTGTACTCTCCTGGTGATCATTGCCAATTACCATTTCAGATCCATTTCTTCTACATCATCTGGATCTATCTGGTCATAATCTTCACCAATAAGTGCTGGATCTGTGATTCTTCCTGCAACAAAAGCTTCATGTGCAGCACACATTGCAGCAAATACATTCATCCTACCCTCAGCTGATTTCATATTCATAGGCATGGACTTGTAACCAGCAGAAGAAGATGAAATGTTTCCGAATTTCATATTTCCAGTCTTTGCACCGTCATTAGCCCTTTTTCCCTTGTTACCAGCATCAGTAGCTATGAATCCAAAAGAATCATCTCCATCCATTTGTGCACCACAATTATCTGTCTCACCAGTATTACCAACTCCAGAAAAGAAAGCATTAATGTCAGCTGTTGGATTTTTCATAGTGGCATGATAGAGAGATGGATCTTGTATGAAGTTGTCTTGAAGATCCTTTGCCTTATCCTTCATTTCTCTGTTTCTTAGTGTGGATATTACTCCATCTATTCGAAGAGAAGCATAATCAGCTCTTTCTTGTAATCCATGACGAAATTCTCTGTAAGCTTTCGGCAAACCATCTAAGAATTTATCCACTATCTCAGTAGGAGTGTATTTAAGATCAAAATAAGCTAATTCAGCAAGAAGATGTTGATATCTCAAAATAAGATCCTCAACTTGTTCATTCTTTGTGGCATTGAAGCAATCAAATTGTTTCTTAAGCATTTTAATTCTGTTTTGCTTCAATAGAGGATCACCTTCACAATGAGCTTCAATAGCATCGAACAATTGCTTTGAAGTCTTGTATTCTTGTTTAGGAAACAAGTGCACCAACTCTTGAGGAATGCACATACGAAGTGTGGAAAGAGTCTTTACTTCAATGGCGTAGTTAACCTTTTCTTCGCCCGTTAATTCTCCCACCTTGTATGTAGAAGTAACTCCATTCACAGTAAGAGTGGGCCATTCATAACCTTCAGTGATCATGAGCCACATATTCAAGTCTTCTCGTTGAATGAATCTTCAAATCGACCTCTCCACGCCCAAAAGTCAGCTAATGAAACTAACTTAGGTGGAGAATTAGTACGTCCTACCAGATGATCATGATAAACTAGAGAATTGAGGTATTGGGCAACAGCATTGTTGGCTGAAGATGAAGAAGCCATAAGTGAAAAATACTGTTCAAACGAAGATATGAAATGAACGAATTTAGATTAAATTCGTTGAACAGAGTCAATACGAAGATAGCTTAATTTCGTGGACAAATGTTCTGAACGAATATAGCTAAGTTCGTAGACTAAGAATCTGAACGAAGATAAGTTAAGTTCGTAGACAAAATTCGTTTGAAGAAGATTCAAAACGAAAATGAAGATAACTTCGTTTTCTATCTTCGTTAGATGAAATTTAGAACGAAATTAAGTTAACTTCGTTTGCTAACTTCGTTTCGCTAAGTTCGTAAGGTAAACGAACTTAACGACAGAAAGGTGTTCGGGAGGCTATTTTTGAGAAAATAACAATCAAACAAACGATCTCAACCCTTCGATAAGATATCGAATGGCTCTGATACCACTTGTAAATCCCTCGATAGCTACGGATCGCTCTCGAGATCGTCTATTGTTATGTCGTGAGTGCGGAATCCTCACGAGATAACTAGTTTAATTAGTTATCGTGTATATTGCAAATTATATCAATATAATCTGCCTTATGTGATCTATCTTCGTTTTCTATAGCTTAGAAACGAACTTAGTCGCCTATGGTGTGTGTAATATGAACTGGATTTTCCAATTTAGGGTTTCCATTCGTTTATATATGTTCACGATCGATATTGGGCCTGCTGGGCTTTGTTCTTACGAACTTAGCAGCCCAGCCCATAAAACGAAGATTATCTTCGTTAGTTACCAATGAAGATCATCTTCGTTAGTACAACTTACCATCAACATCTGTGCTTTGTTATTTTCCAAGTACTTCATGTACAGGGAACCTAACATATATTATGTTTGTACTTGTATAACATACATAACAAACATCATATATAAACATATATATAACACCAAAACATGTAATCGATCATTACTAAACACGAAGTCCATAATCTATCAATTACATATAAATGAATAAGACATAATCAAATCTAAGTTGCTGTTGTCACATCAACATGCATCAACACCCATTAGACAACTTGTCTGGTCGTATCACTCGAGGCGCTTCCTTAGGGTTGCCATGGGCGCTTCCCATTAGACAACCACGCAATACGACCAACAACCGGCGCGCTTCCCTATAGACAATCTACACATAAATCAAGAAAATAAACAATGACCATAAATCATTCGACAACTTAGTACCAACGAGGCCAAGTTTCTAGGGGGGGATTCGCATTAGACAACTTGCCTAGTCGTATCACTCGGGGCGCTTCCCTTAAGGTTGCCAAGGGCAGTTCTCATTAGACAACTACACAATACGACTAACAACTGGGGCGCGTCCTGTCAGATTGTCAGGGGCGCTTCCCGTCAGATTGTCAGGGGCACGTCCCATTAGACAATCTACACATAAATAAAACACAAGAATCACCAATAAATAATTACCCCATCAATATACTAGTACCTCATTTATATAATTAGAGTTCGTCTAAATCTAACTTTTACATCTAACTACTGGTGGTGTTTGGGTGATACCATCGGCTTTTACTCCACACCACTAGCACATTAGATGCATGTAGGAACTCGGTTCTAATACACCATTTGGATATTGACAGGGTATGTATACATATGATACCATCGGCTTTCCCTCCACCCAACCAACGCCCAAAATGCATGTCAGTTTACCATAATCTAATTATATAAATACATCAATAAGTGTCATATGCAACATCAAAAGATCATCTTAGTATAGGCCCAACTTATACGTTTAACACCGTTTACACTATTATAACCAAAGTACATGTCTACCTATAAACATATAATAGCACAAAAACTTATGCACGTAATATAAACACAAGTTTAATCTACGACATAACACATTAGCATTTAGTTAGTATCTTTCCACCCCAGAAGCACGCGAATAGTAGGGCTACGAACTCACCTGTGACGAGAAATGAACCTCCAAGGATAGAGGAGTACAACCCAAACTGCCACGACGATCACAACCTACTTTATAACATCAAAATATCACAATGTTTCCCAACGATAAGGTCTAACTACTTAGCTATCACCCATAAATGTCCATAAGAATGCTTGTGATAATTTTGCATATGAGTTTATATGATTTGAATATGAATCTAAAATTTGTATATGGGTTTTCTGAGATTTGCATATGAAACTGAAATATGCATATAAGGATGCAATATGAACATAAGAATGCAGATATGCATATGTAGCTTAAATATGCATATAAGGATGAAATAGGCATATGAGAATGCAAATATGCATATGAAGCTGAAAATATGCATATATTTTTTTTGAACGACATTTTATCTTACTCCTACTCCTAAATTACACGTATGCCTGGAAACCAGAACTCTCGAAAAACCCCTATTAATCCACCCCCACAAATGTGGAAAGTGAGACTCGAACCCAGGTGGATCCTCCCAAGGTCAAAGACCTTACCATTGGGCCACCAACCCCCTTGGCGAAAATATGCATATGAGGCTGAAAATATGCATATAGGGCTCCTTGACACGAAATCGGCCACTAGCACCAAATCAAATCCAATTCTTTTACACAACTGACTACGAGTATAATTAAGCATAAATATGAGCTCGTTACACAAACCCACTTTCAAAATCAGAAATTCCCTTTTTCAAACCCTCGATTTCAATTGACTCAAACAAAAACTCAAAGATTTTCCCAATCTAGACACCAATTAAACATCAATTTTGGTTCTACAACATAAAACAAGTAAAATAAGGCCCATTTTACAACCACACTCTTGCCAAGAATAAAACCCCTCTTTAGATTTGAAGCTTTTAAACATAACCTTAGATTTCAAAGATTTTTGCCAATAAATCAAAGGATCTAGTATCCAAGATATACAATAACATAAATCAAGCATTTAGAGAGTAAAAACACTTACCAAAAGTTCCTTGAAACAAGAAATTCGAATTTGAAGCAAAGGGATGAACACTTGAAGTTGAGGAAAACCTTGTACTTTTGATGATTAGTATTATTATTAAACAAAGTACTAGTAAATTTCTTGACCACTTTGATGATTAGATCTGAAAATTGAAGAAAAATAAGAAGAAGAAGATGATGAGATGATGTTCTTACAAAAATCTAAAAAGGAGAAGAAAGAGATAAGAGGATAAGATCGAATGTGTGTGTGAGAGAGAAAGAAGATAAGAAAGGGAAAGGATTCCCTAAAGTTATCCCAACTTGACTAGTCAAGTTGGAATAATCTTGACCCTTGGATGAAAATCAAGGGTCAATAAATCTTGACCCTTGATTTTCATCCAAGGGTCAAGATCTTCCCAACTTGACTAGTCAAGTTGGGATAACTTTAGGGAACCTAGTAGTGGGGGAGGTATGAGGTCGGTTATGGGGATATAAAATGAATGGGTATTTATTCCACTAATGTCACAACAAATAGCTAGTTACCCCGATCACGAATATAATGTAAATATCTAAAAGCATAAATTACACTAAGGTTTTCAAACATTTATTTCCGAAACATAATTTCTATACAAGTTTAACAAATAATAATTATATAATTTATTAAGTCAACGTGGTCAAAATGACAACTGTTACACCATCTCTTTTAACTCGTTAAAAGGCAATCCCTCAATTTTGTTTCCAACATCTTTTTTCAATGTTTGTTAAATGATGATATTGTAAAAAATTAACATGCCATTGATTATCATAATATATAAAAATCTCAGCAAGTAATATCTACATTAAACTTTATACCGTCATTTTATAAAAAATTAATTAACATACATATCCTATGAATAATTTTTGATACAAAACATTGTTTATAATAATAGTATCATCAAATCTCAACATGTCTTATCTATAAATTATTAACTATATTTTACGTTATAACGAAACATAATATGTTAACCTGCGTATTATGTAGGAAATAAACTATTGTGTTTATAAGTGATCGTTACATTGTGAATGAATTGAATCGAAGCAAAAAGATCGACTTTTTGATATTTAAGGGTATACCCTTTAGCATAGTGATTTATGGTTAATCTTTTTAATGAATTAGTATACAAATATATCCAGTGGGTCAGACGGGCCAAAAGGAAAAGGGATTAGTACATTATAATGTAAACAACTCTATAAAAATTATTATAGTATGTATCGAACTTCAATCTTGTGCATTGTATGTAATGAACTTTTAAATCTTGTGCATTGTATGTACTCGCGTATATGTGGCAACCATATAAGCTGCCACTTGCAAGGTTTTTATTGGTCGGATACATACAATGCACAAGATTTGAAAGTTCATTACATACAATGGACATAATTGAAGTTGGATACACACTATGACAATTCGTGTAAAGTTGTTTGCATTTTGAGATACTAATCCCAAAGGAAAAAAGTCACTCAACTTGTCTTCTAATGTGTGAAACTTTATTAATCATTATTTTGAAAATTTAGATGATCAGTGAAATAGTTCTATTTTTCTTTGTAATACTAAACACACTGTTTATCTAAAAGATATAAAATTTGAACGAATCAACAAAAGTAATCAGAGTCAAGCCAATTGACCTGATCAACAAAAGTAATTTTTGCATGTGCCAAAATTACTTATTTTGACCACAACCTATTTTTACTCGTCATTCAACTGGTAATTTTGCTGCCTCTACTTCTCAATGATATTGGACAGTAAGTGTGACGCAAACGGATAAATGGGATAACTAACCGAGCCTGTTGATTCAAGATGAATACTGAAAATTAGGGGAAAAAAATCAAACTATCACACAATGATGGAGAGAAAATTGATTTTTGATCAAACCATTGCATTAGGTTTACAATCATATAAAAAGGGCTGCAAAATTCGTACGGGCCTAAAAACATAAGTGGGCCGAAAATTATAACAAAATAAAAGTCCATAAAAACCCGAAAAAAACATAAAAATGTCCAAAAGTCATAGAAAAAGGCCGTTTCGGGGCTTGAAGGTCGACCCAAACCGCCCAAAACGGAGCCCTGTAGCTCAAGTTATGCCCATTTTAGTGAGACACCCTTTGAAGCCTTGTCTTCGGCTTCCAAATACAACATAGCTTGCTCATCTATACTTGGGCCCGCATCAAAGTGTCAAGTACACTGCTTTCTTTTTCTTTCGTTTTATATCTGTACATTCTGTACATGGCTGCAAGGTTTTGCAACTATAATGTTATTTGAGACTGTTAGGCAATAAGGGTGTGATTACAGTACAAAAATATCTAATCACAATGCTTCAACGAGTCAACAAGTTGTTCTTGCACATCAAACTTTATAAATTATAATGAACATCACACATTGACAAACAGTTTTCTGAATTTAAAGAAAGATTTACATCTTGAAATTCTGATTACACGTCTTCTACTTATGCGCATGGAGGCAGTATTATTAAATCTCAGTGCCCGTGACTTGTTCGTTCACTAGAATAATTCTATGCTACTTCTTGTAGTTAAAAGTTTTCTCATTTTCACCTTGTAATTTCAAATGGTATAATGGTTAAGTCACTTGGATTGTGAATTTTGGAAGCCGCTTTTGATGCCGACAAGGTTTACTTGGCTGCTATTGACAAATTCGATGCCATGATGTCTAAAAGCAATGCTCATACACCAGATGGTATGATTTTCCTTGGTCTTTCAGATACCGTGTTATATGTGGTAATCATGTTTCAATAATCTACGTTAGGGCCATCAAAATATCAATTTTAGAGAGAAAGTTAAGTTGTTGAGCTAGGCAAAAAGGCTTTATGAAGATGCACTTCTCATGGATTCGAACAATCTCCAGGTAAAAGAAGCCCTGTCCTGTGTATCCGAACCAAGGTATAAGAATTACTATTAGTCTTTTTGGCCCAAAATGTCAAATATGACATTAGGTTTCTACTTTTTTTAAAAATATTTGAACATTTTTATACCTTTTATAATTAATTACACACCTAAAATGTTCAAAACCATAGAAATAATCTTACAGTAACTTGTAACTGATTCATGCTATTGATTTTGGTCAAAGTTCCAAATTATGCTAATAAAATGAAATTATTGCACTTAGGCTGCTGCTGTATTTTCTTCTTTTGCTGTGTGAGCATTGCTTTTGCTCGTTCATTGTATCAAATTTGAATACAGTCGTCAAATAAAGGCGAAAGTGTAAACGCATATGTAGTAATCGGTTTGGGACTTCGGGCTATACTTGGTCTCTAACGGGTCATGGGGGTACACACTTTAAAAACTTAGCTTATTGAACAACTGAATAGTTAAATTTACCTGAGGGGCTAATGTAACAATGTTTACTGGCTCGATAAATTCATTTATGTTGTACACATGTCACTTAGCATTTATAGGTGTTGTGTATATTGGTAGTTGAGCTGTATAGACTGTGCTAGAATGCTGGTTATTATATACACTGTCTCGTGTGTATAAATTTATGTGACATATAGTCACATTACTTGTAATAAACGTATTTGTTTTAGTATAATATCTTACCAGGGTAACTCTTTACCCCCAAAAAAAACAACTGAACAAGACAAAATACACTGAAAGTCGTTGAAATTGTATCTACGATTTATGAAACTGTTAAAATTACAAGCTTAATTGGACATAAAGGTTATAATTAATCTATTACTTACACACTGTAAGTAAAATACATGTTTGGAGATATTTGGAAGTTTAAGAACTACAAGGACTAAAGGAAGCAGTATT
This sequence comes from Erigeron breviscapus, assembly GCA_034093135.1. Taxonomy (NCBI): domain Eukaryota; kingdom Viridiplantae; phylum Streptophyta; class Magnoliopsida; order Asterales; family Asteraceae; genus Erigeron; species Erigeron breviscapus. The sequence goes on along the minus strand of CM067170.1, from coordinate 9,390,633 downwards.
GAAGTTTGAAGGCTGCTTATGAAGACTGGATGGAAGTTCAAGGTTTATTTTGAAGACGGTGCTTTGTGAAGGGGCTATTGTGAAATTATGGTCTTTGGGTATAAATACCATGTTATAACCTGTTTTAGGGTTAACAACCCATTATTATTTTCTCTCATATTTTCATTGTTTCTCTGATTATATCGATTGTATCGATATATTTCAATTTCATATTTTGTTTATGTAAAGTGATATCATCTGGATATCACTTATTATTGTAATAATCACTCTTTAATAATAATCCTCTAAGTCGTCACAGCCGACTGCCCGGATTCTGGGTGCTTTATATTTGTGTTCTTGATTTGATCATAAAATTGTTCATGGTATCAAAGCCAAGTTGTTGAAGATTTGTTGATTTCCTGGGTGATTTCAGATTAGGGCGTATTTTCTTTTGAAAACCCTAATTTCTGAAACCCTAATTTTTAGGGTTTGTTTCGATTTCTGATCGATTGCTTCCGCTGCTGTTTCAGATCCTTATTCTTGACTAAGTGAATCAAGAATAGGTTTATCTTCTCAGATCCTGAATCTATATCTTGACTAAGTGAATCAAGTATAGATTTAGGGTTCCTCTTCGTTCGGCAAAAGCACTGTATTGTTTTCTTTTCCCTTTCTTCTTGTTTTATTGTTTTTGATTCCACTTGTGTTTTTCTTCTCAGATAAAATTTCTTTATATATATATATAAACATTTTTTTTATCTTCAATCTCATAAAACCAGTCGTGTTAATACTTGACCTGCCTTCATACGAGAGGTTAGGAATCCTGTCACTGACACGGTTGGGAGGTTAAGATATATTTTCTACACTGTTTTTTTGTTTGAGAAGAAGATATTTGTGGTTTCTGGTTGTGTGCTTTTTCTGCTTGTGTTAATTGATATTAGTTGTTACTTGATATCTGTTTTTTGTCTTATTTTAAGAGGTTGTGATTGTTTGGTTCTTATTGAATAACTGTTTGTTATTCTTTTGTGTTTTGTGTGATTCTATTTGTCTTTATTGTTTGGTGTGTAAACTGTTTGATTTGTTACAATGGTGAATACTCCTCCTGCATCTGTTCATAATGGTAATACACCTCCTGCATCTGTTCATAATGGTAATACACCACCTGGTTCTATTCATAATGATGGTTCAGATTTTGATGATTTTGATAATGAAACTAAAATAAGTAAATTGGATTTTGGTAATCCTTTGTATCTGCATGCTAGTGACACTACAATTACACCTTTAATTAGCTTAAAATTAACTGGTACTGAGAATTATAATGTATGGTCTTGTGCTATGACTCTTGCTCTTGAAACTAAGAACAAAATAGGGTTTATAGATGGTACTTGTAAAAAATCTACTGTGAATTCTGTGCTTGCTCAACAATGGGATAGATGTAATGCAGTTGTGTTATCCTGGATTTTAAATGCTGTTTCTGAAGAGTTATATGTTGGTCAAATTTTCTCTAAATCTGCTTCTGTTGTTTGGCAAGAACTTAAAGATACTTTATGACAAGGTTGATGGCGTTGTTACTTTTAATTTGCATCATAAAATAAATTCTCTTTGTCAAAATGGTTTGTCAATATCAGAATATTATCATAAATTGAATTCTCTATGGAAACAGTTTGATGTTTTGATTAAGTTGCCTACTTGTGTTTGTCATGCTGCTACTGAATTTCAGAATCATAATCAATTAATCAAACTAATGCAATTTCTAATGGGACTTGATGATTCTTATGCTGCTGTTAGGAGTAATATTCTTATTAGAGATCCTTTGCCTTCTGTGAAAACTGCTTTTGCTATTGTTTCTATAGAGGAATCTCATAGAGGGGCAGGGTTGTCTAATAATGGGGTTAAGCCTCAAAATTCTGTTTTTGCTTCAAAGTTTAATGATAAAAGAAGGTTTAATAATTCTTTTAATAGAAATCAAAATCAAACTTTGAAATGCACCAATTATGGTTTTAATGGTCATACTGTTGATAGATGCTATGAGTTGGTTGGTTATCCACCAGGTTATAAAAAGAAGGGTTCTGCTCAAAGTTTTCCAAAACCTTTTCAAAATAATAATGCTAATGCTGTTAAAGGTTCTGGTTCTGGTTCTATGAGTTCTTCTTCTCTGTCTGTTAATAATGCTTCTTCTTCTAATCCTGTTTCTCTTACTAATGATCAATTGATGAGACTTATGACTCTTATTGAGGATAAAGAGAAAAGTGCTGTTGTTGGGAATCATGCTAATATGTCAGGTACTTTTGCAAATAATAGCAGAATTTTTAATCAAAACTTTGAGAAATTCTTTTGTGCCAACACAAATTTAACCAAATCTAATAAAAGTTTGGGTTGGATAACTGATTCAGGGGCTAACCAACATATGACCAATTCTGCAAATAAAATGATTAATTGTATTGATGTTTTTGATCTAAATATGACTGTTGGTCATCCTAATGGTACTTTGGCTAAGATTGTCAAAATTGGAAATTTGGTTTTAAACAAAAATGTGATGTTATATGATGTTCTTGTGGTGCCAGAATATAATGTTAGCTTACTTTCTGTTCATAAGCTAGCTAGAGATAGTAAGATGTTTATTGGTTTTGATGATCAAAAATGTTATATCCAGGACTTAAAAACCAAGACAACTCTTTGGACTGGTAGTGAACAAGGTGGTTTATATATTATTGATGATCAATGTGACAGTGTGCAAGGTGTGTCTAATAACTGCATGATTAAGTGTTATGTTTCTAGTCAATTGTGGCATAGCAGACTTGGCCATCCCTCTGATCAAGTTCTGAATGTTCTTAAAAGTGACCTTAATCTTGATTCTAAGTTAAATACTTCACCTTGTGATATTTGCCATAAGGCAAAACAAACCAGAGAACCTTTTCCTTTAAGTTCTCATAAGTCTACTTGTATTGGTGATCTTGTTCATTTGGATCTTTGGGGACCTTACAAGGTTCAAAGTAAAGAAGGATATAAGTATTTCCTTACTGTGGTTGATGATTTTTCTAGGGCTGTATGGACTTTTTTAATCAAGAATAAAACTGAAGTGTTTCAAAACATACTTACTTTTGTTAACATGATTGAAACTCAATTTGAAAAGAAAGTGAAAATTCTTAGAACAGATAATGGAACTGAGTTTGTTAACAATCTTATAAAGGATTTGTGTTCTAAACAAGGTATTATTCATCAAACTTCTATTGCATACAGTCCCCAGCAAAATGGGATTGCAGAAAGGAAACATAGACATCTTTTAAATGTTGCTAGATCTCTTATGTTTCAAGGGGGATTACCTCTGAATATGTGGACTGAATGCATTCTCACTGCTACTTATTTGATTAACAGGACTCCCTCTTCTGTGTTAGGTGGTAAATCTCCTTATGATTTTGTATTTGGTGTTTCTCCTTCTCCCTCTCATTTAAGGTGTTTTGGTTGTTTGTGCTATGCTACCATTCTAAATAATAATGATAAATTTGCAAGTAGGGCTGAAAGGTGTGTTTTTATTGGATATTCTAATGAAAAGAAAGGATATAAACTTCTTAAACTTGATGATAAAACTGTTTTCTATTCTAGAGATGTTAAATTTTATGAAACTGTTTTTCCTTTTAAATTGAAATCTAAAACTGTTTTAGAAATCAAGATGATATTAATCATCTTAACTTCTTTGATTCAATGTTTTTTAATGAGCATACACAATAACATGAACACTTAAGTCCCAATGATGATGAGAGAGAACCTAATGTTGTGTGTGAAGGTCATGAACCACACATGTCTGGCAGTATGAGAAGTGATGATCATGTTAATGATCAACCTTCTCAATCTACCACTGTGGATGGTTCTAGTGCAACACACACAAATGATGATAATAATGATTTTTCTGAGGGCAACATGTTTGTTGATGATAATGCTCATAATGAACCTGCTAAGATGAAAAGAGTTTCTCATATGCCTAAAACATTTGGTGATTATGTTGTAGAAGGCAAGGTTAAGTATGGTATTGAAAGGTTTGTTGGTTATTCTCAGTTGTCTTCTGATCATCTTTGTTTTCTTACAAACCTAAATAAAAGTATTGAACCTAGAAACTTTTATGAGGCTTCTAAAGATATAAATTGGGTTCAAGCTATGAATAATGAGATGGAAGCCCTTCATAGGAATAACACTTGGATTATCACTGATCTTCCAAAAGGAAGAACACCAATAGGGTGTAAATGGATTTTTAAAATCAAAGATAAATCAACTGGTGAAATTGAAAGATACAAAGCTAGGTTAGTGGCTAAAGGTTATAGTCAAAGAGAAGGTGTGGATTATGATGAAACATTTTCACCTGTTGTGAAAATGGTTACTGTTAGATGCTTAATTAGTATGGCTGTTTCTTATGACTGGCCTTTATTTCAACTTGATATAAACAATGCTTTTCTTTATGGTGATTTAGAAGAAGATGTTTATATGACCTTACCTGAAGGTTATAATGTTACTAATGATAACAACAAGGTTTGTAAATTGGTTAAATCTTTGTATGGTTTGAAACAAGCTCCTAGACAATGGAATGCTAAGTTGTCTAATGCTTTACATGAGTTTGGATTTGTGCAGAGCAAATGTGACTATTCTTTATATACCTTGAATAAACAGAATATCTTTGTTGCTTTACTTGTCTATGTTGATGACATTGTGATTACTGGGAATGATGTGAATGAAATAGAAAAAGTTAAAGCTTTGTTTAGATCTAAATTTCTTATTAAAGATCTTGGTAAATTGAGATACTTCTTAGGTATTGAAGTATTAGAGAATGAGAAGGGTTTATGTTTGTCTCAAAGAAAGTACTGCTTAGAATTGTTGAGTGAGTTTGGTTTACTTGGCTGCAAGCCTGCTAAAACACCAATGGAAATGAATATGTCTATTTCTAGACCTAGTCAGAATGATAAACTGTTGACTAATATTGGTGTTTATCAAAAATTGATTGGTAAACTCATTTACTTGACTCTCACCAGGCCTGATATTAGTTATTCTGTACATGCTTTGAGTCAATTTATGCATGCTCCAACTGATGAACATCTTAAGCTTGCTTTTAGAGTTCTTAGATATTTGAAATCTGCACCTGGTAAAGGGTTGCAGTTTTCTAAAAGTGACAAAATGGACTTGTGTGCATATGTTGATTCAGACTGGGGTAGATGTCTTACTTCCAGAAGATCTGTAACAGGTTTTTGTGTCTATCTTGGCAATTCTTTGATCTCCTGGAAGAGTAAAAAGCAGTTGACTGTAGCTAGGTCCTCAACAGAAGCTGAATATAGGGCTATGGCTTCAGTCACATGTGAAATCCTTTGGATTAAAAACCTTCTCTCTGATCTTAATGTTAAATTCAATTTACCTGTCAATGTATATTGTGATAACAAATCTGCTATCTTAATGGCAGCTAATCCTGTTTTTCATGAAAGAACTAAACATCTAGAAATTGACTTGCATTTGATCAGAGAAAAGGTTGGTTCAGGTGTGCTTAAAGTTGTGAAAATTGATTCTAAAAACAACACTGCTGACATTTTTACCAAGAGTTTGGGTGGACAACCTTATAAGCTGTTTTGTGACAATCTTGGTCTTACAAATATGTTCCAAGTTAAGCTTGAAGGGGGATGTTAAAATTACAAGCTTAATTGGACATAAAGGTTATAATTAATCTATTACTTACACACTTGTAAGTAAAATACAGGTTTGGAGATATTTGGAAGTTTAAGAACTACAAGGACTAAAGGAAGCAGTATTGAAGTTTGAAGGCTGCTTATGAAGACTGGATGGAAGTTCAAGGTTTATTTTGAAGACGGTGCTTTGTGAAGGGGCTATTGTGAAATTATGGTCTTTGGGTATAAATACCATGTTATAACCTGTTTTAGGGTTAACAACCCATTATTATTTTCTCTCATATTTTCATTGTTTCTCTGATTATATCGATTGTATCGATATATTTCAATTTCATATTTTGTTTATGTAAAGTGATATCATCTGGATATCACTTATTATTGTAATAATCACTCTTTAATAATAATCCTCTAAGTCGTCACAGCCGACTGCCCGGATTCTGGGTGCTTTATATTTGTGTTCTTGATTTGATCATAAAATTGTTCATGGTATCAAAGCCAAGTTGTTGAAGATTTGTTGATTTCCTGGGTGATTTCAGATTAGGGCGTATTTTCTTTTGAAAACCCTAATTTCTGAAACCCTAATTTTTAGGGTTTGTTTCGATTTCTGATCGATTGCTTCCGCTGCTGTTTCAGATCCTTATTCTTGACTAAGTGAATCAAGAATAGGTTTATCTTCTCAGATCCTGAATCTATATCTTGACTAAGTGAATCAAGTATAGATTTAGGGTTCCTCTTCGTTCGGCAAAAGCACTGTATTGTTTTCTTTTCCCTTTCTTCTTGTTTTATTGTTTTTTGATTCCACTTGTGTTTTTCTTCTCAGATAAAATTTCTTTATATATATATATATATATATAAACATTTTTTTTATCTTCAATCTCATAAAACCAGTCGTGTTAATACTTGACCTGCCTTCATACGAGAGGTTAGGAATCCTGTCACTGACACGGTTGGGAGGTTAAGATATATTTTCTACACTGTTTTTTGTTTGAGAAGAAGATATTTGTGGTTTCTGGTTGTGTGCTTTTTCTGCTTGTGTTAATTGATATTAGTTGTTACTTGATATCTGTTTTTTGTCTTATTTTAAGAGGTTGTGATTGTTTGGTTCTTATTGAATAACTGTTTGTTATTCTTTTGTGTTTTGTGTGATTCTATTTGTCTTTATTGTTTGGTGTGTAAACTGTTTGATTTGTTACAATGGTGAATACTCCTCCTGCATCTGTTCATAATGGTAATACACCTCCTGCATCTGTTCATAATGGTAATACACCACCTGGTTCTATTCATAATGATGGTTCAGATTTTGATGATTTTGATAATGAAACTAAAATAAGTAAATTGGATTTTGGTAATCCTTTGTATCTGCATGCTAGTGACACTACAAGTACACCTTTAATTAGCTTAAAATTAACTGGTACTGAGAATTATAATGTATGGTCTTGTGCTATGACTCTTGCTCTTGAAACTAAGAACAAAATAGGGTTTATAGATGGTACTTGTAAAAAATCTACTGTGAATTCTGTGCTTGCTCAACAATGGGATAGATGTAATGCAGTTGTGTTATCCTGGATTTTAAATGTTGTTTCTGAAGAGTTATATGTTGGTCAAATTTTCTCTAAATCTGCTTCTGTTGTTTGGCAAGAACTTAAAGATACTTATGACAAGGTTGATGGTGTTGTTACTTTTAATTTGCATCATAAAATAAATTCTCTTTGTCAAAATGGTTTGTCAATATCAGAATATTATCATAAATTGAATTCTCTGTGGAAACAGTTTGATGCTTTGATTAAGTTGCCTACTTGTGTTTGTCATGCTGCTACTGAATTTCAGAATCATAATCAATTAATCAAACTAATGCAATTTCTAATGGGACTTGATGATTCTTATGCTGCTGTTAGGAGTAATATTCTTATTAGAGATCCTTTGCCTTCTGTGAAAACTGCTTTTGCTATTGTTTCTAGAGAGGAATCTCATAGAGGGGCAGGGTTGTCTAATAATGGGGTTAAGCCTCAAAATTCTGTTTTTGCTTCAAAGTTTAATGATAAAAGAAGGTTTAATAATTCTTTTAATAGAAATCAAAATCAAACTTTGAAATGCACCAATTGTGGTTTTAATGGTCATACTGTTGATAGATGCTATGAGTTGGTTGGTTATCCACCAGGTTATAAAAAGAAGGGTTCTGCTCAAAGTTTTCCAAAACCTTTTCAAAATAATAATGCTAATGCTGTTAAAGGTTCTGGTTCTGGTTCTATGAGTTCTTCTTCTCTGTCTGTTAATAATGCTTCTTCTTCTAATCCTGTTTCTCTTACTAATGATCAATTGATGAGACTTATGACTCTTATTGAGGATAAAGAGAAAAGTGCTGTTGTTGGGAATCATGCTAATATGTCAGGTACTTTTGCAAATAATAGCAGAATTTTTAATCAAAACTTTGAGAAATTCTTTTGTGCCAACACAAATTTAACCAAATCTAATAAAAGTTTGGGTTGGATAACTGATTCAGGGGCTAACCAACATATGACCAATTCTGCAAATAAAATGATTAATTGTATTGATGTTTTTGATCTAAATATGACTGTTGGTCATCCTAATGGTACTTTGGCTAAGATTGTCAAAATTGGAAATTTGGTTTTAAACAAAAATGTGATGTTATATGATGTTCTTGTGGTGCCAGAATATAATGTTAGCTTACTTTCTGTTCATAAGCTAGCTAGAGATAGTAAGATGTTTATTGGTTTTGATGATCAAAAATGTTATATCCAGGACTTAAAAACCAAGACAACTCTTTGGACTGGTAGTGAACAAGGTGGTTTATATATTATTGATGATCAATGTGACAGTGTGCAAGGTGTGTCTAATAACTGCATGATTAAGTGTTATGTTTCTAGTCAATTGTGGCATAGCAGACTTGGCCATCCCTCTGATCAAGTTCTGAATGTTCTTAAAAGTGACCTTAATCTTGATTCTAAGTTAAATACTTCACCTTGTGATATTTGCCATAAGGCAAAACAAACCAGAGAACCTTTTCCTTTAAGTTCTCATAAGTCTACTTGTATTGGTGATCTTGTTCATTTGGATCTTTGGGGACCTTACAAGGTTCAAAGTAAAGAAGGATATAAGTATTTCCTTACTGTGGTTGATGATTTTTCTAGGGCTGTATGGACTTTTTTAATCAAGAATAAAACTGAAGTGTTTCAAAACATACTTACTTTTGTTAACATGATTGAAACTCAATTTGAAAAGAAAGTGAAAATTCTTAGAACAGATAATGGAACTGAATTTGTTAACAATCTTATAAAGGATTTGTGTTCTAAACAAGGTATTATTCATCAAACTTCTATTGCATACAGTCCCCAGCAAAATGGGATTGCAGAAAGGAAACATAGACATCTTTTAAATGTTGCTAGATCTCTTATGTTTCAAGGGGGATTACCTCTGAATATGTGGACTGAATGCATTCTCACTGCTACTTATTTGATTAACAGGACTCCCTCTTCTGTGTTAGGTGGTAAATCTCCTTATGATTTTGTATTTGGTGTTTCTCCTTCTCTCTCTCATTTAAGGTGTTTTGGTTGTTTGTGCTATGCTACCATTCTAAATAATAATGATAAATTTGCAAGTAGGGCTGAAAGGTGTGTTTTTATTGGATATTCTAATGAAAAGAAAGGATATAAACTTCTTAAACTTGATGATAAAACTGTTTTCTATTCTAGAGATGTTAAATTTTATGAAACTGTTTTTCCTTTTAAATTGAAATCTAAAACTGTTTTAGAAAATCAAGATGATATTAATCATCTTAACTTCTTTGATTCAATGTTTTTTAATGAGCATACACAACAACATGAACACTTAAGTCCCAATGATGATGAGAGGGAACCTAATGTTGTGTGTGAAGGTCATGAACCACACATGTCTGGCAGTATGAGAAGTGATGATCATGTTAATGATCAACCTTCTCAATCTACCACTGTGGATGGTTCTAGTGCAACACACACAAATGATGATAATAATGATTTTTCTGAGGGCAACATGTTTGTTGATGATAATGCTCATAATGAACCTGCTAAGATGAAAAGAGTTTCTCATATGCCTAAAACATTTGGTGATTATGTTGTAGAAGGCAAGGTTAAGTATGGTATTGAAAGGTTTGTTGGTTATTCTCAGTTGTCTTCTGATCATCTTTGTTTTCTTACAAACCTAAATAAAAGTATTGAACCTAGAAACTTTTATGAGGCTTCTAAAGATATAAATTGGGTTCAAGCTATGAATAATGAGATGGAAGCCCTTCATAGGAATAACACTTGGATTATCACTGATCTTCCAAAAGGAAGAACACCAATAGGGTGTAAATGGATTTTTAAAATCAAAGATAAATCAACTGGTGAAATTGAAAGATACAAAGCTAGGTTAGTGGCTAAAGGTTATAGTCAAAGAGAAGGTGTGGATTATGATGAAACATTTTCACCTGTTGTGAAAATGGTTACTGTTAGATGCTTAATTAGTATGGCTGTTTCTTATGACTGGCCTTTATTTCAACTTGATATAAACAATGCTTTTCTTTATGGTGATTTAGAAGAAGATGTTTATATGACCTTACCTGAAGGTTATAATGTTACTAATGATAACAACAAGGTTTGTAAATTGGTTAAATCTTTGTATGGTTTGAAACAAGCTCCTAGACAATGGAATGCTAAGTTGTCTAATGCTTTACATGAGTTTGGATTTGTGCAGAGCAAATGTGACTATTCTTTATATACCTTGAATAAACAGAATATCTTTGTTGCTTTACTTGTCTATGTTGATGACATTGTGATTACTGGGAATGATGTGAATGAAATAGAAAAAGTTAAAGCTTTGTTTAGATCTAAATTTCTTATTAAAGATCTTGGTAAATTGAGATACTTCTTAGGTATTGAAGTATTAGAGAATGAGAAGGGTTTATGTTTGTCTCAAAGAAAGTACTGCTTAGAATTGTTGAGTGAGTTTGGTTTACTTGGCTGCAAGCCTGCTAAAACACCAATGGAAATGAATATGTCTATTTCTAGACCTAGTCAGAATGATAAACTGTTGACTAATATTGGTGTTTATCAAAAATTGATTGGTAAACTCATTTACTTGACTCTCACCAGGCCTGATATTAGTTATTCTGTACATGCTTTGAGTCAATTTATGCATGCTCCAACTGATGAACATCTTAAGCTTGCTTTTAGAGTTCTTAGATATTTGAAATCTGCACCTGGTAAAGGGTTGCAGTTTTCTAAAAGTGACAAAATGGACTTGTGTGCATATGTTGATTCAGACTGGGGTAGATGTCTTACTTCCAGAAGATCTGTAACAGGTTTTTGTGTCTATCTTGGCAATTCTTTGATCTTCTGGAAGAGTAAAAAGCAGTTGACTGTAGCTAGGTCCTCAGCAGAAGCTGAATATAGGGCTATGGCTTCAGTCACATGTGAAATCCTTTGGATTAAAAACCTTCTCTCTGATCTTAATGTTAAATTCAATTTACCTGTCAATGTATATTGTGATAACAAATCTGCTATCTTAATGGCAGCTAATCCTGTTTTTCATGAAAGAACTAAACATCTAGAAATTGACTTGCATTTGATCAGAGAAAAGGTTGGTTCAGGTGTGCTTAAAGTTGTGAAAATTGATTCTAAAAACAACACTGCTGACATTTTTACCAAGAGTTTGGGTGGACAACCTTATAAGCTGTTTTGTGACAATCTTGGTCTTACAAATATGTTCCAAGTTAAGCTTGAAGGGGGATGTTAAAATTACAAGCTTAATTGGACATAAAGGTTATAATTAATCTATTACTTACACACTTGTAAGTAAAATACAGGTTTGGAGATATTTGGAAGTTTAAGAACTACAAGGACTAAAGGAAGCAGTATTGAAGTTTGAAGGCTGCTTATGAAGACTGGATGGAAGTTCAAGGTTTATTTTGAAGACGGTGCTTTGTGAAGGGGCTATTGTGAAATTATGGTCTTTGGGTATAAATACCATGTTATAACCTGTTTTAGGGTTAACAACCCATTATTATTTTCTCTCATATTTTCATTGTTTCTCTGATTATATCGATTGTATCGATATATTTCAATTTCATATTTTGTTTATGTAAAGTGATATCATCTGGATATCACTTATTATTGTAATAATCACTCTTTAATAATAATCCTCTAAGTCGTCACAGCCGACTGCCCGGATTCTGGGTGCTTTATATTTGTGTTCTTGATTTGATCATAAAATTGTTCATGGTATCAAAGCCAAGTTGTTGAAGATTTGTTGATTTCCTGGGTGATTTCAGATTAGGGCGTATTTTCTTTTGAAAACCCTAATTTCTGAAACCCTAATTTTTAGGGTTTGTTTCGATTTCTGATCGATTGCTTCCGCTGCTGTTTCAGATCCTTATTCTTGACTAAGTGAATCAAGAATAGGTTTATCTTCTCAGATCCTGAATCTATATCTTGACTAAGTGAATCAAGTATAGATTTAGGGTTCCTCTTCGTTCGGCAAAAGCACTGTATTGTTTTCTTTTCCCTTTCTTCTTGTTTTATTGTTTTTGATTCCACTTGTGTTTTTCTTCTCAGATAAAATTTCTTTATATATATATATAATTTTTTTTATCTTCAATCTCATAAAACCAGTCGTGTTAATACTTGACCTGCCTTCATACGAGAGGTTAGGAATCCTGTCACTGACACGGTTGGGAGGTTAAGATATATTTTCTACACTGTTTTTTTGTTTGAGAAGAAGATATTTGTGGTTTCTGGTTGTGTGCTTTTTCTGCTTGTGTTAATTGATATTAGTTGTTACTTGATATCTGTTTTTTGTCTTATTTTAAGAGGTTGTGATTGTTTGGTTCTTATTGAATAACTGTTTGTTATTCTTTTGTGTTTTGTGTGATTCTATTTGTCTTTATTGTTTGGTGTGTAAACTGTTTGATTTGTTACAATGGTGAATACTCCTCCTGCATCTGTTCATAATGGTAATACACCTCCTGCATCTGTTCATAATGGTAATACACCACCTGGTTCTATTCATAATGATGGTTCAGATTTTGATGATTTTGATAATGAAACTAAAATAAGTAAATTGGATTTTGGTAATCCTTTGTATCTGCATGCTAGTGACACTACAAGTACACCTTTAATTAGCTTAAAATTAACTGGTACTGAGAATTATAATGTATGGTCTTGTGCTATGACTCTTGCTCTTGAAACTAAGAACAAAATAGGGTTTATAGATGGTACTTGTAAAAAATCTACTGTGAATTCTGTGCTTGCTCAACAATGGGATAGATGTAATGCAGTTGTGTTATCCTGGATTTTAAATGCTGTTTCTGAAGAGTTATATGTTGGTCAAATTTTCTCTAAATCTGCTTCTGTTGTTTGGCAAGAACTTAAAGATACTTTATGACAAGGTTGATGGCGTTGTTACTTTTAATTTGCATCATAAAATAAATTCTCTTTGTCAAAATGGTTTGTCAATATCAGAATATTATCATAAATTGAATTCTCTATGGAAACAGTTTGATGTTTTGATTAAGTTGCCTACTTGTGTTTGTCATGCTGCTACTGAATTTCAGAATCATAATCAATTAATCAAACTAATGCAAATTCTAATGGGACTTGATGATTCTTATGCTGCTGTTAGGAGTAATATTCTTATTAGAGATCCTTTGCCTTCTGTGAAAACTGCTTTTGCTATTGTTTCTATAGAGGAATCTCATAGAGGGGCAGGGTTGTCTAATAATGGGGTTAAGCCTCAAAATTCTGTTTTTGCTTCAAAGTTTAATGATAAAAGAAGGTTTAATAATTCTTTTAATAGAAATCAAAATCAAACTTTGAAATGCACCAATTATGGTTTTAATGGTCATACTGTTGATAGATGCTATGAGTTGGTTGGTTATCCACCAGGTTATAAAAAAAGGGGTTCTGCTCAAAGTTTTCCAAAACCTTTTCAAAATAATAATGCTAATGCTGTTAAAGGTTCTGGTTCTGGTTCTATGAGTTCTTCTTCTCTGTCTGTTAATAATGCTTCTTCTTCTAATCCTGTTTCTCTTACTAATGATCAATTGATGAGACTTATGACTCTTATTGAGGATAAAGAGAAAAGTGCTGTTGTTGGGAATCATGCTAATATGTCAGGTACTTTTGCAAATAATAGCAGAATTTTTAATCAAAACTTTGAGAAATTCTTTTGTGCCAACACAAATTTAACCAAATCTAATAAAAGTTTGGGTTGGATAACTGATTCAGGGGCTAACCAACATATGACCAATTCTGCAAATAAAATGATTAATTGTATTGATGTTTTTGATCTAAATATGACTGTTGGTCATCCTAATGGTACTTTGGCTAAGATTGTCAAAATTGGAAATTTGGTTTTAAACAAAAATGTGATGTTATATGATGTTCTTGTGGTGCCAGAATATAATGTTAGCTTACTTTCTGTTCATAAGCTAGCTAGAGATAGTAAGATGTTTATTGGTTTTGATGATCAAAAATGTTATATCCAGGACTTAAAAACCAAGACAACTCTTTGGACTGGTAGTGAACAAGGTGGTTTATATATTATTGATGATCAATGTGACAGTGTGCAAGGTGTGTCTAATAACTGCATGATTAAGTGTTATGTTTCTAGTCAATTGTGGCATAGCAGACTTGGCCATCCCTCTGATCAAGTTCTGAATGTTCTTAAAAGTGACCTTAATCTTGATTCTAAGTTAAATACTTCACCTTGTGATATTTGCCATAAGGCAAAACAAACCAGAGAACCTTTTCCTTTAAGTTCTCATAAGTCTACTTGTATTGGTGATCTTGTTCATTTGGATCTTTGGGGACCTTACAAGGTTCAAAGTAAAGAAGGATATAAGTATTTCCTTACTGTGGTTGATGATTTTTCTAGGGCTGTATGGACTTTTTTAATCAAGAATAAAACTGAAGTGTTTCAAAACATACTTACTTTTGTTAACATGATTGAAACTCAATTTGAAAAGAAAGTGAAAATTCTTAGAACAGATAATGGAACTGAGTTTGTTAACAATCTTATAAAGGATTTGTGTTCTAAACAAGGTATTATTCATCAAACTTCTATTGCATACAGTCCCCAGCAAAATGGGATTGCAGAAAGGAAACATAGACATCTTTTAAATGTTGCTAGATCTCTTATGTTTCAAGGGGGATTACCTCTGAATATGTGGACTGAATGCATTCTCACTGCTACTTATTTGATTAACAGGACTCCCTCTTCTGTGTTAGGTGGTAAATCTCCTTATGATTTTGTATTTGGTGTTTCTCCTTCTCCCTCTCATTTAAGGTGTTTTGGTTGTTTGTGCTATGCTACCATTCTAAATAATAATGATAAATTTGCAAGTAGGGCTGAAAGGTGTGTTTTTATTGGATATTCTAATGAAAAGAAAGGATATAAACTTCTTAAACTTGATGATAAAACTGTTTTCTATTCTAGAGATGTTAAATTTTATGAAACTGTTTTTCCTTTTAAATTGAAATCTAAAACTGTTTTAGAAAATCAAGATGATATTAATCATCTTAACTTCTTTGATTCAATGTTTTTTAATGAGCATACACAATAACATGAACACTTAAGTCCCAATGATGATGAGAGAGAACCTAATGTTGTGTGTGAAGGTCATGAACCACACATGTCTGGCAGTATGAGAAGTGATGATCATGTTAATGATCAACCTTCTCAATCTACCACTGTGGATGGTTCTAGTGCAACACACACAAATGATGATAATAATGATTTTTCTGAGGGCAACATGTTTGTTGATGATAATGCTCATAATGAACCTGCTAAGATGAAAAGAGTTTCTCATATGCCTAAAACATTTGGTGATTATGTTGTAGAAGGCAAGGTTAAGTATGGTATTGAAAGGTTTGTTGGTTATTCTCAGTTGTCTTCTGATCATCTTTGTTTTCTTACAAACCTAAATAAAAGTATTGAACCTAGAAACTTTTATGAGGCTTCTAAAGATATAAATTGGGTTCAAGCTATGAATAATGAGATGGAAGCCCTTCATAGGAATAACACTTGGATTATCACTGATCTTCCAAAAGGAAGAACACCAATAGGGTGTAAATGGATTTTTAAAATCAAAGATAAATCAACTGGTGAAATTGAAAGATACAAAGCTAGGTTAGTGGCTAAAGGTTATAGTCAAAGAGAAGGTGTGGATTATGATGAAACATTTTCACCTGTTGTGAAAATGGTTACTGTTAGATGCTTAATTAGTATGGCTGTTTCTTATGACTGGCCTTTATTTCAACTTGATATAAACAATGCTTTTCTTTATGGTGATTTAGAAGAAGATGTTTATATGACCTTACCTGAAGGTTATAATGTTACTAATGATAACAACAAGGTTTGTAAATTGGTTAAATCTTTGTATGGTTTGAAACAAGCTCCTAGACAATGGAATGCTAAGTTGTCTAATGCTTTACATGAGTTTGGATTTGTGCAGAGCAAATGTGACTATTCTTTATATACCTTGAATAAACAGAATATCTTTGTTGCTTTACTTGTCTATGTTGATGACATTGTGATTACTGGGAATGATGTGAATGAAATAGAAAAAGTTAAAGCTTTGTTTAGATCTAAATTTCTTATTAAAGATCTTGGTAAATTGAGATACTTCTTAGGTATTGAAGTATTAGAGAATGAGAAGGGTTTATGTTTGTCTCAAAGAAAGTACTGCTTAGAATTGTTGAGTGAGTTTGGTTTACTTGGCTGCAAGCCTGCTAAAACAACAATGGAAATGAATATGTCTATTTCTAGACCTAGTCAGAATGATAAACTGTTGACTAATATTGGTGTTTATCAAAAATTGATTGGTAAACTCATTTACTTGACTCTCACCAGGCCTGATATTAGTTATTCTGTACATGCTTTGAGTCAATTTATGCATGCTCCAACTGATGAACATCTTAAGCTTGCTTTTAGAGTTCTTAGATATTTGAAATCTGCACCTGGTAAAGGGTTGCAGTTTTCTAAAAGTGACAAAATGGACTTGTGTGCATATGTTGATTCAGACTGGGGTAGATGTCTTACTTCCAGAAGATCTGTAACAGGTTTTTGTGTCTATCTTGGCAATTCTTTGATCTCCTGGAAGAGTAAAAAGCAGTTGACTGTAGCTAGGTCCTCAACAGAAGCTGAATATAGGGCTATGGCTTCAGTCACATGTGAAATCCTTTGGATTAAAAACCTTCTCTCTGATCTTAATGTTAAATTCAATTTACCTGTCAATGTATATTGTGATAACAAATCTGCTATCTTAATGGCAGCTAATCCTGTTTTTCATGAAAGAACTAAACATCTAGAAATTGACTTGCATTTGATCAGAGAAAAGGTTGGTTCAGGTGTGCTTAAAGTTGTGAAAATTGATTCTAAAAACAACACTGCTGACATTTTTACCAAGAGTTTGGGTGGACAACCTTATAAGCTGTTTTGTGACAATCTTGGTCTTACAAATATGTTCCAAGTTAAGCTTGAAGGGGGATGTTAAAATTACAAGCTTAATTGGACATAAAGGTTATAATTAATCTATTACTTACACACTTGTAAGTAAAATACAGGTTTGGAGATATTTGGAAGTTTAAGAACTACAAGGACTAAAGGAAGCAGTATTGAAGTTTGAAGGCTGCTTATGAAGACTGGATGGAAGTTCAAGGTTTATTTTGAAGACGGTGCTTTGTGAAGGGGCTATTGTGAAATTATGGTCTTTGGGTATAAATACCATGTTATAACCTGTTTTAGGGTTAACAACCCATTATTATTTTCTCTCATATTTTCATTGTTTCTCTGATTATATCGATTGTATCGATAGATTTCAATTTCATATTTTGTTTATGTAAAGTGATATCATCTGGATATCACTTATTATTGTAATAATCACTCTTTAATAATAATCCTCTAAGTCGTCACAGCCGACTGCCCGGATTCTGGGTGCTTTATATTTGTGTTCTTGATTTGATCATAAAATTGTTCAGAAACTTTCGTTTAGATTACCTTATTGATAATTTAGGCTTGTGGTTTGATTTCATCCAACCCATTATCCAACTTGCCCGTGTTGTCATCTAGACTGTCAAGTAAACCGACATCAATTGACATGTTTTTTTGAAAGCACAAGACAAAAATAAGTTTCTGTCAAATTATGTAAATACCCACTTGGTGAAAATGAGGATGCAAGAGAAATTTTGACTCCAACAATGGATCTAATTGACGACTACTAATCTTGTTAGAACCCTTCATAGTCAAATTGTTTGTGGGTAAGAAGTTTGGGTCTGCAAAGAACGCCTGTGTAGGGTAGTGCTATCGCTCACCATTTCAGTGAGGGTTGTTATTGAGTTAGCAAATGGGTCAAAAGGTAACTGAAATGTATACGAATGTATAAAACATGTTACTTTGATTAAATAGTTAAAGACTTCATGTTATTGCAATAATGTTAGTTATTCTATTCACATTTAATACATTATAAATTCATTTATAGAGGAATTTGATTAAATACATTATAAATTTTATTTATAGTTATTATTCCACTCCTATAAATTCTTAAATATCCTCGCTTGATCAGCCATCATCATCTCCAATTTTCTGTCATTATCTCTAATCGGTCACTACTCAATCAGGTAAAACCAAAAACCTTGAAAGGGTCAAACTACACGTAACAGCCCGAAAGTAACCAAGTGTGTTATTGCATAACCCTTGAATTTTAAGTATTGTCATCACATTCGACACTCATTCGTGTTCCAGCTTAGCTCAGTCTAACCCCACCCGCCCAACCCATTTCAAAATGTACGCGGTAACTTTGCAGAAATTAAGGATATATGTAGGTCTTTATGTAACATCCCAAAACTTAAACGTATATGTTGACTAACGCCGTTAGGTCAAATTATAAGCCCGTGATACGTTGGTGTGGAAATATGTGTTTATATGTTTATGTGCCCTATATGTAAGATTTAATTATCTTTAATGAGTGACAATAAAGTGGACTTAATGATGAGTAAATGGCCCATGTAGTGTGCGAAAGTGCTTTAATGTGTTACGTATATCCCCAATAGGTGTTTAAATGCGAAATAAAGCTAATATGAAGTCCAGGGACTAAAATTGACATAAGTGAAACTTGAAAAACGGGATTAGGGATTAGGTTAAGCCTAATCTCATTGTTTTGCAGCCATAAGAATTTCAAAGAACAAACCTAAACAACCTTTCAATCCTCTTTTGATTTCATGAGCAATTCTTCACGTTTTATCAAATCGTTGGTGTCTTTTGGCCCTATTTTCGATCGGCCATTGTATTTGCAGGTAAAGGTCCATTTGTGGTTCCTATTTTCAGATTTAAAGTAGTCTTATTATGGAGTCAAATCTGATTTTGAAAGGGTTTGCAAAAGATTTAGGTTAAAGAAACGTTTTAGTAAATTAACGTACAAAATGGTGTCAAACGAGTTTGTGATCAATCTTGATGATCAAAATATGTTTTAAATTACGCCAAAATCATGTTTTGGAAGAAGTTTTGATGAGTCTGATATGGGAAAATCGAAGAACTTAGTCGTTTTTGAAAATCTGTCGATCAGCGGTGAAACGAAGTTAATCTTCGTTATGGTTATCTTCGTTAGTTAAAAGTTATCTTCGTAAGTTATGTAAGTTCGTTCAGTCACTATCTTCGTTGACTAAGTTCGTAAAATGTATTAAGTTCGTAAGAACAATTGAAACGAAGATAAGAACTAAGTTCGTAAGGTGTAACTAAGTTCGTAAAATGAAAACCATTTTCGTGAAGTAATCAAACGAAGTTAAATGATAAATTTGTAAACTATTTTAGTGAGGTAAAACCAAACGAATTTAAGATCTAAATTCGTAAGAACAAGCAAACGAAGTTGAATGTTAAGTTCGTAAGAACAATTGAAACGAAGATAAGAACTAAGTTCGTAAGGTGTAATTAAGTTCGTAAGAAGTAAACTGCAGGTCATCTTCGTAAGGCCTGTAGGGTACTTAGGTCGTACGAAAGTCCGTTTAACGTCCCTAATGACTTATACCCTATATGTTAATGTACGATAGGTGTCGGGGAATACTGTTAAGCACTACTAGCTGTGGTTTACGCGCATACACTACTACGAGGTAAGATACACTACTTTTGTCACGCTGAGGGTGCAACAAAAATGGTTCGTAAACTATAACCTCCATAACGGTAATGTATAACTCATAGGTGGTTGGGTTGATATGGGAGGTACTCGGGGAATAATGATGACGATGTATATGCCTAAAATGTTTCCCCGTACATGTGGTTACGATATGAAATGTTATGATGAACGGTGGTTAATGATATGTTTACGATATGATATGTTATGATGAACGGTGGTTAATGATATGTTGTAATGTTGTTATGTGCATGTATTTGTGGCTTGTTCATCTAGAACACTAGACCTTTTTAGGTTGCCATGACACGTGCACGTTTTAAGGGCCCTAACGTGGAAAGATGATAGTGTGGATTAGTTTAGGCTAAAGGTGGAAATCTAAACTAAACATGATAAATGCTCGAGCTAATTAGATGTTAAGTGTTATGCATAACCTGTGCCTTACGGTGGTAATAGGTACATCATGCCTTACGGTGGTAATAGGTACATCGTGCCTTACGGTGGTAATAGGTACATCGTGCCTTACGGTGGTAATAGGTACGTCATGCCTTACGGTGGTAATAGGTACGTCATGCCTTACGGTGGTTATAGGTATGTTAAAATGGTTGCTCGGGTGGTTCCTTGCAACAAGTCATATGTGGCGAGTAGTTTCGGGTGGCCTGATGACCCACCTAATGTCATGAACATAGCGTACTACTCATGGATCGACATTGTCTTTCCTTAAAAAACGGTAACTTCGGTTACAACGTAACGAGGTGAATCAAAGTGATCAAATTGATTAGGCACGCCTAGGGTCATGAACTCTATGCTTATATGTGATGTGGATATGTTTATACGGTGGTATGAATGCCTAATTAAAATGACGTAATGCTTTAAAGTGACGATTTAAATGGATGAAATGTTTTGCTTAAACCTGGTGTTATCTTACTTAGCTTTATAGCTAACACTTGTTTCTTTTATGTGTTGACACCCCTCAGGTTAGGCAATGAGATGACGTGTGAAGCTTTGGCGAGAGATGGGTAGATGATCAAGCTGGCTTTAGTTTACCCAATAGCTTCGCATAGACCTTATGTTATTGATTTCCTTTATGGAACTTATGTAATGACTATGTTATGATTGCTTTATGTTGGGCAATCTTATGGATTTCTTTTATTACAGATTTGATGCTATTAGTAACACCACTAATGTTTTCTCAACTGTTTTCCTTAGTTGAGTATTTTCCTAAATCGTTTCCGCATGATTTAACGCCGTTAGGCGAAATTTTTGGAAATCCATATTTTTTTTTTACGAAACGGGTGTTACAAGTTGGTATCAGAGACAGGTTTAAGTGAACCAAGGCCTATTGACCATAGGATTTGGACTTAAACTTAAGATGCGCATGCTAGGTATTTGTAGGATGCCTTAGCTTTAACGTAAGATGATATAGGATGGGTTGGGACGAGTGCGAGTGTGATAGGGCTTATGAGATGTTTACGATACGAAGTATGTTTTAGCCTTATCTTTGCGCTTATCGACTCTATCTTTCAGTGAAGGAAAGATGGTTAACACTCGTCAAGGCAACTTACGACGCGATGGAGTTACTGCAAGCATTACCCCACCTGTCCATCCAGGTGCCGGTGCTAGCAATGCTGCCAATGCTGCTGCTGATGCAGCTAATACGAATGGAAATCGAGGAAACCCCCAGCAAGTAAATCAGCCAAGCCCATTAGGTCCTATGCCTCCGCCTCCCGGCAATCCACCTAGAGTTAACGAAGCAGTGGTGGAGCAAATCCCTAATGCAGCTGAACTGTACAATCTTGTGCTGACTCTCCAAGCCCAGTTAGCACAGACTCAAGAACAACTGAACAACGCTCTTGCTGAGAATGCTGAAGGAACTGATGGCAACTACTCAGTGCCATCTCACCACATTGAGCCACCAGTGGATAATGTTGTCGTTCCCCCTGTTAATGTTGATGTGGCTCCTCCTAATGTAGTTCAAGCTCCTCGATTTAAGTTCGAAAGTTTCCAGAAGTGTGGAGCTCAGAAATTCAATGGAACACTTAACGCAGTAGGCTGTATGGAATGGCTTGATGATACTGAGATGGTCTTTGAAGCTTGTGACTGTCCAGAGGATAAAAAGGTGTTGTGTGCGAGTAGAATGTTGAAAGAAGGTGCTCGAGATTGGTGGAAGAGCATTACTATTTCGATGACTCCAGATATGGTATCTGCTATCACATGGGCTACCTTCAAGCAGAAGTTTATTGAGGAGTATATCGGGACTCATGAACAGCGCAAGATGGAAAAGGAGTTTCGTGCTTTGACGGCTGAAATTGGTAAAGTCAATGATTATGCTCGTTCCTTTATGGAAAAGATGAAATTTGTGGGTCATCTATTCAGAACTGATGCAGATCAAGTCGCCTGCTATGTCGATGGTTTACCTCCAAGTTATCGAGGTATTTGTAGGCAGCATAAGACTCTAACTGAAGCAATCAAAGAATCTAAAAAGCTTGATGATGATTTTGCTGCGGAAAAGAAAGTTGAAAAGAAAGAGGATGAGAAGAAGTTTGGCAACAAGAGGCGGTTTGGTGGATCAAATCGTTTTGGAAAGAAATTTAAGGGATCTTCATCGTCCTCTGACAAGGGAAGGGCAGACAAGGATGGAAAATGGTGCCCTGGCTGCAAATCTATCCATTCTGGTCAGTGTTCTACAAAGACCCGCAGGTGCAATAGGTGTGGAACTCAGGGTCATACCATTGATCAATGCACTGACAAGGCAAGATGTTATAAATGTGGAGACACCAAGCACCGTATTGCAGACTGCCCGCAGATGAAGAAAGATGAGGGAAAGAAGGCAGAAGCTTCCAAAGCCAAAGCCCGTGCTTTTCAGATGACGGCTGAGGAGGCAAAAGACGATGATCAGGTAGTTACTGCTACCCTTATTGTTAACTCCAAACCTGCTAATGTGTTATTTGATTCTGGTGCGAACAAATCTTTTGTGTCTACTCTGTTTGCTCCTAAGTTAGACATGACTACTAGTTCTTTACGGTGCCCTATAGAAGTAGAGGTGGCTAATGGTGCGACGTCTATTATTCGGGAAGGTTATTCTGATTGTCCTATAGAAATAGAGGGTCGTTCATTTACTGCTAACCTGTTACCCGCTACTATTCCTAGTTTCGATGTTGTTCTCGGTATGGATTGGATGTCTAAGAATGATGCTGTCGTCCTATGTTCGAAGAAGATAGTCCGTATCGCTACTCCCGACGGTAAAGGTGTCTGTGTTTATGGTGACAAGAAGCCGGGAAATGTTAAGGTGATCTCGATGATGAAAGCGCTTCGTTGTATACGGCAAACTAAGTCACATTTTCTAGCTTATGTCATTGATTCTCGTATCGCGAAGCCTACAGTTTCTGATGTTGAAGTTGTTTCCGAGTTTCCAGATGTTTTCCCTGAAGATCTTCCAGGTCTTCCTCCGGATCGTGAGGTTGAATTTTCTATTGACCTTATTCCTGGTGCTACTCCTGTAGCCAAAGCTCCGTATCGATTAGCTCCGACAGAGATGAAGGAGCTGATGACTCAAATTCAGGAACTTTTAGATAAAGGTTTCATTCGTCCGAGTTCCTCTCCATGGGGTGCTCCTATCCTTTTCGTAAAGAAGAAAGACGGATCCATGCGCATGTGTATCGATTATCGCGAGCTGAATAAAAGAACGGTGAAGAATAAGTATCCACTCCCTCGCATTGATGATTTGTTCGATCAACTTCAAGGTGCTTCTTATTTTTCAAAGATTGACTTACGGTCTGGCTATCATCAATTAAAGGTTGAAGAAGAAAGTGTAGCCAAAACAGCGTTTCGAACTCGTTATGGTCACTATGAGTTCCTTGTCATGCCATTTGGTTTGACAAATGCTCCAGCGAAGTTTATGGATTTGATGAACCGTGTCTGTCGACCTTTTCTGGATCATTTCGTTATTGTTTTTATCGACGACATCCTTGTGTATTCGAAGTCGGAAGAGGAACATAGAGAGCATTTGAGAGCTGTCCTTCAAGTCCTCAGAGAGAAAAAGCTATATGCTAAGTTCTCCAAGTGCGAGTTCTGGCTAAAGGAAGTTCATTTCCTCGGCCATGTCGTCTCCTCTGATGGTATAAAGGTAGATCCTTCGAAGATAGAAGCGGTGTCGAAGTGGGAGCAGCCTAAGTCTCCTACTGAAATTAAAAGTTTTCTCGGTTTGGCTGGCTATTATCGACGTTTTATTCAGGATTTCTCGCGCATTGCCAAGCCAATGACTGAATTAACGAAGAAAGGTGTGAAGTTTGTGTGGACCGATGCTCAAGAGAAAGCCTTCACGACGTTGAAAAGGAAGTTGTGTGAAGCTCCAGTCTTAGCTTTACCCGAAGGAACAGATGATTTAGTGGTTTATAGTGACGCATCCATCACGGGGTTAGGGTGTGTACTAATGCAACGAGACAAAGTTATCGCTTACGCCTCTCGACAGCTGAAGCCTCATGAGCGGAACTATCCTACTCATGACCTTGAGCTGGCTGCGGTTGTTTTTGCTCTGAAGTTGTGGCGACATTATCTGTATGGTACAAAGTGTACCCTTTATACGGATCATAAGAGCTTACAGTACGTGTTTACTCAGAAGGACATGAATGTTAGACAACGGCGGTGGATGGAGTTATTAAAGGATTACGATTGTGAAATTAAATATCACCCAGGCAAAGCTAATGTGGTTGCTGATGCCTTAAGCCGCAAAGGATATGCGAAGAGTAGATTATGTGCGATGATTACAAAGATTGAGTCGAATTTACTGGAACCTATTCGATTAGCTCAAATCGAAGCGTTAAAGGATGATAATGTGAAAGCGGAGTCTATTGGGAAAAAGAAGAAGAACAGACTCCAAATGGAAGAAAATAGTCGTGGCCTTCGAACTTACAAAGGTAGAATATGGGTTCCTCTCTATGGAGGCAATCGTGAGTTAGTAATGGATGAAGCTCACAAAACTAAGTATTCTGTACACCCTGGTGCCACAAAGATGCATGCAGATTTGAAGCCTATTTATTGGTGGCCCAGTATTAAGAACGATGTGATGATGTATGTGCAGAAATGTTTGACGTGTGCGAAGGTGAAAGCTGAACATCAAAAGCCTTACGGGAAGTTTCAGCAACTTGAGATCCCTGAGTGGAAATGGGATCACATTACGATGGATTTTGTGACCAAACTTCCGAGGACGCCTCGTGGTCACGATATGATATGGGTTATTGTCGATCGATTAACGAAGAGTGCTCACTTTCTCCCAGTTCGTGAGACTGCTCCTATGGAGAACTTCGCTACGTTGTATATTGATGAAGTGGTTACTAAACATGGCGTTCCGATATCGATTGTGTCCGATCGTGATGCTCGATTCGTTTCCAACTTTTGGAAGAGTTTTCAACGGGAAGTTGGTACTCAAGTTCGTCTGAGCACAGCCTATCACCCGCAGACCGATGGGCAAAGTGAAAGGACTATTCAAACGCTCGAAGATATGCTCAGAGCTTGTGTAATGGATTATGGTGGTTCGTGGGATAAACACCTACCTCTTATTGAGTTTGCGTATAACAATAGTTATCATGCGAGCATTGGAATGCCACCTTATGAGATGTTATATGGTAGGAAGTGTCGGACTCCTAGTTGTTGGTTGGAGCCCGGGGAAAAGCAATTTGCTGGACCCGAAGTAGTACAAATTACGGCCGATAAAGTTAATGTTGAAAGCGGAGTCTATTGGGAAAAAGAAGAAGAACAGACTCCAAATGGAAGAAAATAGTCGTGGCCTTCGAACTTACAAAGGTAGAATATGGGTTCCTCTCTATGGAGGCAATCGTGAGTTAGTAATGGATGAAGCTCACAAAACTAAGTATTCTGTACACCCTGGTGCCACAAAGATGCATGCAGATTTGAAGCCTATTTATTGGTGGCCCAGTATTAAGAACGATGTGATGATGTATGTGCAGAAATGTTTGACGTGTGCGAAGGTGAAAGCTGAACATCAAAAGCCTTACGGGAAGTTTCAGCAACTTGAGATCCCTGAGTGGAAATGGGATCACATTACGATGGATTTTGTGACCAAACTTCCGAGGACGCCTCGTGGTCACGATATGATATGGGTTATTGTCGATCGATTAACGAAGAGTGCTCACTTTCTCCCAGTTCGTGAGACTGCTCCTATGGAGAACTTCGCTACGTTGTATATTGATGAAGTGGTTACTAAACATGGCGTTCCGATATCGATTGTGTCCGATCGTGATGCTCGATTCGTTTCCAACTTTTGGAAGAGTTTTCAACGGGAAGTTGGTACTCAAGTTCGTCTGAGCACAGCCTATCACCCGCAGACCGATGGGCAAAGTGAAAGGACTATTCAAACGCTCGAAGATATGCTCAGAGCTTGTGTAATGGATTATGGTGGTTCGTGGGATAAACACCTACCTCTTATTGAGTTTGCGTATAACAATAGTTATCATGCGAGCATTGGAATGCCACCTTATGAGATGTTATATGGTAGGAAGTGTCGGACTCCTAGTTGTTGGTTGGAGCCCGGGGAAAAGCAATTTGCTGGACCCGAAGTAGTACAAATTACGGCCGATAAAGTTAATGTTGCAAAGGAAGCCTTGCGTGTTGCTCGTGAAAGGCAAAAGTCATATGCTGATAAGAAAAGAAGGCCGTTTGATTTTAAAGAAGGCGAAATGGTTTTACTCAAGGTGTCGCCTTGGAAAGGTGTATTACGGTTTGGAAAATGTGGAAAGTTAAGCCCCAGATTCATTGGACCTTTTAAGATCATTAAGAAGGTTAATGAACAGGCATTTAAGCTGGACTTACCTCCAGAACTTAATGGAATTCACAACACATTTCATGTGTGTTATCTACGTAAGTGCTATGCGAATGAAACGGATGTCATTCCACTCGAGGACGTAAGTATTAATCCCAACAAGCAGATTGTCGATGAACCTGTTGCTATAATGGGAAGGAAACAAAAGAAGTTACGACGAAAGACTATCGATCTAGTTCTCATTAAGTGGAAACACAATCACGGCGAAAGTATGACTTGGGAGACCGAGTCCGTAATGCGGGAGACCTATCCCCACCTTTTTGATGCTGAAGTGATTCCGGGGACGGAATCCTCTTAAGGGGGAGGTAATTGTAACATCCCAAAACTTAAACGTATATGTTGACTAACGCCGTTAGGTCAAATTATAAGTCCGTGATACGTTGGTGTGGAAATATGTGTTTATATGTTTATGTGCCCTATATGTGAGATTTAATTATCTTTAATGAGTGACAATAAAGTGGACTTAATGATGAGTAAATGGCCCATGTAGTGTGCGAAAGTGCTTTAATGTGTTACGTATATCCCCAATAGGTGTTTAAATGCGAAATAAAGCTAATATGAAGTCCAGGGACTAAAATTGACATAAGTGAAACTTGAAAAACGGGATTAGGGATTAGGTTAAAGAAACGTTTTAGTAAATTAACGTACAAAATGGTGTCAAACGAGTTTGTGATCAATCTTGATGATCAAAATATGTTTTAAATTACGCCAAAATCATGTTTTGGAAGAAGTTTTGATGAGTCTGATATGGGAAAATCGAAGAACTTAGTCGTTTTTGAAAATCTGTCGATCAGCGGTGAAACGAAGTTAATCTTCGTTATGGTTATCTTCGTTAGTTAAAAGTTATCTTCGTAAGTTATGTAAGTTCGTTCAGTCACTATCTTCGTTGACTAAGTTCGTAAAATTGAAACGAAGATAAGAACTAAGTTCGTAAGAACAATTGAAACGAAGATAAGAACTAAGTTCGTAAGAACAATTGAAACGAAGATAAGAACTAAGTTCGTAAGAACAATTGAAACGAAGATAAGAACTAAGTTCGTAAGAACAATTGAAACGAAGATAAGAACTAAGTTCGTAAGAACAATTGAAACGAAGATAAGAACTAAGTTCGTAAGATATGAAACGAAGTTAATCTTCGTTATGGTTATCTTCGTTAGTTAAAAGTTATCTTCGTAAGTTATGTAAGTTCGTTCAGTCACTATCTTCGTTGACTAAGTTCGAATAATTAAGTTCGAAAGAACAATTGAAACGAAGATAAGAACTAAGTTCGTAAGGTGTAATTAAGTTCGTAAGAACAATTGAAACGAAGATAAGAACTAAGTTCGTAAGGTGTAATTAAGTTCGTAAGAACAAGCAAACGAAGTTGAATGATAAGTTCGTAAGAACAAGCAAACGAAGTTGAATGTTAAGTTCGTAAGAACAATTGAAACGAAGATAAGAACTAAGTTCGTAAGGTGTAATTAAGTTCGTAAGAAGTAAACTGCAGGTCATCTTCGTAAGGCCTGTAGGGTACTTAGGTCGTACGAAAGTCCGTTTAACGTCCCTAATGACTTATACCCTATATGTTAATGTACGATAGGTGTCGGGGAATACTGTTAAGCACTACTAGCTGTGGTTTACGCGCATACACTACTACGAGGTAAGATACACTACTTTTGTCACGCTGAGGGTGCAACAAAAATGGTTCGTAAACTATAACCTCCATAACGGTAATGTATAACTCATAGGTGGTTGGGTTGATATGGGAGGTACTCGGGGAATAATGATGACGATGTATATGCCTAAAATGTTTCCCCGTACATGTGGTTACGATATGAAATGTTATGATGAACGGTGGTTAATGATATGTTTACGATATGATATGTTATGATGAACGGTGGTTAATGATATGTTGTAATGTTGTTATGTGCATGTATTTGTGGCTTGTTCATCTAGAACACTAGACCTTTTTAGGTTGCCATGACACGTGCACGTTTTAAGGGCCCTAACGTGAAAAGATGATAGTGTGGATTAGTTTAGGTTAAAGGTGGAAATCTAAACTAAACATGATAAATGCTCGAGCTAATTAGATGTTAAGTGTTATGCATAACCTGTGCCTTACGGTGGTAATAGGTACATCATGCCTTACGGTGGTAATAGGTACATCGTGCCTTACGGTGGTAATAGGTACGTATAAATCGTGCCAGACGGTGGTAATAGGTACGTCATGCCTTACGGTGGTAATAGGTACATCATGCCTTACGGTGGTAATAGGTACATCGTGCCTTACGGTGGTAATAGGTACATCATGCCTTACGGTGGTTATAGGTATGTTAAAATGGTTGCTCGGGTGGTTCCTTGCAACAAGTCATATGTGGCGAGTAGTTTCGGGTGGCCTGATGACCCACCTAATGTCATGAACATAGCGTACTACTCATGGATCGACATTGTCTTTCCTTAAAAAAAACGGTAACTTCGGTTACAACGTAACGAGGTGAATCAAAGTGATCAAATTGATTAGGCACGCCTAGGGTCATGAATTCTATGCTTATATGTGATGTGGATATGTTTATACGGTGGTATGAATGCCTAATTAAAATGACGTAATGCTTTAAAGTGACGATTTAAATGGATGAAATGTTTTGCTTAAACCTGGTGTTATCTTACTTAGCTTTATAGCTAACACTTGTTTCTTTTAATGTGTTGACACCCCTCAGGTTAGGCAATGAGATGACGTGTGAAGCTTTGGCGAGAGATGGGTAGATGATCAAGCTGGCTTTAGTTTACCCAATAGCTTCGCATAGACCTTATGTTATTGATTTCCTTTATGGAACTTATGTAATGACTATGTTATGATTGCTTTATGTTGGGCAATCTTATGGATTTCTTTTATTACAGATTTGATGCTATTAGTAACACCACTAATGTTTTCTCAACTGTTTTCCTTAGTTGAGTATTTTCCTAAATCGTTTCCGCATGATTTAACGCCGTTAGGCGAAATTTTTGGAAATCCATATTTTTTACTACAATTTTCCTTTCTTTGTTTTTATTTTTTATAAAAATGTTATAAAACTTACTACAATTTAACAAAAATAGTCGAAATATATTTACAATTCACTCAAAATATAATACCAAATAGGTACTTCATAACAAAATATAAGAAAGTTCACATGCAAAAAAATAACATTAAAGTACTATAAAAATAATTTTTTAAAAAATTCAAAAAATAAAAACTGAGAATACCGGAAATACCGGAGTACCCTCCGATACTGGTATTACGGGTAATACTATCGGTATTTAATTTTTATATTTTTGTTATTTTGTAACCTGGAACGGGAATTTAACATACATGTTTAAAAATTTAAGGGGAAAATCGTATATTGAAAATTTTAAGCTCCAACAGATTGTTCTCAAACCTTATAACGTAAAATTATAGCTAATTAGACATAGAGACAACACGACACATGCAGGGTATGGATTTTTCCTGGACTCCTAATAATATAAACTTGGCCAAAGTACTTTTTCGTCCCTGTGGTTTTCCGAATAAGTACTTTTCATCATCGCCGTTAACTTTTGGCTAAAATCATCCCTGTGGTTTGCATTTCGTCATTGGATTCCGTTAACCCCCTCACGTGCCTTGCACATGAGGGACATTTATGTCTTTTCACCATCTTCATGGTTTATCCCTTGGTTAAGTGCAAAATTCGTCCTTATGGTCTGTCCTTGTTGCATTTTTCATCCTTGTATTTAACAAACCCCTAAACAAAAATTTAATCAAAAACCAAAACAAACTTAAATCAAAAACCTATAATACTTACATATGAGGATCTAACTTACGGCCGGTACGGCTATTTTATTATTTTTTTTTTAAATGTTATAAAACTTACTACAATTTAACAAAAATAGTCGAAATATATTTACAATTCACTCAAAATATAATACCAAATAGGTACTTCATAACAAAATATAAGAAAGTTCACATGCAAAAAAATAACATTAAAGTACTATAAAAATAATTTTTTAAAAAATTCAAAAAATAAAAACTGAGAATACCGGAAATACCGGAACGCTAATACCGAAAATACCGGAAATAGTTGTACCGGAGTACCCTCCGATACTGGTATTACGGGTAATACTATCGGTATTTAAAACATTGTATGTACGTGTTTGCATTTGAAAGTTATTGACCAGATCCTCAAATGTAGGTTTATAGATTTTTGTTTTGTTTGGATTAAATTGTTATCTGTGATTTTTGTTTGTTTTGTTTTGTTTGAAAAGTTCTCCTGAAATTGTTAACGGCGAGGATGAAAAATGAAAAAACGACAAAGCACATGGACGATATTTCAATATCGGTAACAAAAACAATACAATAATGACGATAAATCCATTAAAATAAGTTGAACAAACTTTAAATATTTATTTCAAATAACCTTCGTATATAACTATTTATATATTTCACGTGTTGTTTCAATATGCAATTGATTGAACCGAAAAGATCTTGTTGTGTAGTTTCACATAAAACATATAATTAATATTGTTTTGTATACTAACAAAATCAAATATATTAACATATCTAATGAGAATGAGTATAAAATGATATAAATACAAAATAATATAAACAATATATATTTTTGGTTCGGTTCGGTTTTTATGGTTCGGTTTTTCATATGAAACCAAAACCGAACCATAACATTCGGTTTTTAGAAAATCAAAACCGAAAACCATTGGTTTTTCCGGTTTTCAGTTCGGATTTTTCGGTTTTTATGGTTTTTTCGGTTTTCGGTTCGGTTTTTGCTCACCCCTAAATAAAACCTTCAATGCCTGCATAGCTTTTGTTATTGTATTAAGATTTATATGGTCAGACTCGAAATCGAAACCAATAGGCGATGGAGAGCTCAACATAATGAGGCAATTTCATATATCATTATCATTTTGGTATTTTCAAAATTTTACTGTCAAAGCATTGTATTAATGTAACTATAATATGGTCGCCTCTTTCTATGACTTGTAAATGGAGGCCTTACATGATAATCGACATATAAAAATCTCTTAAGAACAGAGTTTTTTACTAAAGTAGTGTAATAGCTAAAGTTATTTACCTAATTAGTATACTTTGAAAAATATTTACCATTTTAGTTAAAACTTAAATTAATATTAAATCTTTTTGAATAATAAACAAAAAAAATCCAATCACTAAATAGAAATCACACGACACTATCTTCTAGTGCTTTTGTATTTATCACTGATAAGGATTAAACTCATTTATCTGCTATCTCCCCTCTCGTACTCCTATCGCCCCTCTGTGCCATTAATTGCCTTCGTGTGAGAATCGAATGGTTTTTGTGATTTCAAATTAGTTTTAAATCTTTTTGGTTTTTTTTTTACTGCCCTCTTTGCTGTGACAACAAAAACCAATATTATCTATCTCTAATCACGACAACACATATCAATTTGAAGATTTATGTTGCTTTTTTCTTATTTCTTACAACCTAACTTGATTTTGTTTTTGTTTCTTTTACACTTTAAATATGAATCTGGTGCATAATGGCTCATAGCCGTGATGATTAATTTTGCATAGTTATCAGCGTATAAAGTTGCTATATTCGACATTTGTTTGGCTATGTTTTTGTTGAACATTTGATAGATGAAGTATACTCAGAGCAATACACGTACTTCAGCAATAATAGATTTAATTAATTTAATAAATATATAATGTGAAATTAGTTTTTATACTATAATGGTAAATATTTTTGAAAGTATACTAATTTGATAAATAATTTTTTTCACTACACTAGTTTGGAAAAAAACTCCTCAAAACACTGACATCATGGGTAATCATCCAAGGTGGACAACAACTTAACAAATACCCATGGAGCACATGTGCTTCTTTTGAGAAATTAAAAGAAAGAACTGGACCTTAGTTATTCCCATTAGCTTTTTTTGGTGACTCGTATTAAATAGGCTACCTTACAGAAGTATGTAGTTATACATATAAGAAATCATTGACGATAGGAAAAGCCCATGACCACCCAGCCTCGAACCTGTACATCAAGCCAATGAAATAATTTTATAATAACCCCAAAACATTAAAACCAGCCAAAAATTATTTATACTCCTTTATAATAATTATCAACCCCTTATTTTTAGAAATTGTTTGAAAATGGTTAGATGCAAAAGTATTAAATTACCCTTAATAAACACACATATGGAAAGGGTTATTAAAGATTACTCAATTTGCCCTTAATAAATTAAATTTACACTTTAAACCTTTATCTTGCTAATTTACACTCTAAGTCTTTATCTTTTAAAATATTTCCACTATCACCATTACATCAACTTACACGGTTACACCACGCGACACCAATTGTCGATGTCATCACCACCCGTCACCGACACCACTAAACCGCCGTCATCGTCACAGCCGCCGCATTGCGCGGATACCATGCTAGTATATGTAAATGGTTTCATCAATAGTTATTATGTTATTCTACAATTTTAATAAAAAAGTTAATCAAAATCAATTAGATTTCATGTTGAATTTTCTGATCTCTATAGAGACCAGATGCCAAAATTTGTGCTTCCCTCTGTTGGTGCTTAGATACAAACCTAATAAATCTAAGTATATCCAATTAAGCCTAATAACCTGCATAACATGTCTTAGAATAAAGAGTGTAGTATTTGTTTATAAATGAATAGTTAATTTTTTAAAAGAAAGTATCATGTTACTTTGATTAAATAGTTGAAGACTTAATGTTATTGCAATAATGTTAGTTATTCCATTCACATTTAATACATTATAAATTTATTTATAGAATTTGAAAGGGTAGTGATATTGATATAACAAACATCATACGGGGCCAATCAAATGAGAACACCCTTAAAATGAAAACACGGTGAGAACACATAAAAACTTCATTTTGATGCATTAAAAGTCCATAAAACCAACATAGTGTATAACTAATTATCATTATTTAAGTGTTTAACAACACATTGACCTCTCAAAATCGAGAAAATCATGTTTTTTGTTTTGTGCATCCATCTTAGATGCATATTCATCAAAATGGATGCATCCAACAAAAAACGTGATTTTTTCCGATTTTGACGGATCAATGTGTTGTTAAACACTTAAATAATGATAATTAGTTATGCACTATGTTAGTTTATGGACTTTTAATGTATCAAAATGATGTTTTTAAGTGTTCTCACCGTTCTTATTTTAAGAGTGTTCTTACCGGAGTGTTTTTACCGAAAATAAAACCGAAATTAATCGACTTTTTCGGGTAACCGATTTGCGGGTAACCGAAATTAATGGTTCAAAATTTCTAACTAACCGAACCGAACCGAAACCTGAAAAACGGTTCGAAATTTCTAGCTAACCGAACCGTTTACAGCCCTAGTACATATACAACATATGTACAAATTTTGTTGCATGGCATACAACTGTATATTGCAGGTGTTGTTGTAAATGACTAATTTTGTTGTAGCAATATCATTCTCCAATTTGAAAAAGGTAACAAAATTCTTTCTAGATTGGTCCAAATCAACCAACAAGTACCTCGTTTGACCTAAACTATTCTAAATATGAAATGGAAGTAAATAAAATGTGTTATATTACTTTGATTTGGTAATTTTACTCAATCAGCCTTGAAAATAGGCAATAAAACTTATCAAACTATCAAAGAAATTGTTGTTGCCAACAGGCTGATTAATTGTTCTTGTACTCATGTGTGTTTTCATGAAGTTGTGCTATAGTGACTCTTAAACTTGGTAGGATTGTCAGGTTGAAGAAATGAACCCAGAATAGGCCCAACTTCCTTGCAGTTGAAATTTTTTTATAAATCGTTCTTCTTTTGGTCTGATCTCGACCAAAAACAACGTATTATTATTATTCAAATTAGCACAAACTCAAAGTCAAAACTTAACCGGTATAGTGAAAATGTTTCCCTTGAATCAGTTTGTTACTTTTTCTTTTTTGCTATACATTTTTGATATCATAATTATTTTTGGCAGAAGTTTTGATATCCTACTTATTTTCGGTAACATATTACATCTTTTATTTTATCTTATTTTTTGGTGTGACACATTCATATATACAATATGTGTGTATATATATGGGCTTAACATGGCTACTCCAGCTTCTACACCTATAGGGTTAAAAAGATAAAATTTCTTGTAATGGAAAACATTTTGTAAGCCTTTTCAATTATTGTTTTGTTTAAATAGGGGTTGGGTATTGTAAAACAAGTATTAAAGTAAAACAAATAAGACAAGATCTTGACCCTTAGATCATGGTTAAATTGATGCACGAAAATTCACGAAGCAATTGGTGCACGATATTTTTTATGATGCACGGTTATCTTCAGTAAAGAGAAACTTATTGTTTTATTTGTTTTACTTTAATACTTGTTTTATTTTACCTAAACCTATATATCTATTCGAAACATCCATTCTATTTTTTCTTATAAACCACGATATGCTCTCTTTTTATGATTGTATCTCAATTGAATTTTCACCAGTAGTTTTTTAACCTTTTGTTAATAATAAAGGCATGTGGTTCAATTTTCAGGCATTATGTTATTTGTGAGGATGCCAAAATAATTGTTTGCTCACTTATTACTGTTTCGTTTTATTCTTCATCAGTTGAATTGTGAAAACAAATATGAACCTACCAAAATACAAGATTTAAAACTGAATGGTAAATCAATAATTGTCTCACTTTGACTATTTAAAACCGATAACAAAAGTTATAACTAGCCGTAAACGAAGGACCATGTAAATTATCACCGTCTTGACATCTCGCGCCCTGTAAATTATTGTCTCACGCGAGTACAAAACTAGTTTCAAATATAAGTTATCGTACAAAACCAACCAACTATAATAATAGTCTATAACCACCACATGGTCACATTCAATATTCAACCATCACATTAATATCCAACCAAACAAATTGTACACTACATTCAACACTCAACAAACTACATTAATATTCAACCACCAAGATTAATAACACACTTAATACACTACGTATTTGACTTCAATCAAAGCATTCTCTCTCGGTTGGAAAAAGAAAAATACCATCAAACATCATCATATCCTCCAAAAGATCGATTTAAACAAAACTCTCTTTTCTTCCATTTTTACAAGCAAAACATACTATCATCTTACAAACACATATATTCAAGGTTTATAACATCAAAGAAAATTGCATGACATATATGTTTTATTTTTTCTTGTTGTAAAATGGGGTCATGAACAGGCAATAATAATCATAATTAAATGACTAGTTATAATGCATATATATACATCGAAGTAGAGATCAGGAGGAGAATAACAAATCACTTAATTTAGTTAAACTATTTTGATGTAGACTTGTTTGAGAATCTCGCTGGATTATCACGGCTTGTGAAGTTTTAGACGCTTATGCCGGTATGGATATCCTAGGTGATATTAGGATCATTCCGGTAACATCATTCCTCTCAAAACTCTATTGACTTGTGTGAAATTGTAGGAATATAACGTGCTATTTGAAAAGTTATTTGTATGTTAGCCTTTGTATAAGTATTGTGATATTCCACACATTCGATGTACTAACGAGGTTGTCTTAATGTTTATAGATTGGGGACTCATAATATTTTGTTCAGTACAACTATGTCAAAACCGTCTCTTGAAACCCGATTCGAAAATTATCCCGAAAAGGTGGGTTTAGGTGTTACATTTGATGTGATGATTTATACAAGTTTGTCTCAATTTGTACATTAATATGTCCCTCGAATATTATATAAATCATATTCATTGGCCCCAAAAATTAATACAATCGCATATAATGAATCATATTGATTGGCCCGAAAATTTTATATGGGACTTTGATCGACGTCGAAGTACCGACCAAAAATAAATCTAATTACCTTAAATCCCACGAGGAGCGTCTGTGGTTATAGTCAAGTTTAAACAATTTCGATTGGATTGAGAATAATAAGAAAACTAATTTTGATTAACTAAACCAAATATGCAAATTAAACTAAACAAGCAAGAAATAAATTATAAGTTGCGAACAGTAATTGGAAAAAGCATCCCTCCGGAATCCCAATAGTTGCATTAAATCACTCAATAAACTTTACCGAATATATATTCTAAATCACATAGACATAATTTATATTAGTTGACAAGAACAATTTTGGGCACAATCTATGTTAATTACACGACCTGTCTTAATCCCTAAAGCTAATGGACTCGGCACAAACCGTTAACTCGCAATAGATTGTCTTAGAAAAATCCAAATCAAATAATAACGAATAAATATTCAATCAGCCACACAAATCATAATCCAAGATCAATGTTTACACGACTGAAAATAAAGTCCGTCAAGCATAATAATCAACAATTGTTCATCGGGAGAGATAACGTAGATTTAGCCGGACATCTCCATCTTCAAATCTTCAATGGTTGATGAAGAAAATCCTTGATGCATGAATGGAATGATGGGTGGAATGATTAGGAATGATTAAGAATGATTTAATGATGTGTATGTGTGTGTCTTCTAGGGTTTTCGAGTGGTAAAAAGTGAGTTAGGGTCGTCCATAAGGAGCAAAGAAGGTATATATAGTATTTCAGCATCTAACGGCCATTAGTGATAGTGAAGTGTAACGGCCGTTACAAGGCTTCCTCCGTCTGATTCCCGTTAAGTCACTGACGCCCGTCAGTTTTCTGTACACTGTCAAGTCCTTCTGATGTAACGCCCGTTAGTTTTCTGTAACAGCCGTTACAGTGGGTAAAGTGTCACGGAGAGTCCTAACGGCCGTGAACTACTGACGATGGCTTACAACTTGATTCTTTAACGGGAGTTAACTTTTGTAACGAGAGTTAAGGTTCTTCCATCATGATTTCTTCTTTTTAACATCCTCTTTCACCATTTCTTTCACCCGGTTCATCCTCGAACTTCACTTCATTCTTCCTAAAGTCATTTTGGCCTTTTTCATCCTCCTCTCATGCTATAAGCTTTAATAACTTCACTTCACTTGATCACCATTTTAAGCCATATTTTATCATTTAGCTCAAACCTGAAATGCACACGATATACATCAAAGTAGGCCTATTCTTATAGAATATTAATCTATTTAATCATACTTAGACCATTAAACATACATCTAATAATGACTTTCATTAAAAATTTGTGAGAATTGGGTGGACGGAGATGTGCTTTTAAGTTAATATTTTAAAATGTCTTTAATTACTGTATTAGTCCGAAAATTTATTTTAGTCTCTTGGAAATATACCTTTATTGTCCAAAAATTCATTTTTCTTTCTTTGAAACATATTTGATATATTTAATATATATAAGTCGGTCAAAACGTTTTCTTAAGATATGCATATAAAAGAGTACCTATCCATGGAGATCCCATGAGCGCGTCATTGTGACACCGATGGCGTGCATCGACCGTAGCGGTGTATTAAGTTATATCTACGGCTTCTCCTTTTGATAACTCGAGAGTGGTTAGAGCTCATTATTATTATATTAAGATTGGAGGCGTATGGATCGGTCCTAGGCATTTTGATAAGTTTGAGGTGGACGTTTATCGTAGTGTCATACGAAACGTTTGGCACCATAAATGAATGATTAGTGGAGTAGCTACCCTATGATTTCATTCGGCCCTTTTGATAAGTTATAGTTTGGCTCTTAGATGCATTATTTTATAAAACTTGGATTTATAGTATCTTTGTTTATTAAGTATAAGATATTGGTGTAGTTATACCTATTCGTATTTTTAATTTGAAATAAGTGTGATTTGAAATAAGTTTGTTTGAAAACAAGTTTGTCTTTGAAATATGTATTGTATGTTATTTAAAAGAGTTAATTTCACAAATCGTCCTTTTGGTTTTACCAAAAAATCACGTTTCATTCTTTAAACTTCAAAATGACATTGGTAATCCTTTATATGCGGATAATGGTCACGTTTAGTCCTTTAATCTAACGGATGTTAAGTGGATATCGTTAACCTCCTTATATGCTTTCCATGTGAGGGTGTTTGTGTCTTTTTCCACCCTTAAAGGACCATTACTGATAATTTTTTCATTCTTTTCTTCTTTTTCTACCTTCAAAACCAGATCTATATATATATATACATATACTATAAGAGGAAAGTTTATATATATATACATATATATTATGAAAAACGAATTGAATGGATGGAAATCAGAACTTACTCACGTTTTTGATGATGAATATAATGATACACACTTGTTTCTTGATCAAAGATTGAAGCCTTGATTGATTTGTAAGTATTTAGAACCGAAATCGAGAGAGGATTTAAGAGAGGATTTGAAAGACAAACTATTTTCTCTTCTTGTCTATAAAATCTGGATTTTTGTGAGGAAAGTGTGTTTTTCAAAGAGAACCCAAGAGAGAAATGTTATGTTTGTAAAACCCTTTAGATGATATGAAAGACCAAGTATATATAGTAACAGTCCACAATTTGCACACTTATGTTTAATTTATCTAGACAAAGAGTTATGAACAGAAAGTAAAGAACATGAACAAGAATACGTTCAGATGCAAATATCTAAGCAAGTCTAATCATATGTTTCATTGATTAAACGATGAATACATGGTCGATATTACAACTTGTCTTACATGAATACAAATGAACTAAATAATTGCTAAGTCTAGACACACTATAAACTTAAGCAATTACAAGAGAGAAAATAAAGTGACAAACACTTTGTGGTGATAAAACACCCGTATAAAAGATGCGGCTGTGTTGCTTTATATAGGGGAGGAATTAGGGCAACACAGCCTTACAATGATAGTGATAGAATGGTGGTTGTCGACTGCTCATAGGCTCATTGTACTTGGATCCAGGAGCCTTTGTCTTCTTTACCAAAACGGGTATGAAAGAGAGAAACCTCATTTTGGTCCCAACTGTACCTTTGCTATTTAAGGTAACATTCAGTTGGGATACCACCATGTGACTTCTTGTCTTCTTGTTGGTTTGAATAACTTCCCGCCTTGACACACAACTTGGAAAGTAAACCACCCGCTGACAAGAGTCTCTGACTTCGCTGATGACTCGCTGATGACTTGCTGAGCTGATGACTTGCTGACGACACACGTCAGCGACCAAGTCTGGTCAGCGAATCCTTGACTCAACAATCTCCTCCTATTCGCTGAGAAGACTTGCTGAGTAGACTGGACTTGATAAAACTAAGGAATGATAAAAAGATGTCTTATTTATCATTTTAAAATATTACAAGCTGATACATATGATTTTAAGACATCTATAAGTTGGCAGCTTCAAATTCCCAAGCTTCCTCTTGCTTGGCCATTCTGATCGCTGGGTCATCCCTTCTATGAGGTTTTACCAATTCTTCATCCAACTTGCTGATGAACCATCTGTTGTTGGATGTTTCAACACACCTTCTTCTTATGCTTAAGATGAACCCAGTGGAAGCTTTTTCAAGTTCATCCAAGCGAAAAAAACAATTGATTGTTCTGGAAGTTTGTGAAGAAGATGCCAGCAGGACTTTCTATCACTCTCCCTTCCTCAAATAAGCTTCTGGGAGGGAGTCTGGTGTTCAGCGAGGCATCACCAGTGATAGGAGGAAGATCCATTGTCACTGTTTGGTGCTCTGCTTTCCTTTTTCTTTGCACCCTTTTTCCTGCTGACGAGGAGACAGCTGCTGGAGTGCCAAACACTTGCCTCAGCATGGGCAAGTCGGCTTTGAACTTCGTTTCATACTCCCTGGCTTTTTCAAAATAATCTTTGAGCATCTTCAGTAGTTGCTTATAGCTGGCAGCCTTTTTGTCCTTCACCAGCATGTACACTTCAGCCCATTCAGAGGCACCCAAGGAGGTTGGCTTGACACCTTCCAGTTTGATGGGACTGTCAGCACCTTGTCTTAAGATTTTCAAGTTTGTCTTAAGACCCATTTCAGCACGAAAGGCTTCAGCAGCAATGATCTTTTGGGGCCTCTTTCTGTCATTCATAAGTTTCAACCACTTAGCCTTTTCTTGCTCAAACTTGGCTCTCTTCTCGCTGACTTGCTTCTCAACATCTTTATGCTTCTGCCTGTATAAAGCTTCAGCACCACTTGCTTTCAGCAGCATCCTTTGCTCATCATCCAGCTGATCTTTTTCAATAATAGGTAGCTGCCTGATATATTCAAGATTTTTTCTTTCATTTTCTTGATTTGCCTTGATCCTATCCAACTCCTTGATGGCCTCTTCTTGAGTTTTTCCATCAGCAGTCAAGGCAAGTATATCTATTGCTTGATGTTGATGGCCTGCTGATGATTGAACAGAGAGTTGAGCAGCAGGAAGAGAGAATGGAGTAGCAATTGTTGGAAGAGCAGTAGATCTCTTGAAGAATCCAGACTCAGTGAGCTGTCTTCGACGATCATCAGAGAGAGGAGTGATTTCAGCATTTCCCATGAAGCGGTTGTGAAAAATAGGAAGTATTTCCTTGGATCTATCAGTGGCCATTTCAGCATCAAATCCGACCTTCCATGCTGTTTCAAGTTCTTTAGGGTCAAACTCCTCCCTATCGGCAGCAGGAGGTGCATTAAATATAACCATTTGTTGCTCCCCCTCAATACCAGCTGGGGGAGCTTCATCATTTCCATCTTTTTCATTCTCCCCCTCAACACCAGCAGGGGAATTTCCAACACTTGCTTCCTTTTCTATCTCCCCCTCAGCACCAGCAGGGGGAACATCATCAACTTTGGTTGTTTCATCCATTTCTAGTACCTCTTCAGCAGAGTCATCATAGATTTGGGCTACTGCCTTGTGCACTGCTTCATTTACCAAATCTAAAACAGCAGCATCAGTTTTCTCCCCCTTTGAAGTTGTAGTGTTAATAACAACTTCCACAGTCGCTGGCTGTTTAGATTGTTGGTTCACAAGCTGCGCCAACAATCTCTTAATCTCGTCAACTTCTGACTCTAGTTTAATTTGCCTCTGGCGATCTTCCTCAGTAAAGGATGGGGAAGGAATTGGAAGATCAGCCACTTGTTTTTCTAAGGCATGAATTGCCTTAGTGTTGTTGTTGACATGAGTGGTCAGCTTCTCGACACTAGCAGCAGCAGACTTGCTAGTAGAGGCTGCCTTCTTTGCTGAGTAGCTGGCGGAGTTGGCACATTTTAGCAGCGACAAGCCACTAGATCGAAGGATCTGCTGATCATGCTTGATAGCTTTGGTGGCTTCTTTGATTTTGTGTTGATCAGCAGCCATGGAGGTGAATTTTTCTTTAATCATCTCTACTTCTGAGCAGTTTTCAACTTGCTTATTGTACCAGCTGGTCAGAGTAGAGATTAGTCTTTCAGATTCATTTTCTTTCACATCTACAGCAATCTCTGCATATTTGGTGAGATCATTCAGTTGATGCTCCACCCTTTCCAACCTATCAGCAGAGTAGGTGGAGTACGAAATGCCCAAATCTTTAGCAGTTTGAGGTTCGACTTCAGAGGGAATCGAGGATGAGCAGCCAGGAACACTTGAGAAGGAAGAAGGCATGCCAAGAGAGAGCATAGTGTTCACTGGTCGCATTGGAGGAGTCTTGGGTCTTACAGTACTTTCACCAGTCACTGTAGCATCAACAGCAATATTTTCATTAGTGGCTGCTATTTCACCAGCAACATCAGCATCATCATTTTTATCTTCCTCCAGGTCACTTGCTTCAATTTCATCAGCATGACCGGAATCTAGTTGAAAGTCATCTGCCAAATATCACCCAACTCAAAATCACTTTCCTCATCAATAGTTATTATATCATTAATTTCTTCATCGCCATCACCAGCACCTTCAGCATCACCCAAATCCATAATTTCTCTTTCATCAATGCTGGCATCCACCTCAGCATGCTCACCCAAACCAACTTTTTTAATTTCACCAACTTGCACCTGCCTTTTATCCAGAGAAAAATTCAAAGGGATTGGAGAATTTGGTGCCTCTGTTTCAGTTTGTTGCTGCTCTAAATTTTCAACAGCAGCAGGGGTTTCCTCCTCATTAATAAGAGAAAGTTGAGAGGATTCCAACCCCTTAATCATCACACCTTTTGCTGATTTCTTCTTTCTTTTTGTAACATCGGCAGCGGATGATGATGGAGCAGCAGATTTGGTGGACTTGGTTCTTGCCTTCTTTGGAGTTTTTGCACTGGTGTCAGTGATCACAAAGGAAGATGGTGCAATCTCACTGCCACCAACCCTTTTATACATAGAGGGATAAGAGGAGAATAGAACTTCTTTCATTTGAGGAGTGAGAGAGGCAAACTTGCTATCAAAAAGATTGCTGTCACATGCTGGCTGTTTGTAGGCAGAGGGACCAATTCTTGGTGCTTTGCAGATAGTAGCACCAAATTGGTTGTACTTTTCCTTCAACTCTTGTTTGAAAATTAGAGAAAAAAATCTTGTGAATGGAATTGTGTAGGAACGATTGCTTGCTTGGACTTTAGCCTTCATGTCTTCAAAAATGACTGAGGCGAAATCGATAAATCTTCCAGTGGCTAATGCATGAATAATTTGCATATTTGCTGCTGTGGCTTGGTCATGAGATCCAGAATTGCCTCCCAAGCATTGAATAACATGAGAAAAAAGTAATCTCCATACACCAGGGAGATTTTTCTTGGTGGGGTTGCTGGGAACAACTTCTGGGTTTTCCAAATTTGCACCATACCCAATGGTTGGCAACCATTCCTTCCATTGTTCAACTGTTGGCGGAGTTACAAAGGGTTTTTCTTTTGTTTGGTCAGGTAGACCAAGAGCAGTTCGAAGAATTTTGGGTGTAATGGATATGCGTACTTGCTTCTTTTTAATGGTTCCAGAAATAGCACCTATGCTTACGTGATAATCACACGTCCACCAAAATTCTCTAAGAAGATAGACATACATATCTTCTGGGTCAGCATAAATGACACTGCTTGCAGGACATGCCTTTATAAAGTCCAGCATTTGTTGGTATCCAGAGATACCAGATGGAACTTCAATGGACCCCAAATAATTATTAGGTTTGATTGAGATTGTATGGGCTTGAAATTTGGCTTTGGAAGAGGGAGCAATTTTTTCAGGATCAAAAGTTTTCGAATGCATGTAGAGAGGAACATTTTTAAGAGCCTTTTGAGTAGCCAGATCATCGGGCAACTCAACATAATCTGGAGATTTAGATTGTTGTTCGGATGAAGAAGCCATTTTAGTTTGAGATTCAGAAATGGAAGAGGAAGATGAACAGTGAGAGGAGATAGAAGGGATTTTAAGAATTTTGAGAGATATGGAGAGTAAGAAAAAGAAGGAGAATTATGAGAGTATGAGAAAATGGGGATTGAAGAGGATTTGAATATATATATAGCATGGATATGGGACCCATAACTATGATAGTGAATTGTCATCAATACTCTCTTTCATACGTAATTTGTACATATATATATACGTATATGAGTAACGTATAAAAGTAGATTGATGTGACAGCTTGTACCCTTATTTCAAAAGTACTCGAGTTTTACGGCGGATACAGTGTACAAGTTGTCCGTTTGGGAGAAAATCGAGGTAACCGTTTGATATTCTTATTAAAATATTATTATAAGCGGATATGCTCAAATGAAAGAAAAGTTGAGATCTAAGTATATCCGCTGACAAAGTTAGAAAATCTGGTTACCTTTTTAGGAAAGCAAATTTCAATCAGCGACTTTTAGACAATCGATGGTCGCTGATGAATAAGAAATACAATTTTTAGCAAATTGTCAGCTATAAACGGATTTGATATGTCTTTACCAGCAGCCGTTTGCTGCTGGACTAGATAGAGACTTTTAGCTCTCTATTACTTTAATTTGCTTTTTCCCAAAGCAACAGGGATCAACGGTTTTGATAAGTCTTTACCAGCAGCCGTTTGCTGCTGGACTAGATAGAGACTTTTAGCTCTCTATTGCTTTTGTTTTGCTTTTTCCCAAAGCAACAGGGATCAACGGTTTTGATAAGTCTTTACCAGCAGCCGTTTGCTGCTGGACTAGATAGAGACTTTTAGCTCTCTATTGCTTTTGTTTTGCTTTTTCCCAAAGCAACAGGGATCAACGGTTTTGATAAGTCTTTACCAGCAGCCGTTTGCTGCTGGACTAGATAGAGACTTTTAGCTCTCTATTGCTTTTGTTTTGCTTTTTCCCAAAGCAACAGGGATCAACGGTTTTGATAAGTCTTTACCAGCAGCCGTTTGCTGCTGGACTAGATAGAGACTTTTTAGCTCTCCATTGCTTTTGTTGTTCAGCAAGTAAGATACTCGAACTCGCTGAAGGATATTTTTGACTATAAGGTCACTTTTCAACATATA
Organism: Erigeron breviscapus; assembly: GCA_034093135.1. NCBI lineage: Eukaryota > Viridiplantae > Streptophyta > Magnoliopsida > Asterales > Asteraceae > Erigeron > Erigeron breviscapus. The sequence goes on along the minus strand of CM067170.1, from coordinate 9,345,724 downwards.
AGAGTAACGTATAAAAGTAGATTGATGTGACAGCTTGTACCCTTATTTCAAAAGTACTCGAGTTTTACGGCGGATACAGTGTACAAGTTGTCCGTTTGGGAGAAAATCGAGGTAACCGTTTGATATTCTTATTAAAATATTATTATAAGCGGATATGCTCAAATGAAAGAAAAGTTGAGATCTAAGTATATCCGCTGACAAAGTTAGAAAATCTGGTTACCTTTTTAAGAAAGCACTCTTTACATCCATTTGATATACTTTGAAGTTTCTGTAAGCAGCATGTGCCAAGAATAAGCGTATAGCTTCTAATCGGGCCACTGGTGCAAAGGTTTCATCGTAGTCAACACCTTCTTCTTGAAGGTATCCTTGTGCGACCAGCCTAGCCTTGTTACGAGTAACAATACCATCTTCGTCCATTTTATTCCTATAAACCCATTTAGTTCCAATGGGTTCTTTTCCAGGAGGTAGAGGAACCAAGAACCAGACATTTTGTCTTTTGAATTGGGTGAGTTCCTCTTGCATGGCAGCAACCCATGAGGGATCAACCATTGCTTCTCCTATATTTTTGGGAGTGATCATAGACAAGAAGTTTACATACAGACATGTATTTCTTGTCGCTGATCGAGTAATAATTCCCTGCTGAGGATCACCGATGATTTGGTGAGCTGGATGACTAGACGTCCACTTAAGTGCAGGAGCACTTGAGACACCAAGTTGAGTAGCAGCGGAAATTGGAGCGATGGGATCAGCAGGAGTATTATAAGTAGAGAGGTCATACCAAGCTCTGGGAGCTTGTTTAAGACCATAGAGTTCCTTATAGAGGCGATAGACATGGTGTGGCTTGGCTGGATCTTCAAAACCAGGTGGCTGCTCAACATAAACTTCCTCATCGAGTTTTCCATTTAGGAAAGCACTCTTTACATCCATTTGATATACTTTGAAGTTTCTGTAAGCAGCATGTGCCAAGAATAAGCGTATAGCTTCTAATCGGGCCACTGGTGCAAAGGTTTCATCGTAGTCAACACCTTCTTCTTGAAGGTATCCTTGTGCGACCAGCCTAGCCTTGTTACGAGTAACAATACCATCTTCGTCCATTTTATTCCTATAAACCCATTTAGTTCCAATGGGTTCTTTTCCAGGAGGTAGAGGAACCAAGAACCAGACATTTTGTCTTTTGAATTGGGTGAGTTCCTCTTGCATGGCAGCAACCCATGAGGGATCAACCATTGCTTCTCCTATATTTTTGGGAGTGATCATAGACAAGAAGTTTACATACAGACATGTATTTCTTGTCGCTGATCGAGTAATAATTCCCTGCTGAGGATCACCGATGATTTGGTGAGCTGGATGACTAGACGTCCACTTAAGTGCAGGAGCACTTGAGACACCAAGTTGAGTAGCAGCGGAAATTGGAGCGATGGGATCAGCAGGAGTATTATAAGTAGAGAGGTCATACCAAGCTCTGGGAGCTTGTTTAAGACCATAGAGTACCTTATAGAGGCGATAGACATGGTGTGGCTTGGCTGGATCTTCAAAACCAGGTGGCTGCTCAACATAAACTTCCTCATCGAGTTTTCCATTTAGGAAAGCACTCTTTACATCCATTTGATATACTTTGAAGTTTCTGTAAGCAGCATGTGCCAAGAATAAGCGTATAGCTTCTAATCGGGCCACTGGTGCAAAGGTTTCATCGTAGTCAACACCTTCTTCTTGAAGGTATCCTTGTGCGACCAGCCTAGCCTTGTTACGAGTAACAATACCATCTTCGTCCATTTTATTCCTATAAACCCATTTAGTTCCAATGGGTTCTTTTCCAGGAGGTAGAGGAACCAAGAACCAGACATTTTGTCTTTTGAATTGGGTGAGTTCCTCTTGCATGGCAGCAACCCATGAGGGATCAACCATTGCTTCTCCTATATTTTTGGGAGTGATCATAGACAAGAAGTTTACATACAGACATGTATTTCTTGTCGCTGATCGAGTAATAATTCCCTGCTGAGGATCACCGATGATTTGGTGAGCTGGATGACTAGACGTCCACTTAAGTGCAGGAGCACTTGAGACACCAAGTTGAGTAGCAGCGGAAATTGGAGCGATGGGATCAGCAGGAGTATTATAAGTAGAGAGGTCAATGGTAAGAATGGGTTCATGAAAATGATCAGCAGAGCCATTCGACTGATTTGAGTTATCATTGATGGTGGAGTCTTCAGCAGACTCCATTTCTTCAGTATTTCCTGAAGCATCATGAAACTTCTCCTTAGTAGAGTCATCAGCATGCACGTCATCAGCCAGTGATCTAGGTTTGGCTGATGCTGCATGGATTGATCTTAAGATAGGCTCAACCGGCTCAATCGAGTAGATATGAGCAGGAACTTGCTCTAGTTCAACATCAGCTGAACTATCCTGAATAGTATCAGGCAGCGAGCAAGAAGCATCAACAAATAAGTCAGCTTCCTTAGTGAGAGGGTCAGCTAACTCATTAAAAATGACCTCAGATGAAGAAGATTGAATGTCCTGTAGTGCTGATGAACTCTCATCAAAAGTAACATGAATGGATTCATCAACCTTCTGAAGGCGAGTATTGAATACTCTGAATGCCTTACTGATGGACGAATACCCAAGAAAGTATCCATCATCAGCTTTAGGATCAAATTTACCTAGGTGATCCTTGTTGTTTAAGATGAAGACAAGACATCCAAATACATGGAAGTATTTAATTTGAGGTTTCTTACCTTTCAACACTTCATACGCTGTCTTGTCATGTCTTTTAACTATTAGACATCTATTTTGAGTATGACAAGCAGTGTTGACAGCTTCAGCCCGGAATTTACTAGGCAAAGACGACTCGCTGAGCATGGTACGTGCTGCTTCTATGAGAGTTCTATTTCTCCTTTCAGCAACACCATTTTGCTCCGGAGTTCTGGTGGAAGAGAAATTTTGTGATATCCCTTGATTAGCACAAAAGGCTTCAAGAGTGTAGTTTCTGAACTCAGTTCCGTGATCGCTCCTAAGTTCTTTCACCCTTATGCTGTTGAGATTTTCCATTTTCTTGATGAAATTAATAATCTCTTCAGCAGCATCACTCTTGGAATGAAGAAAGATAGTCCAAGTGTATCGTGAGTATTCATCCACGATTACTAAAGTGTATTTGCTACCCTTTAGACTTTGGACATTCACTGGACCAAAAAGGTCCTTGTGAAGAAGATAAAAGCAGCCAGAGATAGAATTGGCCTGCTTGGTTTTGAAGGTTGCTCTGTGGCTTTTACCTTTCTCACAAGCACCACAGAGTCTATCCTTTTCAAATGAAAGATGAGGGAGGCCACGAACAAGGTTCTTTTTGGCCAGAGAGTTAATGGTTTTGAAATTCACATGCGACATACGCTTGTGCCATAACCAATTTAGTTCAGCTGCTGACTTAGCAAAGAAACAAGTCTCACTATCAGTCTTGATAGGAGTGAAGTCAACCAGATATACATCTCGTTTTCTTGGAGCAACCAAGACTACTTCTTTGTTTACATTTACTACAGTGCCTTGATGTTTATCAAGAATCACTTTGTAGTCAGCATCACAAAGTTGACTTATGCTGATGAGATTATGTTTTAATCCATTGACATAAGTGACTTTGTTGAACTTAATGAGTCCATTTGAGAGAAGACCATAACCTTCAGATTGTCCAGTGGAATTGTCACCAAACACTACAGTAGGGCCAGCAGCCTCTACGTAGTTATCCAGCAGGGTCTTTGAGCCAGTCATGTGTTTTGAACAACCGCTGTCCAAGTACCACACACCTTTTCCCAGCGAGCCCTTTTTAATGGTGACGTTTACCCACTGACTGGAAGAGACTTGGTCCTTAGTCAGAGCATCACCATCAGCGAGTGCCATTAGACACATGGCATCGACGTACTCTTCACTGTCTGAATCATCTGATTCAGCCCAGTCATGCTCTTCAGCTACCAGCCCTTTTGCTGGAGTTTTTGCTTCTTCCATTTCAGCAACTTTGGCTTTTAGCTGATAGTACTTGTTCCTGTACTCATCAGCAAGTTTGGAAGGATTAGTTTTAGGAGCAGCAGGAGTTGGTAAAGCAACTCTGCACTCCTTTTGGTAGTGTCCCTTTCTACCACATCTCCAGCACTCCTCTTGACTTTTGTCAACAGGAGGCTTGTATGGAGCAACCGACTTACGGTTGTTCCATTTTCGAGAGTACCTCTTACCAGCGACTAAGGCAAAGTCCATAAAGTCGCTGAACATCTCTTGTTTCTCATCAGCATCGAGATCATTAACAAGAGACTGAATAGGAGGTGGGAGATGAGAAGAGCTGGCACCATTATTAAAATTAATGGGCTCAGCAGAGACAAGAGCAAGGGGGTCAGTAGCAGTATAGGCAGAAGAGGTAGAATAAGAAGAAAAAGAGGGACCAGCACGATGTTGTGTGTCAGCAGCAGCTCTTAAAGTTTGAGCAAGAGCTCTCTCTTCAAACTGAAGAATGCCGAAGAGAGACTCAAGATCAAGCCCGTTAAGACGCTCTGTGGTCCTAAGGATTTGTCTTAGGCCTTGCCACTTGATAGGTAAACTATCAAGAAATTTGTGGCATACCTCAAAGTTGTCATGAGTGATGCCAACAGTGGTCATGTCGTTCAGCAACCCTTTAAATTGGGTATAAGTGCCGTTAAGACCTTCGTTGGGGAAAGAGAAAAATTTTTCATAGGCTCTTTTGAGGTCAATCTTTTTAGTGGCTATGGTAGCAGCAGAGCCTTCATACATGCTACAGAGCCTATCCCACACTTCTTTAGAAGAGGGATATCTGATGACGACTTTCATGATATCAGAAGGAAGAGTGCTGATAATCATGTTCTTAAGCCTTGCATCAAGATTAACAAGTCTCCTCTCATCGTCAGTCCATTGAAACTCTGGTTTGACGATGTCAATTACAATCTCAGGAGCATCGACAGTTGCTCCTGGTGTTCTTTGCACCAGAGTAGGAATATATGGACCAACGGTAAGAATAGACATAAGGTAGGGTTCCACACCCACTATGTGTAGTAACATCCTTTCCTTCCAAGACCCAAAGTCATCGAGCTCGAATCTTGGAGGGACGGATACGTAACCAAAGTCACGTGTGTTAACAAGGGTGGGAACAGCAGTCATGTTCTTGTTTGAGAAAAGATTAAGAAAGAGATTTAAGAAAATAAGTATGCAAACGGATCTTTGTTTCAATAATTTAGAAACGATGGCTCTGATACCACTTAACAGTCCACAATTTGCACACTTATGTTTAATTTATCTAGACAAAGAGTTATGAACAGAAAGTAAAGAACATGAACAAGAATAAGTTCAGATGCAAATATCCAAGCAAGTCTAATCATATGTTTCATTGATTAAACGATGAATACATGGTCGATATTACAACTTGTCTTACAAGAATACAAATGAACTAAATAATTGCTAAGTCTAGACACACTATAAACTTAAGCAATTACAAGAGAGAAAATAAAGTGACAAACACTTTGTGGTGATAAAACACCCGTATAAAAGATGCGGCTGTGTTGCTTTATATAGGGGAGGAATTAGGGCAACACAGCCTTACAATGATAGTGATAGAATGGTGGTTGTCGACTGCTCATAGGCTCATTGTACTTGGATCCAGGAGCCTTTGTCTTCTTTACCAAAACGGGTATGAAAGAGAGAAACCTCATTTTGGTCCCAACTGTACCTTTGCTATTTAAGGTAACATTCAGTTGGGATACCACCATGTGACTTCTTGTCTTCTTGTTGGTTTGAATAACTTCCCGCCTTGACACACAACTTGGAAAGTAAACCACCCGCTGACAAGAGTCTCTGACTTCGCTGATGACTCGCTGATGACTTGCTGACGACTTGCTGACGACACACGTCAGCGACCAAGTCTGGTCAGCGAATCCTTGACTTAACATATATAGGCATGAATATGGTTGAATTCAACCATGGTCGAACTCAACCAGGTCGAACTCGACCAAGTCGACCTCAACCAGGTCGAACTCGACCCATATCTGGAAATTAGACTCTTTTACGAAAATGTGGCCACTTGAATCGTCAAAAACGGAGTTACGGTTAGAAAGTTATGACCAAAACAAAATCAGTACGTTTTTCTGTTATCGACTGTTTAATTAACTACATATTCCATTTTTCTTTAAAACGACGCAATATAAGGCAAAGTAAATGATATCCATTGATTCACTTAATATTTTAAAAGTTCATTTTAACTTTATTTGGCATTTCTATGAGGCAACTAGTCTTACTCAAACATTCGCTCGAAGTCTTAAAAGTCGAAAACACTAGTACCTAATAAACATGTCTTGTCTTATTCATACTCTAATTCGTACAACCACACGTTGAAAGACTTAAATCAGCAATTACTGACCTTATACGAATGGGAAAAGTATAGTTAGACGAATCGCTCAGGTGACGGTTGTTGCAGATTCTTTGTGTTTTGGTGGTTTTTTAGTTTGGTTGGCAGGCTGGGATGGTTTAGCTTTCTTCCACGGTAAGTTTTTTATGTTGCAGTGTTCCTTAATTCACATATTTGGGATAATGGTGTTGATAGATTAGAAAGGTGAACTGGTCTAGGATATCTACAAACTGTCTTATGTTGATTGCTGAGATTGATGAGAAGATAGTTTTGTTTGATTGGTTTTTTAAAGGAAATGGTCTTAGTTATGTTTAATGTATGTTTGTTGTGGATCATAATTCTGGAAATGTGATGAAAATGTGGTGTTATAAAGAGCGTATAGTTCTTTTTGGGGATTATTTGTTCTACTATGCTCAGTGTTACGGATGGCATTTTCTTTCTTAATTTGCTTTGATTATTACTGCTTGGATGAAATAAAAAGTTTTGGTACTTTGATTTTGAGTTATTTTTGGTTCATGGAGAGTAGTTTAGTGTTAAGTGTGTAGTGTGGATGGATTTGTTATGTTGGAAGGCCTGGGCTAAACATATACTTTAATATGCTTTAATATGTTGTTTGTTTGAAAAAATCATTACAATTAGGGGATTTTCAGTTTTTTAATATGTTTTTTAATATGCTGTTTGTTTGAAAAAATCATTACAAATACTTAATTAAAGACTCCAAATGTGATATAAAAATTACAAAACAAACCAATGAGTAAAAGACACAAATCACTTAGTGATTCAATATATTATTCAGTCACATTATTAACATAGTGATTGGATATCTAAATCTTTTGATGATTTTAAGTGGTACCATTGTGTTGTCAATTTATTAAAAATTCGAAATTCAAATCCAGATATTTTAAGTGGTGGTAGTTGTCTGTATTTATTTAATATTTTTAAATTCGCGCTCAGTTATCAAGGCCACACACAAATTTCCTCACACACTCACACAAACGCAAACCTTCTTCTTTTCATAATAATCATACACACACACAATCAATCACACACCGCTAAACCATAACCGTAATCGTAAATAACACTCATCACCACCACCGCTAAACCATCTGCTATCCGAATCCAACAATAATGTCAGAACAATCAGTTTCTAAAACAGTTAAAAGCCCTAACAAGCCTTCGACTCGCAAATCTGCAACTCCTATCGTTGATCATAAGTTTTTGACCTAATAGTGATTTTTTAGGGTTTTTTTAAAATTTTTTTACACATTCATAATCTTATTTATTTGTTTTTCTTTTTAGCGGATGTACAAACTACCGATGTGGTTGAACGGTACAAAAATCTAGAAAGAAAAAAGGGAAATCAAAAGCTACTGAATTCGCTAATGTAGAGAATAACGAGGAGGTTCAGACGGTAAAAAAACCTGGAAAAAAAGAAAGGAAAAGCACAAGCTAATGAAGGTATTTTCGTTATCATGATACTTTTTATTTATTCATGTGTATATCTATGTGTATGTCTATATCTATATCTAGCTATGTATATCTTTATTTATTCATATGTATATCTCTATATGTATCTGTATATAGTTTGTGTATATTCAATCTAAACTGGCAGATGGTTATGTATATATATATATCTATATGTATTTTTATATAGTTGTGGTATTTTAAGTAGATTTTGGATGATAAGTTCTGGTAACGTCTTTGTTATTTGGAAATACTCGTTTGTTGCTATATGTATGAATTTACTAAAAAATTTGGTTGCTATAAACTGTTTTTGGCTGGGTTATGTGTGTTTGACTTTTGAAAGTCAATGGCAGTTTGTTGATTCTGGTAATTCTGGTAGTTATGGGTCTAGTTTGATAGTTGCCAGTATATATATGACATCTCTGATCAGATGCTCATGTTTTGCGATTGTTGAATCATAGTGTGTACTTAAATGAGTTATTGTTATTTTTTGATATAATTAAATTTCTTAATTTAGTCTCTAGTTGTACGTTTATGGTCTTTGATATGATTTGAGCCGTTGAGTATATGATTAAACAACATTTATAATTATCCGTTTGTTGTGACCAGTACGAATTAAATAGTCATTTATTGTTTGAAGCTCTTGTTCATAAACCTTGTCATCAGATTTTCAAATTCGATATGACATGTAACCAGATGTGACAATGTAGGTGGGTTAGGTAACGGTTTTAGAAATGTTTTTGTCTGAAACATGTTTCTGTGTTTATGTAAACTAGAACAAACTGTTGAAGAGGACCCAAACGCCAATAAGGAGATCGTGGATGAGCTTCCAGAAATGTTAAGTATTCATCTGAGGACAACACCACGAAATTTCTCAAGAGTGGCTGTTGCTTTAAGTGCAGCTCAGAAGGAGGCTGTCAGATCATATGGTTTTGGTTCCCTGATTGACTTTCAGATATATGATCTACCTAGAAGACTTGTTCATTTTCTTGTTTCTAACTACAATCCAGAAACAAATAAAATAGAACTCGAGGAAGGTGAAATAGAAGTTGATCCCCAGAGTGTTGAGCATGTATTCGGGATTCCAAGTGGAGATACATCATTTACTACTTTAAAATCAAACCCTGAATATGTGGACTTTTCGACAAAATGGAAGAAACAGTTTCCACAACCCAAAAAGAAAGGTAACATGCAGATCGTAAGTGCCAATATGATTGCAGACGTCATGGTGGAATCAAGAGAAGTGGATGATTTTTTCAAGATAAACTTTTTGATGTTGTTTCTGACTTCCGTCATACACTGTGAGAATGGTGGACTTATCGATGAGTATATTCTGCACCGTGTTGGAAACAATACAGATTTAAGAACCTTAAACTGGAGTGAAAAAGTTTTATCATATTTGAAAAAGAGCAAAACATCATGGAAATCAGAAAAATATGAGTCCTACTATTGTGGTCCTGCTACCTTTTTGCTGGTGAGTTCATCTGTCTCGTTGATATTGCATATATTTTTTCAATTTTGACATTTTTTCAAGATAAACTTTTTAATGTTGTTTCTGACTTCCGTCATACACTGTGAGAATGGTGGACTTATCGATGAGTATATTCTGCACCGTGTTGGAAACAATACAGATTTAAGAACCTTAAACTGGAGTGAAAAAGTTTTATCATATTTGAAAAAGAGCAAAACATCATGGAAATCAGAAAAATATGAGTCCTACTATTGTGGTCCTGCTACCTTTTTGCTGGTGAGTTCATCTGTCTCGTTGATATTGCATATATTTTTTCAATTTTGACATTTTTTCAGCAATACTGAATCAGTACCTTATCAATGTTTTGTAGCTGCTGTATTTGGATCGAACAAAGTATGATCAGATGCTACTCCCAAGAGAACGTCCAGTTTTCAAAAACTGGAGCCAATATTTGAAAACTAGGGAGGCTTTGGAAATTGATTCTGGTCGATTCAGTTTCTTGGAGATCAGGGGTCCCATGACTGAAGAGACATTGGCAATTGAGGTATTTTTTTTCTTGATGCTTTACAACTTTCAAATTGAATTCTCTGTTAATAATGTACTGATTGTGCTGAAATAATTAAAATATGGCTGGCACAATTAGCACATGATTATAACAATCACTTAGTGATTAGTTTAAAATCATATGACATAATTGAATTACGTCATTTAGACTTTAGTATATGAGTGACTATTATGCTTACTATAACTTATTGATTTGCTATTTTATACTTAGATACTATCTTATTAGCGAAAACATCACATTTCGTATGACACTTATCCGAATTACTGTTTTATTTTCTTTTCTTTTTAGGATTATGAAACCGCTAAGAAGAAGTTGGTTGAGTTTCAAAAATGAAGAAAATGTTGTTTGATTTTTTGAATGCTGAAGCTGGTAAGGAGCCAGAGAACAAGAAATTCAAGTTCTTCCAGTCCCAAATTTCTGAAGTGTTTAGCATGCAATTTGGTTTTTATGATGGAGGGGAAACTGTTTTTGAAAATGTGAATGAAGGAGAAAATAATGAAACAATTCATGAAGAAAGACTTGTTGTATTTAATGAAGAAGGTGATAATGTTGTGAACCCTAACGATGAAGAAGTTGAAGATGTTGTGCAGAAGGATAGAAATGATAATGTGAATGATCATAATGTGACTAGCAAGCATCCAATTTCTTCAGGGAAACAGGATAAAGTTATTTCTGATTCTGATGTTGGTCATAGTCACAGAAAGAAGGTTAAGAGAAGTCGTAAAATACAAGGTCCGTCTGTTGATGAAAAAGTTGTTTCTGATAATGAGGAAACTAATAATGATGTTGTTGTTGAGAATAGTTCAGATGCTGTTAGTTTGTTAGATAAAAGGTCAAATGTTGAAACAAATGTCAATCCTGGACCAAGTTCTCGTGATAAGCACACTGTTGCTGATAATGCTGCAAACCCCAGTGATGAACTTGTTCAAGATGGTGTGGAGAAGGAAACAGACATTGTTGATGATGGTGGCCATGCAAGTAAAAAGCAAAAAATCTCTTCTCAAAAGCATGTTAAAAATGGGTTCTAAAACATTTCCAAGAAAGATATACAAAAGTCGTTCAGAAATGTCAATGTCAAGGAGAAAGATGTTCGTGCCGTGTCTGAGGTAAGTGTTTCTGGTTCTATTAAGGGAAAGGATGATGATGATGAGGGGAATATGAAAACTGATCATGGCAAAGGATTTGAACAGGAAGCTCAAGCAGGTGAGAAACAGATGAACATTGTTTCTTCAAAAGAACCTGAGAATCCTGTTGTGAAGTTTTCATCACCCAAAACTAAGATTCACAGGTTTAACAAGTCATTTGATCTAGAAAATGTTGAGAAAACTGTTCATGGAGAGGAGGAGCCCAAGAAGAAGCGTGGACGTCCTCGCAAAGCTACTCCTGAAGTTGTTCAAGAGGAAGAAAACTCTGAGGAAGTTCCACTTGCCGTTTTCATGAAAAAAGGGCGTGGGCGTCCTCCTAAAAATGTTGCTGTTCCAGTTGAAAAAGTTGCATCAATGAAGACTAGTAACTCCATGACAGCGAGGTAAATGACATTTTTTTAGTTAATGTTTTTGTTATTTGTCAAATGTACATTATGAGACTTTTGTAACTGTTTGTTTATTTTTTTTTTTAGTTCATGTGGTGAAAATGTCATTAGAAAGAAGTCTGAGAGGGTTAAAGATGAAGCTTGGAAAGGATGTCATAACAAAGGATGGGAAAGGGTTGGAGAAGGAGAATCCAGTTGAGTTGAAGTAATTGTAATTTCAAACATTTCGTATGACTGTGAAACTTATCATGTACTTTTTATATATTCTCTCTACTCGTCTAAACAATATTAGAATCTGCAGTAACATATGGTAACAAATAATGTTTCACCTGGTTATTTTTGGTATATGTATGGTGCAATGAAGTAATTAGAAAGTACTTTGTCTAAATAACTAGTTGGTATATGTTGGTTTATTTGCTTTTGTTCTTTGTAAATTTTTTAGCCAGTTATGGTTAAAATCTTTTAGTGATTATCTGCCAATCCCATAGGGATTATGTGCCAATCCCATGGTGATATCAGTCATATGGTAATTAGAATGTAATAATTGAATCTCTTCGTGATTAAGTCCCAATCCCATGGGGATTATTTGTTTTTGTTCTTCGTAAATTTTTTAACCAGTTATGGTTAAAATCTTTTAGTGATTATGTGCCAATCCCATGGGGATTATGTGCCAATCCCATGGTGATATCAGTCATATGGTAATTAGAATGTAATAATTGAATCTCTTCGTGATTAAGTCCCAATCCCATGGGGATTATTTGTTTTTGTTCTTCGTAAATTTTTTAACCAGTTATGGTTAAAATCTTTTAGTAATTATGTGCCAATCCCATGGGGATTATGTGCCAATCCCATGGGGATATCAGTCATATGGTAATTAGAATGTAATAATTGAATCTCTCCGTGATTAAGTCCCAATCCCATGGGGATTATTTGTTTTTGTTCTTCGTAAATTTTTTAACCAGTTATGGTTAAAATCTTTTAGTGATTATGTGCCAATCCCATGGGGATTATGTGCCAATCCCATGGTGATATCAGTCATATGGTAATTAGAATGTAATAATTGAATCTCTTCGTGATTAAGTCCCAATCCCATGGGGATTATTTGTTTTTGTTCTTCGTAAATTTTTTAACCAGTTATGGTTAAAATCTTTTAGTGATTATGTGCCAATCCCATGGGGATTATGTGCCAATCCCATTGGGATTATGTGCCAATCCCATGGGGATATCAGTCATATGGTAATTAGAATGTAATAATTGAATCTCTCGTGATTAAGTCCCAATCCCATGGGGATTATTTGTTTTTGTTCTTCGTAAATTTTTTAACCAGTTATGGTTAAAATCTTTTAGTGATTATGTGCCAATCCCATGGGGATTATGTGCCAATCCCATGGAGATTAACTATTAAAATACACAAACAGAAATGTTTTTCAAGAGGAAGAAAATTATGAGGAAGTTCCACTTGCCGTTCTTATGAAAAAAGGGCGTGGGCGTCCTCCAAAAAATGTTGCTGTTCCAGTTGAAAAAGTTGCATCAATGAAGACTAGTAACTCCATGACAGCGAGGTAAATGACATTTTTTTAGTTAATGTTTTTGTTATTTGTCAAATGTACATTATGAGACTTTTGTAACTGTTTGTTTATTTTTTTTTTTTTTTTTGTTTTTTTTTTTTTTTTTTTTTTTTTTTTTTTTTTTTTTTTTTTTTTTTTTTTTTTTTTTTTTTTTTTTTTTTTTTTTTTTTTTTTTTTTTTTTTTTTTTTTTTTTTTTTTTTTTTTTTTTTTTTTTTTTTTTTTTTTTTTTTTTTTTTTTTTTTTTTTTTTTTTTTTTTTTTTTTTTTTTTTTTTTTTTTTTTTTTTTTTTTTTTTTTTTTTTTTTTTTTTTTTTTTTTTTTTTTTTTTTTTTTTTTTTTTTTTTTTTTTTTTTTTTTTTTTTTTTTTTTTTTTTTTTTTTTTTTTTTTTTTTTTTTTTTTTTTTTTTTTTTTTTTTTTTTTTTTTTTTTTTTTTTTTTTTTTTTTTTTTTTTTTTTTTTTTTTTTTTTTTTTTTTTTTTTTTTTTTTTTTTTTTTTTTTTTTTTTTTTTTTTTTTTTTTTTTTTTTTTTTTTTTTTTTTTTTTTTTTTTTTTTTTTTTTTTTTTTTTTTTTTTTTTTTTTTTTTTTTTTTTTTTTTTTTTTTTTTTTTTTTTTTTTTTTTTTTTTTTTTTTTTTTTTTTTTTTTTTTTTTTTTTTTTTTTTTTTTTTTTTTTTTTTTTTTTTTTTTTTTTTTTTTTTTTTTTTTTTTTTTTTTTTTTTTTTTTTTTTTTTTTTTTTTTTTTTTTTTTTTTTTTTTTTTTTTTTTTTTTTTTTTTTTTTTTTTTTTTTTTTTTTTTTTTTTTTTTTTTTTTTTTTTTTTTTTTTTTTTTTTTTTTTTTTTTTTTTTTTTTTTTTTTTTTTTTTTTTTTTTTTTTTTTTTTTTTTTTTTTTTTTTTTTTTTTTTTTTTTTTTTTTTTTTTTTTTTTTTTTTTTTTTTTTTTTTTTTTTTTTTTTTTTTTTTTTTTTTTTTTTTTTTTTTTTTTTTTTTTTTTTTTTTTTTTTTTTTTTTTTTTTTTTTTTTTTTTTTTTTTTTTTTTTTTTTTTTTTTTTTAGTTACGGTTAAAATCTCTCAGTGATTAATAGCCAATCCCTTGGTTAATAAGTGTTAAAATACACAAACAGATGTGTTGGTCGTCTTTGTTACTTTCTTAGGGTTTGTAATTGATTTAAAAACAACTGAATAAACAAAAATACACTATGGGAACACACTTGATAATCACCAAATATGTATTTCACCAACCGTAACATTTGTCTAACTTTAAGAAAGAATATAATAAAACATCCAACCGTCTATGAACTCAAGTTTTCGGAAGTTAAAAAAAAGTAACATTAAATTTTTCAAGGCTGCTGATCAGACTTTCCTTCAGCTTCTTTTTGTTTCTTTGCTTGTCTTTCGCAAGTCCTTTGATTGTGGTTGGCACCTCCACACTTTTTGCAAACAATTTTTCTCTTTTTGCTTTGTTCTATTCCCAATCTCTTTCCCACTCTTGATTCGATTATCATGATGACATCCATTGTAGCTTCCAACTGGTGGGTTTTGAATTTGATTACAGTCTGGCTTCTCATACCCGATCATTGACGATATAATATCATCTTTTTTCTTTGACGGTGTGTTTGGGTTATCAGTTTCTACCTCAAGCTTCAATGCTTTAAGCTTGTTAACAAACTCCTCTAGCTTTTTCTCATTCGGCCCAATTCGTTGTAAAGAATCATCGATAACTGAACTTGCTTCATTTATCAATTTTTGAACAGGTATGTTCTCGTCTCCATATCTGTTTCTTCTTGACCTTAATTCTGGGGGAATAACATTCTCCATCCAACGTTTCATGACGTATTTTTTGGGCAATTCATCAATTTGGAAGTTCCTCAACACCCAAAAACAATGTCTGCATAGAAGCCCAAGTTTAAGGTACTTTTTGCAAGTACAAATGATGTCACCTTCTTGTTGGTTGAAAAGTACCTTCAGCAAATACAAACAGGGGGGAAAAAAACAAACAACTTTTATTGAAGCAATCACTTAATTATCAAATGTAATCATTATATTATTGGAAACAATGTGCATGTTACAACTTGTTTTTGTTTACCTTGTATTGAATCGGCTTTGATGAATTGATACTGCAATCATTGATAACACAAGCAGAAGTTTTGGTTTCCTCATCCTTGCTCATCTGATCCAACGTACATTTGTAAAATGAACCTTGTATCTCCTCTTGGATGAACTCAAACATTGTATGTGTGTACACATTGGCCGCCTGCTTTTCCATCTTCAGTTGTGTTTTCAGTTATCTTGATTTTGTTATGGTAAAGGCATCCAGTTTTGATTGAGTTGATCTCTGCTTGAACATAGCAGACTCAAACCCGCTCATGAAGTTCATTAAATTTGATCCTGACTTTGTGAAATGAGAAAAGAATGCGTTCTCGCTTTCGGATCTTGAAGTTGTTCTCATCAACCCAAACATTTTTGTATCAATAAAGTATGCAGGTATCCAACTGGATCTAATTTCAAACATATGTTTGAACAGGTATGTTCTCGTCTCCATATCTGTTTCTTCTTGACCTTAATTCTGGGGGAATAACATTCTTCATCCAACGTTTCATGACGTATTTTTTGGGCAATTCATCAATTTGGAAGTTCCTCAACACCCAAAAACAATGTCTGCATAGAAGCCCAAGTTTAAGGTACTTTTTGCAAGTACAAATGATGTCACCTTCTTGTTGGTTGAAAAGTACCTTCAGCAAATACAAACAGGGGGGAAAAAAACAAACAACTTTTATTGAAGCAATCACTTAATTATCAAATGTAATCATTATATTATTGGAAACAATGTGCATGTTACAACTTGGTTTTGTTTACCTTGTATTGAATCGGCTTTGATGAATTGATACTGCAATCATTGATAACACAAGCAGAAGTTTTGGTTTCCTCATCCTTGCTCATCTGATCCAACGTACATTTGTAAAATGAACCTTGTATCTCCTCTTGGATGAACTCAAACATTGTATGTGTGTACACATTGGCCGCCTGCTTTTCCATCTTCAGTTGTGTTTTCAGTTATCTTGATTTTGTTATGGTAAAGGCATCCAGTTTTGATTGAGTTGATCTCTGCTTGAACATAGCAGACTCAAACCCGCTCATGAAGTTCATTAAATTTGATCCTGACTTTGTGAAATGAGAAAAGAATGCGTTCTCGCTTTCGGATCTTGAAGTTGTTCTCATCAACCCAAACATTTTTGTATCAATAAAGTATGCAGGTATCCAACTGGATCTAATTTCAAACATATGTTTGAACCAGGTATCGTTCTTCAATGAGAAGTCATTCATCAGCTTGTCCCATTTCATTTCAAATTTCAGCTGGTTCAATGTGCATATTCCAAACTATGCTATCAAATCTTCTCTTGAAGTCACTTTCTAACTCATCCTCTATACTAGGAATGGCATCCCTAACCTATGGCACGTGTATATATTTCAAGATAATTAGAATCATTCAGTGACTGGGTAACAGATTTAATAATTTTTTTTTGCCTATTTCATAACTAAAGTGTATGCAGATTGTCAATAATACCTTTGATGGCAGCTTTTGGGTAATGTGCCACATGCACAATCTGTGTTTTGCTTTCTTGAACACAGTCTTTATCGTTTTCTCCATTGATTTGTCTTGATCTGTAACCACCATGATTGGCTCTTTCTTGAATGCATCCATGAAACAATTAAGAAGCCATATGTAACTCTCTACGGTCTCGTCACGTATCAGACCTCCTGCAAAGGTGACACATTTACGGTGGTTATTAATACCAGTGAATGGAACGAACATTAAGTTGTACCTGTCAATGAAATAAACATGTTAAGTCAATGTTATTTTTCTGTAAATATTTTGGTGATTCTCTGTTAGTCATATACCTGTTGGTTCTGTAGGTGGCGTCAAAAGACATTACGTCATAGAAACAGTTGTAGTTACACTTTGCCACCTCATCCGCCCAGAAAAGAGAGTGTAGTATGTTATCTACAGCTTTGTAATAGAAAGAAAACCCTGGAACGTATTTCTTTCTTTCTTTCATTTTGTTCACAAGCATTTGCGAATCACTTTCACTGATGAACACATTCAGATCACGTGACCAATTTCTAAAGTCGACAACTGTTCCATTCACGTTCTCTTCACAACCCTTCATCTTACAGTAGAGCTGATGTGCCTTTGTCGGACCAATATTCGCCTTTGAGGCGTTGTATATAAAGATTTGTTCGGCATACTTTAGTTGTCTTTCTTGCTTTGACAGATGCTTGTATTCAGGTCTCAACAATTAATGGTTGTGTATTGGTTGTATAGCTGCTACTTTGTATTTGGAACTCCTAGTTATCTTCACAAATTTGATTTTAGCCTTACAGCCTGTACGTTCCAAGTTTGATTTTCTAACTGCCTGTTCACCGGTTTGCAATGTGTCCACTCCCATTGGCTTTGGATTACCATTTCTGTTACATACATAATACTTGTTCACAACAACCCCAAAGTTATTTGTGGGTTGACTTGACTTTCTGACATCAAATCCTGAAGCCAATGCATATTCCTGATACATTTTGACACAATGATCTAGGTTTTCCAAAACCTGTCCAACAAACGGTTTCAACTAATTGTCAACAATTGGTTCGTCATAACACGTTCCTCTCGGTGTTTCATGTTTCTTTGTTCTGAAAACTGTTTTCGGTGTGACATTCCTACTAGAACCTATTTCAAGTAAATAAAAAAACACATGTGATGCAACTCTGACAAAATCAACAGCTGATTATAGTTCACTCCCAAAGTGATTGGCACACAAAGCATCCGGACATTGCCGTATATCCACATGATTCAGATACAAAATCAACAACTTATTTGAAAAATAAACGTTTAGATAAAGGATTAGTTAAGTAATTTACCTGTAACCTCTTCGATTTCGTCGATTTCTTCATCGGAAATTTCGCGTTCTACATCCATTGATTTGACGATGAATATAACGGTTTACGACTATTTAATTACTGTTCAAGTCAATTAACGGCGAGCCGCTGCTATTGATTGCTTCAATTTCCGGCGAAATTGATTTTCCGATTAGGTTTTCAATTTTTAGGTTTTGAATTTTCGTCGGCTTTTTGTTGTTTTATGTATTGTTACTATCAATTTGTTTCTGCGGTTATTGATTGCGAACGATTTTGACTACAAAAACTGTTTTCGGTGTGACATTCCTACTAGAACCTATTTCAAGTAAATAAAAAAACACATGTGATGCAACTCTGACAAAATCAACAGCTGATTATAGTTCACTCCCAAAGTGATTGGCACACAAAGCATCCGGACATTGCCGTATATCCACATGATTCAGATACAAAATCAACAACTTATTTGAAAAATAAACGTTTAGATAAAGGATTAGTTAAGTAATTTACCTGTAACCTCTTCGATTTCGTCGATTTCTTCATCGGAAATTTCGCGTTCTACATCCATTGATTTGACGATGAATATAACGGTTTACGACTATTTAATTACTGTTCAAGTCAATTAACGGCGAGCCGCTGCTATTGATTGCTTCAATTTCCGGCGAAATTGATTTTCCGATTAGGTTTTCAATTTTTAGGTTTTGAATTTTCGTCGGCTTTTTGTTGTTTTATGTATTGTTACTATCAATTTGTTTCTGCGGTTATTGATTGCGAACGATTTTGACTACAAAAACTGTTTTCGGTGTGACATTCCTACTAGAACCTATTTCAAGTAAATAAAAAAACACATGTGATGCAACTCTGACAAAATCAACAGCTGATTATAGTTCACTCCCAAAGTGATTGGCACACAAAGCATCCGGACATTGCCGTATATCCACATGATTCAGATACAAAATCAACAACTTATTTGAAAAATAAACGTTTAGATAAAGGATTAGTTAAGTAATTTACCTGTAACCTCTTCGATTTCGTCGATTTCTTCATCGGAAATTTCGCGTTCTACATCCATTGATTTGACGATGAATATAACGGTTTACGACTATTTAATTACTGTTCAAGTCAATTAACGGCGAGCCGCTGCTATTGATTGCTTCAATTTCCGGCGAAATTGATTTTCCGATTAGGTTTTCAATTTTTAGGTTTTGAATTTTCGTCGGCTTTTTGTTGTTTTATGTATTGTTACTATCAATTTGTTTCTGCGGTTATTGATTGCGAACGATTTTGACTACAAAAACTGTTTTCCGATGGTTATTTGATGGTTAATCGGATTCCGGTGAGTTTCCGGCGGTGTGTGTGTGTTTCGGTGTGTTTTACTATGTGTTTTGTGAGACGAGGGTGTGTTTGAACGGTATATATATGGATATGCTAAATGACCTAAATACCCTTCCAGTGTTATTTTTGTTTTGATCTTGACCTTCATCCTTGTTGATCCAACGGCTGCGATCTGTTCTTTTGTGTGCACCAAAAACCCCATGTGCACATGAAGACAACTCTTATAAATATAAATATACATATAAATACAAGTGTAGTTGGGCCACATCCAATCTCCGTTCAAACTTGATCCTGTCCCTGCTTGGTGAAATAATAAAGAACCGAAATGCAAAGCATACGTTATATCAACAATCAACATCACCTTATCTTCATCAATCAATCATTGATAATAAAGCTTCAGATTTTTAGTCATCGTTGGATCTTGATGGTGGTGGGATGTGATGGATGGATCTTGTGGTGGCGGTGATGGGATGGGCGGATCTTGACGGTGGCAGTGATGAGATGGCCGGATGTTGATGGTGGTGGTGATGAGATGGCCGGGTCTTGATGGTGGCGGTGATAGGCGGGTGGCCATATCACAATCTCAATATTTTTTTCCCATAGGTGTGAGATTTGGGGATTAGGTTTTCAATTTTTAGGTTTTGAATTTTCGTCGGCTTTTTGTTGTTTTATGTATTGTTACTATCAATTTGTTTCTGCGGTTATTGATTGCGAACGATTTTGACTACAAAAACTGTTTTCCGATGGTTATTTGATGGTTAATCGGATTCCGGTGAGTTTCCGGCGGTGTGTGTGTGTTTCGGTGTGTTTTACTATGTGTTTTGTGAGACGAGGGTGTGTTTGAACGGTATATATATGGATATGCTAAATGACCTAAATACCCTTCCAGTGTTATTTTTGATTTGATCTTGACCGTTCATCCTAGTTGATCCAACGGCTGCGATCTGTTCTTTTGTGTGCACCAAAAACCCCATGTGCACATGAAGACAACTCTTATAAATATAAATATACATATAAATACAAGTGTAGTTGGGCCACATCCAATCTCCGTTCAAACTTGATCCTGTCCCTGCTTGGTGAAATAATAAAGAACCGAAATGCAAAGCATACGTTATATCAACAATCAACATCACCTTATCTTCATCAATCAATCATTGATAATAAAGCTTCAGATTTTTAGTCATCGTTGGATCTTGATGGTGGTGGGATGTGATGGATGGATCTTGTGGTGGCGGTGATGGGATGGGCGGATCTTGATGGTGGCGGTGATGAGATGGCCGGATGTTGATGGTGGTGGGATGAGGATGGATCTTGTGGTGGCGGTGATGGGATGGGCGGATCTTGACGGTGGCGGTGATGAGATGGCCGGGTCTTGATGGTGGCGGTGATAGGCGGGTGGCCATATCACAATCTCAATATTTTTTTCCCATAGGTGTGAGATTTGGGGTTTAGGTTTTCTTCCCGGAAATGGTAGCGGCGGTTATCGAGGCGGTGATGGTGGTCATGGTGACGCCGGAAAACTGATATATATGTATACACCTATATGTATCTATGTATAATCTATTTTTGTAGTTTGACGAAAAAAGCACATTCTGACTTTCGATGCCGATGGACGAGGTCGGAGATGGGGATAAAGTTCACCAGAGTTCTGGTGTTTCAGATCAGATGATGAGCACGCAAAAGATTTTCTATATATATATATATACACGTAAATTCATATATATATATATGTATATATATATATACACGTAAATTTTAATACCCATATATATATATATATATACACGTAAATTCATTAGAAAGAAAGGAGGAAAGGAAGTTCGAGATTATTATTTCTGCTTGCTGTATCTTCAACTCTACAAATCCCAAAATGGGAAGTCAAATAAGACACATGTATATAAGAAGTTTTATACCGATTCTTTCATTCTCTAATTAATTTTGTAAGATATATATATTCTTCCAAGCTGACATGAAAGTCAAAAAAGCAAGGGAATGTGGCATGATTATACGTCAAACACACACAAAACCAGATTACGTGGCATGCCAAATAGATTTCCTCAAACCGGATAGTGGTTTTAGTCAGTATGTTAGGCGGTATTTTGAACGTTAGAACCCACCTTAGATGGAAAAAAAGGATAGTAGTCCATAAAGGTTTTTGGGAGCAGGAAGATACATTTTGAACTAATTAGCCTTTTTTATTTTTGTTATATATATATATATTATATATATATATAATATATATATATATATATAATCATGATATTTATAATTTAGTCATTATATATATATATATATATGTATATATATATTATATATATATATATATATAGGGGTGAGATAAAATGAGTCCAGCAAATAAAAAAAGTCCAGGGGTCCAGATCTGGACCGTCCGTTTTCCAGATGAGATAAAAAACGCGGAGGGGTAATACTGTCATTTTACATCTACTGTTTAAATAACCCAGATCCGTTCCACTCCAACCTAAAACTCGTCATCTGTATCACTTCCATCAGCTGCCACCGTCTTCCCTCCTCCATCTGTCACCGTCGTCCTCCATCTGTCACCATCCTCCATCTTCCATCATCTTCCACTTTAACACCACCATCACCGCCATGGTCACGACTATACTTCAGCATATGGTCACTTCTAGTATTAAACGCCACCGTCAGCACCATCGCCACCATTGCAAGGAATCTGTAACTGCAAATTAGTGAAGAAACGCAATTTCGACACTAGTTCGAAAATTATTCGTAAGTTTAACCTAATTTTGTTAATTTTGATGATTAATTAATTATTAATTAAATGTTTTTCATTTTTATTTTATAATATTGATTAATTTTAATTATAAGCAAATTAGTTATTGTAATTAGGTAAATCATATAAATCGATTTGAGATTTAGATGAAGGGAATAATTTACCTAACTTGATACATTTTTAGATCAAGGTGATGATTCTTTGATTCTTATGGTTTTTAGAGAGATTTTTACATATCGTCATAGGTGTAATAAAGGGTTATGATGCTGTGCAGATGATGGAGAAAGCGTTGCTGCTGACACATCATGTACTATTTGATCCCGATGACTTGTTGAGAATAAGTCTGCCACTACGCAAACACACACATATATGTTAAGAGGAACTGTTTTTTGAGTGTTCTTGTTTCTTAATAGGTTGATGCATACCAACCATTTGGCGAAATGCCTGAACAAAAAGTAGAAAAATAATATAAGAAAATCCTGAAAATTTGCATAAATAGTGTGATACATTTTTATAAAAATATGATACATTATCAGCCCCTCGAATATAACTTGGATGTTTCATTTGTTGGTATTGCAGCTAAGGATGATGCTTGATCTCCTGCTACATGTATCTTAGTGTCAGTCCCCACTTTGATACATGAAATAGGATATGTTTTAATTACTTTCTAACATACTTTCAAAATGTACATTTAAGGCTACCAAGATTATTAACTGATAATGCAGGTTTTTAAATGTTGAAGGAATTGGTGTGCAGACACTTGTTGGGGGCACTCGATTCAAAGTTGATCAGAAACGTTTAGAAACAGAACCATGTCAGGTATGCAAGTCTTTTTGATCATTGTTAATATGATTTAAATGCTTATGTATTTAACTGGCCTCAATATAAACTCTTAGCTTCATAAATTGAAAATTAGCTTGAATTTAATGGCTTGATACTTTGATAGTGCTTTAAGTTTTGCAGATATTTTACCTGTATAAACATCATATTATGCAGATTATTATAGCAACGCCTGGTCGATTGCTGGACCACATTGAGAACAAATCTGGATTCTCTGCACGTTTGATGGGATTGAACATGCTTATACTTGATGAAGCAGATCATTTACTAGACCTTGGATCCCGGAAGGACTTGGAAAAAATTGTCGATTGTCTACCTCGACAAAAGCAATCTTTACTCTTTTCTGCAACACTTCCAAAGGAGGTTAGTATCTTCAAAAAAATAATGCATGATGAGGTTTTAATTACATCATCTCTTCTACTGTTTGATCTTTTGCTGTCGTTACAATATGCAGGTTCGGCGAGTATCTCAACTGGTTTTGAAAAGGGAGCATGCTTATATTAATACTGTTGGGCTAGGTCGAGAAACACATGATAAGGTGTGTGTTATGTCAACTGTTTTGACCTATATCTAATGAAAGTTTTTTGTCATAGTTCTATTGTACTTTGCTGCAAGTTTGGGTTTTTTGTAGTTCTTCTTGCAAGTATATAGCTTTTGATGTTTTTGAGTGGATTCTTTGATCATCCACCCAGGTTAATCAATCTTACATTATTGCACCACATGAACAACATTTTCAAATTGTCAACCATATACTGAAGGACCATATCGCTCAGTTTCACAATAATAAGGTATGATGCATTCCTGGTGCTAGAAATGATGAAACCTTTGAAGTTCGTAGCAGCTTTGAACTTTCAACTTACAGTGGCATCTTATTCTTTCTCAGGTTATTGTCTTCTGTACTACATCAATGATGACATCCCTCGTGTTTTCCCTTCTCCGCGAGATGAGAATGAATGTTAGAGAAATTCATTCCAGGAAACCACAACTCTATCGAACACGCATTTCTGAAGAATTCAAGGAATCAAACCAGCTGATTTTAGTAACCTCTGATGTGTCAGCTCGTGGAATGAATTACCCTGATGTCAGTTTGGTTATACAGGTAACAAAAACAATCTATAGTATATGAAATTGTGAAGATGGGATGAGCTTGTGTGTTCACATCCTTATAGGGACAAAGTATGTTCCTTTTATGTACACTTTGCCCCATCTTTATGGAGAGAGTTTATCAATATAATATGTCGCACTTGCAGCTATAAAGGCATCTGTGACCTGGATCAACCTTGATGGCCAAACTCATACAGGCGGTCCGTGAAGGTTGGCTTGGATGAGTCCACGGCTGGTGAAAGACAACCAAGAGTTTTAAGATCTGAATCAGTTGAGTACGTGATACCTTTTTTTATTAAAATCCAATAATTAGTATCAGAAATCAAAATTTAATCCACTCCTATTCATCAAGCATTGATAAATAATCAAAATAAACCCTATTTCATGGGTATCGATTTGTGAGATTGGGTAACCAGCAAAAAATAGATGGATTGACAGTGTTTGGATAGATTTAGATAATAATAAGATGAAGCTTTAGGAGACTATGACTTGCTTCTGCT
Source organism: Erigeron breviscapus (assembly GCA_034093135.1). NCBI lineage: Eukaryota > Viridiplantae > Streptophyta > Magnoliopsida > Asterales > Asteraceae > Erigeron > Erigeron breviscapus. The sequence goes on along the minus strand of CM067170.1, from coordinate 9,321,308 downwards.
TTGTGTTGTAACAATTTGATGTGATTGTTTACACGATAATGAATTGGATAGATTTATAATTCTAGGATCATATGACCTCTTGTGATTGAAAATAGAAACCTACTTTTTTATTTGGATAAAACGTTACGGTTTTTGTTTAGTGAAAAGTCTGCTCTTGGTTCAATAAAATATGACTAAAGATGTAAAGATGTTTTATTTTTTGTAAATTTTTGGTCAGTCATCGTAAGTGTTATATATATGTTGGTGTTAACTTGCTTGCACTATCTTAAATTTTAACCAGGTGCTTAAGGATGGACTGACGGCCGTTCATGTACCATATGCATACGGATTTGCAATTATATTGCTTACTGTACTTGTTAAAGTTGCAACTTGCAACCTTGCCGTTGACTAAGCAACAGGTAACACTCCTCTCAAATATGCTTTATCGTGTTAAGATATATGTCATATAGTGATATAGATGATCCAAATATCCAATTAATACATATACTTTCAACTCTGACTGCTGTATGATGTATTTGAATATAAAGAAGTTATTACTGCTCCAATAGAGTTCCAATCTGCATCGTTCCTTTTTGTCTATCATATATGTATCTTCATATATATGGTCTTCTACTGCCACTGTTGATGACTTTAATTCTTTTAAAAAGGTTGAGTCCACTTTGGCAATGCAAAACCTGCAACCGAAGCTTAAAGCAATTCAACAAAGATATGCCGGAAATCAGGTGCGACTTTATAACTACAGTCTTGTATTTTTAACTTAAGACAAAATTTATTGTTGTGTGCCAAAGTGAATCTATCATGTAATAGAACTCTGACCGCTTTTAGAATGCACATCCAAGGCCTTTTACTTTATGTTTTTCACTATCATCTTATCATGCTTGTAGTAACTTTTTGTGCCATTTGAATGCAGGCCGAAAACGTGAATTGTGAAGTATAATCGACTCTGTGCAAAGAAGTAGGCTAGACATGTTAGCTTTTCATGATATTCTTTTTAGCCTTTTGCTCGTTTATTTGTACCGAGGATAACCAGTGAACACTTCCAGTTTTATGGTCAAAGACCCCATAAGGTCGGTAAAAGGTCCAATCCAATTAAATGCTTAGCGTGTTTTTTGTTTTTTATATACTATAGTTTTATGTAGAATCCCATGGCAATTTGGACCTAAATACTTGTGAATGGGTCGCTTTAGAATTATGTTTTTTATGAGGCTAATGGGCGGAATAAAAAATTTATCTAAAAAAGAAGCGGGCCAAGAGGGTCAAAAAGTTGTCCCCTTCAGCAGTTAGATTATTTTTTTAGTATAATAGCTATGTTAGTAATGAACAAAAACAAAGTCGACTCAACCCGACCCGTTTTGTTTTTGTACTAAGAAATAACAATAACCCACCCGTTTTGCCATATTTAGTTGTATCAACACATTTAGAAGTCAAGATTACTATCAACTACTCTTCAAGACTTTCAAATGCTTCAATTTTTTTTGTAGGGGTGTGGCTGCTTTCCGTTGGACAGAAAGTGACTTCCAGCTAGATGCTAGTTGTTAGAGTGAAATGCAAGTTGTATTTGATAAATAATCATTGTGTTTGTAAACTACATTATTTCTTGTTTATAGATTGCAAGCAAAACTCTTCCTATTGTTGGATGGGGAGGAATAGGATTATTCTCTATGTGTCACATTGTTTGTATGGTGATTAATTGAATAAACATTAGAAAGACAAAAGAAGAATGATTCAGGTTTCATAAAAATGTATCAAGTTTTTATAAAAAATGTATCAGGATATATATGCATTTATCTAGATACAAATCATAATTAATATGCAGATTCCTATAAATAACCAAACAAGAATAACAAAGAAAATAGCTAGCAAGTAAAATTTATTAAGGTGATGAAATTATGCAGATCCATGCAAATCATAATTAATATGCACCTTGGTTTCTGTCTGATTTTACCCTCACTGCTTATGTAGGCTTTTGGGGGGTAATGGCATTGGCACACTATTCATCTGTGGATAGCTTTGCTTGAATCCCCCTTCCTCTGGAAAGACCTTGATTCTTTGCTTTTGATATCTAATTTACACATGTGTAAGGTATACAACTAACACATGTGTAAGGTATACAACTAACCAATTCTGAATAATCATTTTGATATCTAACTTACACATGTGTAAGGTATACAACTTACACATGTGTAAGGTATTCAATTACCCATTCTGAATAATCATTTTGATATCTAACTTACACATGTGTAAGGTATACAACTTACACATGTGTAAGGTATTCAATTACCCATTCTGAATAATCATTTAATTTTGATATCTAACTTCCACATGTGTAAGGTATACAACTTACACATGTGTAAGGTATACAACTTACACATGTGTAAGGTATACAACTTACACATGTGTAAGGTATACAACTTACACATGTGTAAGGTATTCAATTACTCATTCTGAATATTTATTTGATTTTGATATCTAACTTACACATGTGTAAGGTATACAATTCACACATGTGTAAGGTATACAACTTAGCAGTTATGAATAATCATTTGATTTTGATTAACTTACACATGTGTAAGCTAGAAGTTATAAAACTTACACATGTGTAAGTTAGAAGTTATAAAACTTACACATGTGTAAGCTAGAAGTTATAAAACTTACACATGTGTAAGTTAGAAGTTAGAAAACTTACACATGTGTAAGTTAGAAGTTATAAAACTTACACATGTGTAAGTTAAAAGGAATTAACATCTGAATAAATCAAACTTCATTAGACTAACCTGATCATTTGTTCACAACTTATAAAAAAACCCTCACACATATCTAATCACGACTAAACAAAAAAAAACATACTAAACAAACACCTGAACACTAAGACGGTACATGGGATGAAAATGAATGTAGCTCCCGATGAGAAGTTCTGTGCTCTTTTGGATCTTCCTGATTTCGTAAAGGGCAACCATTTCAAACCTTTGTGGTTTCTTGACTACGCCAGTTGCGTGTGCGGACTTCACATAAACAAACTCGATCGTAAGTTTCTAAAAGCTTAACTGGTGCCCATTCAAATCATTTTGAATTTCAGAAAACGTTTAACTATAACAGTGCTTACCATTCAAATCATTTTGGTTCCTGTTCCTTCAGTAGTTTGTATTCCCAGAAGGGAAAAGCAGATCCAAGTTTGTTGCCTAGACGGTAACACTTAATGTTAACATATTATGGACCAAGCTCAACATGGTTATCCTTACCGCCCATATAGAAACACAATGAATATTTAATTAAAAAAAAAACAAAAAACAAAATTGGACAAAAGTGTTGGTCAATCCAACCAAGCCAAGCCCATTTTGACCCGTTACCCAAGGACTAATCATCCCATTTTGTCACATCTAGGGTTGACCTCAGAAACACGATCAATAAGACTCATGTGAGATAACAATTAATAGTAAATTTTTAATAGACAAGTAGCATCTATACACTAACCTGAAGAAGTGGATGTAATTTTCCAAAGCATGCCTTGACAACCTCTTGACCAACTATGCCACCAAACATGGCAGCCATGGGATTAGAGAAGTCAAACTTATCAAGTGCTTGGAATGCTAGATGCAAAAGAGGAGGGCGGTCAAACTTAGAGAAGTCACTCAGCAGAAACTCGCCTAGAGTTTTAAGTGCTTCTCTTAAAGGCTTGAAATTCAGGACTTTGGGTTGCTTGACTTGCGGCACAATACCACCTTTCACATATGTGCCAAAGTTCGAGGTGTCTTCTTCAAGATAAAATGAATATGGTCTGCAGCTTTTAACCTTTCTAGGTTTTCCATCATTAAGTTCTGCCTTCCCGTGAATTTAAGAGAAAGTGACAAGATCACGATCTTGGAACTCCAGTCTCTCATCATCAACACATGTCACAAGTGCAGGGTTCTCATTGCTGATAGATGCAATGATGCCAGTATGTGGTTCCTCGCCATCAACATCAACTACTGTAAACTCAGGGCCAAAATCACAGAAAATGTTACCGAAAAGTCCTCTGACTTCGGTCTTGATGAAAGCAATAGGAGGCTGATGGCTGTGGCAGTAATCATCAAACTCGATGGCTCTTTTCAAGTCGATATCAGTAAAGACCACAGCCTGAAAAAATCAGAGAACAATAAATCATCAATCTCCCTAGAAAATTCCCAACATCGCATCGGTTGCAACACCTTTTGCAAGTGTTGTCTTGCCCGTACCAGGTGGCCCAAAAAGCAATGTTCCAATACAGAAAGTGAAAAAGTATCCCAATACATTTTTATGAAAATCTGATACATTATTAGCTAATTTAAATGTGCACTACAAAATATCCATTGTTTTAATTAGCCATCACCGCTGTTTCTTTCTTTTTACTTTGCGTCGATATATTAGTTGTCAAAAAGCTAATTTTATTAAAGAATATGTAGGAAATATATAATTGGAAGACAAAAAACGTACAAGATTTTCATAAAAATGTATAAGGATATTAGGATCTTTATGCACAATACTGTAACACCATGCAATAATAGATTCAATCCGGGTCACAAGCAAGCCAAGATCGGAAGACAAAGCTAAATTGTTAGCCTCTTCTTCCAAAAGTGACTTCATTTGGGACTTTAAATGTAACCTGGAGGGAGAGCATTTCTGTAATGGCACTCTTTATTACCATTGGGACAAACCGACAAGTCGAGAACCACGCGTATTGCTTTTTCTACACTGCTTCAAGGTAGTGACTCACTGACTATGCTCTAATGAGTTCCTAATAAAGAAAAACCCCAAATTCCATTAGCCCAAAAAATGTCAGAAGTATCAAAATCATTGTGAGGCAGTACCCGCAACCTCAATCCCATGACCAGTAATGTGAACAACAGCCAACATATCGCATTCATGGAGATACAGACCAAATAATACAACATATGAAAGCGCGTAAGAGCTGTGTAACATGTAGGTACAATCTGATAACATTTTTTCTAATCTAAATATCTAATCATCTGTTTGGTCAGCAAAAAGCTAAGTATGCTAAAGTTGGTAGCTTAAGAAAGTTGAATTGTTAACACACCATGACCTGTTCTCATCAAAAATTATGTCAAAAGGCTCAAAAGAGGTTGTTTGATATGAAAGCATTTCGGGTAAAAAAAAAACGTTGAAAATATGTATGAACTAAAGTTTTAAAAAAAATATTTTTGAGGCCGTCAGGCATTTTGTATGTTAAAGCTCACAAAGTGGATGATGTGGGTCAGGACTCGAGAGAAATGGGCTGTTACATGTTGTTTTAGAGAAGCATCATATGAGCTTGGGAGAAACATGTAACGGAGGTCTATTATGTGAGGCATGGGTACCACCTTTAAAAACCCTGGTAGGAAGAAGACAGAGGTGACATGCAAGGTAGAGACAAAAAAAAGCCCAGTTACAGGCCTAAGATCCTAGAATCATCAGTCTGGGAAGATATTTAACGCTATGAACTATAACAAACTAGTATAGAATAACCGACACAAGTAAACAAAGCAAAACTTGAATGCAAGAATAAGATTATAAACGAAAGCAAAAACTTCTTTGCTCGAGCTGAGCAACAAAAATTCATTATTTTATTGAGTAAAAATTTATTTTGTCCTGATAGCAAAGACCATTGAGTAAAAATTTAAAGATCACTTAGTTTATATACAATTGCATTGGGAGAGAACCATGTATTGCAAAAAATCATTTATTTTATTCTACGTTGAGCAGCGTAAGACAATGTCTCTTGATGCTTGTGACCTAACACACTATCATATATCACACCAAGACATAACCATCAATCCTACCAAAACCATGTATATAACTTCCATCAATTACTCATGTTGATGAAATTTGCTAAAATCAAAGTTGTACTCCAGAAATCACATTTAAGATAAATGCACTTCTACATTAATGTGCTACATTTGAATAGTTACCTAATTTGTATCAAACAACTCAGTACTGAGAGTGCTTGACACAGATTGTGCTGAGTTACCTTAGTTACCTAATTTGTATCAAACAAGTCAGGTTGGGGCTCCATGGGTGCATACATAAAATCCTTGTAGATATCTCAAATGAACAACCATTTATGTAGAAGAAAAAAAAATCCATACACGTAACCATCTTTTTTAGTTGAGACGGGGAGGCACTTTATGATCATCAGAAGCTATTAAACATAAGGAATTAATTGCAAGCTTTATAAGTTATACTCCATCAATCCTATATCTATATTAGTTATATATAGGACAAAAGCCCTAAATAACAAGCACCGAAGAACGTTTTATCACGTTGATATCATCAACTAACACACGTTCAGAACTAAATCAAGTTAAACACACACACACACACACGTGGAACTATGAATTTACACCTTATACAGCATCCAAAAACCGAACTTAAAATTCGAACGAGTGTAAGTCAGTAAGCCATAAAAGTACCTGGAATTTTTTTTGAATGCGTAGGCGTGATAATTTGGCTAGCAGTGAAATAAAAAGGCGTTAGCATTAACAAATTCCAATATGGCGCAACACCTCTAAGATTCTAAATAAAGATACGTTAGAAAGATAAACTGATGATTTGAAACAAAAAAATATTTAATGGAATGGCTATGTTGTTTTCATATATTACCTTGTCATTTGGAAGTAACATTCATTGAAATTGCAGCATGATAATCGGGTTCATCAGGCATCAGTTGAGAAGATAACCTCCGATTCAGAGGAGGCCGAATTTGTAGGTGAAGCAAACAAGTTATCAGGAAGTGCATGCTCTAGGCTGCCAATTGAACAAAAGATACACTATCACAACTCAGCAAAAAAAAAGTTGTTTGCATATTATTTGTTCCCTCATTAGAACAAAATACAAGCACAGCCACATCTACTGTAAAGTCAAACCTTTCATGCTTATTGGTTTCCTTCAGATCAGAATTCTCTCCTTCTTTCACTTCTGGTGGCACATTGGAATCAGGTTCATCACTTCCAGAATGCAAGCCGTCTTCAGTACTAATTTTCACTGCATCAAGTCTTACACATTAGCGACCATATGCAATTAGAATGAAGATAGCATTAATGTAGTACAATACAATACAAGGAAATTTTTATTTACCTCCAGAAATAGATTCTTCGTTGTTACTATCAGAAAAAAACATTTGATTGTGGTTCATCTGAGTTGGCAAAGAACACGCAACGCCTAAAGAAAAACTCTGTTGCAATTGATGATTTTTCAGGTCATTTAACTGCAGATTCATCAACCTTCTGTCTTGAAGCTCAATTGCGTGTTCCAACTCCCGCTCCCCTAGTTTTCTTTCTAACATCATTTCATGATACATTTTTATAAAATTGGCCATAAATTAACTGTGAACATTTTGATACATTTTTATAAAATATGATAAATTAACTGTGAACATTTTGATACATTTTTATAAAATTGGCATAAATTAACTGTGAACATTTTGATACATTTTTATAAAATTGGCCATAAATTAACTGTGAACATTTTGATACATTTTTATAAAATATGATACATTTTTTTGAAAATCAAACGGTAAATTGTTTGGGCTGAATTGTCTAATGAATACAAATTGGTAACCTAAAATCTACTGAATTGTTCACGTGTACACTAAAATAAACCAAATTCAGATTATGGACTTGAAGAATGTGCAAAAGCAATCCTTTTCATTCAGGCAATTCATCAAACAGATTGTGTGCAGTTATTATATCAACTTAAAAGATGAAGAATTAAGCCAAAAAGTTTTTAGCCAAATATCAACACAGAATAACATAAATTTTATATGTAATTGATGCATTACACTATAAACCCTAATTAGAAAATAAATTAAGTTAAATAAAAATAAAACTATATTAAAAATTACCAAATCATTAGTGTTACTAGTAAACACAAGATTAGAAGATTTATCTTCAGAATTAGCATCTCTCTGTTTCCGTCCACCGCCACTCTGTTCCATCACCGACGATTCCTCACCGCCGGCGCACCAAATCCGGCAACAAAGCTGCCAATTTTGATCTCCAAATTCTGTTATAAACTGAAATTGCTCAGAATAACGGTACGTGGCTGAGACGTTAGTGGCAGAGAACGATGGCAGAGGAAGAAATTGGTTGAGAAGAGGATATGATTTGTGTGTGATGATTTTCAGAAATAAGATCTACAGGATAGAGCTTTATGTTTAACATTGTAATTACATAAGTACCCTCTTAGCTATGAAAAACACGCGCGTTAAATTTTGCAGCCACAATCTGAGCCGCACAAATTTCTCGGACGATCAAAAAGAGGACCCTGGACTTTTTTTATGACTGGACTCATTTTATCTTTCATATATATATATATATATATAGTGCAGTTATTGTGAGAACTAAAAATTATCGAGAACTACGAGAACTAATCATGACCATTAGATTAATTAAATCAAGGGCTATAAAGATTTGATGACATTTATATAATAATTTTGAATACAAATTAATTTATTAATAAATAACAATTGGTAAAGGGCATAATAGGAATATGAAATTGAAAACGGAAACACAGGTAGTTCGAAAATCATGGATCTTACATTTCAAAATTTTGTCAACTTCTTCTTAATACCAATTAATATTAATAACAATTGATGCATATTTTTTTTCTTTTTTTTTTTCTTCCAAATTTACTTATAACCGGTTTACAATTTAGTAATTAGATTAATCAAAGAAGTATTGATTTAAATATTCTTTAATGTAAGTATTTCTTTTTAACTTTGTTAATTTCTTAATATATGGTTATGAAGAGATGGTTTATGAAATATGAACGTGTGAAACTTATAAACATGTCAAATGAAAAAAATTAATAAAATTTAGAAATCATATATTTTTTACTTGGTACACATGTGAATGATTCTATTTACAAGTGCATAAATACTTTTTTTAATATAAAAAAGTATACTTTTAACAGGTACACATGTGAACTATTACCAGTGTACACATGTGAATTAACATATTTACAATTGTATAAATATTTTTTTATTATAATATAATATATCTTTTGACTTATACACATGTGAATGATTATATACACAAGTGTATAAGTATATTATTTTTTATTATAACAAAGTAAATCTTTTAGCTGATACACATGTGAATCTATTCACAAGTGTACACATATTTTTTTTATTTTATAACAAAGTGTACACATGTGAATGAAATTATTCATAAATGTATATGTATTTTTTTTATTATAACAAAGTATAGTTTTTAGCAGTACACATATAAATGATCCTATTCACATGTGTAAAAGAGAAAAATAATTTGTTTTCCTAATAAGTTTTCATAAATATATTAATGCAGGACATATTGTGAATACAATCATTTATAAGTATTCATCTATTCACTTGTGAAAAATAATACACATTTTAAAGGTTTATATAAGAAATTCATTCTTTAAATTAAAAAAACTATATAACATTTTATGTGTAAATGAATATGTAAAAACAAAAATATATCAAAATAGTTTATAATGACATAAACAAATACTAATGTAGTAGCCGGAAGATTAAAAAAAAACATATGAAATGCGGATACATTACACAAAAAGGTGTTATTTATAGTTAGTAGTCAAAGTCCACGAGGGGTTATAAAATTCAGAATTTGAAATTGAGATATTCATGGGGCTTTTCTTTCAATATTAAATTATATTTATAAAATTACAATATAATCCCTAGGCATATTAATTGAATATAGTTCTCGTAGTTCTCGACATTTATTTGGTTCTCATTTTATCTTTTGACTATATATATATATATATATATATAGGGGGCAAATCAAATAAGAACACCCTTAAAATAAGAACACGGTGAGAACACTTAAAAACTTCATTTTGATGTATTAAAAGTCCATAAAACTAACATAGTGTATAACTAATTATCATTATTTAAGTATTTAACAACATATTGGTCTGTCAAAATCAAGAAAATCATGTTTTTTGTTTTGTGCATCCATCTTGGATGCATATTCATCAAAATGATGCATCCAACAAAAAACGTGATTTTTCCGATTTTGACGGATCAATGTGTTGTTAAACACTTAAATAATGATAATTAGTTATGCACTATGTTAGTTTTATGGACTTTTAATGCATCAAAATGATGTTTTTAAGTGTTCTCACCGTTCTTATTTTAAGAGTGTTCTTACCGGAGTGTTACCCTATATAGGTATATATATGGAAAAAGTGAGTATGGAGTTGTTCCCGATCTAAACTTAGATGGAGAACCCCTCACATACAAATATTTTAATATTTGTTTGAATTTTAAATAAATACATGGGCCCCCATGAATTTTATGATTATAAAAACCAAATGTGAGGGGTTCCCCATCTAAGCTTAGATGGGGACAACCCCATATTCACTTCCCCCTATATATATATATATATATATTATTTATTTACACATTATAAGGGTAATGGGGGGAACCCTAGCCCCAGTACCACATTATGGGAAAAGTGAATATAAGGTTGTCTATACTAAGCTTAGGTATGAAACCCTTCACATATCATTTTTTTTAATATTTGTTGTATAATGAATAAATCACATGGCCCCCATGAATTTTATAATTTAAAAAAATGGTAGGAACCTTTATTTAGTGATTTTGTTTTTTATTTAATGATTTCTCAAGAATTGTCTAACTCATTCGTTAAGTTGAAAACCTTTAATTGCCAAAGATTATTTTCTTTTTGAAGATTTCCAGTGTTTTGCCAAAATGAGATTATTTACCAGTTTGAGCTCTTTGTTCTCAAATTTGAGTTCGTTATTTTCAAATTTAGGTTTTTCAGTTTCTTGTTTTAACCTATTATGATATTTTGAGGATTTGCACGTTGAAGTTCAATTATTTTCCAATCTTCATAGTAAATGCGGATATTGACTTCAACACTTCCTTTTCCTTTTTATCCATATCTAAATCGTAATTAGAATTACTCGACATATTTAGACACAAGAAAATGTATGACAAATCAAAAATAGTTCAAAAAGAGTTTCAGCCCAACCAAAGAACCCAAAATACACAGCCTAAAACAACTTTTAAGGAAGATAGTAACCTTTAGCCTAGAATGAAATCTAAGACTAATCACATTAAAATTCTAAGCACTCGAACACATGAACTGGAAAACTACACACTTAAAGATATTTATTATGACACAAAAAAAACTTTCATAGGAACTTAAAAAATAAAAGAGACACGAGTGGAGAAACCAATAAAAACCAAACAAATTAAAATGACATCTAAACTAACAAAACTAAAATAAAGGAATACATGTAGGACCACTCAGGACAAGTTCAAATAACAATCAACTAAACAAAAACAAATTGCTAAAATTATTACCCAATTAAGTACAAAAAATAAGAAAGAAAATTTGATAGAGAAACAGCGCTCCCCACGTGAATACAACAACTCAAATCACGCGTGTGCTATACACAGACACACATTTCTCTAAAAGGTTAAGTATCCTGGAGTGTAAGTAACTTTGCAAGTTTTTCTATTATGTGTATGCATCAAAATTTTTGAACAATATATGTAAGTATCTTGCTAAATTGAACGTTTAATGTAAAAATGTATACGTGGCAACCATATGAGTTGTCCACGTAGAAGTTTTTGATTGGTCAACGTAAAACTTTTACATGAAGTGTTCAATTTAGCGAAATACTTACATATACTGTACAAAATTTTTGATACATACATACAATAGAAAAAGTTGCAAAGTTACTTACACTCCGGGATACTAAACCCTTCTCTAAACACAGTTTCTCTTTCTTTTCATGTAACTTCACATACTCGCCCTTAACATGCACTTCATCCCCGCCGGGTCTCAAAATTTCTTTAGAATTCGTAACACTAACCCAAGGCACATGAAATTCAAGCTGCTACTTGAAACTATTAAGCTACACCCAACTTACTCAGTTTGAATTACTGGAGGAGCATCCCTTAACAAAGGATATTACTCTTCAACTTTTCAATTTGATTTCCACTTTCAAGCTGAGACTCAAAACTTAACAGCACATAATCATTAAAGTCGATTCTTTGAGCTGGATTCTTTGTTATTTTCCCCCTCGAGTCCTAACACCAAATAGTATCCGCATAATTGCACAGAGTTTTCAGAGCTCCTTGAGACGGGACAGCCAAATACAACCTCAGTTTCCCTTCTTTCTTAAGTTGTCCCATTGGCACTAAATAATCCTTATCCCCGGATATCAGGAGCTGCACATTTATTCCCTTTCCATTTGAGTGAGAAATTTGTCATCCAACTTAGTCTTAAAACTGTTGTAATACATATGAATCGCGGGAAACTTGTAGTTAATTCCCGTTTGGAGAATAATTGTACGTTTGATGTTCTGAGCTACAATACTTGATTTCACAATCTTCAGCATAGGACAATTCTCAAACGATCAATAGATTTTTCAATTTTTTTATATCATAAACAATTATAATAAATAACAATACAAGATAATAATAATAAAAAATACAAAAATACTTTATTACTACAATATAATAACTAATGAGGCTTTCACACCTAATAGCCGTTAACTTGTTTATTAATAAATAATAAATAGGGATAATGACATACGAATGTAACCACCTATAACAAAATGGTTATGTAATTTATTGACCTACCCGGGTGGCTATGTGATGTATGAACTTATGTTTTTTGGGCTATGTGATGTATGTTACCGGGTACTGCAAGTTGTAACAGGTAATTAAAGGATAATGACATACGAATGTAACCACCTATGACAAAATGGTTATGTAATGTATTTGGAAGATTTACACTCCGGTCATCTTCTCGGATGAGTTTTCCGGAAACACCATTCTTGAATACGTGTTAAACCAATACATTTCCATATAAACTCAAAATCGGGGAGTTAACAACAGCCCAAGAATATATAAACTCAATTCCAGATCCGAAATCAAAATCCAATTGCAATTCAACGAAACAAATCAACCCAAAATCCAATTAAAGCTTTCCATATAAACTCAATTCAACATATAAAAATTATATATATCAATAGAAATTATAGAAGATGCACATAAAAGGAAAAAACTCGGCAACTACTATAATACTATTTTCCCGGTGACAAAATCTCCGGCAACACCATTTCCGGCGAGTTGCCATATTTCCCGGAGAAGTGTTTGACGGTTAATTTTTGGCTAGGGGTTGTGCGGAAGTCATTTATGAGTCGATTAGCACCGGTTTCAAGTTCTAATTCGAAGTAATGTGTGAGAAATCGTGACTTTTAGTTTTGCGGCGAAGTTTTCCGGCCAGTGTGTACTGTTGAAACCGTCTTTTCTGCATATATATGTATATTTAAGCTTTTTAGGGTTTTTTATATAGATAATCAAACAGTCAGCCTCCACATGTACAAGTCAACGCGGGTCAACGAGTGTGGTGACCGGTAACCTTTACATTATACATATATAGATTTATATGATTATATCTATGGGATAATGACATACGAATGTAACCACCTATGACAAAATGGTTATGTAATGTAGTGTGGTGACCGGTAACCTTTACAACATGTAACTGATGGGTTTTAGGCATTACAAACTAACTTAAACTTTTAAGGGAGCATGCAACCTAAAACAGGATCTATGTTTTCACTATTGAACCTATAACTATGAACATAATATAAAATTCTAATACTCTAGTAAATAATCAAAACTTACTAAAGAAAATAAATAAATAAATAAATAAATAAATTACATACCTTTTAGTTGTTATAGTAAACAACTAAAATTATCCCTCCAAATCTCTTGGAAGCAAGCACCACAAATGTCGTGCCTCTAATGAAATCACACCCGGCGACTCAAAAAAATAACTAAGTGTGGATGAACTATAGAAGAGTTCTTCCAAGAGGAGAAAGAAGGAGGCGAATACTCAACCAAGTATTGTGTGAAAATAATGAATCCCTAAGGCCATATTTATAGCCTTGGATAGCCTCCATGTTTTTTCTATCCCACCGATGTGGGACAAACTTCCCAAGGAAATTTTATTCTCCTTTATCAGTCTATTCATTTTGAGTCTCGAGGGCAACCCAAAAGGACTGTGCTTCTATCAATTATAGTTATGGCTTAGACACCTAATCCAACATTAACATGATATATCACATAACCCAAAAAATAAAGCATACATCACATAGCCACCCGAGTAGGTAACTACATTACATAACCATTTTATCATAAATGGTTATATTCGTATGTCATTATCCCTAATAAATATAACAAATAAAAAAACTGATATGTAATAGATCCATTGATTTTTTCTACAGCTTGTATGAAGACGTCTTTCAATTCTCTAATTGTCTTGTTGTTTTCTTCAGCAAATGCTTCTTTCGCTTCAGCTCGAATGATCTCCTTCACTGTCTTCACTGTTCATGTGTTTCATGTGAATAACATAATTAGGCAGTTTTTAAAAAAATTCTTCTTGCATATTTTCTCATTTTCTCGCACGATCTCTTTTAACTCGTTAAAAAAAGACAATTTCTTAATTTTGATTTTTTCTAAGGGGGATTCTCTGAATTCATTCGTAATCGTAGAAATGTCGGGTGATTAATGGGTGAGATGTTTTTATAGGGTTCGATTTATAGGGTTCTAATGTACAAAACACCTCAAAAAATATATCATTTCCATCATAAGTGACATCAGAAGTCCAATGTGGAGTGGCTATTTCATCGACATCAGCGAAGATTATGTTCGTTCATCATCTCCTTTAGTATAGAAGGGATACGTATATATTTACAGATACGTAATGCAAAGTTATACGGTCATATGTGTCATCTACTTCCACGTAGGTTATCCGTTTCTATATGTATTTCCAAAATTATTTACCCTATGCATTCCTTTGTGTACAAATTCCAACCTTTTCTTTTTGGTTTTATTGGTCATTGACAAATTAAAGGCACCAACTATTTCACCTCCTAGCAATCTAGTCACTGTAATTGTAGTGTTCTTTCTTATGGTTAATTATAGTGATATGCTCACTATATTTACATTTCTATACTGTTTATGTTTATTCTTATAGTTACTATTTCATGCTCACAATATTTTGTTTCATTCAATTTCTTTTTTTGTAATTGACTCTAGCTTCAAGAAGTTACGAACCGGATGACATCGATTTCAATGATGTCGGATTCTAGATTTCGATGATAAGTTTCAGTTCGAAAGTAACTCTATGGTTCTTTATATTGTATGTGTTAGCAGTTTCTAGAATCAGGATTTAATTTTTAAGAGATTAGTACTTTCAAATGTAAACAATTTTACACGATTTGTCATAATGTGCATCGATCTTTGATCTTGTGCATTGTATGTAATGAACTTTTAAATCATATACATTGTATGTATCCGTCCAATCAAAAACTTACAGGTGGCAGCTTATATGGTTGCCACATATACCCAGATACATAGAATGCACATGATATGAAAGTTCATTACACACAATATACAAAATTGAAATTCCATACACACTATGACAATTTGTGTAAAGTTGTTTACATTCCAATTACCAAGCCCCATCTTTAATTGTTTTTCCAGCTTGTTTTATTGTTTTTGCGATTAGGTTTTCATTTGTAGAGATGTCAAAATAATTGCTTGCTCACTTATTACTTTCATTTAATTCTTCATTAGTTAGAATTGTGGAAACATATATGAACTAATCAAAATACAAGATTTAGAAATGGATGACAAGTCAACAATTGTCTCACTTTGACTATTTAAAATCGATAACAAAAGTTCTTACTAGGTGAAAACGAAGTCCATGTAAATTATCACCGTTTCATCATCTCGTGCCTTGTAAATTATTGCCATTGTATCGCACGAGTACTAAACGAACCAACTGTAATAATAATCTTTAACTATCACATGGCCACATTCAATATTCAACTACCATATTAATATCCAACCAAAAGTACACTATATTAAAAATATAACCAACTATATTAATATTCAACCACCAACATTGAAAGAATACCTAATACATTACTTATTTGACTTCAATCAAAGCTTGAATTCATTCACACCATTCTCCCTTCTCTTTGTGCGGAAAAAGAAAGACAACATCAAACCATCATCAAATCCTCCAAATGACCGATCTAACCAAAACTCTCTTTTCTACCATTGTTGCAAACAAAACATACTATCATCTTAAGAATACATATATACACGATTTATAACATCAAAAAAACTTGGAAAACCACCCACTTACCTCTGAAATTTTAAACCATCAATGGGAAGAAAATTCCCAGCCAAAGACATAATCAAGAAACACATACATCAAACCCACTCTTATGATAACTAGTTTAGTTTTGGAGTTGAGTTTCAAAATACGTACATATCTATGTCGCAAAATCTAGATACATGAAACAAACCTTTATAATATCCCTTCTATTTCCCTTCATTCATCTCCTTATCTTCCTTCTCTCTTGTGATGTATCAAAAACATACGACTCACCATACAAAAAATGATCCATCGAAATGAGGTTTTCTATACTTCTATATTACATTATAAAGCATATGATCCCTCCAAATTTTTCAAAAGAACATGACCTATCCAAACTACCTCTCTCCTTTATTTAGTATTTTAAATATCTCCACCTAATATACCTATATTACCCTTGAGAAAATTATTTACAACTTCAACACTTAAAATAACTAGACTACCCACTTTTCTATTAATTACTGCCACATTACTAACCACACTGATACCGTCACCGCCACCAAAACCGTCGCAGCCTGTCACTTTCACCACCGCGACTAGCACCACCCGTTGCCGCCACTGCCGCCGCATTGCGCGGGTACCCATCTCGTCTTAGCATAGATAAGTATGAGTATTAATATTAAAAGAAGGTAAATTGAAGACTATATTTATACGATATACATATATATAATATCAATTTGTACATCATACAAGTATTAATAATTATATATATATATATATATATATATATTAGACCCCTTTAAATCGAACCCCGTAAAAAAATTCTGACCCATTCATCGCCCATCATTTCTAGGATTACAAATAGATTCAGGGAATCTTCTTCCCTTAAAAAAAATTAAAATTGAGGAATTGTTTTTTTTAACGAGTTAAAATAGATGGTGTGAGAAAATATTTTCAAAAAACATCCTAATTATGATGATCAGATGAAACAGATGCAAAGAGGAGCTGAAAAAGATCATTCAAGCTGAAACGAAAGAAATATTTGTTGAAGAAACCAACAAGACGATTAGAGAATTCAAAGTCGTCTTCCTACAACTTGTAGAAGAAATCAATAGATCAGGTAAATATCTTTATTATTTATTATTTATCAACTTATTTGGAATTAACTAAAAGTTTCATGCGTTTCATGTGTATTACAATAGTTCTAAGACTAAGTTAGATAAATTTCTCACTTAAATGGAAGAGCCAAATGTGCACATCTTTAATATATCATCAAGCAAGGAGATTGCCGATGGACCGATAACAAATAATTTGTTGTTTTACGACAAGGGGGAATGATTATTGTGTAGGCCTCCTGGTCTTGGGGAGTAAAGATTATTTGGAGCTAATGGGACAACTTAAGAAAAAAGGAAACCTGAGGTTGTTTTTGATAGTCCCGTCTCAAAGGAGTTCTGTAACTTTGTGAAGATAATTAGTTATACATTATGTGTAAAGACTAAAAATAAGGGTAAATCGGCGGGAACCCAATAGTCCCGTGTACCAAATTTGGTACCTACACTGCCACCCTGCAAGGCTATGTGTACCGGGTTAGTTCTGCTAGGTGGCGAAGAAATCCATCACATGGGATCGGTTTTTTGAACCAGGGCCATTATTGATTGACACCTCCACACATGGGGACCCACCATAACACAGGCAGGTAGCCAACTTCTTAAGGAAAAGTTGGTTAATAAATCCACCCCCACAAATGTGGGAAGTAGGATTCGAACCCAAGTGGATCCTCCCAAGGTCAAAGACCTTACCAATGGGTCACCAACCCTATTAACCAGCATCACACACAACACGTCAAACAATAATCTAAACCGCATTTATGTAATCCAATATCGTAGTATCTAGTAACCATTAACTCCGCTTCACGATTTCTGCCACCAACAAGAACATATCTCTAGTTACCCTTAGGTACTTCCGAATATTTTCATAGAAACTAAGTGACTCTCACGCGGATTTGTTTGAAATCGGTTTGTAATGTTCTATGCGAACGCTATATCAAGTCCAGTGCATCTTATCGCATACATTAGAGATCCAATAGCCGAAGCACAAGGAATCCTCTGCATACGCTTCACCTCACAGGTGTTGAAGCAACTTGTACACTATCTAAGTCAAGTTTTTCTTGCATTGGAATATTGCCACGTTGGGAATTTTTCATTTTAAACTTTTTAAGATCTTATCAATATAAGTACTTTGACTTAGTGCAATGAACCGCTTAGATTTATCTCATAGATCTTGATTCCAATAAATTATGTCGCTTCCCTTAAATCTTCCATAGCAAAATACTTTCCAAGGTAGGAGTTTAAATCTTGCAACATTGGAATGTAATTCCCCATGATTATAATGTTATCAACATATAAGATAAGGAAAGTAACACTAGTCCCACTAGCCTTTTGATACACACATGACTCAACATGAGAGAAGGTTTCTTTATAGTCAACTCCATAGACTTGAGTATAACCCTTCGCTATAAGACGAGCTTTATAGGTGTGTACATTGCCATCCATATCGATCTTCTTCATGAAAATCAATTTATTCCT
>CM067170.1:9237560-9297560 GCA_034093135.1 Erigeron breviscapus | reverse complement strand
AATCAATAGTAGGCCTCATTCACGAAGCTAGTCTATAAGGGGGGTATAAGGAAACTGCCTATAAAATGGTAGTTGAATGGGTGTCCACTCTCACCCACCGCTTCCTTGATTAGTGGAGGGTCGTTAGCCGAACGGGTTTGATAGGACTATATTAATTCTCATTAAAAGTATAATGATAATAAAAGTAACTAAACCTTTTATTTAAATCCCAATCTTAGTTACTTTAGGAAAATGTGAAATTGTATGCTAACCCATGAAATTGCACATTACACTTTATAAGTCATTAGTGGAGCGTGTGTGGTTAACCAACACACTAATAGGGACTAATAAAGAATTGTAATGGGTATCTCATAAATTGTCATTGTTGATGGAGCGTGTGTGGTTTACCAGCACATCAATTGAGATGATAAATGACATTTAGGTTACCAAGCACATTTGCATGGTTATTCACATCTTGTTTGTGATCCTCGGTATCCCAGTCACAAATGGAAGAGCATAATCTGAGATTAAACATGCCATTGAATAGTTTCAATGAGTCTCAAAAGACCTACATGTATGAAATTTGCAATTAGATTACATCCCTTTTCTAAGTTGTGAATTTCATAGTTGGATCCTAGCCTCGATATTTCAATTTTGAGTTGTTATATTAAAGGTTATTTTTTATCTAACTCAAACTACCTTTCTTTTAGAAATGACTACCCCTAATGATGCTTCTGGTTCCTCCTACTCCAACCACAACTTTTCTTTGTTGAACATCTGCTCAAAGGTGACATTAGATGGCACCAACTACAATGACTGGATGCGCAACATCAAAATGGCTCTTCGTTTCGAGGACAAGGAGTATGTCCTTGACAAGGAACTTGGAGAAATTGACGAAGAGAAAGCCACCCCTGAAGAATTAGCCGCCTATAAGAAACACTACGTTGATGCAACAAAAGTTGCTTGCATCATGATTGCTACCATGACTCCTGAACTGCAAAAATTTTATGAGGATTACTGGCCGTACGAGATGAACAAGGACCTTATAGAAAAGTGATGTGTCTCAATATATACATATTTCCCACATCTTATTTGGACGATTTATACTCGTTTTGTAGCCATTTATACTTGTTTTGTGGCGCGTTATGTTGTTTGCTAGTGGTCTCAGGTCTACAGCAGATACATTGCTCATAAAGGGTAGAAAATAGCTTATGAATGATCCATATGCGCTAACGGATGAAGCACGATGAAGAACGAAGCTGAAATGGAAATTCTGGGTTACATCGCGGCGCGACCAAGATCTCTCGCGGCGCGATCCTTCACAAAATCTGCCTCGCGGCGCAACCTTGGAATCTCGCGACGCGACAAAAACCCCTGTATTGAAATGCTCCAGTTTTTGCACTCCTCGCGGCGCGATGGTAGGGACTCGCGCGCGATCCGCTGATGGTCTGACGGATTTTCTCTCTCCTGGGTATAAATACAAGTCCCCACTCAACCCTAAACCTAATCTTGGACACTCCAGCCTCCATACTTTCTCTCTAGCCGATTTTGAAGGGTTTTTCAAGGGTTTTTCATCATCCAAACTATTTTGAAGACTTGAAGATTAATTTTTGGCTCTTGATTAGTGATTGTAGCTCGGTTGTAACCTCGATTTGGATTATTACTTCACATTTGGTACACTATGTTCTCCTTTTTATTTGAATCTCTAGCTATTTTCATTATGAGTAGCTAAATATTTATACATCTATGAAGATGAAGTGAAACAATTAGTTATGGTTGCATAATATTTTGAATTCAAGTTGGTTTTACTTAACATTTTGTCAAGACCTTAATGAAGTGATTTCTTCTACTTAACTTGTGTTCTTGGTGATATTTGTGTTCTTCGATAGTGGTACTAGTTGAATGCAAGTATTATTTTAGTTGTTTGTCCATGAATAACTCTTGCTAGGTCATGGTATGATAGTAAAGAATACAAGTCGAATAGAAATAACTTTGTTAAGTGGATTTAACGGGTGGTGGTACCACGTTTCTTTCACAAAGATAAAACTGTTATTTAAATAATCAAACAAACTAGTTAGTTCGAGGAATTGTAATAGGGTTGGTGGTACCACTTGTTGCAAGAAATTGGATTGATTAGGTGATCGAGTCGATTTTACAAACGGAGTGCACCCGGTTGTGTTTTTGTCTTATCACGATTATTATCACCAACATATATGAATTTTGAGCTTAACCCATATGCAAACTAGACTTTTTGTGTAGCGGATTCGACATAGATGGCTTTTTAATTATTTGTTTACAACTCAAACTCTTTTCGCGTGCTCTCGATTAATACCGGTTGAGTACTTTATTTTACTTGTCGATTACATAGTTTTCAGAATCGCAAAGTGACAATTCGGTTACACCAAACTTTTACTTGTTTCACATTTTTACAACCTTTAGTACAACAATCAGTCCTTGTGTTCGATCCTGGTCTTGCCAGTTAGCTATATTACATACGAACGGGTACACTGCCCGTAAGTGTGTTGTAGTCAGTTAGCGGTAGATCTTGTTATAAATTTTAAACTAGATTTCACACATCAAAAAGTACCATAAGCGAGCTCGTCAAGAAAAGTACGAGATAGTAAAGTCTCTCATATCAAGCAAGATGAAGGACGGAGAGTCTGTCAGCGGCCACGTGCAAAGAATGCAACGATACGTGGATCGACTTGTGAGGCTAAATGTGCATATTGATGAGGAGTTGGCTATTGACATAGTCTTGAACTCCTTACCAAGTTGTTATGATCAGTTCATCTTGACCTATCATTTGAACAACAATGAGACCACATTGTCTTAATTGCACAACCTCCTGAGAACAGCTGAAACAGGGATGAAGGGAAAGAGTGATGCCCCCGCCCCTGCTAATACTATCGTTCTAGCCATTGGTCAAGGAAAGGGGAAGAAGAGGAAAGGTCCTCCCAAGCAAAACTGGAAGGGAAAGTCTCATGTAAAAACCAGTTCTGATGTTACCCCTGTCTCTGATCCCAAATAGGCCCCTTGCTTCTATTGCAACGACAAAGGACATTGGAAACGAAGCTGCCCAAAGTATCTGCAAGATTTAAAGGATGGCAAAGTGAAGCCATCTACTGCAGGTATATACACTATTTCATCTATTAACCCATCATCTTCTAATTCTTGGGTCCTTGATACAGGATGTGGGTTCCGTATTTGCTCTGTTTTACAGGGACTAAGAAAAAGTGAGGATGTGGAGCATGGTAGAATGAACTTGATCATGGGGAATAGGCGATCTTCACCTGTCACCAAGATTGGAGTTTATAGTCTAGTGCTTAGTAATGATGTTAATTTAGATTTATTGAATTGTCGCTACTCGTTAGAAATGACACGAAACATTATCTCTTTTCATGCACTGTTCAAACAAAGTTTTAGATTTTCTTTTAATGATGAAAATAGTTCTATTTCTTCTTATAAGAATGGCATTTTTTATTTCGAAGCTGTACCTTGTGATGGTGTGTATGAAACTGTGATGTGTGTAGACAATTTAGGCAATAGTGTATTTCAAATTGATTCATCTAATGGTATAGACAAAGCGTGCTTGTGGCATTGTCGTCTTGGACACATTAACAAGAAACGCATGGCTCAACTCCAAAAGGACGGGGTGTTGGAATCATTTGACCTAAGGTCAGATGACACATGTGAATCTTGTCTTTTGGGTAAGATGACAAAATCACCTTTCACTGGATTTTGTGAAAGAGGTGAAGGTTTGTTGGATCTCATACACACAGACGTGTGTGGACCCTTTAGATCAGCCACAAGGGATGCTAATCGATTCTATGTGACTTTTACTGATGATTATAGCAGATATGGTTATATCTACTTAATAAAGCATAAGTCAGAACCTTTGAAAAGTTCAAAGAGTTTAAGCAAGAAGTCGAGAATCAATTAGAAAGGAAGATAAAGATGCTCCGATCAGATAGAGGCGGAGAGTATCTTAGTACCGAGTTCCATGACTATCTCAAGGAATGTGGAATAGTTTCACAATTGACACCTCCTAGGACACCACAACTTAATGGTGTGGCTGAGAGACGCAATCGAACCTTGTTAGACATGGTACGTTCCATGATGAGTCGAGCTTCACTTCCAATCTCATTCTGGGGGTATGCCTTAGAAACTGCCGCCCACATTCTTAATCTTGTTCCAACAAAGAAGGTTGCCAAAACACCTCATGAAATGTGGACAGGGAAAGTTCCCTCGTTAGCACATATTAAGGTTTGGGGTTGTGAAGTTTTCGTTAGACGAGAAACTCACGACAAGCTTGAACCTCGTAGTGAGCGATGTGTTTTCATCGGCTATCCACGGAAGTCATTTGGATATCTGTTCTACAAACCTAGTAAGAACAAGGTCTTTGTAGCACGGAGAGGAGTCTTTCGCGAGAGAGAGCTCATATGCAAAGAGGACAGTGGGAGCACCATTGACCTTGAAGAAATTCAAGAGTCAGCCGATGAAGGAACCTCTGAAACCGCTAGGGTTCAACCAGAGGAAGAGATTCCAGTTGAACCCATTGACACTTCATTACCTCTTAGACGTTCTAGTAGAGTTAGCAAGCTAACTGAGTTCTATGGTTTCCATATAACTGCAGATGAAGACACGTTTATCAGTGACAATACACTGGTAAATTTGGATGAGCCTACTAACTACAAGGAAGCCATGGCGAGCCCTGAGGCAGCCAAATGGAAAGAGGCAATGGACAGCGAGATCAAGTCCATGTATGACAAACAAGTTTGGAACTTGGTTGATCAACAACCTGGTCGGAAGACAGTTGGTTGTAAATGGATCTTCAAGAAGAAGATCGACATGGATGGTAATGTAAGCACATTCAAAGCACGACTGGTGGCGAAGGGCTTTACTCAAACCCTAGGGATTGACTATGATGAGACCTTCTCACCAGTGGCTAAGATAAAATCTATTAGGATAATGCTAGCCATAGCTGCGTTTCATGACTATGAAATTTGGCAGATGGATGTCAAAACTGCTTTCCTTAACGGAAAGTTGGCTAAGGATGTTTACATGAGTCAGCCAGAAGGTTTTGTGGATGCAAAGTTTCCTAATGGAGTGTGCAAGCTTGAGAAATCCATCTATGGGTTAAAACAAGCGTCTCACAGTTGGAATCTTTGTTTCGGTGAGAAAGTCAAAGAGTTTGGCTTCTCTAGAAGTGAGGATGAGTCCTGTGTATATGTCAAAGCTAGTGGGAGCATAGTCACCTTTCTGGTATTGTATGTTGATGACATACTTCTTATAGGAAATGACATTCCAACTTTGCAAGATGTTAAGTCTTGGCGTGGAAAGTGTTTCGCTATGAAGGATCTAGGAGAGGCTGCCTATATTCTGGGAATAAGAATTTTAAGAGACAGGAGTAAAAGGCTAATTGGACTTAATCAGAGTACTTACTTGGATAAAGTACTGAAACGTTTCGGTATGGAGAATTCCAAGAAAGGAGATCTGCCCATCCAGAGTAATACCAAAATGAGTAAGACTCATAGTCCGAGTACAGATGAAGAGATAGCATAAATGAGTAGAATTCCGTACGCTTCCGCTGTTGGTTCTATCATGTATGCTATGACATGTACTCGTCCTGATGTGTCCTTTGCTTTGAGCATGGTCAGTCGTTATCAGGGAAATCCAGGTAAAGCTCATTGGGTAGCGGTTAAGAATATTCTCAAGTATCTGCGAAGGACTAAGGACTGGGTTCTAGTACTTGGTGGCTGTGATACATTGAGAGTAACTGGGTATAGTGACGCCAGCTTTCAAACAGATAGAGACAACTTTCGTT
Source organism: Erigeron breviscapus (assembly GCA_034093135.1). NCBI lineage: Eukaryota > Viridiplantae > Streptophyta > Magnoliopsida > Asterales > Asteraceae > Erigeron > Erigeron breviscapus. The sequence goes on along the minus strand of CM067170.1, from coordinate 9,291,757 downwards.
CCCAATCTGGCTGGGTCTTTACCTTAAATGGAGGAGCAGTTACTTGGAAAAGTTCCAAGCAAAACACAGTGGCTGATTCTACTTGTGAATCAGAGTACATAGCGGTGAGCGAAGCATCAAAGGAGGCAATTTGGTTGAAGAACTTCATCGGAGATCTTGGAGTTGTGCCAACCATCAAGGAGCCAATGGAAATTTTCTGTGATAATGAAGGAGCGGTTGCATTGACAAAGGAACCAAGAGATCATGGCAGATCTAGACATATCGACAGAAAATACCATTTTATCAGACAAGATAGAAGAAGGTCACCTCGTAGTGAAGAGGTTTCTTCTGAAGAGAATCCTGCAGATCCACTCACAAAGGGTCTGAGTAGGGTTAAACACAATCAGCATGCTAGGAGCATTGGGCTGAGAGATGATGTTAGTTTTAGTAGTTAGATAGTTAGTTTCGAAACTTATAACAAAATAAATGTGATTGACTTTTGGTGATTAAATAATAGAGAATTATTTATGAGTTTGTTTACTACCTTTTGTCAATTGTTTATTATTGTGTTTCATTTTGCATGTTTTACTTCCTGAATAATTTGATTATTCGAATTCCACAGTCGATCATACTTTTGGAAGTAAGTAGTGAATAAAGACTGTCATGAATGGATTTGTAGATTGTCTAAAGAGTTTTAGACATAGCAATGGTATTGCTGCAATGTTCGTGAGTACTTTGAAATGGAGATTTAAGTATTGGATTAACCCACGCTCAGAGAATTACTTCATGGAATTTATCACGAGTAATTCTGAGACGATAATATCTTATAATCTTTAAATGGAGATATATGAGTTGTGGTTTACAAGTCAGTTGTGCATTGATAATGTGTAAACGCATCAGTAACTTGATGTTATAAAACGTATTGTTGTGCATGATTTGATGAGTAAATGGTGCAAGCATATAAGTCAAAGTTTATTTGTTCCTTTTGCCCTAATGGGAGAAGCGATATCTTTGGGCCCCTCGATGATTTGATGTCGACATATAGTGTCGGGCCCGACCAGGACTAAATTGATGTGTTCAATTAGAAGTTCTATGTCATTACAAATCAGAAATCGGAAAACACGTACTGGACAATGAGATTGATTATGTTCCATGTCTCATGTTCAAATGATATCTTGTAGAACGAAGGATTATATGATCTCTTATCTTAGGACACGTAACTGACTAGGTCAGAGTTCGACAACAGCTTTTGGAGGCTACAATTTGCTGATCAATTAGGAAGTTATATTAGCAATAATAGTTATTATACTTATCCAAGTGGGAGACTGTTGGATTAGGTGTCTAGGGGTGAGTTATTTTGAGAACTCACAAATAAAAAAGAAACGCGAGAACAATTTTGAATCACATATTTTCCCCACCTTTCTCTCTCTTCAATTAAATAAGAAAATTCATCCAAATATTCAAAATGTTTTATCTCACAAACCGTAAATCGTTAGATGAAACAAAAAGTATGGGTAGTTTTAAAATTTCGTCCTCTTTCATTAGAGATGCAATTCGATATACTTTTGACAACTTTTTAATTTTTGTTTTCTTTTTGATACTTACGCATAACCTACACATGTGTAAGTTGAACAAAAATTGTGATTCGGAACGGGTTTCGCCCTTAAGGATATTCATAAAGGGTAGCTGGTGGGGGTGATAGGTCATTGAGGGTGATAGGTCATAGTGTGATAGTCATAGAGGGTGATAGGTCATAGGGGGTGATCGGTGATGGGTGATCTACCTAACGGGCTCCGCCCTTAGCCGCTATGGCTCCGCCATGGACTGACGGGCTCCGCCCTTGGCCACCATGGCTCCGCCATGGATTGACGGGCTCCGCCTTTAACCTTCATTGTTGTGTACAGATGGTTATTTACTAATTTAAATGTGAAAACAAAGATCATACACATGTGTAGGTACACAAATACAAGGGAAAAAAAACGAAAATTAAAAAGTCGTCAAAAGTATATCGAATTGCATCTCTAATGAAAGAGGACGAAATTTTAAGACTACCCATACTTTTTTTCATCTAACGATTTACGGTTTGTGAGATAAAGTATTTTGAATGATTTGGATGAATTTTCTTATTTAATTGAAGAGAGAGAAAGGTGGGGAAAATATGTGGCCCAGAATTGTTCTCGCGTTCTTTTTTATTTGTGAGTTCTTAAATAACCCTTCCTCTAGGTGTCTAAGCCATAACTATAATTGATAGAAGCACAGTCCTTTTGGGTTGCGCTCGAGACTCAAAACTAGTAGAAGTGATAAAGGAGAAGAAAAATTTCTTTTGGGAAATTTGTCCCACATCGGTGGGATAGGAAAACCATGGAGGCTATCCAAGGCTATAAATAGGGCCTTAGGGATTCATTCTTTTTGCACATTTTTGGCTTGAGTATTCGTCTCCTTCTTTCTCCTCTTGGAAGAACTCTTCTATAGTTCATCCACACTTAGTTTATTTTTTTGAGTCGTCGGGTGTGATTCCATTAGAGGCACGACATTTGTGGTGCTTGCTTCCAAGAGATCCAGAGGGATAATTTTAGTTGTTTACAATAACAACTAAAAGGTATGTAATCTTATTTATTTATTTTCCTTAGTAATTTTCGATTATTTACTAGGGTATTAGAATTTTTATTTTATGTTCATAGTTATAGGTTCAATTGTGAAAACATAGATCTTGTTTTAGGTTGCATGCTCCCTTAAAAGTTTAAGTTAGTTTGTAAAGCCTAAAACTCATCAGCCTCTTCGTACTTATTTGAAATACACCTTATTTGTCAAATAAGTATACCCTTAAATTAAGTTTTTGCCACCCAATTGTAAGGACACTTGCAATTGCTTTTTACTCTACGTGAGACGTAGGTGTATTGCAACCCAAGGTAAATTACTACTCATCGTGAGATGGTGGTAGACTATTTACAGTTCTTAATTGGACGACTTAAATCGAGTTAAGCCGGTGAGATCCTTAAGCCCGAGGCATAGATGGGATGAAACTTGCTTACATGACACTACTTGCTTGTTCTTTAATGCCATTTGTAAGTCCTATAATGATCTAGGAATTGCACTTGCATTGCAATTATTGCTCGTCACTTACATTTTTGAATACACCATTGCTAGCAGATCAGCTGATGTGATGGTGATATGTCAATTAGGGTCCTAGCCTTAAGAAAATTAATTGTTTACGTAAGTAAACTACGGGTAGTTAATTTTCTTTAAAGGAGTATTATCGAAAATACTAAATTTTGAACTTGTGTCTGAGTTGTAAATTACAAATCCTGCACAAAACTTGAACAATTCGTCTTTTAGGTCGATTCTCGAAAGAGAAACTTTTTGGACCAAACTTTAATGATTAGTCTCGTCAACTAAGGATTGTCCTTCGAGTTGAAAAGAAACTTGAAGTTTTGGAAAACAGCCTAAGACCTTTGTTCCTGCTGCTAATGCGCTTAATGCGTCATTAGAAGCATGAAATGCCCATATGATTGTCACATGAAGTTGCATGCTTATGCTCAGTAGCATGTCTCCCGAACATCAACATGAAAAAGGGCAATCCGTTAGCTCATATGTTCTATAGATGGAGAGCTATGTAGGTCAACTAGAACACCTCAACTATGTCTTACCCCATACTACAATATGTATATCATGGGGAAGACAATAGTTGAATGACATGCTATGCTTATTGAGTATGAAAAGGCTTACCAAATAAGGCTGCTACATCTTAAGTCCTTGCGATTCAAGGTGGAAATATCCAGAAAAACCAAACCGCGAAGGGGAATGTTAAAGGCACAAGGATAAACAAGTAAGTTATGCCCCAACCTAAGAACCCCCCACCAACTAAGAAAGAGCACTTGACAAAGGACATGACTTGTCACCACTGCAAAGAGGTGGGTCACTAGAGAAGAAATTGTCCTGTCTATCTTGTTGTGTTGATAAAAACAAAGAAGAAGCAAGTTGGTTTTACCAGTACTTCAAGTATCTTCATTATAGAATTATTTTCTCTACCTAATAAATCCTGAGTATATGACAATAGTTGTGGTACTTACATTTGTAGTACTATTCAAGGACTTAGAGGAGAAAAGAAGCTCAAACATGGAGCTTTATATCTGTACATGTATAATTGCATGCGTGCAACATGGAGAAGTTTTGACTTATTTTTACCTTTGGGTCTAGTTATTGTTTAGACAATTGTGATTATACATCTACTATATTTAGAGGTGTTGTTTCAGTTTCTCATTTGGTTGACAATGATTTTGTTCGTTGTTTTACAGATCATGGAATTTCAATCTCTAAGAAAAATGTTTTATTTTATTGTTATTCCATGTAATGGCATTAATTATGAAATGGATATGCATGGTCTTAAACCAAAATGATAATTCTATATACATCGTTAGCAATAAAAAGGGCTACTGTGAGCATTGTCATCTAGTTCATGTGAGCAAGAAAACCTTTTTGCATCAAACGAAAAGGGCTACTGATCTACTGGATTAATACATACTGATGTTTGTGGTCCACTTAGACATGCCTCAAGATAAGAAGCTAACTACTTCATAACCTTTATTGATGATTTCAGTCGTTATGGTTATGTTTACTTGCTTAAACATAAACATTTATTTGCAACATTTAAAATATTTAAAAATGAAGTACAAAATCAAATCGGGAAGACTATAAAGGCTCTTCGCTCAAATTGAGGAGGAAAATTTATAAGTCAAGAGTTTAAGATTATCAGAAAGCACGTGGAACTGTCCAACAACTTACTCCTCCATACATGCGACAATGGTGTGTCTAAAAGGAGAAATTGCACCCTGCTTGACATGGTTTAGTTAATAACGAATCTTACAATTCTACTATTACCCATTTGGGATTATGCTCTAAATTTTGCTGATCGCATACTCAATATGATTCCAATCAAGAAGGTTTATAAGACACCATATGGAAAAGTCCCTCTCTTGTCTTACTTAAAGGTTTGGAGTTGTTTGACACTTATGAAGCATGACAAGGCTGACAAACATAAGGAAAGATCTGTTAAGTGTATCTATATAGGATACTCAAAGGTAACAATGGGTTAAAATTTCTACTTCTCACCTGAAAACACTCTTAAAGTTGGTAGATATGTTGAGTTCTTTGAAAAGAATCTCTTCACTAAAAAAGACAGTGGGAGGGCTGTTTGATGATGGTGGGAGGGAGTAAGGTGGGGGGGGGACGGGTGCGATTGGTTAGAAGTAGGGTGTTGGTGGGGTATAATGGAAGGGATGGGGGCTAGTGTTTTGAATACGGCTTATGAGTGTGGGGTGGGATTTGGGGATGGGGGTGGAATGTGTGGGCTGAGAGTAATTGGGGAGAAGGGGTGGGGGGTGGGGAAATGAGGTGGGGTCGAGGAGAGTGGAGTGGAGGGTTAGGTGAGAGCTGGCGGTAGAGGAGGTGTGGAAGGGGGTGTTAGGGTGGTGGAGAGGGAGAGGAGAGGGGTGGGGGTGTAGGCAGTGTGAGGGTGGGTGGGGGTGAAGGGGGGGGGAGTTAGGTAGATTAGAAGTAGAGAGGGTAGGTGTGGGGGTGTTAGGAGATGGAGGGTGTGGAGATGTTGTGGGTGGGGTGGGTGGAGGGGGGGTGGTGATGGGTGGGACCGGGGAGGGGGGTGGCGGGTAAAAGGTGGGAGAGAGTGGGGAGGGGGTACCGGAGAGAGGGGGAACCGGGGGTAAGACTGGGGAGGTGATGTAAATGTGGAGGATGGGAAAGGGGTTGAGAGATGTCACTCTTAAAGTTGCTAGATATGTTGAGTTCTTTGAAAAGAATCTCTTCACTAAAAAAGACAGTGGGAGGGCAGTAGAACTTGAAGAAGTTCAGGGAGAAGATACATCACCTTCTGAAAACACTAGCAAATATCATGTTGAGGTATAAAGTCTCGAACCTCAAACAGATGTAATTCCCATTCGTAGGTCTGAAAGGACACATCGTGCTCTTGATCGATTATGTCTAAATGTAGAAGTTAATGAGCATATGTTAGAGGATCTTAATGAACCTTTAACTATAAAGTTGCATTGTCAGATCCCGAATATGATAAATGGCTTGAAGCTATGAACACGGATATGCAATCCATGAAAGATAACCAAGTTAAATGCTTGGTTGATCTTCCTCCTAATGCTTAGACCGTTGGAGTAAATTGATTTTCACGAAGAAAATCGTCATGGATGGCAAAGTGCACAGCTCGTTGTATAGCGAAAGGTTATACTCAACTATTTGGATTTGACTATAAAGAAACCTTTTCTCATGTTGAGTCATGTGTATATCAAAAGGCTAGTGGGAGTAGTGTAATTTTGCTTATCTTATATATTGATGACATATTGATCATGAGGAATTACATTACAATGTTACAAGATGTAAAATCCTACCTTGGAAAGTATTTTGCTATGGAAGATTTAAGGGAGGCGACATAAATTCTTGGAATCAAGATCTATGAGATAAATCTAAGCGGTTCATTGTACTAGTCAAAATGCTTATATTGATAAGATCTTAAAAAGTTTAAAAAGGAAAATTCCCAACGTGGCAATACTCCAATGCAAGAAAAACTTGACTTAGATAGTAAACAAGGTGCTTCAACACCTGAAGAGGTGAAGCGTATGCAGAGGATTCCTTGTGCTTCGGCTATTGGATCTCTAATGTATGCGATAAGATGCAAAGGATGGTCCCAAAGGAGATAACAGGATGGTTTAAATGTCTCAAAGAGTTGTAGAGGGGGGTGAATACAACTTTTAAACTTAATCAGCTTGAGAATACTTTTAAATGCGGAATATAAGTTATCTTAAAGTATTTGTCCATATTCAGATTTAGATAGATATGTTAATGAAACTGTAAACAACAGAACATAATATAAAGACAGTAAAGTAAAAGTGCAGTCCAAGAACAAAGTGCAAGCTGAGTTTCAACCAATTCTTTTATTGAATAATAAAAAGAATTACAAGTAGTTGTGGAACAGATTAGCCTACATATTTAACTACTTGGCTGAATAGCAAGTTACAACTTTGTTTAATAGCAAGTTACAACTTTGTTTATTAACTCTACTAGCTCAAGCTGAGTACAACACAGATCCAAGCTGAATGCTTTAATCGTTGTGAGAGTTAATGTTATGGATGCACACATTCTTGAGACACAAAGGCTGGTTTATATAGGCATCAACACTGCCTTGGATGCCGTCCATTTCTTTCCACGCGTCTTGATCTAATAGTCTCTGCATGATCAGTACTAGGTGACAGTGACATTGTCCTTTTTGTTCCCTACTTGTTCACCAAGATAAATCGTGCAGCAACAATACAATGGACACCTCATAGAATGTTTACAATCAACAACTGGCACTTCTAGAATGTCCTTTCTGGTGTTTATCCAGTTGATTGATGATGTATACAAAGTTATAACAACCTTGGAGCACTTGCAAGACTCCAGGCTGACAATGTACCTTCCAAGCTGACTATAAGATCCAAGCTGACTTCCACCCATCAGCTTGGTCTTCTATCCTTGTTCTTCATCTTCGATTTAGACCAAGTGTTATTTCTTCATTTGATGCAACTTGAAAGATACCATCTTCAGTTTGAAGATGTTCAGCCTGACTCAGCTTGGAGCCATCCAAGCTGACTCAGCTCCAGAACCAAGGACTTAAGTATTTCTTGAGTTGTTTGTCATCTTCAAATCTATTTTGTGATATGTGAGTGACTTGACTCCAACAATCTCCCCCTATTTGATGATGACAAAACCTTTGCAGCTTTTTTGATCAGACTGGAAATACTTAAACAGATTGAAAGGGTTATCAAGTTGATAACATTATACATCTGACCCTTTTCAATCTTTTCCTTGGGTTCTTTTGATCTTTTTCAACTAATACAATATATACTTACAAAACTGAGTGAAAAAGATAACCTGAACACTATTTTCTTGAAAATAAATTTTACATTAAAGCATAACACAGAGTATTTACAAACATTTGTTACATAAAGGACAGAGTTTGAGTTTCAATCTAGAAAGCTTTCATAATACTCTTCCTTTATGTGGTCAGGAGCAGGCTTATTCAAATCATACCCCCTTCTTGAGCCTTCAATCATTAGAGCTTGATGAAATCTGCTTTTGTTGTCACCAATTTGAGTGCAGACCAGCTTGAGAGCATATAGATGTACATTGGGGACCATTGTCAGCTCAGAAGCTCTTTGTAGCCCAATTTCTTCTTTGTGAGTTTTGATTATCATACCAAGTTCAGGGGTTTCAATGATTTGGCCTTCTGTTGGATTTGCAATTTCAGGAGGCAAGCTGAAGTTGAGCTTATCCATCTTTTCACCATATCCAGACTTTTGGATCTTGACATGCACTTCTCTTCTTTTGAGCAAGTCTTCAATGGTTACTTTCTTCTTTCTTATTTTGAGACCAGGCACAGTCTCATCTTCATCAGCTTCAGAATGATCTTCAGGAGCAAATGGTTGTGGCAGTCCAGAAGTGTCAATATTGTAACTTTTCATCTTGTCAAATCTTCTGGACAAGTCACTAGCCACTACTCCATAATTGCTTGGCTTTTTTAGCATAAGAAGATTGTACAGCTCCACACATTCAGCATATCCAAGAGTGAACAACTCAGAGATCTCCAACACTTCACTTGCACCAGAGTCACCTTCTCTTCTCAAGTGGATTTTGGGGTATTTACTTGTTTTAGACTTTGTGAGCTTGACCCCAACAATCTCTTCTTGAATAGCCCTAGTCAGCTTGAATCTCTCCAGTTTCTCCTTTTCTGTCATTGATTGCTTTCTGGAGATGACTGCTGGCTTTTTCTTCACTTGAGCTGACTGCTTCTTCTTTGGAGAGTCATCAAGGTGCCCTACTTCTAATTCTCGGAGAGCCTTTTGTGATTGTTGCTCTTCTTCTTTCAATCTCTGCCTCTTTTCTTCTTCATTTACCTGATCTTGAAGCCTTAAAAAATTTTCTTTTTCCTTTTCTTCAAGGATCAGCTTCCTTGCCAATCTGGCATCTTTTGCAATTTATCTTCTCTCCAACTCAGCTTGATTCTTTCTAACAGCTTCTTATTCAATCTCAAGCTGACTTCTTTGTCTTGAGGTACCTTCAGTCTGTGTGCCTCCAGTCTGAGTATCTTGGTCAGCTTGAGTTTCCAAAGGTTGAATAAGGGCTGAGGCTGATCCAGATCCTCTCCTTTCTGTAAAGTAAGTCCTAATGGGAATCTTGTCACTATCATCAGAGGAGGTTTCATCATCTTCAAATTCAATAAGATCTGCATCAGCTTGGAGAGCTAAGACAACTTTGACTTCTGCTCCTTTTTCTTCTTCATCACCAGAATCTTCCACAACTACTTCTTCTTGCATTAAACCAGACTCAGTCTGAATTTGCATATCTTCTTGAGTTTCAGACTGATCAGCTCCAATGTTTATTATGGCCATAGTAGCTTCAACTTCTTCATTATTTACCTCATTATCAACTTCCATTGTGGCAGCAGCATCATCACCATCTACTCTCTCCCTTTCTACTTCCTTCTCCCCCTTTTTGTCATCATCAATGGGAGCAGAGGAACTGGAGCTGATTGACTTTATGAGCTGAGTAAGATCATTTCTTAAATAGGAATCCAGCTCAGTCAATTTTGTAGTGTGGGATGAGCTTGAAGTCTTCAGCTCATCAACTGTTGAGCTGATTGCTGCAACTTTGTTTCTCAGCTCAGCTTCAGACTCTTCCACTTTGGAAGGTGCATTTTCAACTTCTTTGAGTTGAGTCTTCAAAGTCTTGATGTCTTTGAGAACCCTTTTGTTTTGCCTCTGCAGTCTAAGCCTATTGGCTTTGAATCTGGTTCTCATTGACTTCTTCATCTTATCCTGGGATTTGGCAAGAAGATCTAAGTATCTTCTATTTTCTGCATTTATTTCAGTCATCCCTTGACTCCAACCCCTGATTGTACCACTCAGTCTGGCACCCATTCTCATTATTTCATTTGTATCCTCCCTTATTTCTTCTTGTTGGGTGGCCAGAATCCACTGAGTTGTCACAATATCTTGAAGCTGATCCAGCAATGATACCTGTTTACCCTGTAAAGCATCCATACGTTCACCAAGCCGTGTGATGTCAGCCTTGTGGGCAGTATTCATCTCAGTGAGCTTGGCTACCACATCCTTTAATATGAATCTGGTCGTAATGGGAGGACCAGCAGTTTGCTTTTCAGCTTGAGCCCTTCCAGAGGTTTCACTGGTGGCCCTAAAGGTTGGTATTTGGGGTGAATTTAGAAATAGTGGAGCTGATGGAGTTGTAGGACGATTTTCCTCATGAGAGTGAGTCTCAAGAGGTGGATCTGAAGATGTCAGTCTGGCATCATCTTGAGGAGAATTAATATGTAATTCAAGCTGTACATTGCCTGCTTCAGGAAACTGATTTGATTGATCAGCTTCAGCAGTGGCAGTCATCAGAACATCCCTTGAGGATGGATGAGTGCCAGACTGACCAAGTGACTGATCACCCCTTGTGGTGGTGATAAGTCTTTAACTACCAACATAGTGAGGACCATCGGTAGCTGTCTCACCTGCAAGAGACGTATTGAGGCCTTGACAAGTCAAGTCCTCTTGATCAAAAACAGTCCCTTGTGTTTCCACAAGTGCAGAGACGACTGCAGTTGATGTAATGTTAAGTGTAGAATTGGAAGGCCCCTCTTCTGTGGTGTGTTTTTGCACCACAGCCTCATTGGGACAGAATGTTGAGGCCTGTACTCCACCTTGTGATCTAGGTGGAGCATTGGCAGCCTGTGCAGACCCAGAGTGTAAAAGAGAAGAATCAGCTTGAATACCCTTTCTTTTTGGAGATCTTTGGTATTTAAGCTCAAATCTTTGCAACTGTGAAGGACTCGACTCTTTATAGACTTGGGTTGAGTCCAGGGGTGTCCCTTTAGTGATTTCACCACTCTGTTTGGAGAGTGATGAAGGCGAAATAATTATGGACTCAGTCTGACCTTGGGCTGAGGTCTATCTTTCAATGCGTACATCCTTTTGGGAGGATGCAGCAGTAACAGTTTTCCCTTTTATCTTACCTGCACCCTTTTTAGAGGATGCAGATGGGCGAATCGGCTTAGCAGCAGGTGAAGCTGAGTCAGCTTGGGAACGTTCCCTTGCAGATTCAGCCTCAAGAGGTAGTCTCCTTTTAGATGAGGAGACTTTAGCAGCTTTTGCAGCATGCTCCCCCTTAACTGATGCTCTTTTTCTCTTCTGAGATCTTTTCTTTTTGGGGATTTGAGAGTTTGGCTCATTTTGCAAAATTGGAGATTTTTGTGAGGGATCGGCTAGGAAGGGATTTTGTGGGTCCACTTCCCTACCCTCTAAAAATGAAGAACGATGAGATGGAGAAGGAGTCTCAGGGATATTAGAAGTCATACCTTGATCACCGCCCTGAATGGCTAAGTCTGAGTCAGCTTGAGACTGATCAGCTTGCGTCGAAGGGTGGTCAGGTTCAGCTTCCTCCTGAGAATCATATTGATCCTCAAGATTCTCCATTTCCCTATTCACACAAAAATCTAAATAATCCTGCATAGCAGGGGTTAGTGTCTGGTGAACCTCAATGGGTCCAAAAATATTTGAGGCCAGGGGTGAAATTTTTATGAAATCCCCTGTTGCCCTTTGGAAATCTCCTTTCAAAAATTTTCCAATAATATAACCTAAGATTCTGCCATAGTAAACATTTTCAGATTTTGCAGAAATCTTGGTTACAAGATCATCAAAGATTAGTTTTCCAAAATCAATTAACCTATTATTGATCATGCAGTAAAAGATTTGCATTTCAAGTCTGTTTGGTGTATCAAAACCACCAACCTTAGTCTGCAATGATCTTACAATAGTTGAGATCAAATATTTATAAATACCAGAAAAATGAGATATTTTGACCGAACCACCAATCCTCCCTGAATAAACAATATTATTTAAAGCAGTTTTAGCAACTTCCAGGGTTGGGACTGACTCATAAGCAAGATCAGACTTGTACTCTAAATCAAAAATCTTTTTAAAACTATCAAGAGTAAGTACAAGTTGACGAGATGCATTATCTATAGTACCAACAATGCATTGCTTACCCTTGGTGGTGGTCGAAACCCTGCTTGTGAGCCAAAACTCACAAAGCTGATTATAATTTATAAAACCAGGAGAAAAGTGCAGAATCTTACCCATAGGATGATAAAAGATATACCTTGCCATGTCAGAGTAATCAGACTTGTTTGAAGGTGGATGGAGATTGGCATATTGTGGAGGCCATACCTTGATCTGAGTAGAAACCTATTTGGCACCCTCTATTTCTGGTACCCTATCTCCCTTCAAATAAGTACCGATCTTATCGACTTGTTTTGGTTCAGGATAATTAACATTAGAAGGTGAAGCCATTTGTATGATTAAACTGATTGAGAATAAACTTAAAAAAAATCGAGAAGCTGAAAACAGAGTATGAGAGCTTTTGATTAAAAAAAAAAACTTGAACGATAATGAGATTAGAAAGATGAGAATGCAATGGAATAGTGATTTGATCAAACGGGTTGGCTTTTATATGACCTTCCCACCAAAAAAATGCCGTTTTGTGATTGGAGAGAGAAAGTACATTTACCCTAACGGTCACTTTTTACTATGAACAAATGACAGTTTCGGTTTGTACAGAGGAAAGAGAGACAAAAATAGTGAAACAATATTTTATTTACAACAAAAGGGAATAAAAAATATGAAATACTTTATTAAGTAAAATCCAAGCTGACTCCAAGCTGAGCTGACTCAGCTTGGTCATCCTTAGGTCAAAGCTAAGGTCAATCAGCTTGAGTTTTTTACTAATATACTATTCCATATTTAACATTCCCAGCTTGCTCAGCAAGGTATTAAATCTTGCTTCATCAAGAGGCTTGGTAAACAAGTCTGCAAGCTGATTTTCTGTTGAAATAAAATGGAGTTCAATATCTTCCTTCATAACATGATCTCTGATAAAATGATATCTGACATCAATATGCTTAGTCCTTGAATGATTAACAGGATTGTTGGTAATTGCAATGGCACTTGTATTGTCACAGAAAATAGGAGTTTTAGACACAATAATATCATAGTCAGCAAGCTGATGTTGCATCCATAAGATTTGTGAACAACAACTTCCAGCAGCAATATATTCAGCTTCAGCTGTAGAAGTTGAGACTGAATGCTGCTTCTTACTAGCCCAGCTGACTAACCTATTTCCAAGCAATTGACAACTTCCTGTTGTACTTTTTCTGTCAATCTTACAACCTACAAAGTCTGAATCTGAATACCCAATTAGATCAAATTCTGAGTCTTTGGGATACCAAAGACCCAGCTTGGGTGTACCTTTTAGATACCTAAAAATTCGTTTCACAGCTTGAAGATGAGATTCTTTTGGACATGCTTGATATCTAGCACAAAGACATGTGGCAAACATAATATCTGGTCTACTGGCAGTTAAGTACAATAAAGAACCTATCATGCCCCTATAAGTTGTGACATCAACTGGTTTCCCACTGATGTCTTCACTCAGCTTGGTGGCAGCACCCATAGGTGTTTTGATTGGTGAGCAGTTGTCAAAACCAAATTTCTTGAGTAAATCTTTAACATATTTTCCTTGATTAATAAAGATTCCAGAATTGGATTGTTTAATTTGAAGTCCAAGAAAATAGGTTAATTCACCCATCATACTCATTTCATAATTTTTAGACATCAGCTCAGAAAACTTTTTGCATAATCTATCATTTGTAGAACCAAAAATAATGTCATCCACATAAATTTGTACTAATAGGATATCTTTTCCTAACTTTCTCACAAACAAAGTTTTATCAACATTACCTCTTTCAAACTTAAATCGAGAAGCTGAAAACAGAGTATGAGAGCTTTTGATTAAAAAAAAAAAAAAAAATGAGATTAAAAATGAAAAAAAAAAAAAAAAAAAAAAAAAAAAAAAAAAAAAAAAAAAAAAAAAAAAAAAAAAAAAAAAAAAAAAAAAAAAAAAAAAAAAAAAAAAAAAAAAAAAAAAAAAAAAAAAAAAAAAAAAAAAAAAAAAAAAAAAAAAAAAAAAAAAAAAAAAAAAAAAAAAAAAAAAAAAAAAAAAAAAAAAAAAAAAAAAAAAAAAAAAAAAAAAAAAAAAAAAAAAAAAAAAAAAAAAAAAAAAAAAAAAAAAAAAAAAAAAAAAAAAAAAAAAAAAAAAAAAAAAAAAAAAAAAAAAAAAAAAAAAAAAAAAAAAAAAAAAAAAAAAAAAAAAAAAAAAAAAAAAAAAAAAAAAAAAAAAAAAAAAAAAAAAAAAAAAAAAAAAAAAAAAAAAAAAAAAAAAAAAAAAAAAAAAAAAAAAAAAAAAAAAAAAAAAAAAAAAAAAAAAAAAAAAAAAAAAAAAAAAAAAAAAAAAAAAAAAAAAAAAAAAAAAAAAAAAAAAAAAAAAAAAAAAAAAAAAAAAAAAAAAAAAAAAAAAAAAAAAAAAAAAAAAAAAAAAAAAAAAAAAAAAAAAAAAAAAAAAAAAAAAAAAAAAAAAAAAAAAAAAAAAAAAAAAAAAAAAAAAAAAAAAAAAAAAAAAAAAAAAAAAAAAAAAAAAAAAAAAAAAAAAAAAAAAAAAAAAAAAAAAAAAAAAAAAAAAAAAAAAAAAAAAAAAAAAAAAAAAAAAAAAAAAAAAAAAAAAAAAAAAAAAAAAAAAAAAAAAAAAAAAAAAAAAAAAAAAAAAAAAAAAAAAAAAAAAAAAAAAAAAAAAAAAAAAAAAAAAAAAAAAAAAAAAAAAAAAAAAAAAAAAAAAAAAAAAAAAAAAAAAAAAAAAAAAAAAAAAAAAAAAAAAAAAAAAAAAAAAAAAAAAAAAAAAAAAAAAAAAAAAAAAAAAAAAAAAAAAAAAAAAAAAAAAAAAAAAAAAAAAAAAAAAAAAAAAAAAAAAAAAAAAAAAAAAAAAAAAAAAAAAAAAAAAAAAAAAAAAAAAAAAAAAAAAAAAAAAAAAAAAAAAAAAAAAAAAAAAAAAAAAAAAAAAAAAAAAAAAAAAAAAAAAAAAAAAAAAAAAAAAAAAAAAAAAAAAAAAAAAAAAAAAAAAAAAAAAAAAAAAAAAAAAAAAAAAAAAAAAAAAAAAAAAAAAAAAAAAAAAAAAAAAAAAAAAAAAAATAAAGAACCTATCATGCCCCTATAAGTTGTGACATCAACTGGTTTCCCACTGATGTCTTCACTCAGCTTGGTGGCAGCACCCATAGGTGTTTTGATTGGTGAGCAGTTGTCAAAACCAAATTTCTTGAGTAAATCTTTAACATATTTTCCTTGATTAATAAAGATTCCAGAATTGGATTGTTTAATTTGAAGTCCAAGAAAATAGGTTAATTCACCCATCATACTCATTTCATAATTTT
Source organism: Erigeron breviscapus (assembly GCA_034093135.1). Lineage (NCBI taxonomy): Eukaryota > Viridiplantae > Streptophyta > Magnoliopsida > Asterales > Asteraceae > Erigeron > Erigeron breviscapus. Next base: position 9,276,405 of record CM067170.1, on the reverse strand, counting down.
TAGACATCAGCTCAGAAAACTTTTTGCATAATCTATCATTTGTAGAACCAAAAATAATGTCATCCACATAAATTTGTACTAATAGGATATCTTTTCCTAACTTTCTCACAAACAAAGTTTTATCAACATTACCTCTTTCAAACTTATTCTTTATCAAGAATTTAGACAGAGTATCATACCATGCTCTTGGAGCTTGCTTCAATCCATAGAGAGCTTTGTCCAGCTTGTAAACATGGTTTGGATACTTGGAGCTTTCAAAACCAGGAGGTTGATGTACAAAAACTTCTTCATCAAGTTTGCCATTTAGAAAGGCACTTTTCACATCCATTTGGTACACTTTGAATCCTTTGTAGGCTGAGTATGCTAGAAACATTCTTATTGCTTCAAGCCTAGCAACAGGAGCAAAGGTCTCATCATAATCTATTCCATCTTGTTGACTGTAACCTTGAGCTACCAATCTTGCCTTGTTCCTTGTTACAATACCTCTTTCATCCATCTTGTTTCTAAAGACCCATCTTGTGCCAATAATGGTTTTATCAGCTGGTTTAGGAACCAGTTTCCACACCTTGTTCCTTTCAAACTGAGTGAGTTCTTCTTGTATTGCACTCACCCAAGATGGCTCACTTAGAGGTTCTTCAACTTCAGTTGGTTCAGTTTTGCTGACAAAGTTCACAAACATGCAGAAACTTCAGTTGGTTCAGTTTTGCTGACAAAGTTCACAAACATGCAGAAACTTCAGTTGGTTCAGTTTTGTTTGAATTCTTGAAGTAGGATCACCAATGATTTGATCAATTGGATGACTTCTAGTCCACCTTGTAGTATGAACTGGAGCATTTTGTACTTCTTGTTCAGCTTCATCTTCAGTAGCTTGAGGGTCAGCTTGAGGCATAGACTCAGCTTGCTCACTGTTGAGATCTTGAACAACTGAGTTTGCTGTATTGATAGAGTTATCAGCTTGAGCTCCTTCACAGATGGGTAAGACAACTTCATCTGTCTTTTGAGGTTGAGTAGAAACATGAGGCTGATTCAGCTCATCATCAAGATCATGAAAAATAGGAATCTCCCCCTCAATAGGTTCATCATCTTCTTCAATAATAGGATCAGTGGGAGGATCACAGTCAGGAACTGCAAGCTCTTCAAAGTCAAAATTACCATCTTCTTGAGCTGAGCTGACTGAGTTTGATTCATCTATTTTTACATGCACCGTGTCTTCAACTACTCTGGTTCTTTTATTATACACTCTGTAGGCTTTCATGAGTGTAGAATAACCAAGAAATATTCCTTCATCAGTTTTGGCATCAAATTTGCCAAGATGGTCTCTTTGATTCAGAATGAAGCAAGGGCTTCCAAACATTCTTAAGAACCCTATTTCAGGTCTTCTGCCCTTCAAAACTTCATATGCTGTCTTCTGATGCCTTTTCACAATTAATGATCTATTTTGGGTGAAGCAAGCTGTGTGAATAGCTTCAGCCCAGAAATGAACCTTCACACCATTTTGAGCTAACATGGATCTTGCAGCTTCAATCAGGGTTCTGTTTCTCCTTTCAGCAACTCCATTTTGTTGTGGAGTTCTTGCAGCTGAGTAACACTGAGAGATACCTTTACTAATGCAGAAAGAGTGCAGAGTTTGATTTCTGAACTCAGTTCCATTATCACTTCTAAGCTGCCTGACTGGCTTCTTGTAAAGGACTTCAGCATTCTTGATGAAATTAATGATTACTTCAGCAGCTTCACTCTTTGCTTTAAGAAAGAAAACCCATGTGAACCTTGAATATTCATCTACAATAACCAGTGAGTACCTCTTACCACTTAAGGAAGGAGTACTAATTGGACCAAACAGATCCATATGCAGTAAATCCAAACAAGATTCAATAGTTGAACATGTTCTAGATTTGAAAGAAGCCTTGTGTTGTTTCCCTTTTTCACAAGCACTGCACAATTTGTCTTTCTCATACTTGATAGCAGGAAGACCAGAGACTAATTCATTTTTGCTCAATTTATTTATATCTCTAAAATTCATATGAGATAATCTCTTGTGCCATAACCAATTCAGCTCATCTTGAGTTTTAGACAAGAAACACACTTCTTTCAATACTGTAGGCTTGCTCATATCAAAAGTGTAAAGAGATTCATCTCTTTTGGCAATCAAAACAACATTACCTTCGAAATCACAAACAATTTCTCTATCAGCTCTAAATCTCACTTCATAGACAGCATCACACAATTTGCTAACACTTATCAGATTGTGTTTTAGCCCACTGACATAAGAGACTCTTCTGAATGTTAGAGGACCATTTGTAAGAGAACCATATCCTTCTGTAGTTCCTTGAGAATCATCACCAAAAGTGACATTAGGACCAATTCTGTTCCTAAAGTCACACAGCAGGGACTTACATCCGATCATATGCTTGGAACATCCACTGTCCAAGTACTAGATAAATGCATTGTGAATGCCCTGCAATCATGAAAAGAGTTAGTTCCTTTTGGGAACCCATCCAAGGATGGGTTCACTTGAGCTGACTGAAGTGCCAGACTCAGTTTGGGTAGAGGAAGAACTCTTGTCATTTGATTTTACTTTCCATTGTTGTTTAGGTTTTTCTTGAGAATTTCCTTTAACAACTTTGGACTCAGACTGTCTTAAATATCCTTTACCAATCCCAGCTTTCTTTGACTCAGCTCTGAGTTTCTTTTGATCAACTTTTGAAAGATTGTTTAAGAAAGAAACTTCTTTTGAAATTTCACTTAGCCTGGACTTGATCTTAGATATAAGTTGATCTGAGTCTGGACTGGGTGTTTTTGTTTTAATCTTTGAGCTGACTGGATCAGACTGACTCTTCTTAACAGATTTATTCTTTTTGGCTTTCTGACTCTTTTGAATAGTCATTTTAGAAGAGTTTTTCTTGGCCTTAGGTTCAGTACTAGATTCAGATGGGGAATCAGTCAGCTTGGAAGATTCCAGGCTGACTTCAGATTTAGTATCAGCAGAATCAATAGTAGTGACACCATCATTTAAAGTCTTTAGATTACCACCATAAACAAAACCAAGACCAGGGTGTTCAGACTGTCTTTTCAAAATTCTTTTAGTGTGAATAACTGTGGGAGGTATAGGCTGATAACAAGGCTCCATTGCACATACTTCACTTATGGCAATAGCTTTGTCATAGTCACCATCAAATATGGCCTGAATTTGTTGAGGTACTTGCTCATTAACACACTTGGCTGCTCTTTTTGCACCAGTACACCAAGACTCAGTTATATGCTTGATTTTCAAATATTTTTCATCAACTTGTTTAGCTTCTTGTAAGAGAGACACATTTACTCTTTGTAAAGCTTTGACTTCTGACTGAAGTTTTTCAATTGACTGAGTTTGTACTGAAATTTCATTTCTTAAAGACATAATTTCCATTTTATGTTGTTTATTGAAATGTCTTTGCAAAAGAACCTCATCACCAAGTTTGTTTAATTTAGCAAGTTTTTCCTCATCAGAAAGAGAAAGGAAAGGAGATACCTCTTGAATAGTGGATGCAGAGTGAGCTGACTGAGTAAGCTGATTACTTTCTTCTCTCAGCTTGGTCATCCCTTCAAGAATCTTTTCTGTAGCATCTTTGGCTATCAAGCATTTCTCTTTGATTTCTTGACACTTGGCAGACTGTTCTTTAACCATGAAGCATTGAGCATCTTCATAGCTTTCATCATCAGATGAAGTGGCACTCTCAGCCCAATCTTTTGCAACAAGACTCTTTTCACTCAGCTTAGCAACTTGTGCTTTAAGTTTCTTATATTTTAATCTGAGTTTAGAGTACTTTTCATCTTTTCCACTAGTCTTAGGTTTAGGATTATCAGCTTGTTGTGTGGTTTTAGATTTACAATCATTTGCCATATGACCAGTTTTACCACACTTATAACAAGTGACTTTTGACAGATCTAAAGGCTTTCTAGGTTTATTACTCTTAGAAATTCTTTTTCCTTTATAAATTGAAAAATTCCTCCTTTTTAATCTTTCAGCCAACATGGCAACCTCATTTGCCAAACTCTCAGCTTCCTCACTAGAATAGTATTCAGTCTCAGATTCACAAGGTTTATTAGTTTCAACACTATCACTCACAAGCTGACTTGGAACAGGCTCATCACAGAGTGGGCTGGGATGCTCAGTTGAAGATGCAACAAGTGCAGAGCTAGAGCTTCCCACAGCATCACCCATGGCAATCAGCTTTTCAGCTTCAGTGCATTCATGGTTGTGAAGCAACCCATAGAGACCTGGTAAGTCAAGTTCTTTGTACACAGGACTCAACTTGACACTAGCAACATAATTATTCCATTTTAAAGGTAATGAATCTAGAAATTTACTTTTAAGTACATCATCATCTTTATGTATGTCAATAGCAATCAAGTCATTTACAAGTGCATTAAATCTGGTATGAGTGTCAGTGAGGGATTCATTCTTATGTGCAAAGAATCTTTCATACCTTCTAGTTAAGGTAGTCTTGGTAGACTCCATAGAAGTTGCACAACCCTCATACATGACAGTCAAATTATCCCACATCTTTTTAGCACTTGGACAATGTCTAATGGCTCTATAAATGTCCTTAGGTACAGCTTGGTTTACATCCAAGTTGACCATTCTTTTATCTTCATCATCCCAATCTGCTCTGGGTTTGATAACAACTCTGACATCAGGTGCACCAGGCTCAGATCCATCAGTTGGAGCTGTCCTAGGTGTGATTACTGTATCCCTTGGAACATAAGGTCCATCAACAAGTATGTCAGGCATGTCATTATCAATAGATTCAAGAAAAAGGGACATTCTTCCTTTCCACCCACTGAAATCAGTCTTGTCAAACATGGGTGGTCTGGTTGAAGAACCATTATCAGTGTACATAGGTTGAGACATATTTTAAACCAAAATAAAAGTTAAAATGAGAGGGATCAAGTTAAGTGTATTACAAAACCCCTGCTCTGATACCACCTGATAGGTCCCAAAGGAGATAACAGGATGGTTTAAATGTCTCAAAGAGTTGTAGAGGGGGGGGGGGTGAATACAACTTTTAAACTTAATCAACTTGAGAATACTTTTAAATGCGGAATATAAGTTATCTTAAAGTATTTGTCCATATTCAGATTTAGATAGATATGTTAATGAAACTGTAAACAACAGAACAGAATATAAAGACAGTAAAGTAAAAGTGCAGTCCAAGAACAAAGTGCAAGCTGAGTTTCAACCAATTCTTTTATTGAATAATAAAAAGAATTACAAGTAGTTGTGGAACATATTAGCCTACAAATCTAACTACTTGGCTGAATAGCAAGTTACAACTTTGTTTATTAACTCTACTAGCTCAAGCTGAGTACAACACAGATCCAAGCTGACTCAGCTCCAGAACCAAGGACTTAAGTATTTCTTGAGTTGTTTGTCATCTTCAAATCTATTTTGTGATATGTGAGTGACTTGACTCCAACACTAGTAGTCACATGCAATCTGTGTTTAGTACTTGGATAAGGGATGTTAAATAATTATTATTCAAATAGTGAATTAAAGTACTTGGTATGTTTAATTTCATTTAATAATAGTTGTAACCTATATTTGCAAGTTTAAATCCATGAATAACTCATGTTATTCTAAATTGTCCATTGTCGATTAATTATATGGGAGTATAGTTAAATTAAGGCAAATCTGAGCGATTGGTAATATTCTTAGAATATTAAAGGATGTGTCCGCCAAACTCACATGATGTTCACAAGTTTGCATATCGGACTACCCCAACTAACGAGTTATCACTTTATGGATCGACGTCAACAAGTGAAATTCGTAAGTGATTTTCTTTGCTTATGCTTAGACTTGAGATGCAAGTAGATCTTGCATGTGTGGATCACATTTTTTGTTATAGTTTAACGCTATCCTAAATAAGGTAGTTATAAGGACTATTTTCAGAAATGTGGTGAAGCACATGAATGACACGTGCAGTCAATATAGAATTTGTTCCTTCAACTAAGTTTGAAGAAGATACCATTTGGGCCCCTCGTTGGATTGATCAGATGTTTGTGTGGCCACACCCAAAGGAGATCCAGATATGTGTTGAGTCATGATTCGCTGAAAGACTCAGCGAGAGTCTTCTTCAGCGAGCTCTCAGCGATCATTATCTTCGAGTTAAAGGATAAGTTCAATGACTCACTGCCATGTCTTGTAAGTCAAATATGGGCGGGAAGATGAAGATAAGAAGGCTGGTCCCCAAGGACACGTGTTGATAGATCAAGATGAAGACATGTGACCTTGTACCATTTTGGTACTAAGGTGTTTCTCTTTCATGCCGTTTTGGGAAAGAAACAAGATGGCAAACAGAGATGTCTGAAGACCAGTCTTACACACCAATAGATAGTTGACAACCTTCATGTGTCAACATCTATTGGGCTGTCAATGTGATGTGTCTTCTCTCCTATATAAAGCATCACTTGACCTAGCCGCAATCGAAGTCGGTCTAGTTCTACAATTGTCCATTGTCGATTAATTATATGGGAGTATAGTTAAATTAAGACAAATCTGAGCGATTGGTAATATTCTTAGAATATTAAAGGATGTGTCCGCCAAACTCACATGATGTTCACAAGTTTGCATATCGGACTACCCCAACTAACGAGTTATCACTTTATGGATCGACGTCAACAAGTGAAATTCGTAAGTGATTTTCTTTGCTTATGCTTAGACTTGAGATGCAAGTAGATCTTGCATGTGTGGATCACATTTTTTGTTATAGTTTAACGCTATCCTAAATAAGGTAGTTATAAGGACTATTTTCAGAAATGTGGTGAAGCACATGAATGACACGTGCAGTCAATATAGAATTTGTTCCTTCAACTAAGTTTGAAGAAGATACCATTTAGGACCCTCGTTGGATTGATCAGATGTTTGTGTGGCCACACCCAAAGGAGATCTAGATATGTGTTGAGTCATGGATTCGCTGAAGACTTGCCGAGTCAAGTACTCGCTGAAAGACTCAGCGAGAGTCTTCTTCAGCGAGCTCTCAGCGATCATTATCTTCGAGTTAAAGGATAAGTTCAATGACTCACCGCCATGTCTTGTAAGTCAAATATGGGCGGGAAGATGAAGATAAGAAGGCTGGTCCCCAAGGACACGTGTTGATAGATCAAGATGAAGACATGTGACCTTGTACCATTTTGGTACTAAGGTGTTTCTCTTTCATGCCGTTTTGGGAAAGAAACAAGATGGCAAACAGAGATGTCTGAAGACCAGTCTTACACACCAATAGATAGTTGACAACCTTCATGTGTCAACATCTATTGGGCTGTCAATGTGATGTGTCTTCTCTCCTATATAAAGCATCACTTGACCTAGCCGCAATCGAAGTCGGTCTAGTTCTACAATTGTCACTTTGTGTGTTTTTCTCTTATTGTAGAATTGTTAAGTTTTGTGTGTGTCAAAAACTTAACATACTTTTTCTCTTTTCTTTCTTTGTAAACCGACCATGTATTCACTGTTTAATTAATGATACATATGATTAAACGTGTTTACATTCTTGTCTTACATTCTTAGTGTAATTTACATTAGTTGTTTAATTACACAATCGTTGCAAACTTGGGACTTTCAGTTGGTATCAGAGCGGTGTTTCGATACACTGAAACTGATCTGAAAAGTGTTTGCAAGATTATCTTTCTTTCTTTACTTTTACTTTTCTGCATCTAAAATCCTTCTTTTCTTAAAAACTTTCTGTTTCTCTGTACTTTTCTTATTATGTCTCATATTCCCCCTTTGGTTAATACCAGGGATTTTGGGTATGTCTCTATCCCACCCAGATTCGAAACTCATGATTTCGGATCTTGGAAAGAGAGGATGCTCCTACACATCGTAGGAATTGAACCCTATTTAATGACCATTCTTACTCGAGGGCCATATGTACCGATTCTGGTTTCCAGAACACCAGGAGCTACTTCTGATGCTCCTGAAGTTGTTACTGAAATCATTAAACCAGAAGTACAGTGGTCAGATGATGAGCGTAGGCTTGTCAATCTTGACGCTCGTTTGAGAAATTTGATCATTACCACCCTTCCCGATGACATAATGAAATCTGTCATCAAACTTTCTACTGCTAAAAAGGTGTGGGATAATCTGTGTACCAGATTCGATGGTACGGCAGATGTTCTAGCTACCAAGAAAATAGATCTGAAACGTACCTATGAAGGATTCTTCTCTCTTCCTAATGAGAGTCTGGTTGGCACTTATAATCGGTTCAAATGTCTTTTGAATGATATGACAAACGTAGGCATAGAGCATGATACGCTTGAAATATGCCACAAGTTCATTGACGTCATGCCTATCAAATGGCAAGGTCTAAGACAAATTCTTCAAACCACCAAACTACTGAAAACGCATGACTTAGAATCCCTCTACGACACTCTTCAATTTGAAGAGAGAGCCCTTGCTCAAAATCTGAGAGCTGAGGCTGAATCTCTAAGGCATGCTGGCTCATCTTCTTCTTCTCTTTCTAGCACATCTCATCCTCATGACCCTCTTGCACTGGTCTCTGCTGAAGTCAGTACTGTCCATCTTGACATCAGCAATTCCACCCCCTCTGACATCCAAGACCTTGTCAATGACCTCGATTTCGAGGAGAGACAAAACATGTTCTCGGATTTCATGAATTTTGCCCTCATCGCTGGTAAACGATATTCTAAAAAATGGAATAGTCGTAGGTCGACTGTAACACCCCGACTAGGGCGGAATCACGAGATGCCACAGAACGACATGGTACAAAAAGATTTAAATATAAAACATCAACATAAAGTTTCAATGACATTCAAATCCCAAAAGATTACAAGTTCAAGTTGACGTTTAACAATCATTACATAAACAAATCCATAACCAAAAGACCAAATATTTGCATTACATAAGTCCAAGCACATTACAAATAAGCTTCCAAAGAGGCGGTCAAGCTTAGAGCCTATTGCTCTATACCTGAAAAGCATGAAGAAAAAGTGTCAACTACGAGAGTTGAGTGAGTTCATAGGTTTATGCTAACAACACATACATATTTAATCCAATTCAAGAAGTAGTATGTCATAATATTTCCAAGGGTTCCATCATACTATCCATACCCAAACCGTATGTTCAATCAATAATAACCAATCATAATTAATATCAATAACACTTGGTCAAAAGCATAATTCGATGAGTTTGTCTTGAGCCACTACTAAGACCCTTTCACGTCCAAACTAATAATAATGATAACATGTCCCGAAGATATGATAATAGAAGCACATGCTGTCAATCACGTGCAATAATGATAATAAAAGGGTCGTGCCATGGAGACGACCAATAATAAAAGTAGATTAGAGCACCCCTAGGCATACCGGAGATGAGGGCGGCCACTCAGGCGGCCAGTCAACCCGCTGCCATCTTGGTGAGTGAGGGGACGAATCCTAGTTGCGCAACCCTCTAACTACAGGCCTCAAAGAGTTAATAGTAGTGCACAGGGGACCACCGTTTGACAGTACTCAAGCTCATCATATAACATATAACACGTTGAACATACATTATAATTCCCATATCATAATCATTCTTTCGAATATCATTTCATAAAAGAAATCAATTTTATTTATCATGCTTTTCACCCCGTATGTAAAACATATAAAAGAGTTTGAAAGGGGGGCTATGACTCACTTGATTAGAGAGTGAAATGGGCTGATCAAACGCGATTCCTTCGCTTAGATTTGTTGCGCCTCAAGCAAGCCTAGACCATAACGTATATATTCACGACGTAAGTTCGCGTGACATGAACTAGTGAGCTAGATCATGAGATGCATACTAGTAGACTTGCCCATCTTTGGTTGTTATTAGATTATGGAGTTCAAGTGTATTATATTGTTCACATTATTTGGTTAGAAGATATTTGGTGGTGAAGGTCATTTCTCGTTATACATTTTATACGTTTATTGGAATTTCGGTAGTTTGGCTTTGATTTATATGATTTCCATTGTATACTTTGTTTAATCATAATATTTGACATTAGTTACCTTATAATATTGGTGTTTATGAATATTTTCTGATTTATAAGTTTTTATTTAATTTAATATTATTTAATTAATTATTTATTCATTTTATTGATTTATTAATTAAATAATTCCTTAGAAATGCTTTTAAGTTCCATATTTATCTTTATAAATTATGAATAATTATAATTGAGTTATATACTGACTTTTATGCTTTTTGACTTAGAATTTTATGTTTTATATATTTACTTGTGTATTTTTCCATTAATTTAATAATAGTGATTAATTAGTGATTTTTACATAATTATTTACCTTTAAATCATGTAACACTTGTTTGTTAGCTTTTAATTATTTTTCTTGTCCTTTGATTATGGTGCAAGTGTGTGCTCAAAATAGCTTTTTGCATGATTTCGGTTTGTGATTTCAAGCTTATTTTCACTAGTTTTGGTCCAAGCTTTGTCTCTTTGTTATTTCATTAATTTTTCCAGAATATTAACATCATTATTAACATATTTTTCACTTATAACAAGTCCATATCCATCTCATAATCCAACAAAAGATCCAACTTTCTTAAATCTAGCATGCATGCATTCAAATCAACACTTTTTAATACCAACTTTTATAGATCTAACATTCAACAACATAAAAACATCTTTTTAATGAAAAATATCATAAATATATTCTTCAAAATATACAAAAACATATAGATCTATGAAAAGGAAAATCACTTTAAAAGCTACTTAATCTATAACAACACTTTTGGGTCTTAGACTTGTTGAATCCTTGGATCTTTCTCATAGATCCGACATGCATGTACATGAGGAGAAAGATCCTATCAACTTTGCCCTCATCAAGTGTGTATTACAAAGAAAACAAGAAGAAAACATAAACTTTTGATAAAACCTTTGAATATAAACAAGAACAAGATTAAATCTAGTAAAAAGGATAAAGATTTATACCCTCTTGAGCTCGGTTTTGATGATGAAAGTCATCATATTTTGGTGTTCCAAATCGTGATAGTGGTGGTGGTGTGATATGTGCAATTTAGTGCTTTCGGTTGGTGCTTATTTGACCCGAAAAGGTGATTTTTGAGCTTATTGCTGTCATGAACCAAAAGACTTGAGTTTTATACTTTTGTAACAACTTATTTCCAGTAAGTTTAATATATTTTTCTTGTCCTTTGATTATGGTGCAAGTGTGTGCTCAAAATAGCTTTTTGCATGATTTCGGTTTGTGATTTCAAGCTTATTTTCACTAGTTTTGGTCCAAGCTTTGTCTCTTTGTTATTTCATTAATTTTTCCAGAATATTAACATCATTATTAACATATTTTTCACTTATAACAAGTCCATATCCATCTCATAATCCAACAAAAGATCCAACTTTCTTAAATCTAGCATGCATGCATTCAAATCAACACTTTTTAATACCAACTTTTATAGATCTAACATTCAACAACATAAAAACATCTTTTTAATGAAAAATATCATAAATATATTCTTCAAAATATACAAAAACATATAGATCTATCAAAAGGAAAATCACTTTAAAAGCTACTTAATCTATAACAACACTTTTGGGTCTTAGACTTGTTGAATCCTTGGATCTTTCTCATAGATCCGACATGCATGTACATGAGGAGAAAGATCCTATCAACTTTGCCCTCATCAAGTGTGTATTACAAAGAAAACAAGAAGAAAACATAAACTTTTGATAAAACCTTTGAATATAAACAAGAACAAGATTAAATCTAGTAAAAAGGATAAAGATTTATACCCTCTTGAGCTCGGTTTTGATGATGAAAGTGACCATATTTTGGTGTTCCAAATCGTGATAGTGGTGGTGGTGTGATATGTGCAATTTAGTGCTTTCGGTTGGTGCTTATTTGACCCGAAAAGGTGATTTTTGAGCTTATTGTTGTCATGAACCAAAAGACTTGAGTTTTATACTTTTGTAACAACTTATTTCCAGTAAGTTTAATATATTTTTCTTGTCCTTTGATTATGGTGCAAGTGTGTGCTCAAAATAGCTTTTTGCATGATTTCGGTTTGTGATTTCAAGCTTATTTTCACTAGTTTTGGTCCAAGCTTTGTCTCTTTGTTATTTCATTAATTTTTCCAGAATATTAACATCATTATTAACATATTTTTCACTTATAACAAGTCCATATCCATCTCATAATCCAACAAAAGATCCAACTTTCTTAAATCTAGCATGCATGCATTCAAATCAACACTTTTTAATACCAACTTTTATAGATCTAACATTCAACAACATAAAAACATCTTTTTAATGAAAAATATCATAAATATATTCTTCAAAATATACAAAAACATATAGATCTATCAAAAGGAAAATCACTTTAAAAGCTACTTAATCTATAACAACACTTTTGGGTCTTAGACTTGTTGAATCCTTGGATCTTTCTCATAGATCCGACATGCATGTACATGAGGAGAAAGATCCTATCAACTTTGCCCTCATCAAGTGTGTATTACAAAGAAAACAAGAAGAAAACATAAACTTTTGATAAAACCTTTGAATATAAACAAGAACAAGATTAAATCTAGTAAAAAGGATAAAGATTTATACCCTCTTGAGCTCGGTTTTGATGATGAAAGTGAGCAGATTTTTGTGGCCTTTTATGCCTCTAATAACCCTTAATCTAAACCTAAAACACCCTTAAACCTTAGCTTGATATAACCCTTGCTTAATCCATAATAACCCTTTATTATTAGTAAGTGTTTAACTTGATTTTTGTTGGTGTTTTCTTTGTTTGTGTTGGCCGAAATCAAGAAGGAGAAAGGAGAAGAGAAAAGGTTTTTGAGAGAGAAAATGAGTTGTGTGTGTGAAGTGAATGTGTAGTGTGTGTAAGAGTTGGGAGTTACTAGGAGAAGTAAATGAAAATTTGAAAACAAAAGTGTGTGTGGGTGTGATGGGGGACGGCCAAAAGGGGGGGGGGGTATTGAAGAGTCTTTTTTTTTTTTTTGTATAAAAGTGTATATGTATTTAGGTGTATAAGGGTATTTAGATGTGTGTTTGTTTAATAAGTGTATTATGTATTTGTTTATATAAATAAGTTAACTAGTGATGTTCAATGTATATGTGTATGTGTGCCGTATATATATATGTATATGTATATATATTTGTGTTTTTAGTTTATTACATAGGCCATTATTTATAATCTTGTATTTATTTTAGGCATATATATATATATATATATACTTATTATGATTTAAACGCTTTTATGCGCATATGAACTTATAAACATATTTTGAAATAGAAATTTTATTTTCGTGACCAAATTTACTTTAATTAGCTAAATGATTAAATTGTTGGACCTTCGTAAGGATTTTTGATGGTTATCTCAACTTGTGAGACTTACATTATTATTTAGATAATTTGATTGATTAACAACAAAATTTTGTTCAATGCTATTTTATTAAATTTGATTGATTAACAACAAAATTTTGTTCAATGCTATTTTATTAAATTTGATTTAGAACTAAATACTAGCTTTAGATTGCTAATTTAGGGGCATCATCTACTAGTTTCTACTATAACTATGGCTTGCGAGATCATAGGCAACATAACTAGCACATATATAATATTTAAAAAGTAGGGTTGTTACATCCTTACCCCCTTAGAAGAATTCCGTCTCGGAATTTGAATTTGCTTAGGGAGAAGGTGCGGGTATTTCTCTCGTATAAAGTCCTCGCGCTCCCATGTGAATTCGGGTCCGTGTTTCGAATCCCATCTAACTTTAACGATAGGGATCTTGCTTCTCTTAAGGCGCTTTTCGTCGCGGTCTAGAACCTCTACCGGCTCCTCTCGATATTGGAGCTTATCTTCCACTCGTAGTTCCTCGAGTGGGACCACTTTCGAAACATCTGCCACGCATTTCTTCAGGTTTGATACGTGAAACGTGTCATGGACATCTCCCAATTCTTGGGGTAGTTCCAACTTGTAGGCCACGGGGCCTATTCTAGCAATAATCTTGAACGGCCCAATGTATCGAGGGCTCAACTTTCCTTTCTTGCCAAACCTTACGGTTCCTTTCCATGGCGATACTTTTAGTAGTACTTTATCTCCAACCTCAAATTCAAGCGGCTTCCTTCTTTGATCCGCATAGCTCTTTTGCCGATCTCTCGCGGCTTTGAGCTTTTCCTTTATAATGGCCACCTTGTCCGTTGTCTCTTGGACATAATCGACGGTAGCTAGACTTCTTTCACCCGCTTCGATCCAACACATGGGTGATCTACACTTACGTCCGTACAAGGCTTCAAACGGTGCACATTGTATGCTAGAATGGTAACTATTATTGTAAGTAAACTCCGCATACGGTAAGTGCTCGTCCCAATTTCCATCAAATTCTAATGCACATGCTCTCAACATGTCCTCCAATGTTTGTATCGTACGCTCACTTTGTCCATCCGTTTGAGGGTGGTATGCCGTGCTTAATGCTAATGTTGTTCCCATTGCCTCTTGCACAAGACCCCAAAAACGTGAGGTAAATCTACCATCCCTATCGGATATTATGGACAATGGCACGCCATGTAATATCACAATCTTCTCAACATATAGGCGAGCTAGACGCTCGGTATTCCAATCTTCTCTTATTGGAATGAAATGGGCTGATTTCGTAAGACGATCAACAATCACCCATATAGCATCATGACCTTTCTTTGTCCGAGGCAACTTCGTCACTAGGTCCATTGCTATTTGCTCCCACTTCCACTCGGGGATTTCCGGCTGCTTTAAAAGTCCAGCTGGCTTTTGGTGCTCAGCTTTGACCATCGCACAAGTCATGCATCGACTCACATATAGGGCTACATCACCTTTCATCCCCGGCCACCAAAAGTCCCTTTTTAGACCTTGGTACATTTTATCCGCTCCCGGATGGATCGAGTACTTTGAATTGTGAGCTTCATTCATTAGTACCTCTCTCAGCCCATTGATCTTTGGGACCCAAGCTCTTCCTTTGAAATACAAGATGCCTTCATCATCCCTATCGAACCTTGTTTCTACTCCGCTTAAGGCCTCTTCCTCAATATTCTTACCTTCAAAGGCCTTTGCTTGATCTTCTAAGAATCGGTCTCTTAGAGACATTCTCACTCGTAGGTGATTAATTCTTGCCCTTGGCACCCTAGTGCTCACCTTCCTACTAAGAGCGTCAGCAACAACATTTGCCTTTCCTGGGTGGTACTTAATTTCGCACTCGTAATCGTTAAGCAGCTCCATCCACTTCCTTTGCCTCATGTTCAACATCTTCTGATCGAAGATGTGTTGCAAGCTCTTGTGATCAGTAAATATGGTGCACTTGGTGCCATAAAGATAATGTCGCCATATCTTCAAAGCAAACACTACGGCTCCTAGCTCCAAATCGTGTGTCGAATAATTCTTCTCATGTGGCTTCAATTGCCTAGATGCGTACGCAATAACCTTGTCTCTTTGCATTAGTACGCACCCTAGCCCTTTATTCGACGCATCACAATACACTACAAATCCTTCCATTCCATCCGGCAATGCTAGTATTGGTGCTTCACACAGCATGTTCTTAAGCGTTTGAAACGCTTGCTCTTGTTCTTCACCCCATTCGAACTCTCTTGACTTTTGGGTCAATTGGGTTAAAGGTACCCAATCTTAGAGAATCCTTGAATGAACCTCCTATAATAACCCGCCAAACCTAGGAAGCTACGCACTTCCGTTGGTGCCTTGGGTGTCTCCCATTTCTTGATTGCTTCTATCTTAGACGGATCTACATGGATTCCTTCTTCGTTCACAACGTGCCCCAGAAATTGGACTTGACGGAGCCAAAATTCACACTTAGAAAACTTAGCATATAGCTTCTCGTCTCTAAGTAGCTGCAAGATTATCCTCAGGTGCTTCTCGTGCTCCTCCTTACTTCTAGAGTATATCAAAATGTCATCGATGAACACTATGACGAATTTGTCCAAGTATGGCCTACAAATCCTATTCATTAGGTCCATGAAAACGGCTGGCGCATTAGTGAGACCAAATGGCATCACTAGAAACTCATAATGCCCATAGCGAGTTCTAAAGGCCGTTTTAGGTACATCTTCTTCTCGTACCCTCAACTGATGATAGCCGGACCTAAGGTCAATTTTCGAGAAATGCGACGCTCCTTGCAGTTGATCGAACAAATCGTCTATTCGCGGCAGCGGATACCTATTCTTGATCGTCAATTTATTCAACTCTCTATAGTCGATGCACATTCTCAAAGATCCATCCTTCTTCTTGAAAAAGAGAATTGGCGCACCCCATGGCGAAGAACTAGGTTGGATTAAACCTTTATCAAGCAATTCTTGCAATTGCTCTGAGAGTTCTCGCATTTCGGAGGGCGCTAGCCTATACGGTGCTTTAGCTACGGGGGCTGCCCCGGGAACTAAATCGATACTAAACTCTACTTGTCTCGCTGGGGGAAGTCCAGATAGTTCGTCCGGAAATACATCTAGAAAATCTCTAACCACTGTTACCTTGAGAGGATCCTTATCCTTCACTCGCTTATCCACTACTTGTGCCAAGTACGGGTGGTATTCCTTCCGTAGGTACTTCCTCACCTTCATGGACGACACCAACTTAGGTTGGACTCCAGCCTTATGACCTTGCACTATCAACACTTCTCCATTTTCCAAGGGAATCCGTATGATCTTCTCATGACAAATGATTTCGGCACGCATTTTTGACAACCAATCCATTCCTACGATTATATCAAAACTTCCTATTTCTATGGGAATCAAGTCAATACTATAGCTCTTATCATCTAAAGTCAGCTGGCAATCAGGGATAATCTCCTTAGTTTCATACTCGTTTCCATTGGCATATTCAACATAATAAGTTTCATCAAGTTCACTAGGTTTCTTATCAATCAATTCTTTAAATTTAAAGGAGATAAAACTTCTTTCGGCTCCAGAATCAAATAACATAGACGCATAAACATTATTTATTGGAAACGTACCTACGATGACATTAGGGTCATCACGTGCCTCATTCGCGCCCATGGCGTACACTCTTCCTCGAGCTTGACCTCCTTGATTCCCACGGTTCCCTTGATTAACGTTGTTGTCTTGATTCCCCATATTAGCTTGATTCCCAACATTTCCTCGGTTAACTTGATTTCCATTGTTTCCTCGGTTTGCTTGGTTCCCGCGATTCCCAACATTTCTAAAGTTGCCACGGTTACCATTTCCATTTCCACGGTTGCCTTGTGCTCTTCCCAACCTAGGACAAGTGTTCCTCCAATGGTTCATGCTTCCACACTCGCGGCATCCCCCGGGGTTTCCTCCCAACCTTGGTCCATTCCGACAGTAAGCGGCAAGGTGCCCCATTCGGTTGCAAGTTGTGCAACGTTTGCATTCACCCAAGTGGTTATAACCGCATCGATTGCACCTTGGAGGCATGCCACGATTTGGATTGGGGTTAGCATCCACAACCCCATAGTTTCTCACAATCTTTTGCCTCTTATCCGGCCCATTCCCCTTGCGATCACCAAACCGATTTCCTCCACCTTGTCTCGAACTTGATTCACCTCTCGTGTACTTCCCACGCCTAACCAAATCATTTACTAGCCTGGTTGCCAAACTTATAGCCTGCTCAAGAGTGGTAGGGCTTGCAGCAGTGACCATCAACCTAACTTCAGGTGCCAACCCGTAGATAAACCTCTCAACCTTCTTAGCCACAGGGGTTACCATCTCCGGCACCAACACGCTCAACTCGTGGAAGCGGATCACATATGCCTCCAATTCCAGCCCCCTCATGGCATGGTTCCAGAATTCCATCTCCAGTTTTTGTACCTCTTCCCGTGGACAATACTCACGCTTCAACTCTTCCTTAAACTGCTCCCAAGTCAAAGCATTGACTGCTGCAGGACCTCTAGTAGTCGCTTGGAGATTCCACCAAGTAAGAGCTCTTCCTTGAAGCTTACTAGCGGCAAACTTAACACGGTCAGTTGGCGCACAATCAATGATGTTCAAGTTGGCTTCCATGCTTTGGAACCAAGTAAGCAACCCAACAGGACCTTCCATCCCATGAAACTCCTTGGGGTTGCAAGACGTGAACGCCTTGTAAGCATTCCTGTCAATAGCATTTCCTCCTCCATCTTGTCTTCTAGCCGTGTTAAGTGTAGCGGTCACATTCTCCGCAATTTGGGTGGCAATGTTTGGCATGACGACATTGATTTGTTGAGAGATAAGCTCAGCTAACTCGGTCCTTCGTCGGGCCTCTTCCTCTTGGCGCCGGGCCTCATCACTTGTTTCTCCGCCGGTCCTTCGTGGTGCCATGTCTCTACAAAGGATAATATAGTTTAGTCATTTGTGTATTGAATCATATGACATAAACTCGACTCACGACTTTTTGATCTCGCACGAGTATATCTAAAGTTACTTAGTGCATGGGGGTCTCGTTTGCACACATATGTATATGTATATCCCGATTCATATTCCTTTTTCTTAATCACGACACACTTGTCATTATGAGCAAATAAATGGCTATGTAAATTCTAAAATTAATCAACCATGCTTTCTAGGTTAGCTAAGAGAATTACAGAATCTGTGTACGAACTTGGAGTACGTAAAAGTGGCTTAAGATGGACGATCTGGGAAAAACTCATAAAATATAAAACGTAGCCCTATGAATTAAGTTTCATATCCAACTGGAATCAGGTCAAAAGACGAAATAGAACTCCAGATATGGCCGTTCTACCAAAAGTGCTCAGAACTGATTTCCTGCTGTAACTATAACCTTTATAATAGGGATAACTATAACACAAGAAGGGTAACACATCATGTAACCATAGAGAGGCATTAAGCATACATATATATCATTCAAGATAAGTTTACAAAATTGCTACATGCCAAATACGATGTGATCATCGTCACATATAAGCTAGGAAGTTCAAGAAATTGAAACAAAGTACAAACGTTCATACATCAAATAAGTTCATAAATAAAGAAGTCCTTAGGTTCACTTCCTAAGCACGAGAGCTATCACGAGAGTGCAAACAGCCGTGAGCACACATCCCATCATAAATATCACCTCATTAATCCGACGGACTTCCGATATCGCCATCCTCGCATAATCCCCCGTTCGATCCATGGTTCCCAAGGCTCTTTCCATCATCACTTCTTGAGTCCTTACCCTTAGTCTAGCATCCCTTAATCCATTTGCTATTCCCCACATCCTCTCCCTTTCTTCACGAGTCATACCAATGGGAGGTGGAGGGGGTACCCCATAAACTGGGCGATGTGGTTCTTCTCCTTGACGCCTATGTCCGAGATGGTACCAGGGATGATCACGAGGAAGGCGCGGCTGAAAGTATGGGTCTTGGGCTGGAAATCGCCCATCACTTAGGTTCATGGGAGCATCTTGCCTTGGCGGAGTGGGTGCTCTAGGGGCTGGTGGTGATGGTGGTGGCGAGGGTGAGCGGCGTCCGGGTTGGCTAGAGGCAACACTTCTAGCATCATCGCTTTCCGGTGGGTCTTCCGTTGGCTCGGTCTCTTCTTCTTCTTCTTCTTCTTCTTCTTGGAGTGGTTGGGGAGGTTGCTCTTGCTCTAGGCGTCTCCTTTCTTCCTCTTCCATGTGGTCCACGAATCCATACAAATTCCTTGGCCTAGGGGCTGATCCGGAAGTTCCACTTGCTTGCGACATGATGTTCCTACACAAGTTTCACAAGGCGTGAGATGACGACTTGACTCGACGCTTAGACGACCATGGACGACCGACTTGACCATTGACGACCCACGTGACAACTTACGGACAGCAGGACGACTTGACGGACTATGAGACGACCTTAACCACTCGACAAGCAACCAACCAACTCGACCAACGACTCACAAGCTTAGCAACCGAACAACGACATGACCATCCACAACCGACGACCAACTCGACTCGCACGACCAACATAACCATTTATAATTAAAGTAATGACTAGGATTCAACTTGTGCATAGCTCTCATGTATTATATCTAAATGGACAAAGTAATACTAGCCAAGTGGGGGGTATTAACTAAGGGTTCTAATAGGTAATGCAAACATTGGATTTGGTTATGTATCTTTTGCACCAAGAATCATTTTTTTTTTTAGCTTATTTTCAAAAGACTCATTTTGAATATTCCTTAGACAACCATTTCGATCATTCCATATTAAATTTTTAGTTAGGCATAGTTGATCAGGCTATGCATAAGTAAAACAAGAATACTTTATGATCGACTCAATTGTTTAAGAAATATTCGACTCGTTTTGAAAATACGTAGGTTATAGCAAAAATTCTCTATAACCCCGGGCTTTGATACCATTTTTCTGTAACACCCCGACTAGGGAGGAATCACGAGATGCCACAGAACGACATGGTACAAAAAGATTTAAATATAAAACATCAACATAAAGTTTCAATGACATTCAAATCCCAAAAGATTACAAGTTCAAGTTGACGTTTAACAATCATTACATAAACAAATCCATAACCAAAAGACCAAATATTTGCATTACATAAGTCCAAGCACATTACAAATAAGCTTCCAAAGAGGCGGTCAAGCTTAGAGCCTATTGCTCTATACCTGAAAAGCATGAAGAAAAAGTGTCAACTACGAGAGTTGAGTGAGTTCATAGGTTTATGCTAACAACACATACATATTTAATCCAATTCAAGAAGTAGTATGTCATAATATTTCCAAGGGTTCCATCATACTATCCATACCCAAACCGTATGTTCAATCAATAATAACCAATCATAATTAATATCAATAACACTTGGTCAAAAGCATAATTCGATGAGTTTGTCTTGAGCCACTACTAAGACCCTTTCACGTCCAAACTAATAATAATGATAACATGTCCCGAAGATATGATAATAGAAGCACATGTTGTCAATCACGTGCAATAATGATAATAAAAGGGTCGTGCTATGGAGACGACCAATAATAAAAGTAGATTAGAGCACCCCTAGGCAGACCAGAGATGAGGGCGGCCACTCAGGCGGCCAGTCAACCCGCTGCCATCTTGGTGAGTGAGGGGACGAATCCTAGTTGCGCAACCCTCTAACTACAGGCCTCAAAGAGTTAATAGTAGTGCACAGGGGACCACCGTTTGACAGTACTCAAGCTCATCATATAACATATAACACGTTGAACATACATTATAATTCCCATATCATAATCATTCTTTCGAATATCATTTCATAAAAGAAATCAATTTTATTTATCATGCTTTTCACCCCGTATGTAAAACATATAAAAGAGTTTGAAAGGGGGGCTATGACTCACTTGATTAGAGAGTGAAATGGGCTGATCAAACGCGATTCCTTCGCCTAGATTTGTTGCGCCTCAAGCAAGCCTAGACCATAACGTATATATTCACGACGTAAGTTCGCGTGACATGAACTAGTGAGCTAGATCATGAGATGTATACTAGTAGACTTGCCCATCTTTGGTTGTTATTAGATTATGGAGTTCAAGTGTATTATATTGTTCACATTATTTGGTTAGAAGATATTTGGTGGTGAAGGTCATTTCTCGTTATACATTTTATACGTTTATTGGAATTTCGGTAGTTTGGCTTTGATTTATATGATTTCCATTGTATACTTTGTTTAATCATAATATTTGACATTAGTTACCTTATAATATTGGTGTTTATGAATGTTTTCTGATTTATAAGTTTTTATTTAATTTAATATTATTTAATTAATTATTTATTCATTTTATTGATTTATTAATTAAATAATTCCTTAGAAATGCTTTTAAGTTCCATATTTATCTTTATAAATTATGAATAATTATAATTGAGTTATATACTGACTTTTATGCTTTTTGACTTAGAATTTTATGTTTTATATATTTACTTGTGTATTTTTCCATTAATTTAATAATAGTGACTAATTAGTGATTTTGGTCCAAGCTTTGCCTCTTTGTTATTTCATTAATTTTTCCAGAATATTAACATCATTATTAACATATTTTTCACTTATAACAAGTCCATATCCATCTCATAATCCAACAAAAGATCCAACTTTCTTAAATCTAGCAGGCATGCATTCAAATCAACACTTTTTAATACCAACTTTTATAGATCTAACATTCAACAACATAAAAACATCTTACAAAGAAAACAAGAAGAAAACATAAACTTTTGATAAAACCTTTGAATATAAACAAGAACAAGATTAAATCTAGTAAAAAGGATGAAGATTTATACCCTCTTGAGCTCGGTTTTGATGATGAAAGTGAGAAGATTTTCGTGGCCTTTTATGCCTCTAATAACCCTTAATCTAAACCTAAAACACCCTTAAACCTTAGCTTGATATAACCCTTGCTTAATCCATAATAACCCTTTATTATTAGTAAGTGTTTAACTTGATTTTTGTTGGTGTTTTCTTTGTTTGTGTTGGCCGAAATCAAGAAGGAGGAAAGGAGAAGAGAAAAGGTTTTTGAGAGAGAAAATGAGTTGTGTGTGTGAAGTGAATGTGTAGTGTGTGTAAGAGTTGGGAGTTACTAGGAGAAGTAAATGAAAATTTGAAAACAAAAGTGTGTGTGGGTGTGATGGGGGACGGCCAAAAGGGGGGGGGGTATTGAAGAGTCTTTTCTCTTTTTTTTTTTGTATAAAAGTGTATATGTATTTAGGTGTATAAGGGTATTTAGATGTGTGTTTGTTTAATAAGTGTATTATGTATTTGTTTATATAAATAAGTTAACTAGTGATGTTCAATGTATATGTGTATGTGTGCCGTATATATATATGTATATGTATATATATTTGTGTTTTTAGTTTATTACATAGGCCATTATTTATAATCTTGTATTTATTTTAGGCATATATGTATATATATATACTTATTATGATTTAAACGCTTTTATGCGCATATGAACTTATAAACATATTTTGAAATAGAAATTTTATTTTCGTGACCAAATTTACTTTAATTAGCTAAATGATTAAATTGTTGGACCTTCGTAAGGATTTTTGATGGTTATCTCAACTTGTGAGACTTACATTATTATTTAGATAATTTGATTGATTAACAACAAAATTTTGTTCAATGCTATTTTATTAAATTTGATTTAGAACTAAATACTAGCTTTAGATTGCTAATTTAGGGGCATCATCTACTAGTTTCTACTATAACTATGGCTTGCGAGATCATAGGCAACATAACTAGCACATATATAATATTTAAAAAGTAGGGTTGTTACATCGACTCCATTTCAAAAACCAGTGGTGGATAAGTCGCAAGAAGAATGTTGGAGGTGTGGTCGAAAGGGCCATTACCAAAAGGAATGCAAAGTTTCTATTCCTTCTTTGCAGGCAGCGAAGCCCTCTTCCTCATCAGCGAGGCCCTCTTCAGTCAAGCCTGCTGATGAATACAAGAAAAAGTACTATGAGCTTCGAGCAAAAATGGCTGAACTGGAAGAAGCCAAAGCTCCTGCCAAAGGTCTTGTCGCTGAAGAACATAACTGGGCTGACTCTGATGTTTCTGACAGCGAGGACTTTGTTGATGCCATCTGCTTTATGGCACTCGCTGATGACCAGGCGCTGACAAAGGATCAAGTTTGCTCCAGTCAGTGGGTCAATGTCACAATCAAGAAGGTATGCACTTTTTCCTCTGCCTCTGAAGAGGATAAACCTAAAATTCTTGAATCTCTTACTTGTGATATTCAGTACGTCGAATCTATTCGTGCTGATCTTCAATCTAAACTTAACTCAGTAAGTGCTGAGCTAAGTGATAAAACTGACAAGCTCAAGGACTTGAGAAATGTCCATGTTGAGCTTGAATCCCAAAAGCTTCTCAACCAAACTCTTCAAATCTCAAATGAGAAGCTGAAAAATCAGGTCGCTGACCTTGAAAAGATAGTTACCTCTTGGTCTAAAGCCTCTAGGCTTCACGACCAAATCTTCAGCTTGCAGGTTCCTGCTCAAATGAAAGCCATAATTGGTGGTGATTATGAGACTGCTGCTGTCATCACCAATATGTTCAGCGAGAGTCCTGCTGCTGAAGAGAGGATTCCTTCCAGTGCTCTTACTTCTCGTGAGGAATTGCTTAAACACTACTTTGTTAAAGGCATGAATGACTATCATTCTGAACTGAATGATAAGTCTCCCTCACCCAGCACTTCCACTTCCTCGTCACAAGCAGAAACTAGCTCATCAGCTAGCTTTGTTAAGACTGTCTTTCCAAACCATCCCATTATTGACATGATGCCCAATGAAGGTCGTGTTCAATATTCCTCTTCCCAAACATTTGAAGGGAATATTTCAAGTGATGGTTTCAAGCCTCTTGCTCCTAAGCTTTTGACTGTTAAGCCCAATGGTGGTTTCAGTATTGAACCCTTTAGAAGGAGCAAGGTTGCTATTCCATATGACTACAGCACTCCTCAGCGAGTTGTTCAGAACAATCATGGTCCTTCTTCCTCAAATGCCCAATCTAAGGGCAAGTCCATTCTTGGCCCTGTTCCCAAGTCTCTTCCTCCTCGGTCTGGGAAGAAAAAGACCTCTCCAGTAGCATCCACCTCTTCCTCCAATCATGAGATATGTGAGTTGACTAAGCGTGTCAACGACTTGTCCTCACAACTCAAGACCTGTTCAGCAGGTTAGACCTCCTCAGCAAGGAGGTCAGCAAGTTGCTCAAATCCATCATGGTTCTCAGAAAATCAGACCTGTTCAGCAAGTCAGACCTCCTCAGCAAGGAGGTCAGCGAGTTGTTCAGAACAATCATGGTCCTTCTTCCTCAAATGCCCAATCTAAGGGCAAGTCCATTCTTGGCCCTGTTCCCAAGTCTCTTCCTCCTCGGTCTGGGAAGAAAAAGACCTCTCCAGTAGCATCCACCTCTTCCTCCAATCATGAGATATGTGAGTTGACTAAGCGTGTCAACGACTTGTCCTCACAACTCAGGGAATTTCTGATTCAAAGTCAAAATGCTGGAAGAAAGTGTTATCTATGTAGTGAAAGAGGACACATCGCTGCTGACTGCAATGACAAAGACTCTAGGAATCCTCCTGAAGTAGTCATTCAGCCAAATCTACCCTCAGTTTCCGCTGCTCATCCCTCCTCTGTAATCTCTGAGCGAACTCCCCCAGCTGAGTCCAACATCAGCTTGGGTGAAGATGTTGTTCTTACTAATGATAACATTGCTGAATACATTGCCGCTCAGCGAATCTCCTTTCCTCAGTCTCATGAAATCATTACCAATGGTAATGATAGTGTACTGGCTGAATATGGGGAAAACAATCAAGTCAGCAACATGGTTGTTCTCAACACTGGAAGCTCTGTCACTTTTACCTCTGAAGATCAATTCTTCACACGTGAGGTTACTCGTGACATGCTTCCTGCTCATCAACTCGTTGAAAATTTTCCAGTTGATGAAAACGCTGATCCTAGAGCCCCTCTTCCTCTATCTACTAATAATGATGATTCCGCTCATCTTCCTCTCTCATCCTCTGCTGATGATACTATCAGCGGGGATGCTCATGATTCCTCCTAAATCCTTCTTATGTTATCCTGCAGGCCTCGCTAGGAAAAGAAGTGTGGTATTTGGATAGTGGCTGTTCAAAACACATGACTGGATCCAAGGACCTGCTGGATAACTTTGTGGCGACTGATGGTCCCACAGTTGTGTTTGGTGACAACTCTACTGGACAAACTGAAGGATATGGGTCTCTCTATAATGGGCTAATCAAGTTCACTAAGGTCCCTTACGTGAACGGCTTGAAGCACAATCTGATTAGCATCAGCCAACTGTGCGATGCTGACTACAAGGTTATTCTTGATAAGCATCAAGGCACAGTGATAAACGTAAATAAAGAAGTAGTTTTGGTCGCTCCTAGAAAGAGAGATATCTACTTGGTAGATTTCACTCCTGTCAAAACTGACAGTGAGACCTGCTTCTTTTCTAAAGTTGCCTCTCAAATCAACTGGTTATGGCACAAGCGTATGTCGCATGTGAATTTCAAAACCATAAATTCTCTCGCCAAGAAAAATCTAGTTCGAGGTCTTCCTCCTCTCACTTATGAGAAGGACAGGCTCTGTGGTGCTTGTGAAAAAGGTAAAAGCCACCGAGCCACCTTCAAAACTAAACAAGCCAATTCAATAAATGGCTGCTTCCATCTTCTTCACATGGATCTCTTTGGTCCAGTAAATGTCCGAAGTCTAAGGGGTAGCAGATACACCTTAGTCATCGTGGATGAATATTCACGATATACTTGGACAATATTTCTTCATTCTAAGAGTGATGCTGCTGAGGAAATAATCAATTTCATTAAAAAGATGGAAAACCTTAACAGCATTCGTGTTAAAGAACTCAGAAGCGATCATGGCACTGAGTTCAGAAACCACACTCTTGAGAACTTTTGTGTTGATCAAGGGATTAGACAAAACTTCTCTTCTGTTCGTACTCCTGAGCAAAATGGAGTGGCTGAAAGGAGAAACAGAACTCTCATTGAAGCTGCCAGGACCATGCTCAGTGAGTCTTCTCTTCCTAGCAAATTTTGGGCTGAAGCAGTTAGTACTGCTTGCCACACTCAAAATAGGTGTCTTATTGTCAAGCGACATGACAAGACCGCCTATGAAATTCTTAAGGGCAAGAAACCCCAAATTGGATACTTCCATGTCTTTGGGTGTCCTGTTTTCATCCTAAATGATAAGGATCATCTGGGTAAGTTTGATCCCAAAGCTGATGATGGCTACTTTCTGGGATATTCTTCAATTAGTAAGGCTTTCAGAGTCTTTAATACTCGCACTCAAAAAGTAGATGAATCAATTCATGTTACTTTTGATGAAAGCTGTTCAGCTCTAGGAGATCTTCCAAGTGAGTCCTCCGCTGAAGTAATCTTCAGCGATCTTGCTGATCCTCCAATAGAGTCAGCGACACCTGAGGTTGCTGACTCCCCTATCATTGATTCTTCAAGTCTCTCAACTAATGATGAATATGTGGCAGCTCACATTTATTCCATTGATCCAGTTGAGCCTCTTCTCAGGACAGTTAATGCCACTTCCATTAATGTCTCTTCTTTAGATGATCCTCAAGCTGCTGACGGTGTTGCTGAAGACGTCTTTCATGATGCTTCAGCGAATCCTCTTTCAGGAGACGCTGAGAATGACATTGCTCAGCAAGAGGTACCCACTGTTCTCAGTGACCCTCCTGTCAGCAACTCTGGACCCTCTCTAACCATCGATCTCTCTACTTATTCTGTTACACCAAATGATCCTCCTACCTCCACCTTATCCGCTGTCTCTCACTCCTCTTCTATTCATACACCAGCACTCAAATGGACTGCTGATCACCCTCTTGACCATGTGATTGGTAATCCACACAATGGTGTCCAAACTTGATCAGCGACAAGTAACACTTGTCTCTATGTCAATTTCTTATCTCAAATTGTGCCTGTCAATATTGGCGAAGCCATGGCTGATCCTTCTTGGGTGGAAGCCATGCAAGAAGAACTAACACAATTTGAAAGAAATAATGTTTGGTTTCTTGTTCCTCCTCCCTATAAGGAACCCATTGGTACTCGATGGGTCTATAGGAATAAGATGGATGAAGCTGGTGTAGTTATCAGAAACAAAGCAAGACTGGTTGCTCAAGGTTATACTCAGGCTGAAGGCATTGATTATGATGAAACCTTTGCTCCAGTCGCTCGTCTTGAAGCTATTCGTCTCTTTCTTGCTCATGCTGCCTACAAAGGCTTCACTGTCTATCAGATGGACGTCAAGAGTGCATTCTTAAATGGTGCTCTTGATGAAGAAGTCTATGTTAAGCAGCCTCCTGGCTTTGAGGATCCAAAGCATCCTCACTATGTCTACAAGCTTAATAAAGCTTTGTATGGTCTTAAACAAGCTCCTAGAGCTTGGTATGACACCTTTTCCACCTTCCTTCTCGACCATGGCTTTCATAGAGGAACCATAGACATCACTCTCTTCATCTACAAGAAGAAAGCTGATGTTCTGTATGTTCAGATTTATGCCGATGACATTATCTTTGGTTCCTTATCTACTAAGCTTTGTCAAAAGTTCAGCGCTCTCATGTCTAGCACTTTTGAAATGAGTATGATGGGTGAGTTAACCTTCTTCCTGGGGTTACAAATTAAGCAGCTTCCCTCTGGAATATTTATCAATCAAGAAAAATATATTCGGGACATGTTGCATAAATTTGACTTCACTCATGTCACTCCAAAGGGAACTCCCATGTCCCCTCCTAATAATCTCCATGCTGACCCAACTGGTAAGCATGTGAATCCCACTCACTATAGAGGCATGATTGGCTCTTTAATGTATCTCACAGCGAGTCATCCAGACATCATGTTTGCAACATGTCTCTGTGCTCGCTATCAAGCCTCTCCTCGTGAGTCTCATCTTCTTGCTGTCAAGCGTATCTTTAAATATCTTAAGGGTACTCCCACGCTGGGTCTATGGTACCCAAAAGACTCCAACTTTGATCTTGTTGGATATTCTGACTCAGACTATGCTGGGTGCATGCTTGACCGCAAAAGCACCAGTGGTGGATGTCAACTGTTGGGGGGGAAGCTGACTAGTTGGACTAGTAAAAAGTAACACACAGTTTCCATCTCCACTGCTAAGGCAGAATATGTCTCAGCAGCGAGCTGTTGTGCCCAAATTCTTTAGATGAAACATCAGCTTGCTGATTATGATTTGGAATATACCAAAATTCCAATCATGTGTGATAATACAAGTGCTATTGCTATTACACACAACCCTGTTCAGCATTCAAAAACTAAGCATATTGATATTCGATATCACTTTATTCGTGACCATGTCATGAAAGGTGATATTGAAATCTATTTCATTCCAACTGATGATCAAATCGCTGACATCTTTACTAAACCATTGGATGAAACTAGATTCAAATTGCTTGTCAGCAAGTTAGGAATGCTAAATGGGGAATCAGCAACATGACTTATCATGTTAGCTAACCCAACGAGTTTAAGTCTGTCTTACTCGCTGAACCTAAAGCAATGAAGAACTTAAAGTCTTCATCTAGTCCAGCAGCAAACGGCTCTGGTAAAGACTTCTTAAATCCGTTGATCCCTGTTGCTTTGGGAAAAAGCAAAATAAAAGCAATGGAGAGCTAAAAGTCTTCATCTAGTCCATTAGCAAATGGCTATGGTAAAGACTTCTTAAATCCGTTGATCCCTGTTGCTTTGGGAAAAAGCAAAATAAAAGCAATGGAGAGCTAAAAGTCTTCATCTAGTCCAGTAGCAAACGGCTCTGGTAAAGACTTCTTAAATCCGTTGATGGCTGACAGTTTGCCAAAAACTGTAGTCAGCGACCAACGTTAGTTGTGAAGTCACTGACAAAACATTAGACATGCTGAGCATCTTCCAGCATGTGGTCTCTCAAAATAAAACATAGGATATTTTCAAAACTAAGTGTTTTCAAAGTAACTATGTTGGTGACGTGGCAAGATTTTGAACCACATGTTTTTATAAACTCAAACTGAAAGGTCACCTCGATTTCTACCTTGATCACGTCATTTGTCCGTATGTGACAGTCTGATTGACAGGTTACTACTGCACAATACGGCGCACACTCAAGTATTTTTGGATAAGATTTCTTCTCCTTTTATTTATACGTTACTCACAAAATGTTTTTATATATATATTATAGTAGTATATATACGAAAACAGTTGGTTACAACTGTTAAGAGGAGAGAGAAACTTTTTGATCATATCTTTTTTCGTGTGTGAAAACGTGACCCACCATCATACCCTATATATTTCCGCCTCTCTTCTCTTGCCTCACTTTACACACACTTAAAAATCTTTTCATCTTCCAAATTCTCAATCTCTCTCTCTCCTTCTCTGATTCATCTTCATCATATATCTCTTCATCTTCTCCTAACAAAAATCAATGGCATCCTCTTCTGATATCCCTCAAAATGTTGAAATCCCTTCTTCTTCTTCCCCCGCCGTCCAAAATCCACCTGTTCCTGAACCACAAGTTCAGGAACAAACTTCTATTACTTATTTAAATTCTCCATGTCTATACTCCTGTAAATGTAAATAAATCCTCTAAAGTTTCCTTTTCTCCCTCAAAGATGATCGTTAAACCCAACAATCATCTTGGCTCGCTTGACGTACCAAAAGGTACAAAAGGGTATAAGCCAATGTTGGATTTCATCCATGCATCTCCTGCAAATCATTGCATCATGGCGGACCCAGAAAATATTTTTGTCCATCTTCTTAGAGAATTCTGGTGGACTTGTGAATATAATGATGCAAACAAGTCCATCACTGGGTCTGTCCGCCAGGGGGAGAAGACAATCACCATCACTCCTGCTTCTCTTCGTCTCACTCTTGGGTTTCCACAAGAAACCAATGATAATAAGTTTGTGGAACCAGCAAATGAAAGTGAATGGAAGGCATGGTTGCCCTCCATTGGATATAATTATAACTTGAAGAACCCTCCAGCGATTCCAAGCAATCCCTTAAAGCACAACCTTCCTAGAATCTGGAGAGTTCTGTTCACTCATGTGATTCAATGCATGGGTGGAAATTCTGGGTCTTACAATCAGGCATCATCTACATCGATGCCCATAATCCACGCTCTTGCTGAAGGACGATTTGTGGATTATGCCCTGCTGATCTTCAATGATATGAAGAACAAGATCAGCATGAACAATAGATCACACACTGTGCCCTTTACAAGATTCTTCTCCCTTATTTTCAAGGAGGCGCTGGGTGATAAGTATGTGCTGCCAAATGCTTCAACAATTCCAACAGCAAGGGTTGGAAACAATATTTACAAGCAACCAGCTGACCACTTGGTTGCTCGCCTCACTCCACATATGAAAGAGGTACTCTTCTCTCTTGACTCTTCTTTATACCCCAAAGACAGCGACTGGGAGGCAGCACTTCCTACTGATGAAGTGGCTGGTACGGTCGCTGTGGATGCTCAAATGCCTTCTGAGGCTGGTTCGCTGGAAAACCCCCCAGCGACCTCCAAAGCCTCTAAAAAGACCAAAAGTAAATCCAAGGCAGCATCCTCAACTCAAAATATACAATCTTCACCCTCCGCTGACGTCCCAAAACGTAAGCGGAGTGTATCAAAGGGCAACCCTAAGGTTAAGAAGTCCACAGCGCCCATGGACACTAGTACCCAAGCCACCCCATCAGCAGCCTCCCAACAGGCTGCTGACGAGTTAAATGGGAACAGCAGGCAGCCACCTCACACTTCTGTAGGCGAGGTTGGTGAAGATATTGGGTCACCCCAACCCACTAGAGGTCAAAGTCCAAATGTGAGTCCCTTAAATAACGAGATGGTTAACCAATAGAAAGTGTAAAATACAACAAGTCTAATAATCACTAGAATGGACTAGTATTACTTGTAAATAAAGATGCAAGATATATAAACAAAGTAATACAAGACTTAAAGCAATTAACAAATAAAGTGGACCATTATGTATGTTTCATGGGTATTTTATTTATTGATGTTTAAATAAAATACAAGGTTGTTGCGGAATCAAGATAACACGATTAGTGAGTATCCTAACAACCTATGATTACAAATGATCTATATTTGTCAAATAGCTCTTTAGGATCGAGATACTTAAAGTTGTGAAGTATCCCTGTTTAAGATCGAGAGTATTTAGACAAATTCACTTTCTTGCAAAGTGTATGCTAAAAAGTATTTTTGTTCAAGGAATGACTTAGTATTTATAGGCAACAAATTCACCAGTGAATTTGTGTCGTACAAATATGGTTGTATACATTTAATGATCCGACAAGAACATTAAATGTATTAGATAAAAATAAGGATAAAGTCACATCAAGTGCAAGTGTATCCTTATTACCCAACCACCTTAACACACGTATACTTTTGTTAAAGAACAAGTGGATTGTTCTTTGGAAAGTGTGTTAAAGGCTAAAGTCAATCCTCGATATTAGTGTTCAGACTTGCAGGATCTAGAACACTAACAATCCTCCAGTGTGCAGATCTGGTAAGACTTTCCAGTGGACTCCGCCATTTGTTAAGTCTTCTTCCTTCAGACTTCAGTCTTTGACTTCAGTCAGAATGTCTTCAGTAGAGTAGATCTGAACTGGGGTGAAGTCTTCAGTGAGCTAATCTGGAGAATGCTCCAGATTACCTGTACAAGTAAATGCTCACTAGTCTTCAATTATCTCTGAACAAATCTTCAGAGGGACTCCAGATTCCAAGTCTGGAGTAGGTCCAGTAGAATATGTTTTCTGGTCAGATCTTCAGTGAGCTCCAGTAGTCGGGTCTGGAGCGAGACCAGCAAAACAGGTTTCTTAACAAACCTAAATAAGGTTCCAGTAGTCCAGTCTGGAGCCAGTCCAGTAAGTCTGGACTAAATCTGGACCTAACACCAACTCCACCCCCAAATAATTCCCCTTCTTCTTCTCAAATACCCTCTGAGTCGTTGACAGCAGCCAGATCACAGGTGATGCTAGAGTCAACAAATTCTTCGGCCGATGATGTCTTGGTGGAACAACACACTGAGACTGAGGCACCAGGTTCCCTTACCCCTCCTCCTTCTATTGTCTTGGAAACTGTTTGTGCAGGGACTGAGACAAATATCTTACCAAGTGGAAATGAAACTGATGAAGATCTGGGCAGTGAGTTTGACCTCCAAGATGATGATGCTGAAATCACACTCGCTGCCGCAGAAGAGAGTGAAGAAGAGGCCAATGTTAGTGGTTTCTTGGCAGAAGACTTGGGATATTTGCTGATCTCCTCTCCACCTACTGAATTTGAGGATATCCCAGAGTCGTTAGCTGATATGCCTCCTCCACCATGCTACTCTCCAAGGCTCACAGCTTCTCATGAACAAGTTGGACATTTTGGAGAGTATGTGCCTGAATTGAATAATGTTGAGCTTCAGCGAAGGGTGCAATACTGTCACCTTCAAAGAATTAAGCCAGCAATTTATGTTGAGGTGGAAGAACTTGATGATGAAATAATCATGGAAGTGCCTCCATTACATCACCCTGACTTCTTTGGGACTCCTTGCTCTAAATATCCTGTTTCACTAAAGGATCTCAAGGTTCCCTCTCCCAAAGAAGCCACCACTGCTTTCACTGCCATAAACTTGCCTGGCCTAGATTATGTTGAAACTTACCAGTTGCAAGAATTATTGAGAAGGGTGCAGATTTGCCAAAGTCAAGGGAACAGGCATGGGTACTTATATGCCTGGTTGGTTGATAAGGTAGCTGAACTGAACCTTGATGCATTAGCCAAGTTTCAAGAGCTGGCAGCTGGCTAC
This sequence comes from Erigeron breviscapus, assembly GCA_034093135.1. Taxonomy (NCBI): domain Eukaryota; kingdom Viridiplantae; phylum Streptophyta; class Magnoliopsida; order Asterales; family Asteraceae; genus Erigeron; species Erigeron breviscapus. Next base: position 9,243,162 of record CM067170.1, on the reverse strand, counting down.
CCTTCGTTTCCCCTGCAACCTTTACTCCCGCAACCTTTTCTCCTTCTCTTCCTTCGCCCTTTTCCCTTACTCCCTTCCTACCTCCTCTTTTACTCCTGCTATCTTCCCCCCCCTCCTTTCCCACTTCCCCCTTCCCTTCTATCTTCACCCGTTCTGCCCTCCCTCACTGTCAACTGAACCTTGATGATTAGCCAAGTTTCAAGAGCTAGCAGCTGGAAATGAAATTTTGAAAGATGAGCTGGCCACTCTTCAAGGCATGGTGTTTGGCATCACCAAGAATCAAGTTACTGACACTAGGACTCATGCACGATTATTTCGAAGAAATCAAACATTGCTGAATGAAAGCATGAAAAAGGTCAGCACCTCTAATTCTTCTATCTCTGCTTCGCTTGACAAGTTGAAAGATGAAATCAAGTCAGCGAAGACATCTGCAGAGGTGTCTGGACTCTTACCAGCGCTCCAAGACCTCTCCCAATCAAATATCCTCTTCACTGCTCACCTCCGCCAACTAAATCATACTGTTTCCTTCTTCTCAAAACATCAAGATGATTTTCACACTTCTATCACCCAAGAAATTATTTCTCTCAAAGACAAACTCTTCTCTCATACTCCTTTCCAGGTAGCTGTTGACAAAAAGCTACTTGAAGAATCTGTCAACCGTACCAAGAAGCTTGAAAAAGAGGTTGGAAATCTGAAGGGCATGATGGTTGAAATGTTGGGCCTCCTCAAGAAAGATAAAGTGGAAGTAGCTAGTTCCTCAGCTACTTCCAAGGGGGAGAAAAATATTGAGGAGGATCCAGCAACTAATGTTGAAACTGTTCCCCAAGCTCCCCTCACTGGTGATGCTGAGATGGTTGATGAACCGGCAATAAACGTTGAGGGGGAGCAAACAACAAAAACAACAATTGCTGAGAAGGTTGTTGAACCGGCAGCAAGTATTGAGGGGGAGCAAGCTGAGAAGGTTATTGAACCGGCAGCTGAAGTTGAAAAAGAAAAGGTGCCAGCGAGAGTTGAAAAACTAGTTGTTGCTGAGAATGTGCCAGCAAAACCAATCAATGTCTCTATCTTCAAGCCCACTGCTGAGTTCCACGCTGCCCTTGAAAAGAAATATGCTGATAAGGGTAAAGCAGCTGTGGCTACTCAAAGCAAGCCACCCAAAGTTCCAACCACAGCAAGAGAACAACAAGAAAAGTTAATGGCTGGAGCTTTCCCTAAGCCTTCACCATCTCAAAAGACAACTGCTGAACTTACTCCTGAAGAGGTTGTACTTCAGGAGGAGCTAAAACAGAAGAAAAGAGAAGAAGAGCTTACTCAAAAATTTATAAGTGAGCAGATTGTTGGTGAAGAATTGAAAGATGCTGATGATGAAACAAAGAGATTGGCTCAGCAATCTGGTGGATTGGCAGCCTTGAAAAAGAATGAAGAAAAGTTCTTTGCCAAAAGAACGAAAACTTTTGAAGAAGGACAGGCGACCTACCTCAAATCAAGAGAGGTGAGGCAAAGGAAAGAGGAGATCATGTCAGTCAAGGTCTCTCTAACCCAACAAGGGATGAATCTTATCCTACAAAGAAAAGGAATGCCCAAGTTGTATACTCTGAAAAATGTTACTAAAGATACACTTGGGCCAACTGAATGGATCAAAATTTACAAGCTGGTCAAGGACAAGACAGCTGTAAGTTATGAACGGCTGATCAAGATGGCAGGTGAGCAGATAAAGCATACTCGCAAAATGGAACAGAAATACAAAATCAAAGACTCTCTGCTCAGCTCTGCAAGACATCCATTCCCTACTCCTCCACCTCAGCTACCCAGAGTTGGATCAAAGAGAACAGCTTCTGGAACCAGTGTCTCTCAGCTCCCCACTATACTCAGAATTGTTCCCAAGACTGATATAGATGAGGAGCCGCTGCTAAACTTGAAGATGCCTTCCAGAACTCTTTTCATGGAAGGTACATATGATGAGAAGCTGGGAGGCTTCTGTTTTTGCAATGTCCATGGTCATGAACTCTTCTTCAGGACCAATGAAATTGGAATTGCTCCTTCTGCCTTCCTTTTGAAAATAAGGAAGTATTGTGCTCAGTCTTCCAATGATCCCGAATTTATAAGACTGATTGATCAAGAACTGCTGAAGCCTGAAAGACAACAAGACAGAGCTTTCATCCAAGCCAAGCAAGAGTCTCAGTGGGATTAAGTAGTCTTGTAATCTTTGTAATGCTGCTTATTGTAAAGGTGTTTGTCATATGTATAAAATCAGCATTCCCTCATTTCGATTTCTAATTCTTGTAAGTTCAAGCGACTTACACTCAGCAAAGTCTCCTCAGCGAATAGGGGGAGATTGTTGAGTCATGGATTCGCTGAAGACTTGCTAAGTCAAGTACTCGCTGAAAGACTCAGCGAGAGGCTTCTTCAGCGAACTCTCAGCGATCATTATCTTCGAGTTAAAGGATAAGTTCAATGACTCACCGCCATGTCTTGTAAGTCAAATATGGGCGGGAAGATGAAGATAAGAAGGCTGGTCCCCAAGGACACGTGTTGATAGATCAAGATGAAGACATGTGACCTTGTACCATTTTGGTACTAAGGTGTTTCTCTTTCATGCCGTTTTGGGAAAGAAACAAGATGGCAAACAGAGATGTCTGAAGACCAGTCTTACACACCAATAGATAGTTGACAACCTTCATGTGTCAACATCTATTGGGCTGTCAATGTGATGTGTCTTCTCTCCTATATAAAGCATCACTTGACCTAGCCGCAATCGAAGTCGGTCTAGTTCTACAATTGTCACTTTGTGTGTTTTTCTCTTATTGTAGAATTGTTAAGTTATGTGTGTGTCAAAAACTTAACATACTTTTTCTCTTTTCTTTCTTTGTAAACCGACCATGTATTCACTGTTTAATTAATGATACATATGATTAAACGTGTTTACATTCTTGTCTTACATTCTTAGTGTAATTTACATTAGTTGTTTAATTACACAATCGTTGCAAACTTGGGACTTTCAATATGTCTCGATGAATTTAGTAATCTTGATCAGTTATTAGAAACGAGAAATAGAATCGTTAAAATTGTAGAATGACATAGATTCATATCCATATTTAACACGGTATCAGAAACAACGGGATAGTAAAGACTAAAATCATTTAACTGAGACTTTACGAAACTACACTCAGGTATTTCTGGGAGCATTGACGTGTTGTTAGACGCTAACCAATGTTATTATTATCTATTTGAGACATGTCCAAGTGAGATCTGTTGGGATATGTCCATTTCACAAATAAATATATGTCCGGAATATACGTGAGCATGTGGGGTCACACACATTGAGCACTTAGATATTAGGTTATATGTACATATTGTATCTACATATTTTATAATCACCAAATTGAGAGAAATGAGAATTGGACATTATTAACTAGATATGTTAATTAAAATTACTTAGTAATTAATAAATATGGTTTATTAATTATTAAGTGTTAATTAATTTAAATATAATTATTAATTAAATCCTAGTCCAAATAAATTTATATATTTCTTGAAGGTTAAGTTATTAGGGATATATGATATATCTATACCCTATATATAACCCAATAACTTAAAACCTAAAGGAATAACAAAAAACATGTACGTATGATTCTCTCCCGTCGAACTAAAACAAAAGCAAAGAAAATCTTAAACTTTGTTCTAGCCGCAATTGTTGAAAAAATAATATTTGGTTTAAATGTGGGGTTCTTATGATTCGACAGAAACAAATACTTGTTTCTACTTGTGTTATATGGTTTCGATCGGGAAGACAAGCTACGAGTTTTTAGTCTTTGGTGATTCAAGATCTAGCAATCTCTGGGTATTGTTTGACATGTTGTGTGTGAGACTATAGAGAGTTTTTACTTTAAAACCTTATTTGTTAATTATGTGTAAAGACTAAGTGTAAATATTATGTACAAAATTGCACAGAGTTTTCAGAATTCCTCTGAGACGAGGCTGCCAAAATCAATCTCAGTTTCCATCCTTTCTTATGTTATCCCATTGGCACCAAATAATCTTTATCGCCACGACCAGAAGGATTGCAGAATAAACAGTCTCTTTTGTCATAAACAACAAATTATTTGTTATCAGTCACAGCAATCTCCTTGGTTGGTGATATATTTAATATCTGCACATTTGCCCTTTCCATTTGAGTGAGAAATTTATCATTTAGTCTTAGAACTGTTGTAATACACATGAAAAGCCGTTGATTCCAAAAAAGATTAATAATTTTAATCAATACAATGTTGGTATGTGATCACGTTATAATAAACACATGTCCGGAAATAATTTAAGCCAACGGGGTCACACGCGTTGACACTTAGATATCCGGTAATATGTATATATTGTATCTACATATTTATAATCACCAAGTTGAGAGAAATGATAATTGGACATTATTAACTAGATATGTTAATTAGAATTATTTATTAATTAATAAATATGAATTATTAATTATTAAATATTAATTAATAATTAATGTAATTATTAATTAAACCCTAGTCCAAGTCAAAAGGGGTTAACTTGAAGGTTAAGTTATTAGGGATATATTTATACCCTATATATATCCTAATTATTAACCCTAACAAGATACATATAATAAAAACCCTTTTGTTTCATTCTCTCGGTCGACATCACGAAAACAAAAGAATCAAATCTTTTGGTTTTCATTAAAACCAATTAAAGAATTATTATTATAATTCTTCCTTTGGTTTTGTAAGTTAACGAACGAACAGAATATGGTCTCTTTTGTTCTATTCGATTAATAATAAAAGCAAACTATGGAGTTTTGGCTTTTGGTGATTCAAGATCTAGCAATCTTCGGGTATTGTTCGACGTGTCGTGTGTGCGATCGTAGAGGGGTTTTACTTTAAACCCTAATCAATAATAATATTATTATTATTATTATCTTTATTGGAAGCTTACGCTAAAAGGTACACGTTTCGATTCTCTCTTTGTTAATTAATAGTATTACATATACGATCTTTCCGCTGCGTACTCGTGAATTGTTATTTGTTTATGTGCTCATATTCTAACAGTGGTATCACGAGCCACATATGTGATCTATTAATTACAAAGATCAAAACTTGAAGGGGGGTTAAGGGTTGGTTTGTTTTTTTTAATTGTTAAATAATTAAAGGGGTTTTCTTATTTTTTTTAATTAAAATCGAATTAATTAAATAAAAATTAGGGTTTTTTGTTTAATTAATTTAACCTAATTCAATGGAAGATTGAAACCCTCATGGCAAGTTTTGAGTTTGTGAATTGACATGATTTATTTGATATAAATTACATGTTTATGTATCTTGATTATTTAAGGTTGTTAAATAAAAGTAAAATCACAAGGAATTCATGCAAAATTACTTGTGATTATTACTTATATATAGAGATATAAATAGCAAAGCATGATAGTCCAATAATTAGGGTTTATTGTGTGACTATGTAAATTTTTCGTGTGATTTTCCTGCTATGCGACAGTTCACTAAATAATTCATATCTTTTAATCTGTAATGAGTTAGAAGTTGTGCTTTGGTCAGTAGATGCTCAACACATAGGGCTACAACTTTGTAGTTCTGGTCGA
>CM067170.1:9222560-9232560 GCA_034093135.1 Erigeron breviscapus | reverse complement strand
CTATATATATCCTAATTATTAACCCTAACAAGATACATATAATAAAAACCCTTTTGTTTCATTCTCTCGGTCGACATCACGAAAACAAAAGAATCAAATCTTTTGGTTTTCATTAAAACCAATTAAAGAATTATTATTATAATTCTTCCTTTGGTTTTGTAAGTTAACGAACGAACAGAATATGGTCTCTTTTGTTCTATTCGATTAATAATAAAAGCAAACTATGGAGTTTTGGCTTTTGGTGATTCAAGATCTAGCAATCTTCGGGTATTGTTCGACGTGTCGTGTGTGCGATCGTAGAGGGGTTTTACTTTAAACCCTAATCAATAATAATATATTATTATTATTATCTTTATTGGAAGCTTACGCTAAAAGGTACATGTTTCGATTCTCTCTTTGTTAATTAATAGTATTACATATACGATCTTTCCGCTGCGTACTCGTGAATTGTTATTTGTTTATGTGCTCATATTCTAACATACAATAAATACAAAAAATTGATATTTACCATATCCATTGATATTTCTACAGCTTGTATGAAGAAGTCTTTGAATTCTATAATCATCTTGTTGGTTTCTTCAGCAAATACTTCTTTCGCTTCAACTCGAATGATCTCAATTCCTCACCGCTCATTTGTTTCATCTAATAAACATAATTAGGAAGTTTTTTGAAAAGTTCTTCCTTCGTGTCTTCTCGTGAAACGGGCAATTCCCCAGTTTTGTTTGCAACATCTTTTATCAATGTTCGTTAATTGATGATATTATAATAAAAATAACATATCATTGATTATCTCTAATATATAAAAAATTCAGCAAGTAATATCTACATTAAACTTTAGGGAAAAATCCATAAAAAGGTAACATTTTTACCCAAAATTCTTAATAAGAGGAACTTATTTAGTTTTCATCTATTAAAAGATCCGTTTTTTAAAATTTCGCAATAAAAAGAGTATCTGTTTTTTAAAATTTCGCAAGTATCATTAGGTCAACCCTTTGTTAAGTGACATGTCACATCATTAAATTTGTCATGTGAAAATACGTGATTCCCATCTCCCAGTTCTTCTATAAAAAGTTATCACCTCCATACTGTGAGCTTCTAGACCTAGGTACTCTCCTACTCGTTTGACAACAGGTTGTTGTGGACTATAGGCTTTACTTGTTGTACCATTTTCATTTCTTGCAACTCATTTCCCTTTAGAAACAACTTCCCGCCATCATTCATCGGAAAAATCTTCCGAGTCATTAACTCAGGCCGAGTCACCAACTCAGTACGAGTCTGAATCGTATCTCCAAATTTCAATATATCAAAGTTGAAGCATTGGAAGCTATCTCCATCGCCGTCGTCTTGCCGGAATTACAAGGTTCAGTATTGAAAACTGATGAGCCTGAAGTGATGGATTCTTCTTCTTCGGTCTCTGTTTGAAGCAAATTTAAGTTAAGATCTAACATTTTATTATTGTTTATGTTTATTTATTTACCAAAAGAAGTAGTGAATTGAATATAATTGGTGAGTTGTTGAAGAAGAAAGATATATACAGTATATGTATATAGTAATATATATACACACAAAAAGAGAGTCAGAGAGATACGTATAAAGATAAGAAGAAAGATGCAAGTTCCAAATCTAAGAGTGTGTGAAAGTGTCTAATAAACTTTTATTATTCAGTTACCTTCTTACCGATAGTTTATAAAACATAGGTTACTAGTTCTGCTTATTCTATTTTTATTTGTTTATGTGGATGGGGATAAAAAATATCTTAGATCTCAGTTCATGTGTGATTTAGAGGAAAGGAAAATATACGAGTATATATATATATATAGGTTTTAGGTAAAATAAAACAAGTATTAAAGTAAAACAAATAAAACAATAGGTTTTTCTTTACTGAAAATCACTGTGCATCATGAAAATCATCGTGCATCAATTGCTTCGTGAATCTTTGTGCATCAATTTAACCATGATCTAAGGGTCAAGATCTTGTCCTATTTGTTTTACTTTAATACTTGTTTTACAATACCCAACCCCTATATATATATATATATATATATATATATTTTTTTTAATTTTTGGTCAAAGTCAAAGTCTACATAAGCTAAAAGTAATGACGTGGCACTTAACATAAGGCCGATGTTAAAAAGTAACGACATTCCTTTATTGCGAAATTTTTAAAAACAAGATCCTTTTAATAGACAAAAACTAAATAGGTTCTCCTTATTAGAATTTTGGGTAAAAAGGTTACCTTTTTATGAATTTTTCCCTAAACGTTATACCTTCATTTTACAAAAGATTAATTTGCATAGGGGTGTTCAAAGTCGGATATCCGAAGTTTCGGATATCCGAATTTCGGATATCCGAAATTTCGGATAGTGGTTTTTAATATCCGAACATATATCCGAAATTTCGGATATCCGAAGTTCGGATATCCGAAATTTTCGGATATCCGAAATCGGATATCCGAAATATCCGAACTTTAAGAAAATAATATAGATTTTCGGATATTTTCGGGTATTGAATATAGATTTTTCGGATAGTTTCGGATATTTTCGGATAGTTTCGGATATGTTCGGATAATTTCGGATAGTTTCGGATAATAAAAAGTAAAATATTGGAAAAAATTTAAAAAAATAAGGTTTTCGGATATTTCGGATATCCGAAATATCCGAAATTTTCAAAAATTACTATCCGAATCCGAATCCGAAATTTCGGATATCCGAAATTTCGGGTATCCGATTTTTCGGATAAATTCGGATCGGATTTTCGGATATTTCGGATAGTTTCGGATAGTTTCGGATATTTTCGGATATTTCGGATATCCGAAATATCCGAAATTTCAAAAATTACTATCCGAATCCGAATCCGAAATTTCGGATATCCGAAATTTCGGGTATCCGATATCCGAAATTTCGGATATCCGAAATTAAATTTCGGATATCCGAAATTCGGATATGGATTTGGATTCCGAATATCCGAAATTTCGGATATCCGAATTTCGGATATCCGAAATATCCGAAATTTCGGATATTCGGATAGTTTGATATTTCGGATATTTCGGATATTTCGGATATCCGAAATATCCGAAATTTCGGATATCCGAATTTCGGATATCCGAATTCGGATATCCGAATTTCGGATATCCGAAATTTCGGATATCGAAATATCCGAAATTTCGGATATCCGAAATTTCGGATATCCGAAATTTCGGATATCCGAATTTCGGATATCCGAATTTCGGATATCCGAATTTCGGATATCCGAAATTTGGATATATTTCGGATATCCGAAATTCATATCCGAAATTTCGGATATCCGAAATATCCGAAATTTCGGATATCCGAAATATCCGATAATTCGGATTCGAATATCCGAAATTTCGGATATCCGAAATTTCGGATATCCGAAGTTCGGATATCCGAATATCCGAAATTTCGGATATCCGAATTTCGGATATCCGAATTCGGATATCCGAATATCCGAATTTCGGATATCCGAAATATCCGAAATTTCGGATATCCGAAATTTCGGATATCCGAAATTTCGGATATCCGAATTTCGGATATCCGAATTCGGATATCCGAATTTCGGATATCCGAAATTTCGGATATCGAATTTCGGATATCCGAAATTTCGGATATCCGAAATTTCATATCCGAATATCCGAAATTTCGGATATCCGAAGTTCGGATATCCGAAATTTCGGATATCCGAATATGTTTCGGATATCCGAAATTTCGGATATCCGAAATATCCGATAATTTGGATATCCGAATATCCGAAATTTCGGATATCCGAATTTCGGATATCCGAATTTCGGATATCCGAATTCGGATATCCGAATCGATATCCGAATTCGGATATCCGAAGTTCGGATATCCGAAATTTCGGATATCCGATGATTTCGGATATGAAATTGAAATTTCGGATATCCGAAATTCGGATAGTGGATTTCGGATATCCGAAATCCGAAATTTCGGATATCCGAATTTCGGATATCCGAAATATCGAATTTCGGATATCCGAAATATCCGAAATTCGGATATCCGAAATTTCGGATATCCGAATTTCGGATATCCGAAATTTCGGATATGAATATCCGAATTTCGGATATCCGAATTTCGGATATCCGAAGTTCGGATATCCGAATTTCGGATATCCGAAATTTCGGATATCCGAAATATCCGAAATTTCGGATATCCGAAGTTCGGATATCCGAAATATCCGAAATTTCGGATATCCGAAATATCCGAATTTCGGATATCCGAAATTTCGGATATCCGAATTTCGGATATCCGAAATTTCGGATATCGATTCGGATATCCGAAATATCCGAAATTTCGGATATCCGAAGTTCGGATATCCGAAATGATTTCGGATATCCGAAATATCCGAAATTTCGGATATCCGAAGTTCGGATATCCGAAATATCCGAAATTTCGGATATCCGAATTTCGGATATCCGAAATATCCGAAATTTCGGATATCCGAATTTCATATCCGAAATATCCGAAATTTCGGATATCCGAAGTTCGGATATCCGAAATTTCGGATATCCGAAGTTTCGGATATCCGAAATTTCGGATATCCGAATTTCGGATATCCGAAATCAAATTTCGGATATCCGATTTCGGATATCCGAAATATCCGAAATTTCGGATATCCGAATTTCGGATATCCGAATTCGGATATCCGATATCCGATTTCGGATATCCGAAATATCCGAAATTTCGGATATCCGAATTTCGGATATCCGAAAATTCGGATATCCGAATTTCGGATATCCGAATCGGATATCCGATTCGGATATCCGAATTTCGGATATCCGAAATTTCGGATATCCGAAATTTCGGATATCCGAAATCATATCCGAAATTTCGGATATCCGAAGTTCGGATATCCGAATTCGGATATCCGAAATTTCGGATATCCGAATTTCGGATATCCGAAATATCCGAAATTTCGGATATCCGAAGTTCGGATATCCGAAATTTCGGATATCCGAAGTTCGGATATCCGAATTTCATATCCGAAATATCCGAAATTTCGGATATCCGAAGTTCGGATATCCGAAATTTCGGATATCCGAATTTCGGATATCCGAAATATCCGAAATTTCGGATATCCGAAGTTCGGTATCCGAAATTGAATTTCGGATATCCGAATATCCGAAATTTCGGATATCCGAATTTCGGATATCCGAATTCGGATATGTATCCGATTTCGGATATCCGAAATATCCGAAATTTCGGATATCCGAAATTTCGGATATCCGAATATCCGAAATTTCGGATATCCGAATTTCGGATATCCGAATTTCGGATATCCGATTTCGGATATCCGAATTTCGGATATCCGAATTTCGGATATCCGAAATTTCGGATATATGTTCGGATATTGAAATCCACTATCCGAAATTTCGGATATCCGAAATTTCGGATATCCAAAACTTCGGATATCCGAAATTTCGGATTCTTGTGGTTTTACCAAAAAATCACGTTTCATCCTTTAAACTTCAAAATGACACTGGTAGTCCTTTATACACGGATAATGGTCACGTTTCGTCCTTTAATCTAACGGATGATGGTCACGTTTCGTCCTTTAATCTAACGGATGATGGACACGTTTCGTCCTTTATACGGTCGACTAAAGGACGAAACGTGACCATTATCCGAGTATAAAGGACTACCAGTGTCATTTTGAAGTTTAAAGGATGAAACGTGATTTTTTGGTAAAACCACAAGGACGATTTTTGAAATTAACTCTAAAAATAATTAAAACTCCTTAAGTACATGAAAATGCTTGAATAATAATAAGTATATATGTACAAGTCTAATATAAATACAAGATTACAACCAATGAGCCTTGTAACAAATTAAAACACCAAAAATATATACATATATATATATACACAATATATACATACATATATATATATATATATATATATATATATATATATATATATATATATATATATATATATACTGTGAGTCCCAAATATATATATATATATATATATATATATATATATATATATATATATATATATATATATATATATATATATATATATATATATATATATATATATATATATATATATATATATATATATATATATATATATATATATATATATATATATATATATATATATATATATATATATATATATATATATATATATATATATATATATATATATATATATATATATATATATATATATATATATATATATATATATATATATATATATATATATATATATATATATATATATATATATATATATATATATATATATATATATATATATATATATATATATATATATATATATATATATATATATATATATATATATATATATATATATATATATATATATATATATATATATATATATATATATATATATATATATATATATATATATATATATATATATATATATATATATATATATATATATATATATATATATATATATATATATATATATATATATATATATATATATATATATATATATATATATATATATATATATATATATATATATATATATATATATATATATATATATATATATATATATATATATATATATATATATATATATATATATATATATATATATATATATATATATATATATATATATATATATATATATATATATATATATATATATATATATATATATATATATATATATATATATATATATATATATATATATATATATATATATATATATATATATATATATATATATATATATATATATATATATATATATATATATATATATATATATATATATATATATATATATATATATATATATATATATATATATATATATATATATATATATATATATATATATATATATATATATATATATATATATATATATATATATATATATATATATATATATATATATATATATATATATATATATATATATATATATATATATATATATATATATATATATATATATATATATATATATATATATATATATATATATATATATATATATATATATATATATATATATATATATATATATATATATATATATATATATATATATATATATATATATATATATATCATCAAAATCCACTTTTCACTTAAATCTCTCTTGGAACTCTAATTTCACACACTTCACACATACTAGCTTTTATCTTCTCTAGAAAAACTCTCCTCCCTTCTCTTTTCTCCTTCTTATTTTCGGCCAAGAACAAGGCAAGAACAAGGCTAAAATCCAATTAAATCTATATTAATAATAAGGGTTTTAAGTTAGATTGTAAAAGGGTAACTCAAGCTAAGGTTTAAGGGTTAATATAAGCTTGGATTAAGGGTTGTTGGAGCCTCACAAGCCACGATTTTTCTGCCATAAATCCATCATCAAAACCAAGTTCAAGAGGGTATAATCTTCATCCTTTTTACTAGATTTAATCTTGTTCTTGTTTATGTTCAAAGGTTTTATCAAAGGTACATGTTTTCTTAATGTTTTCTTTCAAATATACACTTGATGAGGGCAAAGTTGATAGGATCTTTCTTTCCATGCTCATGCATGTCGAATCTAAGAGAAAATCCAAGGATTCAACTAGTTTAAGACCCAAAAGTGTTGTTATAGATTAACTAGCTTTTAAAGTGATTTTCCCTTGAAAGATGATTATATTTTTATATGTTTGATGAATATATTTCTGAGATTTTTCATAAAAATATGTTTTTATGTTGATGGATTAAAGATGGATAAAGATTTGTTGATAAAATGATGAGATGATTACATGCATGATAGATTTAAGAAGGTTGGATCTTTTGTTGGATTATGAGATGGATATGGACTTGTCATAACTGAAAAACATGTTAATCTTGATGATAATATTCTGGGAAAATTGATAAAATATCAAGGATATAAAGCTTGAATCAAAACATGTTAAAATAAGCTAGAAATCATAAACCGAAAACATGCAAAAATGCATTTTGAGCACACACAAGCACCATAATCTTATGACCAAGAAAATATGATAAAACTACTGGAAATAAGTTATTTCAAAAGTATAAAACTCAAGTCACTTGATGCATGGCAAGAATAAGCTCAAAAATCATCTTTTCGGGTCAAATAATCACTAACCGAAAGCACTAAATTGCACATATCACACCACCACCACTATCACGACTTGAATCACCAAAATATGATGGACTTACTGTAAATATTGAAATAAGGATGAAAATCCATTTTGAAGTACCTTAATAGCTTAAGAAATGAGGCTAAAATCACTATTTCGGTAAACGATTTTTAATTATAAAGTCCTCAATTTGAGCTATACACAAGAGAGGTTGAATTGATATGAAAATACCTTGATAAAAGTTGCCTAAAAGGCCTGGGATTTTTGATCAAAAGATTGTGTGGTGATTTCTAAGTATTTTGTTATGATTTAATGAATCTAAATGGAAATTTAAAAGATATATAAATTAATAAATAAATTATGTAAATCATGAACTTGATCAAATTTACATAAACAATGGTGAAAGTAACTTAAACTTACTGTAGCAAAATAATTAAAAGCCAAGAAACAAGTGTTATATAATTTAAAGGTAAATAATTAAGTAAAAATCACTAATTAATCACTATTATTGAATTAATAGAAATAATGCACAAATAAATGTGTAAATCATAATATTATAGAATGAGAAGCATAAAAATCAGAATATAATCCAAATGTAATTATTCATAAATTTTAAAAGTAACTTTGGTACTTAAAAGTAATTATAAGTAATTATTTGATTAATAAATCAATAAAATGAATGAATAATTAATTAAATAATAATAAATTAAAGAAATAATTATAAATCAGAAAATATTCATAAACACCAATATTATAAGGTAACTAATGTCAAATATTATGATTAAACAAAGTATACAATGGAATCATATAAATCAAAGCCAAACTACCGAAATTCCAATAAACGTACAAAATGTATAGCGAGAAATGACCTTCACCCCCAAATATCTTCTAACCAAATAATGTGAACAATATAATACACTTGAACTCCATAATCTAATAACAACCAAAGATGGGCAAGTCTACTAGTATACATCTCATGATCTAGCACACTAGTTCATGCTACACACACTTACGTTGTGTATATATAAATACCATGGTTTAGGCTTGCTTGGGGAGCAACACGACTAGACGAAGATCTCGTATTTGATCAGCCCCTAACACTCTCAAATCAAGTGAGTCATAGCCCCCTTTCAAACTCTTTTATGTGTTTTACTTTCGGGGTGAAAAGCATGATAAATAAAATTGATTTATATATATGAATGATTCTTGAAAGAATGATTATGAAATGGGATATATTGTATGTTCAATGTGTTATAAGTTATATGATGAGATTGAGTTCTGTCAAACTGTATCACTTCGGTACACTACTATTAACTCCGAAAGGGGAGGCCTGTAGTTAGAGGGTTGCGCAACTAAGAGTCGTCCACTCACCCACTAAAATAGGTAACGGTGGAATGTTGGTTGCCTTTGTGGCCACTTTCATTGCCAGTCCGACCCGAGCGGTGCTCTAATCTACTTTATATTAGGCGGTCGTCTCCATGGCACGATCCCCTTCTTTATAAATTGCACTTGATTGACAGCTTGTGCTATGAAATGAGATATTATGTTGGTTGGGACAGGAAATGGTCTTAGTAGTGGCTCAAGCATTTACTAATCAAATTATGCCTTTGGCTAAATGTAAGCGATATTATTTATGGATGGATATTATATGATTGAACATACGGTTTGGGTATGTATATTATGATGGAAATTCTTGGAAACTTGATGATTTACTATTTCATTTTGAATGTACTTGTAAGTATATATGTATGTATAAAAGATTTATATAAATCAAGTATATATAAATATATATATATATATATATATATATATTAATATATATTTATATATATATATATATATATATATATATA
>CM067170.1:9195060-9210060 GCA_034093135.1 Erigeron breviscapus | reverse complement strand
TGTTACTGAAATCATTAAACCAGAAGTACAGTGGTCAGATGATGAGTGTAGGCTTGTCAATCTTTACGCTCGTTTGAGAAATTTGATCATTACCACCCTTCCCGATGACATAATGAAATCTATCATCAAACTTTCTACTGCTAAAAAGGTGTGGGATAATCTGTGTACCAGACTCGATGGTACGACAGATGTTCTAGCTACCAAGAAAATAGATCTGAAACGTGCCTATGAAGGATTCTTCTCTCTTCCTAATGAGAGTCTGGATGGCACTTATAATCGGTTCAAATGTCTTTTGAATGATATGACAAACGTAGGCATAGAGCATGATACGCTTGAAATATGCCACAAGTTCATTGACGTCTTGCCTATCAAATGGCAAGGTCTAAGACAAATTCTTCGAACCACCAAACTGCTGAAAACGCATGACTTAGAATCCCTCTATGGCACTCTTCAATTTGAAGAGAGAGCCCTTGCTCAAAATCTAAGAGCTGAGGCTGAATCTCTAAGGCATGCTGGCTCATCTTCTTCTTCTATTTCTAGCACATCTCATCCTCATGACCCACTTTCACTGGTCTTTGCTGAAGTCAGTACTGTCCATCTTGACATCAGCAATTCCACCCCCTCTGACATCCAAGACCTTGTCAATGACCTCGATTTCGAGGAGAGACAAAACATGTTCTCGGATTTCATGAATTTTTCCCTCATCGCTGGTAAACGATATTCTAAAAAATGGAATAGTCATTGGTTGACTCCATTTCAAAAACCAGTGGTCGATAAGTCGCAAGAAGAATGTTGGAGGTGTGGTCGAAAGGGCCATTACCAAAAAGAATGCAAAGTTTCTATTCCTTCTTTGCAGGCAGCGAAGCCCTCTTCCTCATCAGCGAGGCCCTCTTCAGTCAAGCCTGCTGATGAATACAAGAAAAAGTACTATGAGCTTCGAGCAAAAATGGCTGAAGTGGAAGAAGCCAAAGCTCCTGCCAAAGGTCTTGTCGCTGAAGAACATGACTGGGCTGACTCTGACGTTTCTGACAGCGAGGACTTTGTTGATGCCATCTGCTTTATGGCACTCACTGATGACCAGGCGCTGACAAAGGATCAAGTTTGCTCCAGTCAGTGGGTCAATGTCACAATCAAGAAGGTATGCACTTTTTCCTCTGCCTCTGAAGAGGATAAACCTAAAATTCTTGAATCTCTTACTTGTGATATTCAGTACGTCGAATCTATTCGTGCTGATCTTCAGTCTAAACTTAACTCAGTAAGTGCTGAGCTAAGTGATAAAACTGACAAGCTCAAGGACTTGAGAAATGTCCATGTTGAGCTTGAATCCCAAAAGCTTCTCAACCAAACTCTTCAAATCTCAAATGAGAAGCTGAAAAATCAGGTCGCTGACCTTGAAAAGATAGTTACCTCTTGGTCTAAAGCCTCTAGGCTTCACGACCAAATCTTCAGCTTGCAGGTTCCTGCTCAAATGAAAGCCATAATCGGTGGTGATTATGAGACTGCTGCTGTCATCACCAATATGTTCAGCGAGAGTCCTGCTGCTGAAGAGAGGATTCCTTCCAGTGCTCTTACTTCTCGTGAGGAATTGCTTAAACACTACTTTGTTAAAGGCATGAATGACTATCATTCTGAACTGAATGATGAGTCTCCCTCACCCAGCACTTCCACTTCCTCGTCACAAGCAGAAACTAGCTCATCAGCTAGCTTTGCTAAGACTGTCTTTCCAAACCATCCCATTATTGACATGATGCCCAATGAAGGTCGTGTTCAATATTCCTCTTCCCAAACATTTGAAGGGAATATTTCAAGTGATGGTTTCAAATCAGGTCAGCAACATGGTTGTTCTTGACACTGGAAACACTGTCACATATACCACTAAAGATCACTTCTTCACACATGAGGTTACTCGTGATATGCTTCCTGCTCATCAGCTTGTTGATTTTCCAGTTGATCCAAACGCTGATCCTAGAGCCCCTCTTCCTCTATCTACTAATGATGATGATTCTGCTCATCTTCCTCTCTCATCCTCTGCTGATGATACTATCAGCGGGGATGCTCATGATTCCTCCTAAATCCTTCTTATGTTATCCTGCAGGCCTCGCTAGGAAAAGAAGTGTGGTATTTGGATAGTGGCTGTTCAAAACACATGACTGGATCCAAGGACCTGCTGGATAACTTTGTGGCGACTGATGGTCCCACAGTTGTGTTTGGTAACAACTCTACTGGCCAAACTGAAGGATATGGGTCTCTCTCTAATGGGCCATGTAAGTCCCAACTCGTTAGATGGTACTACTGAAGACACCTCCATGTCGATGGTGGAGTTACTTTGTAATATATGCACTGAACTGGAGACGACCAGTTGCAGTGTGTATATACCAAGTTCTAGATAGATTACTTATATAAAGGACAATAAGTAAAGAACAATGCAATAATACAAATAACTTGTAAGATAACTTGATGAGACAATATGTAATTTTCAATGTGTAATTTATTTATTGATATTAAACAAATTACAAGGTTGATGCGGAACCAAGATAATACACGAATGTAAATATCCTAACAACCTATGAAATACAATTGATCTACACTCGGAATTTCTCAAGACAATCAAAACACTTAAAGTTGTGAAATGTTCCTTTTAGCGATTGAGAGAATATTGCACAAGTTCACCAAGAATATTGCAGGTTTGCAAAGTGTGAATTCTATCGAAGTATTTCGAAGAAGTAGTATTCTTGGTTGTGCAACGACTTGTATTTATAGGCAAAGTTAACATTGGGATGTTAACTTTGGCCGTACAAATGTGGTTGAGAGCATTTAAGGAATAACATTTAATTCCTTAAAAAGGCAGTGTAAAGTCGCATGTTAAAGTGACTTTACATAACCACCTTTATGTACCTTTTAGTACTTAAATAATAAGATAAGGCTTATTATCCGGGTAAAGGTAGATAAAGTATACAAGTCAATTCCTCGTAATCAGTGTAAAGCTTTGTAAAGGCTTTCCACTGATGGTCTCCAGTTTGTAACTGACTAGAATGTCAACTGGGCTTCGCTGCCATTGCCATTCTCTATCTTCCATTTGTTGTCTTCGATTTCAACTGGAATGCTTCTTCAACTTGGTCAGTTCTCAACTGGAGGAAGTCTTCAGTTGCGTTAACTGTACGGTGCAACTGGACTTCAATATATTTCTCGACAAATCATCTTGGTCACCAGTTTCACTAGTCTCCAGATGCAACTGGTGACTGGCAAGTGTGAACTGGTGACTGGCCAGTTCCAGGTGAACTGGTCCTAACAAATTCCCCCTATTTGTCTAGAAATATAGTCTAAGTCTTTTCTAGTTCTTGTATCTGTACAAGTGTGAACTGGAAGGACTTGTTCGATTTAAATCTATCTAAGTTATCTAAGGCATTTTTATAGATCAATAAATGCCTTAAGTTTTTCTTTTATGTTTGTTAGATTTTAATCTATTATCTACCTTGTGGTTACAAACTGGTAACTTCATTTATACAAGGGAATGAAATTTATACAAGTTACAGAATGTAAATACAAATTACAAGTAGATAATCTGAAGAAAGAACTTAATGAGATGGCCCTTCGCCAGTTCTTCTTCTCTTGGCAACTGAAGAGATAGGCTGAGTATCTTCAGGGTCAATATTCAACTTTTGCTCAAGATTTTCTTTATGTTGAATCTTCCCCCTTAGAAAGTTTACCCATGCTTTCTCGAACCTATTCTTTTGTGCCTTTGCATCCAGTATATTCACCATCTCAACCCATTCGCTGAACCCATATTGCATAGCACCAGGATCATCAGTTCTAACTAGTGGCCCACCAGTATACTTAACTTCGACTTGGAAAACTTTGGTGCCTGGCTTGATTGTAACATTGACACTATTGATAGTACCACTATGTCTTCTGGTTGACATGATCTGGGAGTAGTAGCCTCTAGCTTCAGATTCATTTGTTATTTTTATACTCCCAGCACCAGCAGCCAGTACAGCGGCCTTAATGTCTTCATTGGATACCTCGCCAGTTGGTTTAACGAATGTGCTAAGGTCAGCATCCCTTGCATCTCTTGTCAGTGGTCTTCTTGGTTGTGGAATCCTTCTTCTTGGTGGATTCAATACACTCTTCACAACCTTCTTAACATTTGCAATACGTTTAAGAATCCCACTGGCCCTTATCTCCTTAGCCTTCTCCACTGAAATGTTTAAACTTCTGGCATCAAATTCTGCTTCATCCTCAGCATAGTGTCTGTCCAGTTCTACATCCAGCATTTCATTCAACTGGTCAACTATCCTGGGATCATTTTTAATCCTGGCATACTCCTCAGCAGTGACACCCAAAAGATTGGCATCACTCATATCAAGTAACTTGATTTGTGCAAGATGTGCCCTGGCTTCAGCTTGGTTTCTTTGTTTCATCTTTTTCTTTTCTTTAATATCATTTCCAAGTCTGGCCAGTCTTCTGCTATCACTATCTGAAACTGGAGGAAGTATGTCAGCATTACCAGTTTCTAACATTTCATCAGTGGCCGGCTGGGCAGATGCTTCAACAGCCAAACCTTTACCCTTATCCAAGACAACATTCCCCCTATCTCCAATATCACCAGATCCACCCACTCTTTGCTCACCAGCTTCAGTACTGGTAGCCACAACCAATTCTCTTCCAGATCCAGATGGAGTCCTTCCAGGTGCAACTGGTCGTGTAAGGACTGAACTTCTTTCCCCCTTGGCAGCATCTAGACCTGCCCTAATACCTTCCCATTCAGAGGGGTGAGATGGCAACCGGTCAAGAGGATGCCATGACTGCAAGTCCTTACACTCTTTGAAAATTCCACACATCATCCTGAAGGACCTCCATAAGTGGTTCGTCTCCTTGGACTGGGTCAAGATATTTGCAACAACTTGGTCTTGACCAGTTTTTAATTCATTCAAGATCTTAGAGTCCTCATCCAAACCGGAGACAACCTTATCCTTAACCTCATCATCCATCTTCTTCAGATGTTCCACTTCAGTTGTCAGTTTCTCTATAGATTGAGCATGTAGAGATACCTGGGTGTTCAAACTTTCTATGCTGCCCCTCAACTGGTTGATCTCACTGGTAAGTGGGGCCAGATCAACCTGAGGAGTGGCCAGCTTGGTGATCTCAGACATCACCCTTTCAACCAACTGCTCTTCTCTAGCACCCAGTGTATCCTCTATTTTCTGACCAACCGAAGTCATCAACTGCTCTCCAAGGCCAGTTACATCTAGGCCAGGTCTTTTAATTAGTTCCTTAACCTGCCTTTCAATCTCTTTCAAGTCAACTTCTGAAGTTCTGACAGTATTTCCTAGCAAGTTGGAGATGAACTGGAGACCTTGGAGTGAGTTAGGTCAAAAGCTTCTTTTAAAGTACCAGCCAGATTGTTGCAGCCAGTGACCAACTCATTAAGCTTTCTGAATACCAAGTCTTCATTAGATGAAAACTTGTTGATCCCCAGATCGACCACCTTAATGTTTGTCAAATGATCTTTGTGGTATCTGGAGAAGGACTTGGTGTTCTTGTCAAGTGTCTTCTGAATCTCCTCCACCCTGGTTAGAAGGTTTTGGAGATCGGCTTGTAGTGAGACAACTTGACTGTCCAGTGACAAAGGAGAAGGTGTCACTGGACCACTAGCAGTTACTACTAGAGCAACTAGAGGAGGCAAACTGATGGAAGTCTCCCCAGTTGTCAAGCCAACAGTTGAAGAAATTATTGGAGTGGTGGTTGAAGAAAGGACTGGAAAAACAAATTGTTGTTCATGCTGAGAATGCTCAGGTGTGAACAACGGCGACGGTGGTGGGGGCATTTCTCGAGCAAGTGAGAATTGCCCAGTTGGTAAAGGAGCGGAGTATGTTGGTAAAGATATATCTATAGGCACATTTACTTGTGGTGGTGAAAATGAAATTGATGCGTCTGGAAGTGAGACTGGAGATGAAGGGTCTTGAGCTTGTACAAAAGCATCAAGAATCTCCTGGTCTGTTTCAGTACCTTCAGAATCCGAAGATTCAATAAGGATTTCCTCGTCATTAACACTCATGTCCAGATCAATGAATGTAACTGAGGGCTGACCAGTTACCTGGTCAGTCTCCAGATGACCTTCCCCAGTTTCCTGGATGGGTACATCTGTTTATGGATCAGATACCGAAGTATCTTCACCAGGGATAGATGTGATGGGGGTTGCTTCAGTTATGGTTGCTTTATCCTCAACCACAACATTAGACACACTGGAGGGTCCCTCATTATTTTGAGGCCCGCCCAGTTGCCTTTCTGACTCACCTTCAAGAGGTGCATCAGTTGAAGCGAATGCCAGTTGCATTCGTTCAGGAATTTCAACCTCACCAGCTTCAGATACCAGTGAGTCTAGATTCCTTAGCATATCTGGAGCAGTGTACGGTGAATTTGTACTATTATATGCTTCTCTGCCCAGAATTTGCTTAAAACAAAGTGAGAGGAACCTTGAAAAGGGAATACAAACACCCCTTGTGCCCTTCAGCTTTTGAACCAGGCTTCTATATAGAATATCTGCAAAGTCCACTCTCAATCCATTCCACAAGCAGTAAGCCATCTCTGCTTGCGAGGAGTTAATCTGGTCAAGTCCACCAGAACTCCCACCCATGCTCTCCACCAGGTGGATGAAAAAGTACCTCCATGAAGGTGTAAGGCCCTTCATGGTCATCGCACCTTTTGTCTTCAACACCCCATTCTCCAAACACTCCCTGTATCCCATTTCAAGAAGTACTTGGCGAAAGTTTATATTTGGGGGCAAGACGACTGGAGATTCACCCTCTCTCCAGTAATTGAGGCGTAAGGCATCCCTCAATATATCAGCTGACAAGGTACACTGGATTGTTCCATCCTTTAATGTGAAACTGATGGAGGAACAATCGGAAGAAAGAACGGCAGTGTACCAAAACTCACATAAGTAGTTGTGAAACATCTTACGTGGGTTTAGAGAGAATGAGGGTCCTATTGGAGAATTCTTTAAAAACTTTTGAATTCTACCAATAAGGGTATCGGACCCTTGAGATCCTCGTAGGCTGGCCATAGGATTATTTGGATTTAGTTTTATGACCGAAGCACTACTAGGGGCACCAGGTGCCTGTGTGACATCTGGTGAGGGATTATATGGAACAGTCAAGAGATTTACATCTCTTGAACGAGATGATCTAGGAGCCATAGAAGAATGAAAAAGAAATTTGGGATTTAGGGTTTTTGATTTGTGAAGCAAAGAGAAAAATGAAGCAAATTTGATGATTGGAAGTAAATGAAGGAATGTAAGAGAAGGAAGTAAATGAGTTCGGAGTAAATAAGGGTATTTATAAAGGGATTCAAGATCCCAATGAAACACAAAAATTATTTTAATAAAGACAATCCTTTTTGTAGATATTTTTACAAAAGTTGGTTTGAACTTTGAAATAAAATAATGATTTGCCATGTAAACATTAAATGCTTCCATGTCAGCATTAAATGCTACGACGACTTATCTTACCCACGCGCCCACTCACTTTTTATTTTCCCAATACAAACAGTTGTCAAGTACTAAAATGGTTTCAAACACGTCAGATCACGATATCAAGTGGTTTAAAACACTCGAGTATCATCACGTGTCACACATATTGACCAAGTATTTGTAACGTTATAAAATAAGACAAGACTGAACCTGGTAACTGGAGGATCAATCCAGTACCAGTTTCCAACTGGAGAGTTCTCCAGTTGCATTTTCAAACAAAAAACGAATTTTAGTCAGAAAATTATTTTGAGTCTTTCCCCCTAAAATGATGATCCAGATATCAATTAGTGCCAAGATAGTATCACAAAGGCGTTCGATAGCCTGGCGAGCAAGGATAATCTGGACCTCCTCAACTGGAGAACTTCATCAGTGTCACTAACGCGTTCAATAACAAAGAAAGCTCCAGTTAAGGGTTTAACATTCCCAGTTCGCTGATAAGATGTTTAAAAGTTTTCTCATCGAGAGGTTTAGTAAAAACATCAGCTAACTGTTTGTCAGTGGGGATGAAATGAATTTCAATATCTCCTTTCATAACATGATCACGAATAAAATGATACCTGATGTCAATATGCTTTGTTTTGGAGTGCATCACTGGGTTGTGAGATATAGCAATTGCACTGGTGTTGTCACAGAAGATTGGGGTCTTGGTATACTTCTGACCATAATCTAGTAACTGGTTCTTGATCCAGAGAATCTGGGCACAACAACTGGCCGCAGAAATGTACTCTGCCTCAGCAGTGGACATAGAGACTGAAGTCTGCTTCTTGCTGGTCCAACTTACCAGTTTTCATCCAAGGAAATGACAACCACCAGTTGTTGATTTTCTATCTATCTTACAACCTGCATGATCAGAATCTGAATAACCCATTAGATCTAATCCTGAGCCTTTGGGGTACCAAAGACCAAGATTAGGACACCCTTTCAGGTATCTAAAGATACGCTTTACAGCGTGCAAATGTGATTCTTTAGGGTTAGCCTGAAACCTGGCACATAAGCATGTTGCAAACATTATATCTGGTCGACTGGCAGTTAAGTACATTAGTGAACCAACCATACCTCTATAGTTAGTTATGTTAACTGGTTTGCCAGTTGGGTCAGAGTCCAAATTCAATGGTGCTGCAATAGGTGTGTTTTTCGATGGGATTGAATCATATTGTATTTTCTTAACAAATCTCTGACATATTTTCCTTGGTTTATGAAAATTCCATTTCCAGCTTGTTTAATCTGAAGACCTAAGAAAAATGTTAATTCACCCATTAAGCTCATCTCATACTCAGATGACATGATTTTAGAAAAACTTTTACACATTGCATCATCAGTTGAACCAAAAATAATGTCATCAACATAAATCTGTACCAATAAGATATTACCTCTTTCTTTCAAGATAAACAAGGTATTATCTATTGCACCTCTTTGAAAGCCATTTTTAAGAAGATGTTTAGTTAAAGTATCATACCAGGCTCTTGGGGATTGTCTAAGACCATACAAAGCTTTGTTCAGTCTATAGACCCAATGTGGATGCTTTTCATCGATGAAACCTAGAGTCTGCTTAACATAAACTTCTTCTTCCAATGTTCCATTTAGGAACGCACTTTTGACATCCATCTGGAAGACCTTGAACTGCAGATGGGCTGCATAAGCCAAAATATTCTTATGGCTTCAAGTCTTGCAACTGGAGCAAAAGTTTCATCAAAGTCAACGCCCTCTGCTTGACAATAACCCCGGGCAACTAGTCTGGCCTTGTTTCTTACAACCTGGCCATCTTCATCCATTTTGTTTCGGTAGACCCATCTGGTACCAATAGGTTCTTTCTTAAACCCTGGTGGAAAAGGAACAAGCTCCCAAACATTGTTCCTTTCAAATTGGAGGAGCTCTTCTTGCATAGCTTCCACCCAGCTTGGGTCTGCCATAGCCTCGTCAATCTTCTTTGGTTCAATTAAAGATAAGAAGGTGACGTTTAAGCATTGCTCACTGGTGGCTCTTCTAGTCTGAACCCCACTAGTTGGATCACCCACAATTTGTTCAATTGGGTGGGCTTTAGTCCATCTAGTGTATTGACTAGGCTGGTGAACTACAATATCAGTGCAAGTCACCTGGCGATCTTCTTCAGTTGCAACAGCATCTGGAGAGGGATCAGTCCAAACAACTTCTACATCCTCATCAGAGTCAATGAGGTCTCTATTAGCATCATGAAATTCCTCATTTGAAGGCATTTCACGAACAACTGGAGAAGTAGGTGTTTGAACTGGTGCTGATATTGGAATGGCACGAACATCAGATCCAATCACCAATTCTTGTGGTAAGTTGAAATTGATGGAAGGATAAAATGATGTGTCACTGGTGCTGTTCTTCTTTTTAACTGGTTCCAATTTGTTGTAACTGGAAACATCTTCTGGTGAAACAACTGACCGATGAACTTGGTCAGTTTCACCAAAATTGATTGGAATGACTGGAGAAATATCAAGGCTTGGTCTCTTGTTGATTGCTTCAGTTGATTCATCAAATGTGACATGAATTGTCTCATGAACCTTTTGGAGTCTATAATTATAAACTCTAAAGGCCTTTCGAATATCTGAATAGCCTAAAAATACTCCTTCATCAGCTTTTGCATCAAACTTTCCAAGCTGACTGGAATCGTTCAGTATGTAAACTGGACAACCAAATACATGGAAATATCCAATATTTGGTTTTCGATTCCTGAGTACTTCGTAGGCAGTCTTCTTATGTCTCTTGATGTAGACTGACCGGTTTTGGGTGTGACAAGCAGTTGCAACTGCCTCAGCCCAAAAACTGGTGGGAAGACCAGATTCAGATAGCATACTTCTGGCTGCTTCTATCAGTGTACGATTCTTTCTTTCAACAACTCCATTTTGCTCTGGAGAGTGAACTGATGAGAAGTTTTGAGAGATGCCAGTGTCATTGCAAAATGTTTCAAGTACTTTGTTTTGGAATTCAGTACCATTATCACTTCGCAACTGACAAACTTTTCGAGTATATTTGAGCTCAATTCGTTTGATAAGAGAGATGATTTCAGCAGATGCATCACTTTTGGATCTGATGAATACCACCCAGCAGTATCTGGTGAATTCATCAACCACAACTAGAGTGTACTTCTTTCCAGCTCTAGTTTGAACATTCACTGGACCAAAAAGATCCATATGTAGCATGTGAAGAGGTTCAGTGATGCTAAAATTTTGCCTAGTTTTAAACTGGCTCTCTTCTGCTTACCCATCTCACACCCTGGACATGGCTTTTCCTTATTGAAGGAAATTTGAGGTATCCCATCAACCAGTTGCTTGCGAGACAACTTGTTAATGTTTTTGAAATTTAGGTGGGATAACCTTTTATGCCATAGCCATTTGGTGTCCTCATCAGCTTTGGTATAGAAACATTGCTCTTTTGGAGCTGGCTCCATATCCATGATGTACACATTTCCTTTTCTTGGTGCAATCATCATCACTTTCCAATCCTTGTTAAATATGGTGCCTTGTGCAATATCGAACAATACTCTGAAGCCATCATCGCAAAGTTGGCTTACACTGATCAAGTTGTATTTCAAACCATTCACAAATGCAACTCTTTTGAATTCGACTTGTCCATTATTGAGCACACCATATCCTTCAGTCTTTCCAGATTGATCATTACCAAAAGTCACTGTCGGTCCATCTTGGACAGTGAACTCTTCCAGTAGGGGCTTACATCCGGTCATAGTCCGGCCAGCAGCGCTGTCCAGATACCAGATATTCTTCTCTCGATCGCCCTACACACACACAAAAATCATTAGTTCTTTTTGTGAACCCATCTTTTCTTGATGGGTCCACTGGACTTCTCTACAGAAGCCACAGTTGATTGTTGAGGTGTTGAACTGGAGGCTGCATCTGGACCTTTATCACCAGCTCCAGGTGCAGGAGTAAAAACTATTGGTACTTGATACTTGCTCCCTTTAATTTTACCAGATTTTGTTCCAGAAGGAACATTCTTTGTTTAGGTATAGAAGGGAGTTGTTTAATATTTTGTTTGAAAACTGGAGGTGATAAACCTCCTTCCAGATTGTTAATTCGGGCAGTACAACTCTGAACCTGCCGAGACAAAAGTTGGAGTTGACTTTCCAGATTAACCAAAATATTATTTTCTTCAGACAGTTGAACCTTGGACCTAGGTTCAACTGGTGCTTTAGTCTGTCGGGTCTTGGGCACCTTAGACTTTTGAGGTAAAGGCTTGTTACCAGTGGCCTTTTTGACTGGAGCTTTAGCCTGTTTGGCTCCAGTTTTAACCTCAATGGGGGTGGTCTCATTGGTTTCAGTTTCAACAGCTTCAGGTTGATCATAAGGTGTTTCAACCTGGAGAGCTGAAGGCAATGCATGAAGATCTGGTATAAGAGCTGCCATCTCCAGATCTTTAGATTTCCATGCATTTTTCTGGGCATCGATAGTTCTTGAAAATGCATCATAGTTTTTGCCAGATGCTTTTACCCATGACTTGATAATCTTTTGTGCTTTTTCAAATTCAGAAAATAATTTTTGATTATCAAGTTCTAAAGCCTCAATCTTTAAAACTGACTCCTTGAGAGCCAACTGGACACTTTGCAAATCATTTAGTTGTGGTTTAACATTGTTCATGTAAGTCCCAACTTGTTAGATGGTACTACTGAAGACACCTCTATGTCTATGGTGGAGTTACTTTGCAATATACTTACTGAACTGGAGACGACCAGTTGCAGTGGTATATACCAAGTTCTAGATAGATTACTTATATAAAGACAATAAGTAAAGAACAATGCAATAATACAAATAACTTGTAAACAATCTTGATGAGACAATATGTAGTTTTCAAAGTGTAATTTATTTATTGATATTAAACAAATTACAAGGTTGATGCGGAACCAAGATAATACACGAATGTAAATATCCTAACAACCTATGAAATACAACTGATCTATACTCAGAATTTCTCTTCAACAATCGAAACACTTAAAGTAGTGAAATGTTCCTTTTAGCGATTGAGAGAATATTGCACAAGTTCACCAAGAATATTGCAGGTTTGCAAAGTATGAAGTTATTCGTTTTGTGTGTGAAGTAACTTGTAATTCTTGGTTGTGCAATGACTTGTATTTATAGGCAAAGTTAACATTGGGATGTTAACTTTAGCCGTACAAATGTGGTTGGGAGCATTTAAGGAATAGCATTTAATTCCTTAAAAAGCTTTGTAAAGTCGTATGTTAAAGTGACTTTACATAACCACCTTTATGTACCTTTTAATACTTAAATAATAAGATAAGGCTTATTATCCGGGTAAAGGTACATAATGCATACAAGTCAATTCCTCGTAATCAGTGTAAAGCTTTGTAGGGCTTTCCACTGATGGTCTCCAGTTTGTAACTGACTAGAATGTCAACTGGGCTTCGCTGCCATTGTCATTCTCTTTCTTCCATTTGTTGTCTTGGACTTCAACTGGAATGTTTCTTCAACTTGGTCAGTTCTCAACTGGAGGAAGTCTTCAGTTGTGTAACTGTACGGTGCAACTGGACTTCAATATATTTCTCGACAAATCTTCTTGGTCACCAGTTTACTGGTCACCAGATGCAACTGGTGAACTGGTCAGTGTGAACTGGTGACTGGTCAGTTCCAGGTGAACTGGTCCTAACAAATTCCCCCTATTTGTCTAGAAATATAGTCTAAGTCTTTTCTAGTTTTTTTGTATCTATACAAGTGTGAACTATAGAGACTTGTTTGATTTAAATCTATCTAAGATATCTAAGGCATTTTTATAGATCAATAAATGCCTTAGGTTTTTCTTTTATGTTTGTTAGATTTTAATCTATTATCTACCTTGTGGTTACAAACTGGTAACTTCATTTATACAAGGAATGAATTTACACAAGTTACAGAATGTAAAACAAATTACAAGAAGATAAATGAAGAAAGAACTTAAACAGATGGCCCTTCGCCAGTTCTTCTTCTTTTGGCAACTGTAGAAATGGGCTGTTTGTCTTCAGGATCAACATTCAGTCTCTCTTCAATATTTTCTTTAAACTTGAGCAGACTTTGAAGCACAAACATCCATCCTCTTTCAACCTTGTTCCTTTGTTGCTTGGCCTCCAACAGTTTTGCCATTTCCACCAGTTCCGAGTAACCATAAGAAAGTACGTCAGGATTCTCAGTTTGCCTTAAGGGTCCATCCAGATGTTGAACCCCAACTGTGAAGTGTTTGGTACCTGGTTTGATAAAAACATTCATATCAACAATCTTACCAGGGTGATATCTCCGCTGTTGCACTTCAGATAAGTACTCTCTTAGCTTCAGATTCATTGGCCAGTTTGATCTGGCCAGTGCTCATACTATGCACTGCAGCTTTGATATCTTCACTTGAGGGTTCAGTTCACCTGTTTGACCACCTTCTTAACATGTTCAGCCCTCTTGAGAATTCCTTCAGTTCTTACTTCTTTTGCCTTATCCACTGTGATATTTAAACACCTGGCATCATACTCAGCCTCATCCTCCCTATAATGTTTGTCAAGCTCAATCTCCAGTTGTTCTTTCAATGCATTAATAATTCTGGGATCAGCCTTGACCTTGGCATACTCTGCAAGTGTCATGCCCAGAAGACGACCATCACTTATATCAAGAAGAGTTGGGGCTAAAGTATTTCTATCTTTCGCTTGATTAACCCTCATCTGTTTCTTTCTCTCCTTGATTGCATCTCCAAGCCTTGCCAGCTGCCTACTAACATCTTCTGAAACTGGAGGAAGCTGATCAATGTTGCCAGTTTCTAACACACTGGCTTCAGTACCAGTTGTTTTTGCTTGTTCACCAGTGGCCGGCCCAACTTCCTTTCCTTTACCTTTATTCCCCCTATCAACCACATCTTCAAATTGTTCAATAACCTGCTCATCACCTTCATCTGACCCAACAACAGTCCTTTCTACCAATTGTCTTGCACTAACTGGACCTGGCAGTCTTGGTCCAGGTGCAAGGATATTCCTTCTATCCCTTTCCCCCTTGGCAGCATCGAGACCTGCACGAATGGCTGCCCAGTCTTCATTGCTGGAGGGCAAACGGGCTAGAGGCTGCCACGATTGCATATCCTTGCACTCTCTAAACACAGTGCAAATCATTCTAAAGGATCTCCACAAGTGGTTAATCTCTTGAGACTGGACCAATACATTGGCTGCAGTTTGGTCCTGTCCAGTCTTCAAGTCTTTCAATAGCTTTGAGTCTTCATCTAAACCCTTAACCACTTGTTCCTTTACTGCAGCATCCTTCTTTTTCAAGCTATCCACTTCAGTTACCAGTTTATTAATTGAAGAAGTGTGAGAGGCTAACTGAGTGTTCATAGCATTAACTGCTCCCCTTAACTGCCTAACTTCAAGTGCCAGAGGCTCCAGATTAATCTGAGGAGGTGGGAGCTTGGAAAATTCAGCCATAACCTTCTTAACCAGTTCATCTTCTCGACTAGCCAGTCATCGACTAGCT
>CM067170.1:9152911-9194060 GCA_034093135.1 Erigeron breviscapus | reverse complement strand
AGTGCTCCTTCTCTGATTCATCCTCATCATATATCTCCTCATCTTCTTCAAAAATAAAAAAAAAAAATCAATGGCATCCTCCTCTGATATCCCTCAAAATATTGAAATCCCTTCTTCTTCTTCCCCCGCTGTACAAAATCCACCTGTTCCTGAACCACAAGTTCAGGAACAAACTCCTATTACTTATTTAAATTCTCCTGTCTATACTCCTGTAAATGTAAATAAATCCTCTAAAGTTTCCTTTTCTCCCTCAAAGATGATTGTTAAACCCAACAATCATCTTGGCTCGCTTGACGTACCAAAAGGTACAAAAGGGTATAAGCCAATGCTGGATTTCATCCATGCATCTCCTGCAAATCATTGCATCATGGCGGACCCAGAAAATATTTGTGTCCATCTTCTTAGAGAATTCTGGTGGACTTGTGAATATGATGATGCAAACAAGTCCATCACTGGGTCTGTCCGCCAGGGGGAGAAGACAATTACCATCACTCCTGCTTCTCTTCGTCTCACTCTTGGGTTTCCACAAGAAACCGATGATAATAAGTTTGTGGAACCAGCAAATGAAAGTGAATGGAAGGCATGGTTGCCCTCCATTGGATATAATTATAACTTGAAGAACCCTCCAGCGATTCCAAGCAATCCCTTAAAGCACAATCTTCCTGGAATCTGGAGAGTTCTGTTCACTCATGTGATTCAATGCATGGGTGGAAATTCTGGGTCTTACAATCAGGCATCATCTACATCGATGGCCATAATCCACGCTCTTGCTGAAGGACGATTTGTAGATTATGCCCAGCTGATCTTCAATGATATGAAGAACAAGATCAGCATGAACAATAGGTCACACACTGTGCCCTTTACAAGATCTTCTCCCTTATTTTCAAGGGGGCGCTGGGTGATGAGTATGTGCTGCCAAATGCTTCAACAATTCCAACAGCAAGGGTTGGAAACAATATTTACAAGCAACCAGCTGACCACTTGGTTGCTCGCCTCACTCCACATATGAAAGAGGTACTCTTCTCTCTTGACCTTCTTTATACCCGAAAGACAGCGACTGGGAGGCAGCACTTCTTTCTGATGAAGTGGCTGATACAGTCGTTGTGGATGCTCAAATGCCTTCTGAGGCTGGTTCGCTGGTAAACCCCCCAGCGACCTCCCAAAGCCTCTAAAAAGACCAAAAGTAAATCCAAGGCAGCATCCTCAACTCAAAATATACAATCTTCACCCTCCGCTGACGTCCCAAAACGTAAGCGGAGTGTATCAAAGGGCAACCCTAAGGATAAGAAGTCCACAGCGCCCATGGACACTAGTACCCAAGCCACCCCATCAGCAGCCTCCCAACAGGCTGTTGACGAGTTAAATGGGAACAGCAGGCAGCCACCTCAAACTTCTGTAGGCGAGGTTGGTGAAGATATTGGGTCACCCCAACCCAATAGAGGTCAAAGTCCAACTCCACCCCCAAATAATTCCCCTTCTTCTTCTCAATACCCTTTGAGTCGTTGACAGCAGCCAGATCACAGGTGATGCTAGAGTCAACAAATTCTTCGGCCGATGATGTCTTGGTGGAACAACACACTGAGACTGAGGCACCAGGTTCCCTTACCCCTCCTCCTTCTATTGTCTTGGAAACTGTTTGTGCAGGGACTGAGACAAATATCTTACCAAGTGGAAATGAAACTGATGAAGATCTGGGCAGTGAGTTTGACCTCCAAGATGATGATGCTGAAATCACACTCGCTGCCGCAGAAGAAAGTGAAGAAGAGGCCAATGTTAGTGGTTTCTTGGCAGAAGACTTGGGATATTTGCTGATCTCCTCTCCTCCTACTGAATTTGAGGATATCCCAGAGTCGTTGGCTGATATGCCTCCTCCACCATGCTACTCTCCAAGGCCCACAGCTTCCCATGAACAAGTTGGCCATTTTGGAGAGTATGTGCCTGAATTGAATAATGTTGAGCTTCAGCGAAG
Source organism: Erigeron breviscapus (assembly GCA_034093135.1). Lineage (NCBI taxonomy): Eukaryota > Viridiplantae > Streptophyta > Magnoliopsida > Asterales > Asteraceae > Erigeron > Erigeron breviscapus. The sequence goes on along the minus strand of CM067170.1, from coordinate 9,192,091 downwards.
GGTGCAATACTGTCACCTTCAAAGAATCAAGCCAGCAATTTATGTTGAGGTGGAAGAACTTGATGATGAAATAATCATGGAAGTGCCTCCATTACATCACCCTGACTTCTTTGGGACTCCTTGCTCTAAATATCTTGTTTCACTAAAGGATCTCAAGGTTCCCTCTCCAAAGAAGCCACCACTGCTTTCACTGCCATAAACTTGCCTGGCCTATATTATGTTGAAACTTACCAGTTGCAAGAATTATTGAGAAGGGTGCAGATTTGCCAAAGTCAAGGGAACAGGCATGGGTACTTATATGCCTGGTTGGTTGATAAGGTAGCTGAACTGAACCTTGATGCATTAGCCAAGTTTCAAGAGTAGCAGCTGGAAATGAAATTTTAAAAGATGAGCTGGCCACTCTTCAAGGCATGGTGTTTGGCATCACCAAGAATCAAGTTACTGACACTAGGACTCATGAACAATTATTTCGAAGAAATCAAACATTGCTGAATGAAAGCATGAAAAAGGTCAGCATCTCTAATTCTTCTATCTCTGCTTCGCTTGACAAGTTGAAAGATGAAATCAAGTCAGCGAAGACATCTGCAGAGGTGCCTGGACTCTTACCAGCGCTCCAAGACCTCTCCCAATCAAATATCCTCTTCACTGCTCACCTCCGCCAACTAAATCATACTGTTTCCTTCTTCTCAAAACATCAAGATGATTTTCACACTTCTATCACCCAAGAAATTATTTCTCTCAAAGACAAACTCTTCTCTCATACTCCTTTCCAGGTAGCTGTTGACAAAAAGCTACTTGAAGAATCTGTCAACCGTACCAAGAGGTTTGAAAAAGAGGTTGGAAATCTGAAGGGCATGATGGTTGAAATGTTGGGCCTCCTCAAGAAAGATAAAGTGGAAGTAGCTAGTTCCTCAGCTACTTCCAAGGGGGAGAAAAATATTGAGGAGGATCCAGCAACTAATGTTGAAACTGTTCCCCAAGCTCCCCTCACTGGTGATGCTGAGATGGTTAATGAACCGGCAGCAAACGTTGAGGGGGAGAAAACAACAAAAACAACAATTGCTGAGAAGGCTGTTGAACCGGCAACAAGTATTGAGGGGGAGCAAGCTGAGAAGGTTATTGAACCGGCAGCTGAAGTTGAAAAAGAAAAGGTGCCAGCGAGAGTTGAAAAACTAGTTGTTGCTGAGAATGTGCCAGCAAAACCAATCAATGTCTCTATCTTCAAGCCTACCGTTGAGTTCCACGCTGCCCTTGAAAAGAAATATGCTGATAAGGGTAAAGCAGCTGTGGCTACTCAAAGCAAGCCACCCAAAGTTCCAACCACAGCAAGAGAACAACAAGAAAAGTTAATGGCTGGAGCTTTCCCTAAGCCTTCACCATCTCAAAAGACAACTGCTGAACTTACTCCTGAAGAGGTTGTACTTCAGGAGGAGCTAAAACAGAAGAAAAGAGAAGAAGAGCTTACTCAAAAATTTATAAGTGAGCAGATTGTTGGTGAAGAATTAAAAGATGCTGATGATGAAACAAAGAGATTGGCTCAGCAATCTGGTGGATTGGCAGCCTTGAAAAAGAATGAAGAAAAGTTCTTTGCCAAAAGAACGAAAACTTTTGAAGAAGGACAGGCGACCTACCTCAAATCAAGAGAGGTGAGGCAAAGGAAAGAGGAGATCATGTCAGTCAAGGTCTCTCTAACCTAACAAGGGATGAATCTTATCCTACAAAGAAAAGGAATGCCCAAGTTGTATACTCTGAAAAATGTTACTAAAGATACACTTGGGCCAACTGAATGGATCGAAATTTACAAGCTGGTCAAGGACAAGACAGCTGTAAGTTATGAACCGCTGATCAAGATGGCAGGTGAGCAGATAAAGCATACTCGCAAAATGGAACAGAAATACAAAATCAAAGACTCTCTGCTCAGCTCTGCAAGACATCCATTCCCTACTCCTCCACCTCAGCTACCCAGAGTTGGATCAAAGAGAACAGCTTCTGGAACCAGTGTCTCTCAGCTCCCCACTATACTCAGAATTGTTCCCAAGACTGATATAGATGAGGAGCCGCTGCTAAACTTGAAGATGCCTTCCAGAACTCTTTTCATGGAAGGTACATATGATGAGAAGCTGAGAGGTTTCTGTTTTTGCAATGTCCATGGTCATGAACTCTTCTTCAGGACCAATGAAATTGGAATTGCTCCTTCTGCCTTCCTTTTGAAAATAAGGAAGTATTGTGCTCAGTCTTCCAATGATCCCGAATTTATAAGACTGATTGATCAAGAACTGTTGAAGCCTGAAAGACAATAAGACAGAGCTTTCATCCAAGCCAAGCAAGAGTCTCAGTGGGATTAAGTAGTCTTGTAATCTTTGTAATGCTGCTTATTGTAAAGGTGTTTGTCATATGTATAAAATCAGCATTCCCTCATTTCGATTTCTAATTCTTGTAAGTTCAAGCGACTTACACTCAACAAAGTCTCCTCAGCGAATAGGGGGAGATTGTTGAGTCAAGTACTCGCTGAAAGACTCAGCGAGAGGCTTCTTCAGCGAGCTCTCAGCGATCATTATCTTCGAGTTAAAGGATAAGTTCAATGACTCACCGCCATGTCTTGTAAGTCAAATATGGGCGGGAAGATGAAGATAAGAAGGCTGGTCCCCAAGGACACATGTTGATAGATCAAGATGAAGACATGTGACCTTGTACCATTTTGGTACTAAGGTGTTTCTCTTTCATGCCGTTTTGGGAAAGAAACAAGATGGCAAACAGAGATGTCTGAAGACCAGTCTTACACACCAATAGATAGTTGACAACCTTCATGTGTCAACATCTATTGGGCTGTCAATGTGATGTGTCTTCTCTCCTATATAAAGCATCACTTGACCTAGCCGCAACCCAAGTCGGTCTAGTTCTACAATTGTCACTTTGTGGGTTTTTCTCTTATTGTAGAATTGTTAAGTTTTGTGTGTGTCAAAAACTTAACATATATTTTCTCTTTTCTTTCTTTGTAAACCGACCATGTATTCACTGTTTAATTAATGATACATATGATTAAACGTGTTTACATTCTTGTCTTACATTCTTAGTGTAATTTACATTAGTTGTTTAATTACATAATCGTTGCAAACTTGGGACTTTTCATCAGATACTATGTTATACTCGTATATGGTAATCGTGTTTCAAGAAGCTACGTTTGGGCCATCAAAATATCAATTTTAGGTCTGGAACAATCAGCAAAACGTATCTTAAAAATACTATTTCGAAGCATTTTTTCAATACCCGAATATGTAAGCAACGGATAAGTACAATGTTTCACTTGACCCTTCTATCAAGATTTATTAATATTCTTGAAAAGTGTAGTATCAAGAGTTAGTGACTTAGTGGTCACCTTAATTATGGCATTTGAGTTGGTGTTGCAATGCCTGGGAAGTCTCTCTGCTGAGAGATTTTTACATTTGAGTCCATTGATACTTAACTTGCTTTAGGGTTAAACATACAATTTCTCATTTACCTATGACCGGGTTGGTATGGGTTATATTTAATCTTTAATTGGACAAAGCAGTGTTTGGGTGTTGGTCCTCCATACGAGTTTTGAAATGTTATGCAACACGCTAGACCAGCTTATTTTGCCACCGTTAGGAAAAACCCTTTAGGCATTAGCGTTTTATATATATCTTTGTTGGATGGACGATGAAAATCTTTGCTTTCTTTGTGTCATTATTTGATCTTTAGCTTGATTGTTCTTAACATTTATCAATGTACTCTTACACACACTACTAGAAAACTGGGCATCACCGACGAAATTTCCGACGAATTTTTTTGGTCAGAAATTTTCCGAGGATTTACCGACGAATTTCAAACAAACAAAACATGAATAGAAAACTGTCTCATTTGTGACAAATTTCCTACGAATTTACCACAAGCAAATTTTCGTCGGAATTTCGACACTAAAATACACACATTAGCGACAAAATTCCGAGGAATTAATGTCAAAAATATATTTCGTCGGAAATACCTTAGAAACGTTTAGTTTAAATATAAATTAATTTCAAATAAAACATTTCCTCGGAAATTTGTAGAAAAAAAATTAACTTTGTAAGGAATTTACGACGAAATATATGTATTTTCCAAAAGTAAAAAAAAGTTAAAACAAAAAGAAAAAGATTCGTCGGAAATATGTCGAAACCGAAATTAATGAACGAATTTCCGACGAATTCTTTTTTTTTTACAATTAAAATATAATATGTTTTATATTTTTATTGGAAATTCGTAGGAAAATATAAATATTTCCAACTAATTTCCGACGAAAAATTTATGTTTATAAAAGATAAGATTATTCCTAGGTAATTCGTCGGAAACCTAGACAGTTTCCTACGAATTTCCTACAAAAATTATAAAAATTATTTAAATTTAAGGTATCTCAAATAGTTTTAAGCAAATACATTATTATATGCTTTACTAGTTATTGAAATAGTAATATACACATATGTGTGTACGCATTGGTGTTATTATACACGTACGTTGATTTGCATGTGTATAATTTGAGTATGTTTAGGTGTATGTCATACGTATGTTATTTTTGCAATATTTTATGTCCATTATATGAATATGGGCAAATGTTAAAATTATTATTATTATCTATAAACCCTTATAAAGGGTATTGGGATTAAGATTTCAGCACTTTTTTCCTTCCCATAATACCCTCCTTAATCCTCTAAATGCCTAAACTACCCTTGCTACAAATTTAAAGCCAAAAAAAAAACGTATGGCTTACTGTTTGCATACGTAATGGTTGCATGAATTCTACTGTTATTTTTTTCATGTTTCAAAGTGAATGGGTCGGGTTTTTTGGGTAATGTACTACGGCTGTACAGGTTATATGTCGGGTTTTTTTTTGTGCACTACGTCTGTAACAGTTCAATCCACCTGCTTATTTTCAGGTTACTATGTTTCCTTCGCTTTGTAGAGATGAACAATGCCAAAGTCGTAGATGTTTCTAGACGTCCTTTGCTTCAGCAGCCAACCGAAACTTTTCTTTAGACGATATAATTGGACCCCTTGAGGATCTGTTATTTACGAAACAAGTATTTTTTTTATTTTCTGCATTTTTCCTTTTTCATGTGTTTACGTTATAATAACAGTTTCTTTTTATTAACAACACAACGTTGGTAATTACGCCGTCTTATGTGATTATTTACTTCGTTTTGAAACTACTATTCTAATCAACTTTCATGTTCCTTTTGTTTGTTGTCGACATATCATGGTAATTTTTAGAACTTAGTACAAGTGCATGGTTTGCAATTATCGTCATCATCTCATATCGCTCATGTTTATATTGAAAGCTGCCTTCTAGCCGCCGCAACGCGCGGGCACCAGGCTAGTATATTATATAGATAGAGAGATATATGTGCTTAATAATGTATTCATGAATGTTATATATAGGTCTGTATGATTGTTATAATTTAATGTATATGTGTAGATAAACTTAATATACGTAATTGTAACTATTTTTATATGTATAGTGGTATTTATATATATTTAATCATTATTGCGATGATATATGTATGTATGGTTCCATTTATGTATGTAAAAGCGTTTAAAACAAGAAAAATTTCTTATTTTTTATATATTTCGTTGGAAATTCGTGGGAAATGTAATTATTTCCTATGAATTTCCGACGAAATATTATATTTCGCAAAAAATAAAAGCATGTCCTTAGAAAATCGTCGGAAATAGATATTATTACCTTCGAATTTCCGACAAAACATTTATGTTTATAAAAAGATAAGATTATTCCTAGCTAATTCGTCGGAAATATAGACAGTTTCTTACGAATTTCCTACAAAAATTATAAAAATTATTTAAATTTAAGGTATCTCAAATAGTTTTAAGCAAATACATTATTATATGCTTTACTAGTTATTGAAATAGTAATATACACATATGTGTGTACGCATTGGTGTTATTATACACGTACGTTGATTTGCATGTGTATAATTTGAGTATGTTTAGGTGTATGTCATACGTATGTTATTTTTGCAATATTTTATGTCCATTATATGAATATGGGCAAATGTTAAAATTATTATTATTATCTATAAACCCTTATAAAGGGTATTGGGATTAAGATTTCAGCACTTTTTTCCTTCCCATAATACCCTCCTTAATCCTCTAAATGCCTAAACTACCCTTGCTACAAATTTAAAGCCAAAAAAAAAACGTATGGCTTACTGTTTGCATACGTAATGGTTGCATGAATTCTACTGTTATTTTTTTCATGTTTCAAAGTGAATGGGTCGGGTTTTTTGGGTAATGTACTACGGCTGTACAGGTTATATGTCGGGTTTTTTTTTGTGCACTACGTCTGTAACAGTTCAATCCACCTGCTTATTTTCAGGTTACTATGTTTCCTTCGCTTTGTAGAGATGAACAATGCCAAAGTCGTAGATGTTTCTAGACGTCCTTTGCTTCAGCAGCCAACCGAAACTTTTCTTTAGACGATATAATTGGACCCCTTGAGGATCTGTTATTTACGAAACAAGTATTTTTTTATTTTCTGCATTTTTCCTTTTTCATGTGTTTACGTTATAATAACAGTTTCTTTTTATTAACAGCACAACGTTGGTAATTACGCCGTCTTATGTGATTATTTACTTCGTTTTGAAACTACTATTCTAATCAATTTTCATGTTCCTTTTGTTTGTTGTCGACATATCATGGTAATTTTTAGAACTTAGTACAAGTGCATGGTTTGCAATTATCGTCATCATCTCATATCGCTCATGTTTATATTGAAAGCTGCCTTCTAGCCGCCGCAACGCGCGGGCACCAGGCTAGTATATTATATAGATAGAGAGATATATGTGCTTAATAATGTATTCATGAATGTTATATATAGGTCTGTATGATTGTTATAATTTAATGTATATGTGTAGATAAACTTAATATACGTAATTGTAACTATTTTTATATGTATAGTGGTATTTATATATATTTAATCATTATTGCGATGATATATGTATGTATGGTTCCATTTATGTATGTAAAAGCGTTTAAAACAAGAAAAATTTCTTATTTTTTATATATTTCGTTGGAAATTCGTGGGAAATGTAATTATTTCCTATGAATTTCCGACGAAATATTATATTTCGCAAAAAATAAAAGCATGTCCTTAGAAAATCGTCGGAAATAGATATTATTACCTTCGAATTTCCGACAAAACATTTATGTTTATAAAAAGATAAGATTATTCCTAGCTAATTCGTCGGAAATATAGACAGTTTCTTACGAATTTCCTACAAAAATTATAAAAATTATTTAAATTTAAGGTATCTCAAATAGTTTGAAGCAAATTACATTACTATATGTTTTACTATATGAATTTCCGACGAAAAATTATATTTTGTAAAAAACAAAAGCATGTCCTTAGAAAATCGTCGGAAAGACACACAACTTACTACGAATTTCCCACAAATTTTATAAACAACCTAGATTATTACTAATCATTGTCATTCATATTATTCATCTTCTTTCTATCTTTATTTAACAAATCAAGTTAAGTCAATTTCTAAAAAAATAACATAGTTGTCAATTGAAAAAAAGTATATTTATTTTCCATACCGTAAACTAATAATAGAATCGAACACTTGAATGTTAAGTTTTATTATGTCTAATATTTTTATATAAATAACATAAAAGCTCTATAATATATTTTATTTTTGAACAGTTAGTCGGAATTCGACATCAAGGAACACCTCACTGTATAATGGTGAAGCCCTGCACTTATAGTGGTGGATTTAGCAAGTCTAAAATTAAATGGAAGAAGTGGGCTACAATCAAGAGCACTTGGATGTCGTTCAAAGGTAAAAAGAAAGTTGCATAGGATTGCCACATCACTACATCCAACGGTCTATATCTCTCATTTTGTGTTTTCTCCCGATTTTACCTTTCCCCTATTGTTACACTATTATGATTACATCCAACCGTCTAAACACAATTCAACACCACCACTCTACCTAGTCCATCTTCTTTTCCCTTCTCTAAACATTAGCCACAAGGATACCAACCTTATCCTCAAACACTACCTTTCTCTTTTCATCTTTCAAATTCGAAGCCAATTTTTTTTGGTTAGTTCTAAATGTTTTTTGTTTATAGATCTAAGGCAAAACTCTAGTGTCTAGTCAACCAGATAAGTGCCAAAGCGATTAACCATCGAAGATCTTCATTGTTACGTGGTAAACTACTACCGACTTTGTTTCTTTTTGCTTAAGATCTATTTGATATTTATGTATACTTTTACTAACTTTATTCATATTTATTTTGAACATTTTTGTTCTAATTTAGGTTTCTGATAATTATGTTGTTTCATGTTGTTTGTTCTATTTTAGATCTTGAACTATAATGAATGGATGGAAAAATTAAAAAAAGTTGCAGCTTGTATCCATGAATGAAGACGAGATAGGCGAGAGCTTGTGTATTATTTTTATTCTAGATTAGCATTCATTTTGTATTAGTTAAGGATTAATATATGTGAATGTACATCTTATATCAGATCTTTGTATTGTAAATATGTATTTGGCCAAATAAATTATTTCTTTTATAATTCTTTCTGAATAATTTATATTATTATATTGTTTTGTATAGTCTATATTAATTATTGTAAGATTTTTTTTTTATAATTCTTATGTGGTCTCCAACAAATTTCTCTCAAGATTATTAAATCTTTTATATAATAAAAAAAATATATGGGTAATTAATTTCGTTGGAAATTAGACAGAAGTTAAGATATATTACCTACGAATTATCGACACAAATTTTGGATAGAAATAAGTCGGAAACGTAAATATATTTCCGATGAATTAGCTACGCGGATTTCGTCGGAAAAACGTCGTTAAATATCTCACATTTGAACATTTTGTTAGTTATTATAAATGCATATAGCGAGGGATTTCCGACGAAATAAATCCTCGGAAAATTAAAAATTCGTCGGAAAGTTTGGTCGGTAATTGTTTCCGAGGTTGGTTTTTCCGACGAACCATTTTCGTCGGAAATTTCTCGGTGAAACCGTTTTCCTACGAATTTTGTTGTCGCTGAAAGTCAGTTTTTTAGTAGTGACATGCTCATATAAAGGCATTTTGAAGTTATTTATCTACCTACATTCAGGATCTATCTGTTAACCAAAACATGCTCAAAATCTTTGTCTTGTTTTGATGTGTAAGTGTCGGATTGCAGCTCTTTTCAGGTGGGATGAGGCATTACAACAAAGATCTCGCTTACGGACAAGAAACTTTAGAGAGAAAGTGCATTTCCCAAAAAAAAACTTTAGAGAGAAAGTTAAGTTGTTAAGCCAGGCAAAAAGGCTTTATGAAGATGCATTTCTCATGGATTCAAACAATCTCTAGGTTAAAGAAGCCCTGTTGATCTGTGTATCCGAACTAAGGTATAAGAATACTCTTAGTTTTTATGGCCAAAATGTCAAAAATGACATAAGTGTCCTATCTGTATCTGTATCTGTATCTATATTTATATCTATATTACATTATAAAACATTTGTTGCCTCATTTTTTTTCCCAACATTCAACTAAGTTTTTTAAAACCCTATAATGCCCCTATCATTTGTTTATTAATTTAAATATATTTAACTAAAATAACTATAATACCCTTAAAGGAAATCTCAGCCACTCATTTTCCTCTCTCTCCTCAAATCTCAACCACTCATTTTTTTTCTCCCTCCTCCATAAATCATTTTATTTCTCTAATTCATTCAAAATCTTTTATCTCAAAAACCGTACATCGATAAATTATAAAAATTATATGGGTGTTCTTAAAATTTCATGCCCTTTCATTAGAGAGGTCATTCAATATACTTTCGACGAATTTTTAAATCCGAGGACGGAGCCCGTACGGCTAAGGGCAGAGCCCGTCAGGTAGATCACCCCATCACGGATCACCCCTATGACCTATCACCCCCTATGATCGATCACCTCCTATGACCTATCACACTTTATGACTATCACCCCTACCCTCTATCGCCGCATCGCGGGCATTTGGCTAGTTTTCTTTAACATATTTGAACATTTTTATATCTTTTATAATTAATTACACACCTAGAAAAACCATATAAATAATCTTATACTTGATTCATGCATGTTGTACACCGAAAGTCGTTCGAAATTTGAACTTCAAATTGTATTTACGATGTATGAAACTTCTGAATTGTTTTATTTTTATAGTTTAGATTACCTTTGTAATAATTTAGGCTTGTGGTTCGATTTAATACAACCCATTATCCAATTTGCCCATGTTGTCATCTAGATTGTCAAGTACATCAGACATCAATTGACATGTTTTTTTGAAAGCACAAGACAAAAATACGTTTTTGTCAAATTATGTAAATACCCACTTGGTGAAAATGAGGATGCAAGAGAAATTTTGACTCCAACAATGGATCTAATTGAAGACTGCTAATCCTGTTAGAACCCTTCATCGTCAAATTGTTTGCGGGAAAGAGAAGTTTGGGTGTACGAAGAACGCCTCATAGGGCAGTGCTATGGCTCACTATTCCAGAAAGGGTTGTTATTGAAGTGGCAAATGGGTCAAAAGGTAACTGAAAGTCTGAAATGTATACGAATGTATAAAACATGTTACTTTGATTAAATACTTTGAGACTTCATGTTATTGCAATAATGTTAGTTATTCCAGTCACATTTAATACATTATAAATTTATTTATAGAATCTGAAAGGGTAGTAATATTGATACAACAAAAATCATACAAAAATCATACAGTACATCTACAACATATGCACAAATTTTGTTGCAAGGCATACAACTGTATATTGCAGGTGTTGTAGTAAATGACTAACTTTTGGTGTAGCAATATCATTCCCCCAATTTGAAAAGAAGTAACAAAATTCTTTCTAAATTGGTCCAAATCAGCCAACAATAACTCTTTTGACCTAAACTATTCTAAATATGAAATGGAAAGTAAATATAATGTGTTGCATTGCTTTGATTTGGTAATTTTACTCGATCAGCCTTGAGAAAAGGCAATAAAGCTTTTCAAACTTTCAAAGAAATTGTTGTTGCCAACAGGCTGATTAATTGTTCTTGTACTCATGTGTGTTTTAATTAAGTTGTGCTATAGTGACTCTTAAACTTGGTAGGACTGTCAAGTTTAAGAAATGAACCCAGAACAGGCCCAACATCCTTGCAGTTGAAAATTTTCTATAAATCGCTCTTCATTTGGTCTGATCTCGTTCAAAAACAACGTATTATTATTCAACTAGAACAAACTCAAAGTAAAAAAGACTTGCCATCTTCAGTTAACCGGTATAGTGAAAATGTTACCCTTTAATCAGATTGTTACTTTTGCTATACATTTTTGATATTATATTTATTTTTGGCAGAAGTTTTGATATCCTACTTGTTTTCGATAACATATTACATCATTTATTTTGTCTTATTTTTTGGTGTGACACATTCACATATACAATGTGTGTGTATATATATACATATATATATATATATTGACCTGAATATAGATGTGTCAAATACCAACCAATTTGACCTGTTTAACGGTTGACTTGAGTCGTTAAGTCAACACTTTACTTCCGTTAAGTCCTTAGATGATTTAATGCATATGTGTGATAAATGTGCTATATGTTTAAGGTGTTAATGCCTTAATGATGTGTGTGTTAACGTGCTTAAGATGGTCAAGATGTGTTTAATATGTCGGTAGTATTCCCGTTAGCTAGTTTGAGCCTTATATATGAAGATGTAAAGTTCAGGGGATATATATATCATATATAAGTCATGCCTTCTTGCATGATCGTTGGCTAGATTATTAAGTACATCATGGAAAAGGTTATTGCTCAAATGAAAAAGGAGATTCCTCCTGATAGTTTTATGCAAAAGTTTTTTTTTCCATCGTAACAAGTTTTTGTTTATCACTGAAATAATAAATAGTTTAAGCTTTGTTACACTACTAAATCTTATTATTATTATCAATGTATGAATTTCACCATGTAGGCTTGCCTTCAATTGATATATAAGAAACCCGATCTATTATTATCAACCTTTTGCATGTAAGTTCTTTTTTTTTTCTATTTAGTTTATAGCCAAGAGGGTGATGGCTTGGATCGAGTTACAAAGGTTGTATATTGAAGTGATCAAGTCAAATAATTCAAAATATTTGACTAGAAGGCATTTATAAATGTTGCAACCAATTTTCTTATATTGTGTGTTTGTAATTGAATGTATATTTTTGTTTTACATGAGAACCTACAATTCTTCTTAATGTGAGGATATCCACATTACTCAAAATTCCACTCTCCCTGTGATGGATGTGAAGAAGTTCCAGTCATGCTTCTTTCGTCAATAGGCTTTCACAAGACTATACCATGCGAATTGCATCGTAATTTTTACCATTACTCAATATCTATTTCTACGAATATATTGTTTTTATTTTTGAAGATCTTAAATAAAATGTTATTGTTATACTAGAAACAACCTCCCAAGTTATAAATATAAACCAACTTGCAATCCACAATAAATAAAGGCATGTGGTTCATTTTTTAGGCATTATGTTATTTGTAGGGATGCCAAAATAATTACTTGCTCACTTATTACTGATTAGTTTTATTCTTCATCAGTTGAATTGTGGAAACAAATATGAATCTACCAAAATACAAGATTTAGAAATGGATAATAAGTCAATAGTTGTCACTATTTAAAACCGATAACAAAAGTTCTAACTAGCTGAAAACGAAGACCATGTAAATTATCATCGTCTCGGTATCTCACACCCTGTAAATTATTGCCGCTGCATCGCGCGAGTACTAAACTAGTTTCATTTATAAGTTATCGTACAAAACCAACCAACTACAATAATAGTCTGTGACAGTCCTCGATTTGCACACTTATAATATAAATAATCTAGACAAGAATGTAAGAACAGAAAGTAAAGAACATGAACAAGAATAAGTTCAAATGCAAATATCTAAGCAAGTCTAATCATATGTATCATTGATTAAACGATGAATACATGGTCGATATTACAACTTGTCTTACAAGAATACAAATGAACTAAATAATTGCTAAGTCTAGACACACTATAAACTTAAGCAATTACAAGAGAGAAAATAAAGTGACACACACTTTGTGGTAACAAACACAAAGTATAAATGATGCGGCTGTGTTGCTTTATATAGGGGAGGAATTAGGGCAACACAACCTTACAATGATCGTGATAGAATGGTGGTTGTCGACTTCTCATAGGCTCGTTGTACTTGGATCCAAGAGCCTTTGTCTTCTTTACCAAAACGGGTATGAAAGAGAAAACCCTTGTTTTGGTCCCAACTGTACCTTTGCCATATAAGGTAACATTCAGTTGGAAGAACCACCATGTGACTTCTTGTCTTCTTGTGGTTTGAAAACTTCCCGCCTTGACACACAACTTGGAAAGTAAACCACCCGCTGACGAGAGTCATTGACTCGCTGATGACTTGCTGACGACTCACGTCAGCGACCAAGTCTGGTCAGCGAATCCTTGACTCAACAATCTCCCCCTATTCGCTGAGAAGACTTGCTGAGTAGACTAGACTTGATAAGAATAAAAGAATGATGAAACGATGTCTTATATATCAACTTTAAATATTACAAGCTGATACATCCAGCATTTACATTTATAAGACATCTACAGATTTTCTGCTTCAAACTCCCAAGCATGTTCTTGCTTGGCAATCTGAACTGCTGGGTCATTATATCTGTGAGGCTTAAGCAGTTCCTCATCCAACTTGCTGATAAACCCTCTGTTGTTGGTCGTTTCAGCACATCTTCTTCTTATGCTCAGGATGAACCCAGTGGACGCCTTTTCTATTTCAGATAGGCGAAAGAACAGCTGATTATTCTGAAAATTTGTAAAAAAATGCCAGCAGGATTCTCTATCACTCTTCCTTCCTCAAATAGGCTTCTGGGAGGAAGTCTGGTGTTCAGCAAAGCATCACCAGTGATAGGAGGAAGGTCCATTGTCAAGGTTCGGTGCTGTGCTTTCCTTTTTCTTTGAAATTTTCTACCTGCTGAGGAGGAGATAGCTGCTGGGGTACCGAACACTTGCCTCAGCATGGGCAAGTCTGCTTTGAATTTGGTTTCATACTCCCTGGCCTTCTCAAAATAATCCTTGAGCATGTTTTGAAGTTGTTCATAGCTGGCAGCCTTCTTATCTTTCACCAGCATGTAAACTTCAACCCACTCGGAAGCACCCAAGGTGGTTGGTTTGACCCCTTCCAGTTTGATTGGCTTGTCAGCACCTTGTCTTAGAATTTTTAAGTTTGTCTTAAGGCCCATTTCAGCTTTGAAGGCCTCAGCAGCAACAATCTTTTGAGGCCTCTTTCTATCCTTCATAAGCTTCAGCCATTTAGCCTTTTCTTCCTCAAATAGGCTTCTGGGAGGAAGTCTGGTGTTCAGCAAAGCATCACCAGTGATAGGAGGAAGGTCCATTGTCAAGGTTCGGTGCTCTGCTTTCCTTTTTCTTTGAACTTTTCTACCTGCTGAGGAGGAGATAGCTGCTGGGGTACCGAACACTTGCCTCAGCATGGGCAAGTCTGCTTTGAATTTGGTTTCATACTCCCTGGCCTTCTCAAAATAATCCTTGAGCAAGTTTTGAAGTTGTTCATAGCTGGCAGCCTTCTTATCTTTCACCAGCATGTAAACTTCAACCCACTCGGAAGCACCCAAGGTGGTTGGTTTGACCCCTTCCAGTTTGATTGGCTTGTCAGCACCTTGTCTTAGAATTTTTAAGTTTGTCTTAAGGCCCATTTCAGCTTTGAAGGCCTCAGCAGCAACAATCTTTTGAGGCCTCTTTCTATCCTTCATAAGCTTCAGCCATTTAGCCTTTTCTTCCTCAAACTTGGCTCTTTTCTCGCTGAGCTGCTTCTCAACTTCTGTATGCTTCTGCCTGTATAAAGCTTCAGCACCACCCGATTTCAGCAGCATCCTTTGCTCACCATCCAACTGATCTTTTTCAAGGAGAGGTAGCTGCTTGATATACTCAAGATTCTTTCTTTCATTTTCTTGATTCTGCTTGATCCTATCCAACTCCTTGATAGCTTCTTCTTGAGTTTTTCCATCAGCAGTCAGTGCCAAAATATCAATCACTTGATGTTGATGGCCTGCTGAGGTTTGAATGGAGAGTTGAGCAGCAGGAAGAGTAGATGAAGAAGCGATCACTGGAAGGGCAGTGGGAGGTTTCTTGAAGAATCCAGACTCAGTGAGGTGTTTTCTACGAGCATCGGAGAGAGGGGTAATTTCAGCATTTGCCAGATATCTTCTATGAAAAACTGGAAGCATTTCACTTGACCTATCCCTGGCCATTTCCTCAGCAAACCCAGCTTCCCATGAAGCTTTGACAGTTTCAGGGTCAAACTGCTCTTCCAAATCACCAAAAGCTTCAATGTGACCCTCAACAGCAGCAGGGGGTGCATTGAACCTAACAATTTGTTGCTCCCCCTCAATACCAGCTGGGGGAGCCTCATCATTTCCATCTTTTTCAATCTCCCCCTCAACACCAGCAGGGGGAACTTCCACACTTTCATTCATTTCAGTCTCCCCCTCAGCACCAGCAGGGGGAACTTCACTTTCTTTTTCCTCACTGACAGCCACAATTGCCATTTCATTAGCAGTTGTAGTGTCAGTGACATCATCCTCATCCAAAACCTTTTCAGCAGATTCATCATAGATTTTATCCACTGCTTTTTGAACTGCTTCAGTGACCAAATCTAAGATCTCAGCATCAATTTTCTCCCCCTTGGAAGTGGCGTTATTAATGACCACTTCCACAGTTGCTGCAGGTTGAGATTTTTGGTTCACAATCTGTGTCAACAAGTTTTTAATTTCACCAACTTCCTTCTCAAGTTTTTCTTGTCTCTTACGATCTTCCTCAGTGAAGGATGCTGGAGGAACAGGAAGATCTGCCACTTGTTTTTCTAAGGCTTGAATAGCCTTAGTATTGCTTTCAACTTGAGTGGCAAGGGGAGAGACAAGATTAGTCAGCTTTTGACCTCAGCAGCAACAATCTTTTGAGGCCTCTTTCTATCCTTCATAAGCTTCAGCCATTTAGCCTTTTCTTCCTCAAACTTGGCTCTTTTCTCGCTGAGCTGCTTCTCAACTTCTGTATGCTTCTGCCTGTATAAAGCTTCAGCACCACCCGATTTCAGCAGCATCCTTTGCTCACCATCCAACTGATCTTTTTCAAGGAGAGGTAGCTGCTTGATATACTCAAGATTCTTTCTTTCATTTTCTTGATTCTGCTTGATCCTATCCAACTCCTTGATAGCTTCTTCTTGAGTTTTTCCATCAGCAGTCAGTGCCAAAATATCAATCACTTGATGTTGATGGCCTGCTGAGGTTTGAATGGAGAGTTGAGCAGCAGGAAGAGTAGATGAAGAAGCGATCACTGGAAGGGCAGTGGGAGGTTTCTTGAAGAATCCAGACTCAGTGAGCTGTTTTCGACGAGCATCGGAGAGAGGGGTAATTTCAGCATTTGCCAGATATCTTCTATGAAAAACTGGAAGCATTTCACTTGACCTATCCCTGGCCATTTCCTCAGCAAACCCAGCTTCCCATGAAGCTTTGACAGTTTCAGGGTCAAACTGCTCTTCCAAATCACCAAAAGCTTCAATGTGACCCTCAACAGCAGCAGGGGGTGCATTGAACCTAACAATTTGTTGCTCCCCCTCAATACCAGCTGGGGGAGCTTCATCATTTCCATCTTTTTCACCCCTCAATACCAGCTGGGGGAGCTTCATCATTTCCATCTTTTTCAATCTCCCCCTCAACACCAGCAGGGGGAACTTCCACACTTTCATTCATTTCAGTCTCCCCCTCAGCACCAGCAGGGGGAACTTCACTTTCTTTTTCCTCACTGACAGCCACAATTGCCATTTCATTAGCAGTTGTAGTGTCAGTGACATCATCCTCATCCAAAACCTTTTCAGCAGATTCATCATAGATTTTATCCACTGCTTTTTGAACTGCTTCAGTGACCAAATCTAAGATCTCAGCATCAATTTTCTCCCCCTTGGAAGTGGCGTTATTAATGACCACTTCCACAGTTGCTGCAGGTTGAGATTTTTGGTTCACAATCTGTGTCAACAAGTTTTTAATTTCACCAACTTCCTTCTCAAGTTTTTCTTGTCTCTTACGATCTTCCTCAGTGAAGGATGCTGGAGGAACAGGAAGATTTGCCACTTGTTTTTCTAAGGCTTGAATAGCCTTAGTATTGCTTTCAACTTGAGTGGCAAGGGGAGAGACAAGATTAGTCAGCTTTTTGACCTCAGCAGCAGCAGCTTCATCATTTCATCTTTTCAATCTCCCCCTCAACACCAGCAGGGGGAACTTCACTTTCTTTTTCCTCACTGACAGCCACAATTGCCATTTCATTAGCAGTTGTAGTGTCAGTGACATCATCCTCATCCAAAACCTTTTCAGCAGATTCATCATAGATTTTATCCACTGCTTTTTGAACTGCTTCAGTGACCAAATCTAAGATCTCAGCATCAATTTTCTCCCCCTTGGAAGTGGCGTTATTAATGACCACTTCCACAGTTGCTGCAGGTTGAGATTTTTGGTTCACAATTTGTGTCAACATTTTCAATTTCACCAACCTGCACCTGCCTTTTATCCAGAGAAAAATTTAAAGGGATTGGGGAATTTGGTGCCTCTGTCTCAGTGTGTTGTACCACTGAAACGTCATCGGCCGTAGACTGTGTTGTCTCTAGCATCACCTGTGATCTGGCTGCTGACAACGACTCAAAGGGTTGAGAAGAGGAAGGAATTATTTGAGTGGTAGACTCAACTCTAGTGGGCTGGGGTGACCCTTGTACTTCACCAACCTCTCCTACAGAAGATTGAGGTGGCTGCTTGCTGTTACCCTTTTTCTCGTCAGCAACCTTTTTTGAGGCTGCTGATGGGCGGCTGGGTTTCTAATGTCCTTGGGCTGTGAGGACGTCTTATCCTTTGTGGTTAAGCCCTTTGGTACTCGCTGCTTCTGTTTTGGGACATCAGCAGGAGGTGAAGTGGAAGTAGATGTAGCTTGTGTTTTGTTGGTCTTTTTGGGAGCTTTGGAGGCTGCTGGGGGGTTTTCTAGCGAGCCAGCTCCAGAGGATCGCTTTTTATATACATCAGGATAGGTGGAGTAAAGTACCTGTTTCATTGCCGGAGGAAGCACATCATATTTAGCATCAAACACCTCAGTGTCACAAGCAGGTACCTTGTACACTGTGCTGGCAATCCGTGGTGCGAAAAAGACAGTAGCACCATTTGGAAGATATTCTTCCTTCAGTTCATGCTTGAAAATCAGTGAGAGAAACCGAGTGAAGGGCACTGAGCTCGATCTATTTTTGACAAGAACTTTTGCCTTTAGATCTTCAAAGATGACACTGGCAAAGTCAATGAAACGACCATTTGCCAGTGCATATATCATCTGCATCTGGGCAGCAGTGGCGTGATCAAATGACCCACTGTTCCCACCAAGGCATTGAATGACATGAGAAAAAAGTAACCTCCATACTCCAGGCAGGAACTTTTTCTGAGGGTTGTTGTGAACAGGTTGAGTTGGTTCCATGTTTGTTCCATAGCCTATGGAAAGCAACCAATCTTTCCATACATTAGTAGATACCAGGTCAGCAAATTGTCTTTCTTCAGATTGTGAAGGAAGACGAAGAACATCTCTTAACAAATCAACAGAGATGGTGATGGTGTGTTTTCCTTTCATGACAGTACCGGAAATAGTGCTGCTCACGAGGTTGTAGTCACATGTCCACCAGAATTCCCTCAACAGATGGACACACATCTCTTTTGGATCTTTATAGATGGCCCTTCTAGCCGGACATGCTCTTATAAAATCAAGCATTTGATAGTAACCTTTAACTTGGGAAGGAATTTCAAGAGATCCAAGGTAGTTATTTGGTTTAATAACCAACTTGTGGGCTTGAAAGGCTACATGTTTTGATGGAACAATGCCTTCAGGATCGAAATCCTTGGACGTAAGATAGAGAGGAACAATTTCCAAGGTTTCTTGATGTTCAGCATTCTCGGTGATTTCAGGTTGTTGTTGAGGTTGAGATGAAGAAGAAGTCATTTTGATATTAAGATGATGAGGAAGAAGATGAAAGGATTGAAAGAAAAATAGAAAAGATATTGAGGAATTGAGAGTGTTTTTAGAAGATTTCAGGAAATATGAGAGTAGAGAAGAGAATTATGAAAGTGTAATGGAAGGTGATGTAGATGGAGATAATATATATGGTATGGATATGGGCCCCATAACTGCAAACGTGAACCGTCACGTATTCTCTTTCATACGTAATATATATATAAATACGTATTTAATAAATTTAAAATTAGGGTTTTGTATATATATGAGGTACAAAATACTAATATTTAATTTAAGAAATACGTTTAAAATACATATGTGAGTAACGTATAAAAATGGTTTTGATGTGACAACTTGTACCATCTTTTCAAAGATACTCGAGTTTTACGGCGGGTACAGTGTACACGTTGCCCATTAGGGAGAAAATCGAGGTAACCGATTGTAATTCTTATTAAAATATTAATAAGGATACTTAGTGGATATGCTCACATGATGGAGTAGTTGAGATCTAAATATATCCACTGACCAAGTTAGAAAGATTTGGTTACCCCATTTAGAAAACATGTGTTAGTCAGCGACTTCATGATAGGCATTTGCTGCTGACCAACTTTATGAGAATCAATGGCCCCCCAAAAATTAGACTATCGGTATGGCGAGGTAAAGTTTACATAATTAAGTGGATTTATACAAAGGAAAAGGCTAAGTTCAAAAAGTGTGTCTAAGTGTATCTTGCACTAAAGATGAGTGCAACAAAGGTTTACAAAGAAAGGAAAATCACTGACCAGAGTAGCCAACAACACAAAGCATGTATGTACATGTATAAAAGTATGTATGCTAAAGGTAAAAATATACAAAAGCAAGGGGTGAATAGAAAGAAAATAAGGGTCAAACCTAATATGCCAATTCGTCATCCAATGTACTTCTACACAAAAGTGATCTCACTGCGGTCTCGTAACGATCACCAGGCCAAGTTCTAGCTCAACACATCACCGGCACACTCATATCAAAGAAAGTAACCCGGAAATGGAATAAATTAACCTCAAAATCTGCACATCTTAGTGCAGAGTTCGAAATGGAACCCTTACTCCCGAATAAATCCAAGAGCCTAAGAGAGGGACAAATTTACAAGGCAATCAAACCAAAACCGTAAATACCTAGCACATCTATAAATGAATGATGAATCTCACAACTTTTAGGTGTTAGGGATATTTGAGCATGCAAGTAATGTTATCAATCCACAAGGATTAGCCCAATAACCGTTCAGAACACATTTCGCCGATTAAATTTGTACTAAGGAAAAAATTTAGTAGTAAAATTGCTCATTAAGGTATTATGAATTAAGTGACAAAAGCAATTTACCACAAGGACAAGCTCAACACAAGTTTCAAATCATATCATCTTCCATCATCCTACCAAATCGAAACCACCAATCTCAAACATGCACATCATAGTTCAGAGTTCAAGATAGAACCCTTACTCTTGGATAAAACCCAAAAGCCTATGAGAGGGACACATCCACAAGAACGGTTAAATCTCAATGCCAAAACAACAAAAGAGATATATCCGGTTGCTTAAACCTATTTGCCACCCCCCAACACTTAAGATGGACAATGCCCTCAATGTCCAATATTCGGTCAAAACTACAGGTAAATAGGGGTAAGCAAAATAGACAGAAAGAATGAGAACACATACCGGATTAAGGACACATTCCGTTTCAAAACAAGTAAGGCGACCCCACACCACAAATTGCTCTTCCTAAAAAGGAAGTCCAATTTGCTTGACGGGAGAAACAGACTAGTTCAAAACTGAATGTGCGAGAGCTGTGTGTGAAACAATGTCAATAAAGATGCCAATTAAAAATGTTGCGCTGAACTTACTGCCAGCATATGCATGTGACATCATAGTGAGCTACTAACACGATCACACAATCAAACAAATCAATGCCAACGAATGTAGGTGAGAGTGAGAATCCAACGGGTCCTCCCCCTCCCCCCACACTTGTTCCTAACAAATCCCCAATTTTTTTTCCAAAACCCTAATTTCAAAATTAAAATCAACATTGGATGAACAAAGTGAAAGATTTAACACCCCATTAACTTCTATTGCCCACAAACATCAAAATCCCTAAGTTAATTCGAAAGATTAATCTAGCATAAACCCTAGAAATTAAAACTTCAAGAAATAAAAGGAAAATACAAAGAAACAAAAGAGAAAAACTTACACTTCTTCCCATTATGCAATGTTATGAGGATGAAAATCTGGAAGATTGATTAAAGATGGAAGAGAATGGAAGAATTTGATTTTAGCTCCTTTTTTTCGGTTTTGAGAGATGAGATGAAAGAAAGATAGATAAAAAGTGAAAAGTGAATAAAACTCAAATCACACTTACCCGGAACCCCCACTGCGGCGCAGTGGGAAGTCCCTGGAAATTTCCTTCACACAATTTTTTTGTGACAAAACTCAAATCACACTTACCCGGAACCGCATCGAATCGAAACCACACCTGCACTTACCAACTAAAACAAGATTAAAACTAAATAATTCGAAGAAAAGTAAAATGCAAGAAACTAAACACGGGTTGCCTCCCGAGAAGCGCTTAAGTTATTAACGAGTCTTTAGCTTGACTCGACAAACCTTCAAGTGTTCAACTCAAAACACGGGTTGCCTCCCGAGAAGCGCTTAAGTTATTAACGAGTCTTTAGCTTGACTCGACAAACCTTCAAGTGTTCAACTCAAACACGGGGATCTCATCAAATATCCCCTCAACCTGCTCTTCTTCCAAATATAGCTTAAGTCGATGACCATTGACAATGAACGAACCTTCACCATTTCGCTTAAACAACTCAACATAACCCGATGGGTATACGTGCTTAATCTCAAATGGTCCAATCCATCTAGAAGTAAGTTTAGGTTGCTTAATCTTAAATTTAGACAAGAATAACAACACTTTAGCCCCAACCTTAAACTCCTTCCTACGAATCCTCTTATCATGCCAAATCTTGGTTTTCTCCTTATATAGCCTTGAATTCTCATAAGCACCTAACCTAAGCTCATCAAGCTCATGAAGTTGCAACATCCTAAGTTCACTTGCCTCCATCAAATCCAAATTCAAATTCCTTAAAGCCCAATACGCCTTATGCTCTATCTCAATAGGAAGATGGCAAGTTTTGCCATAGAGCAACCGGTATGGCGTGGTGCCAATCGGCGTCTTATAAGCCGTCCTAAACGCCCACAAGGCGTCATCTAACTTCTTTGACCACACCTTGGGGTTGTCTCCAACAGTTTTCTCCAAAATCCTCTTTAAGGCCCTATTTGTGTTTTCCACTTGACCACTGGTCTGTGGATGGTACGAGGTAGAAAAATAGTGGACAACACCATACCTTTTCATCACTTTGGCTAATTGATGGTTTGCAAAATGGGTACCACGGTCACTAATCAAAGCTCTAGGGCAACCAAAACGACAAAACAACTGTTTCAAGAAATCTATGACTACACGCGCGTCATTCGTGGGCAAAGCCTTGGCTTCGGCCCATTTAGACACGTAGTCAACGGCGACAAAAATGTACTGGAACTTATTAGACGGTGGGAATGGTCCCATAAAGTCTATACCCCAGACATCAAATACCTCACATACCTGAATGCTCTGTTGAGGCATCTCATCCCGTTTAGTGATGTTCCCCTGTCACTGACAGATGTCACAAGTCTCAACCAAAGTCTGGGCCTCCTTGAAAATTGTTGGCCAATAGAAACCTGCATCAAAAACTTTCTTACCCGTCACTGAAGGTCCATAATGACCCCCGGTTGGCCCGTAGTGACATGCATCCAAAATCTCTCTAGTCTCAGCTCCAGCAACACATCTCCTAACCATGCCATCTGCACAAACACGAAACAAGTATGGATGGTCCCATAAAGTCTATACCCCAGACATCAAATACCTCACATACCTGAATGCTCTGTTGAGGCATCTCATCCCGTTTAGTGATGTTCCCCTGTCACTGACAGATGTCACAAGTCTCAACCAAAGTCTGGGCCTCCTTGAAAATTGTTGGCCAATAGAAACCTGCATCAAAAACTTTCTTACCCGTCACTGAAGGTCCATAATGACCCCCGGTTGGCCCGTAGTGACATGCATCCAAAATCTCTCTAGTCTCAGCTCCAGCAACACATCTCCTAACCATGCCATCTGCACAAACACGAAACAAGTATGGATGGTCCCAGAAATAATACTTAACATCCGATATGAGCTTCTTCTTCTGCTGAGACGTGAAATCATTAGGTATCTCACCTGCAACCAAATAATTAGCTATATCTGCAAACCAAGGAGCTTCATCAGAGTTAGAGATAAACATTAAAGACTCATCGGGGAAGTGATCATTGATCTCCCCATCACGAAGTTCCTCCCGGTGAGGATCTTCCAAACGACTCAAATGGTCGGCAGCCAAATTTTCAGCCCCTTTCTTATCCTTTATCTCAATGTCAAATTCTTGCAACAACAGAATCCAACGGATAATCCTGGGTTTAGCATCCTATTTCGAGAACAGGTACTTAAGGGCTGAATGGTCAGTGAAAACTATGGTCTTACTCAAAACAAGATATGATCTAAACTTATCAAATGCAAAGACCACTGCAAGCAACTCCTTTTCTGTAGTGGTGTAATTTTGCTGGGCGGGGTTCAAAGTCTTACTAGCAAAGTAAATGGGTTTGAAATGTTTCTCAACCCTTTGCCCTAGCACAGCTCCAACAGCATAGTCACTTGCATCACACATCAACTCGAAAGGCAATTCCCAATCTAGAGCTACCATGATAGGAGAATCAGTCAACTTCTCCTTCAATACCTGAAAAGCACTCAAACAAGCATCATTAAAAACAAAAGGAACGTCCTTCTCCAACAAGTGGGTCATAGGACGAGTGATCTTAGAGAAATCCTTAATAAATCGACGATAAAAACCTGCATGTCCAAGAAAACTCCTTACCCCTTTCACATTGGAAGGCGGGGGTAATTTGGCAATTACATCTATCTTAGCCCGATCAACCTCAATCCCAGCCTTAGATACTTTATGCCCTAACACAATACCCTCAGTCACCATAAAATGGTACTTTTCCCAATTCAAAACAAGGTGTGCCCTCTCACACCGTTCCAACATCCTATCCAAATTACTCAAACAAGATATGATCTAAACTTATCAAATGCAAAGACCACTGCAAGCAACTCCTTTTCTGTAGTGGTGTAATTTTGCTGGGCGGGGTTCAAAGTCTTACTAGCAAAGTAAATGGGTTTGAAATGTTTCTCAACCCTTTACCTTAGCACAGCTCCAACAGCATAGTCACTTGCATCACACATCAACTCAAAAGGCAATTCCCAATCTAGAGCTACCATGATAGGAGAATCAGTCAACTTCTCCTTCAACACCTGAAAAGCACTCAAACAAGCATCATTAAAAACAAAAGGAACGTCCTTCTCCAACAAGTGGGTCATAGGACGAGTGATCTTAGAGAAATCCTTAATAAATCGACGATAAAAACCTGCATGTCCAAGAAAACTCCTTACCCCTTTCACATTGGAAGGCGGGGGTAATTTGGCAATTACATCTATCTTAGCCCGATCAACCTCAATCCCAGCCTTAGATACTTTATGCCCTAACACAATACCCTCAGTCACCATAAAATGGTACTTTTCCCAATTCAAAACAAGGTGTGCCCTCTCACACCGTTCCAACATCCTATCCAAATTACTCAAACAAGAATGAAAAGAATCCCCAAAAACTGAAAAATCATCCATGAAAACTTCCATGGAAGTTTCAAGCATGTCCTGGAAAATAGCAATCATGCACCTTTGAAAGGTGCCAGGGGCATTACACAAACCAAACGGCATACGCCGATAAGCAAAAGTGCCAAATGGACAAGTGAAAGTGGTTTTCTCTTGATCCTTGGGATCAATGGGTATTTGAAAGTACCCAGAAAACCCATCCAAGAAACAAAAGTATTCATTCCCTGCAAGATGTTCCAACATTTGATCAATAAAAGGAAGGGGAAAATGATCCTTACGGGTGGCATCATTAAGCTTACGGTAATTATACAAACCCGTCAACCCGTAATAGTCCTAGTGGCCAAAAGCTCCTTATTATCATTTTCAATGACTGTCATGCCCCCCTTTTTGGGCACACAGTGGACAGGACTTACCCAAGGACTATCGGCAATAGGAAAAATGATTCCTGCATCAAGAAGCTTAATTACCTCTTTCTTAACAACCTCCTTCATATGAGGATTCAGCCGCCTTTGTCTCTGGACAACGGGCTTAACATCATCAAGAAAATCAATTTTATGCTGGCAAAAATTAGGACTAATACCTGGAATATCTGTGGTCTTCCAAGCAAAAGCCCGCTTATGGGCTTTAAGCACAGACATGAGACAGTCTTTCTCATCACTCGAGAGTGAGGACGAGATAACCACTGGAAGAGAAGACTCACCTGACAGATATGCATACTCTAGATGGTCTGGAAGCGGCTTGAGCTCCAAGTCAGTAGGTGGTACCTCAACAGAGTTAGGTACCCTTGAACTCCCGTCAGCAACTACCTCCTCAAAAGTCTCATCCTTGGGAGGTGATTCATCCAAGCTCAGTGCCATGACCTCTGCAAACAAAGCTTCATCAGTAATTTCTCCAGATCCTAAATTAGTGATCTCCTCCTCTCCAATATCTGTCTCCATGAATTCCTGAAATTCTTGATCCAATGCATCATCAATGACGTCAATCCTGAAACAAGTCTCATCATTAGAATAAGAATGCTTGATAGACTTTTCAACATTAAACATAATCCTATCAGTTCCTACGCCTAAGGAAATCTCCTTATCCTTCACACGGATGATAGCATCCGCGGTATTAAGGAATGGGCATCCAAGAATAAGAGGGACCTTCGTATCTTCCTCCATTTCGAGGATAACGAAGTCAACTAGAAAAACAATATGGCCCACTCTGACACTAATGTTTTCAGCAATCCCGATGGGATACTGAAAAGAATGGTCAGCAAGTCTTATACTCATACGAGTAGGGCGAAGGACTCCCAATGACGACTTGGCATAAACCGAGTAAGGAATCAAATTGATGCTAGCCCCTAAATCAGCTAACGCTTTACAAATAATAGTTCTAATAGAGCAAGTGATAAGAAAACTCCCTGGGTCTTCAAGCTTTGGTGGAATGCGGTTCTGCAAGATAGCAGAACACTCGACATTAATAAAAGTAGCCTTTGCCACTTCAAACTTCCCTTTGTCTGTCACAAGCTCCTTAATGAACTTAGCATAATTGGGCATCCCCTGAATAAGATCAACTAAAGGAACATTAATATGAACATTTTTGATCATGTCAACAAACTTGTTATAATGCTCCTTCAGCTTTGCTTTCCCGATCCTCTGTGGAAATGGTATCTTTGGCTTGTATGCTTTAACCTTTGGAACCACATCCGGTTTTGGTGGAGTGACCGGAGTCTTCACGGTCAGATATTCCTCCATCACTATTTCTTCATCAACATCGGTATCATCATCCCCGTTATCCTGCACATCTGAAACAACAACATTAGGAATAGGATGTGGGTCATAAGACCTACCAGTACGAGTGGTGATGGCTTTGGCTTGCTCATTACGGACTGGAGGTGGGGTGTATTTCGGTCCCTGACTAAATTGTCCCGAATTAAACTGAGGTCTAGGATTCTGCTGTGTGTTGCTAGGAAGAGTCCCCATGGGCCTAGCAAGAGCTGCCATCCTACTTTCGAGATCCTTGAAATTAGCACCCTGATTTTTCATGTTGATCTCCACCTTCCCGCTTATCTGATCCAACCTCTCACTCAAAGCCTTAGTATCCTCCCTGGTCATTTGAATGCTAGTGTTTGTTTCAACTTGATTACTAGCCAACTGCTTCATCATCTCCCTCAACTCGGCATTAGGATCGACATTAAAAGAAGAAGAACCTGATCCTTGCCCTTGCTGAGTCTGCTGTTGTGGCTGATTCTGATAATTATCTCTTTGCCACCTGTTACCTGAAAAACGAGGAGCATTAGCCTGAAAAGGAGAGTTATAAGAAGAATTACCTGAAGGTCGGTTCTGGAAACCGGTGTTGCGGTGGTAGCTCCCTTGGGGTTGATTCTGAACATAGTTCACATCTTCGGGTGCCCGATTTGGACACTCATCAGAATAGTGCATATCACCACAATGATCACACCCATCGGCTACGACCTTAACATCCCTCTCAATTGCTCCAAACCTAGTCTCTTGAGCAGCAAAGCTGCTATCCATGCGCTCAGATAGCGCCTTAATCTCTCCAATAACCCCTGAATCATTGCTAGCTTCAACCTTAGCAACTCTCCCTTGGTTAGTTCCTTTCTTCATCTTTCTTTCATTCTTCAAGAACCTTTCATCATCCATATTTGAGTTATCCTTTGCCATGTCTTCCAAGATTTGATAGCCTTCATTGGGTGTAATGTTATTGAAACTACCCCCAAAAGCATATCCCAATTCTCGTTTAGACTTCTTATTCAACCCATCAAAGAAAAGCTCCACATATTGTTCCTTAGTCAAATTGTGACCTGGACAATTTCTCAACATCTCCTTGAAACGAACCCAAGCATCTGCAACATCTTCTCCATCATCTTGTTCAAACGACCTAATCATATTCTCCAACTTTCTTTGAGTTATAAGTGAATAAAACTCACCAATGAAAGCCTCCTTAAGTTGGTTCCAAGTAGTGATTGAATTTTCTGGAAGATCATTGAACCAATCAAGTGCTTCTCCGGTGATTGACATGGGAAATGTCTCAAGTTTCACGACATTCATTTGATTTTGACCATATTGATAAAGCCGAGCCAACTTTTCAAACCTATCCAAGTGTTGGTAAGGATCCCATTTCCTTTTTCCATCAAATTGGTGCTCTTCTATGCTCTTAAGATAATTCCCTTTCAAATTGAAAGTGTGATCAATGGTCGGTGGTCTAATGGCGGAGCCACGGCTAGTTGGGATAGTTCGAACCCTCTCGCCATAGCGAGTGTCATTTGGATCCCTAGGTTGTTCGTCACCCATCTCTTCTTGCTTAACTTCTAAATTGAAGAATTCGTCTAAATAAAACCCTTCCTCGTCTGAATCAGGAGTGGGTTTAGCTATAGGTGAAAACGGTGTAGGTATTGGTGTTGTGGGTTCAGTGAAGTTAAACCGACGCCCTTTTGGTCTTCTCGGAGTAGACAAAGGACTATTCAAAGGTAGACCCGAAGAACGCAAGTTCATCAACTAAAGAAATACCTGCAAACACACAACTAACACAAACACGTCAAATGCAACTGTGATAAGAAAAGAAAACTAAACTAATAAAACAAGTAACTTCCTCACGCGTGAGAAAGGATCAAACCACTAAATTAACAACTAAATCGGCACACAATCCCCGGCAGCGGCGCCAAAAACTTGATGTGTAAAATCGAGTTTAAAAATTAAAACAAGAAATACCCGAAAACTGACTACTACACACTTGCGGGCAGTGAACCCGTTCGTATATAGTAAACCTAGAAGGTAAGTCCAGGATCGAACACGGGGAATGGTTTTGAAATAGTTGTCAGCTAAAGTAGTTTTAGAGAAAGGGTGAAACCGTAGCCGAATAGCTACCTAACTTTGACGAACTTAAATTAAAGAAATTAAAATGACAATACGATAAGAAGTAAAGAAGTTTTAGACAATATAAATAAAGATCATCCACTTCGAATCCACTTGACTTCAGCTATGATTGCACACGTTTAATAACCAATTCTTTAGAGTTGACAAAATAACCGTGAAAGGATAAAAATGCTCACGTGGTACCACCAACCGCTCGCAAATCACCCAAACACCTAAATTGCTAGTTTAATTACCCAAGCCGGTACCACCAATGCGTAGAAAATCTCCCCAACAATTAGTTTGCTTGATTATCCAATTACCAATTATGCCTATGT
This sequence comes from Erigeron breviscapus, assembly GCA_034093135.1. Lineage (NCBI taxonomy): Eukaryota > Viridiplantae > Streptophyta > Magnoliopsida > Asterales > Asteraceae > Erigeron > Erigeron breviscapus. The sequence continues at coordinate 9,162,995 of CM067170.1, read as the reverse complement.
GAACGAAAACGTGGTACCACCAACCGTTTCTAAACACGTTTACCAATTAATTCCTATTATAGATTTGACATTCACCATCATACCATGAACCGGTGACAAACGACCATAGACAATCGAATTGCAATGATAAACATATTCACCTAGTACCACTAACGATGAACACATAAACCATCAACATCAAACGAATAAATCACAAGGAATTAATTGATAAAGATCACGACACAACGACAATTGAATCAACTCTTGAATTAAAATATTGCAATCATATCATTCGTCAAGTTTCATCAAAGTGGATGATTATAAATCTAGCCACTCATGCTAAATCGAAAATAACAAACGAAATAGAAAGAGAACATATTGTACCAATATTTTTTGAATGTAAATTGCAAGACAGAAAATTAGATACGATCTAGATGGGTGTTCTTGAATCTTCAATGAATCCAATGATGAAATCTTGAGTCGATCCTTCGAAGAATTCGCGGTAGAACAGCTCCTAGAAAGAAAACTTGATAAATGGGAAATAGGGTTTATTTTTCTTTATATACCTCCCCAAAATCTGATGCAGAAAGCTGAAACCCTGTTTTCCCCGTGCAGTCACTGCGGCGCAGTGGGCATGGTGCACCCCCACTGCGGCGCAGTGAAGAGTCCCTGGAATTCTGATCATATGGTGACTGCGGCGCAGTGGGGTGTGAATACTCCCACTGCGGCGCAGTGGTAATCCACTGGAAATTCATTACTTTTTGGCACCCGATGACTGCGGCGCAGTGGGGCTTCACTCTTCCCACTGCGGCGCAGTATTAAACCTCTGGAAAGCTTATGACTTTGGTACCAACTGACTGCGGCGCAGTGGGGCAACACCCCTCCCACTGCGGCGCAGTGTAAACTTGCTGGAATTCTTGTGGCTTCTTCACCAGTGGCTGCGGCGCAGTGGGTCACCATTCCTCCCACTGCGGCGCAGTCAAATCTTGCTAAAATTTTTGTTCTTCTTTATTAACATCTCTCGAACACTCGGATCAACATCTTGGCCTAAAATCGTCAGAAAATGTACCAAATGGACGCACAACCTGCTAAGAACCTGAAAACACTAACAAACACCATAAGCGCGCCAAATGCATACAAAGTTGACTCAAAACACATACGAAAAAGGCCAATAATGATGTGGGCGATCTATATAAATTGGTCACATCAATGAGATTCCCTAGGAGAGGCTTGATATCTTGCACATAAGCAAGTAGCAAACATGATATCAGGATGACTCGCTGTGAGATACATCAGCGAGCCAATCATTCCCCGATAGTGAGTGGGGTTCACATGCTTGCCATCAGGATCAGCATGAAGATTATTGGGAGGAGACATAGGAGTGGCCTTAGTAGTGACATCAGACATGTCAAATTTGGCCAGCATGTCTCGAATGTACTTCTCCTGATTAATGAAAATCCCATTTGGGAGTTGACGAATTTGAAGACCAAGAAAGAAGGTCAGCTCACCCATCATGCTCATCTCAAAGTGAGAGGACATCAGTGAGCTGAACTTGGTACAAAGTTTCTTGCTGGAGGACCCAAAAATGATGTCATCTACATATATCTGAACATATAGGACATCAACACCCTTTCTATAGATGAAGAGGGTGCTGTCAATGGATCCTCGCTGAAACTTATTAGAGAGAAGAAATTTAGAGAGAGTGTCATACCAAGCTCTGGGAGCTTGTTTAAGACCATAGAGTGCCTTATAGAGGCGATAGACATGGTGTGGCTTGGCTGGATCTTCAAAACCAGGTGGCTGCTCAACATAAACTTCCTCATCGAGTTTTCCATTTAGGAAAGCACTTTTTACATCCATTTGATATACAGTGAAGTTTCTGTAAGCAGCATGTGCCAAGAATAAGCGAATAGCTTCCAATCTGGCCACTGGTGCAAAGGTTTCATCATAATCAACACCTTCTTCCTGAAGGTAACCTTGTGCAACCAGCCTAGCCTTGTTACATGTAACAACACCATCTTCGTCCATTTTATTCCTATAAACCCATTTGGTTCCGATAGGTTCTTTTCCAGGAGGTAGAGGAACCAAAAACCAGACATTCTGTCTTTTGAATTTGGTGAGTTCCTCTTGCATGGCAGCAACCCATGAGGGATCAACCATTGCTTCTCCTATATTTTTGGTAGTGATCATAGACAAGAAGTTTACATACAGACATGTATTTCTTGTCGCTGATCGACTAATAATCCCCTGCTGAGGATCACCGATGACTTGGTGAGCTGGATGACTAGATGTCCATTTAAGCGCAGGAGCACTTGAGACACCAAGTTGAGTGGCAGCGGAAATTGGAGCGATGGGATCAGGAGGAGCATTATAAGTAGAGAGGTCAATGGTAAGAATGGGTTCAGGAGAATGATCAGCAGAGCCATTCGACTGATTTGAGTTATCATTGATGGTGAGTCTTCAGCAGACTCCATTTCTTTAGCATTTGCTGAAGCATCATGAAACTCCTCCTCAGTAGAGTCATCAGCATGCACGTCATCAGCCAGTGATCTAGGTTTTGCTGATGCTGCATGGATTGATCTTAAGATAGGCTCAACTGGCTCAATCGAGTAGATATGAGCAGCAATTTGCTCTAGTTCAACATCAGCTGAACTATCCTTTGTGATATGCTGAATAGTATCAGGCAGTGAGCAAGAAGCATCAACAAATGAGTCAGCTTCCTCAGTAAGAGGGTCAGCTAGCTCATTGAAAATGACCTCAGACGAAGAAGATTGAATGTCCTTTAGTGCTGATGAACTTTCATCAAAGGTAACATGAATGGATTCATCAACCTTCTGAAGGCGAGTATTGAATACTCTGAATGCCTTGCTGATGGACGAATACCCAAGAAAGTATCCATCATCAACTTTAGGATCAAATTTTCCTAGGTGATCCTTGTTGTTTAAGATGAATACAGGACATCCAAATACATGGAAGTATTTGATTTGAGGTTTCTTACCTTTCAAAACCTCATACGCTGTCTTATCATGTCTTTTAACTATTAGACATCTATTTTGAGTATGACAAGCAATGTTGACAGCTTCAGCCCAGAATTTACTAGGCAAAGAAGACTCACTGAGCATGGTGCGTGCTGCTTCAATGAGAGTTCTATTTCTCCTTTCAGCGACACCATTTTGCTCAGGAGTTCTGGTGGAAGAGAAATTTTGTGAGATCCCTTGATCAGCACAAAAGGCTTCAAGAGTGTGGTTTCTGAACTCGGTACCATGATCGCTCCTGAGTTCTCTATTTTCTTGATGAAATTGATAATCTCTTCAGCAGCATCACTCTTAGAATGAAGAAAGATAGTCCAAGTGTATCGTGAGTATTCATCTACGATTACTAAAGTGTATCTGCTACCCTTTAGACTTTGGACATTCACTGGACCAAAAAGGTCCATGTGAAGAAGATGAAAGCAGCCAGAGATAGAATTGGCCTGCTTGGTTTTGAAGGTTGCTCTGTGGCTTTTACCTTTTTCACAAGCACCACAGAGTCTATCCTTTTCAAATGAAAGATGAGGGAGGCCACGAACAAGGTTTTTTTTGGCCAGAGAGTTAATGGTTTTGAAATTCACATGCGACATACGCTTGTGCCATAACCAATTTAGTTCAGCAGCCGACTTAGCAAAGAAACAAGTCTCACTATCAGTCTTGATAGGAGTGAAGTCAACCAGATATACATCTCGTTTTCTTGAAGCAACCAAGACTACTTCCTTGTTTACATTTACCACAGTGCCTTGATGTTTATCAAGAATTACTTTGTAGTCAGCATCACAAAGTTGACTTATGCTGATGAGATTATGTTTTAATCCATTGACATAAGCGACCTTGGAGAACTTAATGAGACCATTGGAGAGAAGACCATAACCTTCAGTTTGTCCAGTGGAGTTATCACCAAACACTACAGTAGGGCCAGCAGCCTCTACGTAGTTATCCAACAGGGTCTTTGAGCCAGTCATGTGTTTTGAATAGCCACTGTCCAAGTACCACACATCTTTTCCCAGCGAGCCCTGCATGGATTTAACAGAAGGATTTAGATGGGTTCACTGTTGAACTCACTGACGGACATGTCAGCAGGATTAAAGATGGGAGACTCAGAGGATTCTTCTCTACTGACAGTGTCATCAGTAGAGAGAGGAAGAGGAGCATTTGGGTTAATAATCTCATCTCTTGGGAAATTATCAACAAGTTGATGAGCAGGAAGCATGTCACGAGTCATCTCATGGGTGAAATATTGATCACCAGAGGTATACGTGACAGTGTTTCCAGTATCAAGAACAGTCAAGTTGCTGACTTGATTGTTGTTCCTATACTCGACAAGAATGCTACCATGATCATTAGAGATGATCTCTTGAGACTGAGGAATGGAGATTCGCTGAGCAGCAATGAAGTCAGCAATATTTTCCTCAGTGAGAACAGTTGTATCTCCCACACTATTTTCAGGTTCAGCAGAAAGACTCTCGCTGACCATAGTGGAGGAGGAAGCAGCTGTTGAGGAAGGAGGATTGGGTTGAATGACAACTTCAGGAGCATCCCTGGAGTTATCTTCATCACAATCAGCAGCAACATGACCTCTGCTGCCACATATGTAGCATTTTTTGACAGAGGTGCTGCCCTTTTGATTTTGAATGAAGAATTCCTTCAGTTGAGACGAAAGATCATTAACTCGCTGAGCAAGCTCGTTAATTTGGGGACCAAAGGAGGAAGATGCTTTTCTCTTTTGCTTTCTCTTTAGCTTATGCTTAAGAGTAAGCTGAGGCATCTTAGGAGCAGGACCCAAAATGGACTTTCCTTTTGGATCTTCTGAATGAGAAGTAGAGGGATTTTGTGATCCCTTGACAACACTCCAGGCTTGTCTGACAGCAGGTTGAGAAGTAGAAGGAACCTGCTGAGATGGATGCACTCTTTTGGGAGTGATCAATCTAGGTTGCTGATTAGGAGTAGCAGACCTCATTTGCCGATGAGGTAGGTATTGCCTATTAGGAGTTGTGGATCTCACTTGCTGATGGGGCAAGTGTTCTTTTTGAGGGATGATAGGTCTTACTTGCTGATGTGGCAAGTATCCTCTTTGAGGAGTGTTGGACCTATTTTGTGAGTGAGGCACTCTTCCTCTCTGAGGAGTATTGTGCCTCAAATTAGAAGGAGGCATAGACTGAGGAGCCTGCTGATGGACCTGTCTATCAGCAGGTCGGACCTTAGAAGGTCCAACTTGCTGATATCTAGCGTCACCAAACCTGACGCGTCTCTTCATGACACGATCATCCTGCATAGTTTTGCTGTCAGCATGGGTAGGAGCTTGCTGAGAAGATGAAGAAGAAGAGGGTTGAGCAACTGGTTGAGGTTGCTGACTGACAGGATTAGCTCGCTGAGGCGTGCTATAGTCATAGGGGACAGCAACCTTACTTCTTCTGAAGGGTTCAGAAGGTCTGATGGTGAGCTGCTGAGGAGCGATGGGTTTAAAACCATCACTACCAATATCCCCTTCAAAAGATTCCCCAGAAGAGTATTGAACTCTTCCTTCGTTTGGCATCATGCCAATAATGGGAAGATGAGGATAGGGGTTGCTGGTGCTTGCTGAGGAGCCAACACCATTTTCCTCAGCAGGATTAGATGGGTCGCTGTAGTAGGAGAGGTAGTACCAGCTTCCATTTCATTATGGTAATCGTTAAGACCCCTAACAAAATACCATTTCTTCATCTCTTCAGGAGAGATGACAGCAGACGGAGGGATAGAAATTTCAGGCTTCACCTCATCATTGAACAAGTCAGAAAGAGAGGCAGCGGCATCGAAGTCACCGCCTATTACTGCCTGAACTTGGGCAGGGACTTGTTCGTTTAAGCACTGGTGGTGAAACCTGGAAGCTTTTGACCAGGAGGTCACAATCTTCTTAAGGTTGGCAACTTCAAGCTTGAGTCTTTCATTCTCAAGTTGAACCTTTTGTGCCAGCAACTCATGAGATTGAAGTTCAACGTGAACATTCCTCAACTCATTGAGTTTTTCAGATTTCTCACTCAACTCTGAGCAGACAGAGTCAAGTTTGGATTGGATATCAGCTCGTATAGATTCAACGAACTGGATATCACAGAGAAGAGATTCGAAGATTTTAGGTTTATCTTCGTCAGGAAGATGAGCACATACCTTTTTAATGGTGACGTTTACCCACTGACTGGAAGAGACTTGGTCTTTAGTCAGAGCATCACCATCAGCGAGTGCCATAAGACACATGGCATCGACGTATTCTTCACTGTCTGAATCATCTGATTCAGCCCAGTCGTGCTCTTCAGCTACCAACCCTTTTGCTGGTGTTTTTGCATCTTCCATTTCAGCAACCTTGGCTTTTAGCTGATAGTATTTGTTCCTGTACTCATCAGCAGGTTTGGAAGGGTTAGTTTTAGGAGCAGCAAGAGTTGGTAAAGCAACTCTGCACTCCTTTTGGTAGTGTCCCTTTCTACCACATCTCCAGCACTCCTCTGAGTTTTGTCAACAGGAGGCTTGTATGGAGCAACCGACTTACGGTTGTTCCATTTACGAGAGTACCTCTTACCAGCGACTAAGGCAAAGTCCATCAAGTCGCTGAACATCTCTTGTTTCTCATCAGCGTCGAGATCATTAACAAGAGACTGAATAGGAGGTGGGAGATGAGAAGAGCTGGCACCACTATTAAAATTAATGGGCTCAGCAGAGCCAAGGGCAAGGGGGTCAGTAGCAGTATAAGCAGAAGAGGTTGAAGTAGAGGAAGAGGAGGGACCAGCACGATGTTGTGCGTCAGCAGCGACTCTTAGAGTTTGAGCAAGAGCTCTCTCTTCAAATTGAAGAATACCGAAGAGAGACTCAAGATCAAGCCCATTAAGACACTCTGTGGTCCTGAGGATTTGTCTTAGACCTTGCCACTTGATAGGTAAACTATCAAGAAATTTGTGGCATACCTCAAAGTCGTCATGGGTGATACCAACAGTGGTCATGTCGTTCAGCAACCCTTTAAATCGGGTATAAGTGCCGTTGAGACCTTCATTAGGGAGAGAAAAGAATTTTTCATAGGCTCTTTTAAGGTCTATCTTTTTAGTGGCAATGGTAGCAGCAGAGCCTTCATACATGCTACATAGCCTATCCCACACTTCTTTAGAAGAGGGATATCTGATGATGACTTTCATGATATCAGAAGGAAGAGTGCTAATGATCATGTTCTTAAGCCTTGCATCAAGATTAACAAGTCTCCTCTCATCGTCAGTCCATTGAACCTCTGGTTTGACGATGTCAATCACAATCTCAGGAGCATCGACAGTTGCTCCTGGTGTTCTTTGCACCAGAGTAGGAATATATGGACCGACGGTCAGAATTGACATAAGGTAGGGTTCCACACCCACTATGTGAAGTAACATCCTCTCCTTCCAGGACCTAAAGTCATCGGGCTCGAATCTTGGAGGGACAGACACGTAACCAAAGTCACGTGTGTTAACGAGGGTGGGAACAGCAGTCATGTTCTTGTTTAAAGAAAGAAATAAGAATTTAGAAAGAAATAAGTATGCAAACGGATCTTTGTTTCAATGATTTAGAAACGTTGGCTCTGATACCACATGACAGTCCTCGATTTGCACACTTATAATATAAATAATCTAGACAAGAATGTAAGAACAGAAAGTAAAGAACATGAACAAGAATAAGTTCAAATGCAAATATCTAAGCAAGTCTAATCATATGTATCATTGATTAAACGATGAATACATGGTCGATATTACAACTTGTCTTACAAGAATACAAATGAACTAAATAATTGCTAAGTCTAGACACACTATAAACTTAAGCAATTACAAGAGAAAAATAAAGTGACACACACTTTGTGGTGACAAACACAAAGTATAAATGATGCGGCTGTGTTGCTTTATATAGGGGGGAATTAGGGCAACACAGCCTTACAATGATCGTGATAGAATGGTGGTTGTCGACTTCTCATAGGCTCGTTGTACTTGGATCCAGAGCCTTTGTCTTCTTTACCAAAACGGGTATGAAAGAGAAAACCCTTGTTTTGGTCCCAACTGTACCTTTGCCATATAAGGTAACATTCAGTTGGAAGAACCACCATGTAACTTCTTGTCTTCTTGTGGTTTGAAAACTTCCCGCCTTGACACACAACTTGGAAAGTAAACCACCCGCTGATGAGAGTCATTGACTCGCTGATGACTTGCTGAAGACTCACGTCAGCGACCAAGTCTGGTCAGCGAATCCTTGACTCAACAGTCTGTAACCACTACATGGCCACATTCAATAGTCAACCACCACATTAATATCCAACCAAACAAATTTTACACTACATTCAAAACTCAACAAACTACATTAATATTCAACCACCAACATTAATAACACACTTAATACACTATGTATTTGACTTCAATGAAAGCATGAACTCATTCACATCATTCACCTCGGCTAGAAAAAGAAAGATACCATCAAACATCTTCAAATCCTCCAAAAGGTCAATCTAACCAAAACTTTCTTTTTTTCCATTGTTACAAAACAAAACATACTATTATCTTGAGAACACATATATACATGGTTTATAACATCAAAGAAACTTGGAAGAAACCGCCCTCCAACATCTCTTATTATGTTGATAAGAGGAAACAGTTGATCACTGAGGAACTGAAACAGATCATTCGAGCTCAAGCGAAGAAGTATTTGTTGAAGAAAACAACAAGACGATTAGAGAATTGAAAAACGTCTTCATACAAGCTTTAGAAAAAATCAAAGGATTTGGTATATATCATTTTTTGTTTTTTTATATTTATTATTTATTAATTAACAATTCCGTAGCTTATTAGGCGTGAAAGCCTCATTGATTATTATTATCCTGTATTGATAAAATAATTTTGTATTTTTTTATTATTATTATTTGTATTAATTATTTATTATAGTTGTTTATGATACGGGAATTGAAAAATCTCTTGATCCTTGAGAATCAAGTGATTTTTCAATTCTTTTGTATCAAAAACAACTATAATAAATAATTAAATAATAAATAATAAAAATATACAAAATTATTTTATTAATACAGGATAATGTTCAATGAAGCTTTCACACCTAATTAGTTGTTGGATTCTTAGTAAACAAATAATAGATATAGTAAAAACATAAAATGATATTTACCAAATCCATTGATTTTTTCTAAAGATTGTATGAAGACGTTTTTCAATTCTATAATCGTCTTGTTGGTTTCTTCAGCAAATACTTCTTTCGCTTTAGCTCGAATGATCTCCTTCAGTTCCTCACTGTCTCTGTTTCATCTGATCAACATAATCTGAGATGTTGGAGGGCGGTTTCTTCCATGTTTCTTTGATGTTATAAACCGTGTATATATGTTCTCAAGATGATAGTATGTTTTGTTTGTAACAATGGAAGAAAAGAGAGTTTTGGTTAGATCGATCTTTTGGAGGATTTGAAGATGTTTGATGGTATCTTTCTTTTACCAGCCGAGAGAGAAGGGTGAATGATGTAAATGAGTTCATGCTTTGATTGAAGTCAAATACGTAGTGTATTAAGTGTGTTATTAATGTTTGTAGTTGAATATTAATGTAGTTTGTTGAGTTTTGAATGTTATGTACAATTTGTTTGGTTGGATGTTAATGTGGTGGTTGAAGATTGAATGTGGTCATGTGGTAGTTAAAGACTATTATTGTAGTTGGTTGGTTTTGTACGATAACTTATATTTAAAACTAGTTTAGTACTCGCGCGATGCATCGGCAATAACTTACAGGGCGCGAGATGCTGAGACGGTGATAATTTACATGGTCTTCGTTTTCAGCTAGTTAGAACTTTTGTTATCAGTTTTAAATAGTCAAAGTGAGACAATTATTGACTTACCATCCATTTCTAAATCTTGTATTTTGGTAGGTTCATATTTGTTTCCACAATTCAACTGATGAAGAATAAAACGAAACAGTAATAAGTGAGCAAACAATTATTTTGGCATCCCTACAAACAACTTAATGCTTAAAAATTGAACCACATGCCTTTATTTATTGCGGATTGCAAGTTGGTTTTCATTTATAACTTGGGAGGTTGTTTTTCTAATGTAA
>CM067170.1:9069346-9151911 GCA_034093135.1 Erigeron breviscapus | reverse complement strand
CCCAACTAAACCAGCCCAAATTGTGTTATAAGCCCAAAACCCTTATCAAGCCCAAATTTCATGTCAGCCCAAAATGAAGTTGAAGCCCAAACTTGTTTGGATTCGGGTTGACACGCGGGTCACACCCATACCCGCGACCCGAATTTGTGATATAAAAGAAAATGGGCGGGCCGAACCATTCATTTCAATTTCAAATCATTTCTTTCTTGATATTTTACTCTCAAAGGAACCGCTCAAACCTGTCATCTATCAATCAATCATTTTCATCCATTTCATAATAATCTAAGTGGGGTTAATCTGGTGATCGTTTTTGTGGATTAATTCATCTACTTTCTTCTTCAGATCATCATTTTAAAGGTAAAATCACTTGTTTTATTTTCGCACTTCAACTGTTTGATAAAATGCATGAAAGAACTGCCATGATTTTATGTATGTTTTGATGATTGATCATGTGTATATGATGTTTAAGATGCATGATTAGGTATTATACTTGTTGTTTAAATGATTAGATGCCTTAATCTACTTGAGTTTATGATCTTTCTGGGTTTGATTGTGCATGGGCTGGGTAAACTGATGTGTTTTTGATGAAAAGTACCATTTGCAGAGCATTTTGCTCGGCAAATGGGTCCTTTGTTTTCAAAACTGAAAAATCAAATATAAAATTAGAAAATTCTAAAATGATAAAAAGATTTTTTTGTTTGGTTATTTTTTGTTTATTTTATTTTTTTATTTTTGTTATTTTAATTTTTTATTAATCTGTTTGTTTTAAGTGAAAACCCAACTAAACCAGCCCAAATTGTGTTATAAGCCCAAAACCCTTATCAAGCCCAAATTTCATGTCAGCCCAAAATGAAGTTGAAGCCCAAACTTGTTTGGATTCGGGTTGACACGCGGGTCACACCCATACCCGTGACCCGAATTCGTGTTATAAAAGAAAATGGGCGGGCCAAACCATTCATTTCAATTTCAAATCATTTCTTTCTTGATATTTTACTCTCAAAGGAACCGCTCAAACCTGTCATCTATCAATCAATCATTTTCATCCATTTCATAATAATCTAAGTGGGGTTAATCTGGTGATCGTTTTTGTGGATTAATTCATCTACTTTCTTCTTCAGATCATCATTTTAAAGGTAAAATCACTTGTTTTATTTTCGCACTTCAACTGTTTGATAAAATGCATGAAAGAACTGCCATGATTTTATGTATGTTTTGATGATTGATCATGTGTATATGATGTTTAAGATGCATGATTAGGTATTATACTTGTTGTTTAAATGATTAGATGCCTTAATCTACTTGAGTTTATGATCTTTCTGGGTTTGATTGTGCATGGGCTGGGTAAACTGATGTGTTTTTGATGAAAAGTACCATTTGCAGAGCATTTTGCTCGGCAAATGGGTCCTTTGTTCTTGATCATCTTCAAATCATCATAAAGTTTGATTATCATGTTCATATTTTTCCGAAACAAATTTTTGGATCAAAAAGTGTCATTTGCAGAGCTTCTAGCTCGGCAAATACTTGTTTTTACAAAATCAAGCAAATTTTCACCAAGTCATTAAAACAACATAATGCAGAGCATTTTGCTCGGCATTCAAGTTTTTGAATTCCAAAAGTTTTACAAGTTTTAAAAACAACTGTTTGCAGAGCATTTTGCTCGGCAAACAGTTCATTTTGTACAAAACTTGTTCCAAGTCTTAAAACAACTGTTTGCAGAGCATTTTGCTCGGCAAACAATTCAAATTGGAATTTCAATGACAAGACTTCAACTAATTTTTCAAATCAACTGTTTGCAGAGCAATTTGCTCGGCAAACAGTGCATTTTGTTCAAAATGAATCCAAGTCTTAAATTCAACTGTTTGCAGAGCAATTTGCTCGGCAAACAGGCCTTTTTGATTTCCAAGTCTTTCAAGCCTTAAAAACCACTGTTTGCAGAGCTCATTGCTCGGCAAACAGTGCATTTTGTCCAAAATTTTTTCCAAATTGTTAAAAACAACTGTTTGCAGAGCATTTTGCTCGGCAAACAGTACAATGTGAAAAATTTTCTCCAAGTTCTTAATTCAACTGTTTGCAGAGTTTTTTGCTCGGCAAACAGTACAAAATGAGAATTTTCTCAAAGTTTTAAAATCAACTGTTTGCAGAGCATTTTGCTCGGCAAACAGTACAAAATGAAAAATTTTTCACAAAGTTTTAAATCCAACTGTTTGCAGAGCATTTTGCTCGGCAAACAGTACAATTTGAAATTTTTCACATTGAAATTTTTCTTTATCAATTGACAACATTTTTGTTGTTCAATAAAAGAAAATTTCATACATTGTAAAGGAGTTGGACTGAACTGCTCATTTGCAGAGCTTTGAGCTCTGCATTTACATATTTCAACTCCAATACAAATCAAAATTTTGCCAAAACCAATTTTTTTGTCCTTGTCAAACACTGGGCAAATTTTCCAAAATGTGCTATTTGCAGAGGTTTTTGCTCTGCAAATAGTACAAATTAGAATTTCAAAATTTTTTTTATGTTATTTTATTTTTTTATTCTATGTTTCTTTTATTATTATTTGTGATGTGTTTTAAAATGTTTAACTGTATATGTGTATTGTGTATGTATATATAGTATTTCATAAGTGTTTCGAGTGAGAGGCAAGGTATCGAACGCCTTTGTGTACTACCTTGTTTTCTTATCTTTTAATACTTATGTGATCCTATATATTGTCATGTTTTGTATATATATTTGAGTGAGATGCAAGGTATCGAACGCCTTTGTGTACTACTTTGTTCTCTCATTTTTTAATATATATGCAAAACATTGTCTGTGTAATAAATGTGTTTCTTAAAAGTTGGTATATTTTGTTATTTTTCTGTGTTTGAAATGTATTTTCTGGTCAACAACTTTGGTCAGTTTGTCTTAAACAGAAAAATAATAAAGTACCAAGATGGCAATGTTCAGAGAAGGAGATTCAATGAAAATGCAATCCAATCAAGCACTACATATCCCATTTGCTTGCAAATTCCCGATCATTCCAGAGATTCTTAGTTATCATGCATTGAATAATGCTTTGACTGGCGGAACAATTGTTCCTGAGAAGTATGTCTTTGAGCTGTGGCAATCGATTGAATATGTACGAGGAAGTAAAAGGCATAACACAGCAGACTACTTTAAATTTACACTAGAGTCAGATAATGAATTCTTCAATTGTAGATTCACTCTGGATGAATTTAGAACAATCATTGGATTTCCTGTACAAGATGAATACGAAGAACTACCTTCAGTTGAAGAAATGTTGGCTGGAATTCATTCATTGGGATATGCAGGAGAGTTGGCAACAATGAGAGATTTTAGAAGAAGTAATGTAGCTACTCTCTGGCATACGATGTACAATATTCTTACAACTTGTTTGATGCCATCACAGAAAGGGATTGATCTTATGACAAAGGATTCTCTGGCAATCTACTATGCAGTCACTCACAATGTGCAGTGTGACTTTGCAAAAATCATATGGGCAAAGATGATTCAAGTTGTTAAGGGAAAGAATAAACAAGACAGAAAATATATTCCCTTTATCAGATTTTTCACACTGGTTATCGAAGATGCTCTTGATAATGCAGAAGAAATTCCAAAGTTGGAAAACAGCTTTAAATGTGTGATTGCCTTGTATAAAGCCAACTTGAGAGGCACAAGTTGTGAAACTGTAAGACCTTTTCCAATTCCACCATTCCTGATAAATCTGGTTCCTGCTCAGAGTCCTCACCTTAGGGCTTATCTAGAGTGGTTAGTCTCAGCAATGGGGTCTGAAAGCCGACAGACTCCTTCCCAAGCTGAGCATAGGTCGCCAAGTGAGGGTCCTAGTGTGTCAAAAAGAAAAAGAGGGGTTAGTGATGAAGGGGCCTCTGAGCAGAGGAAAAGAAAGTCAAAGAGAGTTATGTTTGAGCAAGATGTTGCTTCACCTGAACCTATTTCATCACCTGTTTCACAATCTACACCAAACATTACATCACAAACATCACCTTCACAATCTACACAATCTACACCAACCGTTCGCTTTTCGCAATCTTCACCTTCGCAATCTACACCTCTACCATCTGTAGTTTCACCGAATCCACCATTTCTAACACCACCTCGTTCATCACCGATTTTTGATCCAACACCACTTGCATCTGCTTTACCTGATGAACCAACTCCACCACCAGGTAGACGACTTAAAATGGCTGCTAGAAGTGTACTGAAGCAGGCCTCAAAGAAAAAGAAATCCAAAAGAAAACATAAGTCGTCTAAATCTGCCAGAAAAAGTTATGAATCTCAATCAGCAGATAATTTTTTTTTTTTTTTTTTTTTTTTTTTTTTTTATTTTACTTGAATCTTCTTCAGCAGATGTGAATGAACAACCTGGTGCCTCAGCGGAGTTTGATGTTGAACAAGCAACAAGAGTTGTGGATAATATTGTATCTGAGTTAGAAACTGAGCATGTTAGCACTGGAGATGATGATGTGCTGGAGGAACAAGGCGGGACTGAGGGAGGAGTTGAAAATACCAGAGAGGATGTGCGGTCCAGGTTAGGACAAGGGCATAAAGAAAACGTTGGCCCTCCATTAGTTCAAACCAATGTGTCTAGCCGGGTTGTTTACCCTAGGGTAGAAATCGGGAACTGCCCATTCTCGTATGCACCAACCTCTCCTAGCCATTCTGACTCCTCACAACAGGAGTTAGTCTCAGAAATTCACGGGGAACAGCCACGCTCACCACACTCTCCTCATTTGGAGGATGAGAGTGTTGAAATTAGAGAGGACCAGCCCCACCTCTCGCCTTCAGTTCATGTACAAGAGTCTAGATCTCCTAGGGACACGGATTCACAAGCCCAGTTGAGTACTGGTGCCGGAACAAGCGGAGGGGGACCCACTTTGTGTGACCCTCAAGGACAGCTTGGAAATCCTGCCTTAGCTAACATCACGCCAGCTTTAGCCGCAGGTAACAGTCCTCAGACCGAGACTGGGGAGCAGTATGAACGCCGTTGTGACACTGCTGTTCCTCAGGATCAACCTGAGACTGTATTAACGGGCATTCTCAGTGACCCCGGTGTTGTTAGAGGTGTTGCCCAACAACAAGTCCAGGACAGTGATTTATCACAGTCTAGGACATCAATTGATTCGGGTTGCAAAGCCCATGAATCTGAAACTGCTGGTGAGGGTATAACCCGAGGATCCGCAGGAAATCCTGAATCAGCATCGCTGAATTTAGGTCACACCACAAGTGTGCCAACAACCTCCGGGTTGGATCCTCCACATCAAACACCAACACAAAAAACACCAACACCAACTCAAATTCCATCAACATCAACAAATCTACCAACCAAAGATTCTGCATGTGAAATTTTGTTAAATATCTTAAGATCGGAGGGTGATTTGTTGACTGTTACTGAAAGAGGAGTGTTGAATGCGTTGGAAGTAAGAGAAAGGGAGATTGCACAAGAAAAACAAGTAAAGCATCTTGAAGAAAAAGTTCTAAAACAGAAAGCAGAGTATGATGCTAAGCTTGCAGCCTTTGAATTAAGATTGTTAGCATTAGAATCTTGCCGACCGGCCTCGGTTGCTTCTCGACGGG
This sequence comes from Erigeron breviscapus, assembly GCA_034093135.1. Classification (NCBI taxonomy): domain Eukaryota; kingdom Viridiplantae; phylum Streptophyta; class Magnoliopsida; order Asterales; family Asteraceae; genus Erigeron; species Erigeron breviscapus. The sequence continues at coordinate 9,146,316 of CM067170.1, read as the reverse complement.
ATGATCCTGATTCTGATGATCACCCCGAGGGGGAGAACCAAGGAGAAGGTCAAACGAATATTGATAATACTTCGGCAAGAGTTGAAGGAATTGTTGAAGATGTAGTGATGGAAGAAAGAGCTGAAGGTGGTAACCAAGATGAGAATGAAGAAATTCAAAGAAGACTTAAGGAAGTTTTTGGAACTAGTTCTGATGATGATGATGATGAAGATAATGAAAATGTTGTTGAAAATGAAGATGAAGGGTATGTGATTGAAAATGAGATAGTTGAATATGCTGAGAGAGATGCAGATATTGAAGCCTTAAAAGATAATGTTACAATGGATGAGCCGGAGATAGTTGAGTATCCAGCAAATGTAGAAGCTGTTGAGGAACCTGTGTTTGAAGACTTCCCAGATCTTGATTATTTTGAAACAGGTTCATCAAGCAGAAAAGAAACTGGAGAATCTTCTACTCAGGGTTTCACAACTCCTCAACACTATACCTTTGAAGACTTCAATAGCTTTGATGAATTGAGAAAGACTCCTGAGGCTGCATCTCAGAACTTCAAGAAATCAACATATAAAAAAGTGTTGAAAGATGCAATCGTATCCGAGGAAGTTCTTCCTGATTACTTTCCAACTGAATTGACTGATGAACAAAGGAGGTTCATTAATCGGGGATACTTCTTGAGGGATAAAGAAAGAATGGTTGCACTGGGTGTTAAGCCAAAGGAGGCAGCCAAGAAGTCTAGATTCTTGGAAGAAAGAGCTTTTCCAATCTTTTGTGGAGCTACCAAAGTTACTAAACCAAAAGACCTGAGTTGGAGTCAATGTACAAGTTTAAGGAAGCAAGACAAGTAGAAGAATACAAAGAGCTTCTTAAACTCACCAAGCAATATAATCCCAAACTCCTTGAAGAACAAAGAAATCACAAGATCTTGGTGCTGATCAGAGTTATTTTGGTTAAAAGGAATACTATCTCAATCCCAAGTTTTCATGTCAAAAGAGATAATGGCAAGAGCTATAGATTTACTGAAACACAGTTCAAGCTGCTGCCAGTTGATGACATTATCTTTCTCTACAATCATTTTGTGAATGCTATACAGAGATATCGTGAAGATGTTATTGCCTTTGAAGCTGTTAAACGATATATGTCAAGCTGCATACAATATGCTTCATTGGAAGATTTTCAGATAGGATTTGAAATTGTGAAGAGAAAGATTAATGTGCCGTATCCAGATCAAAGTCTATACACTACAGATATTGAACAGCTAAGTATTGGTCATATCATAGAAGAACCATCCTTCGGTGTTGTATTTTTGAATAGCAGAAAGAAGAAGATTTTCATTCGTATGGATGAACTTGCTTCTTATTCTGATGGAACTTTGGACTTTTGTAAGAATGTGTTGTTGTGCCTGCAAGAAGACGAGCAAGATAAAAAGAAAAAGGAAGTATTTGATAAAGCAATCTCCAAGATTAATCAAAGACTCGAGTACAGAGACAGTATTAGAATGATGAGAGAAGCAAAGAATGTTCAGAAGTCTAAGTACGTCGTACGTCAAAAAGGAGGTTGTTGGATCAAGTATGAACCTGGTCATCGTCCAGGTCCTCAGAACATTCCTCCAAGAAACTTTGCAGACAACATGGTTGTTCCTGATGATAGACCCGAAGGAGAAAATTGGTTCTGGCATCCAAACAAAGATAGACCAAATACAAGAGCTTAAAGAAAGACAAAGACTGGATATTTTTCACAAATCACTACTAAGGGGGAGATTGTTAGAAATATAATTGTAGTAGTTGATTTGTGTACCTTATGTTATTTTGTACCTATATTGTAAACTTGTTACAATGGAAGGGGGCATAGTGTAAATAGCTCATATGTATATAAACCCCCTCCATTATGTTAATTGTAACCTTTCACCCCATAATACAAACTAATCTTTCCCTGACTTCTCTCTACTCTCTCTCTACTTTCTCTCACTAGAAACCTCCATTAACACACACTAAAACACACACTAAAGCTCGAATTCTAAACTCTACATGTGGAAATGGAGTTTCAGTAAGCTCATTTATTTGAGATGGTAAAATTGAAATTGAAGCTTCTGGAGGCGAGACATGAGATGAAGGGTTTTGATCTTGTACAGAAGAATCAAAAATCTCTATGTCTGAAGCAGTTCCTTCAGAATCCAAAGATTCAATAAGGATTTCCTCGTCATTAACATTCATGTCCAGATCCATGAATGTAACTGAGGGCTGACCAGATTGGTCAGTCTCCAGATGACCTTCTCCAGTTTCCTGGAAGGTTGCATCTGTTGAAGGTTCAGTTACCAGGGTAACTTCACCAGGGATAGAGGTCACTGGGGTTGCCTCAGTTATAATTGCTCTATCCACAATCATAACATCATCGGCCGCAGAGTTTGGAACCTCAGTCTCCAGCTGTGACTGGCCAGAGACGTCGTCAGTTCGTGCAAGAGAAGTGTCAGAAGTTTGGCCGTGGACACTGTGTGCAGACTCTAACTCTATTCCGGGTTGGGGTAGCCCAGTATCATCTTCACCACCCTCTCCTACAGAAATTTCAAGGGTGGCTGCTTGCGGTTGTCCCATTTGACTATCTCCTGGTTCCTGTTGGGAGGAAACTGGAGGGCTGGCTTGGTTTCTACTGTCAGTGGCAAGTGCTGATTGATTCCTAGGGCGACGTGATCTTGTTGCCTTTGGAACACCTAGAGGACCTGTTGGGAGGTCTCCAGGGTATATAGTTAAAGGGACTGACACGCTGGTGCTGGAGGGGTTAGACTGTTGCCCAGGTTCGGCAATTGTCACGATTCCAGCAGACGAACTGGTGGGTCCGTCATTGTTTTGAGGCCCGCCCAGTTGTCTTTCCGACTCACCTTGGACTGGTGCATCGGTTTTAGAGAATGCCAGCAACATTCTCTGAGGGATCTCAACCTCCCCATCGATAGATGTTAGGGAGTCAAGATTCCTCAACAACTCTGGGACAGTGTACAGTGATTGAGTATTATAATATTCTTCACTGCCCAGAAGTTGTAGAAAACAGAGTGACAGATACCTGGAGAAGGGAATGCATAATCCCCTGGAGCCCTTCAGTTTTTGTACCAGGCTTCTGAACAAGATATCGGTAAAGTCCACTCTGAGTCCATTCCACAAGCAGTAAGCCAGCTCTGCTTACGTGGAGTTGATCTGGTCCAGTCCACCAGAACTCTCACCCATGCTTTCAACTAGGTGAATGAAGAAGTACCTCAAGGATGGTATAAGGCCCTTCAAGGTCATAGCACCTTTGGTTTTTAATACCCCCTTCTCCAAGCACTCCTTGTTTCCCATATCGAGGAGTACCTGGCGAAAATTTATATTTTGGGATATCACAACTGGAGACTCACCCTGTCTCCAGTAGTTGAGGTGAAAGCATCCCTCAACGTTTCTGCAGTTATGGTACACTCGACTGATCCATCTTTAAGGGTGAAGGAGATAGATGAACAGTCTTCTGAAAGTTCTGCTGTGTACCAAAACTCACACAAGTACTCATGGTACATCTTGCGTGGGTTGAGGGAAAAAGACTCGCCGAGGGGAGAATCACGAAGAAATGTTTGGATTCTCCCGATTAGTGTATCGGCGGCTTGAGTCCCTCTCAAACTAGCCATGGGATTGTTTGGATTTAATTTAATGGATGTGGAATTTGAAGGGGCACCATTGGCTCGTCTGACATTTTGTGATGGATTATAAGGGACTGTAAGCAGATTTACATCCCTACTTCTTGATTTAGGTGCCATTTTAGAGAGATTGGAAAATGAAAATTTAGGAATTAGGGTTCTTGATTTATGAAGCAGAGAGAGAAGTGAAGCTATTTTGATGATGATTGGGAGTAAATGAAGGAATGTAAAAGAAAGTAAATGTGATCGGAGTAAATAAGGGGTATTTATAATGAAATTGAATTCCAAAAGACAAATACCAAGAATATTTTAATGTCAAAAATCAAATTTACAAGATATTTTGATAAATGAAAGTTTGAATTTTGAACCAAAAATTTAATTCTCCGTGTCAGCATTAAATGCTACGACGGCTTAACTTCTCACGCGCCCACTATCTTTTACAATCCCAATACAAAAAGTGTTACCTTTTTACAAAAATGACCTTAACACGTCATATGACGATAGTGAGTAGGTTAAAACACTCGAGTACCATCACGTGTCACAAGTATTGACCAAGTATTTTACAACGTTATGAAATCTGGTTGACCACCAGTTTTTAGACAAGACTGAACATGTACACTGGAGGATTAGTCCAGTGCCAGTTTCCAACTGGAGAGTTCTCCAGTTGCCATGTTCAAAAAAAAAGAATTTTAGTAAGAAAATTATTTTGAGTCTTTTCCCCCTAAAATGATGATCCATAAATCGATTAGTGCCAGGATAGTATCACAAAGGCGTTCGATAGCCTGGCGAGCAAAGATTATCTGGACCTCCTCAACTGGAGAACTTCATCAGTGTCACTGACGCGTTCATAACAAAAATCTCCAGTTTTAAGGATTTAACATTCCCAGTTCGCTGATGAGATGTTTAAAAGTTTTCTCATCAAGAGGTTTTGTAAAAACATCAGCGAGCTGTTTGTCAGTGGGGATGAAATGTATTTCAATGTCTCCTTTCATAACATGATCACGAATGAAATGATACCTGATGTCAATATGCTTTGTCTTAGAGTGCATCACTGGGTTGTGAGATATGGCAATTGCACTGGTGTTGTCACAAAAGATTGGGGTCCTTGTATACTTTTGACCATAATCTAGTAACTGGTTCTTGATCCAGAGAATCTGGGCACAGCAACTGGCCGCAGAATTGTACTCTGCCTCAGCAGTGGACATAGAGACTGACGTCTGCTTCTTGCTGGTCCAACTTACCAGTTTTCCTCCGAGGAAATGACAACCACCAGTTGTTGATTTTCTATCTATCTTACAACCTGCATGATCTGAATCTGAATAACCCATTAGATCTAACCCTGAGCCTTTGGGATACCAAAGACCAAGGCTAGGACACCCTTTCAGGTATTTGAAGATGCGCTTAACAGCATGCAAATGTGATTCTTTTGGGTTAGCCTGAAATCTGGCACAAAGACATGTTGCAAACATTATATCTGGTCGACTGGCAGTTAAATACATCAGTGAACCAACCATACCACGATATTCAGTGGAGTTCACTGGTTTGCCAGTTGGGTCAGAGTCCAAATTTAAAGGTGCTGCAATAGGTGTGTTTTTCAATAGGATTGAATCATATTTGTATTTTCTTAACAAATCTCTGACATATTTTTCTTGGTTTATAAAAATTCTATTTTCAGTTTGCTTAATCTGAAGACCCAAGAAAAATGTTAATTCACCCATTAAACTCATTTCATACTCAGATGACATGATTTAGAAAACCTTTTACACATTGCATCATCAGTTGAACCAAATATAATGTCATCAACATAAATTTGTACCAATAAGATATTACCTTTTTCTTTCAAGATAAATAAGGTATTATCTATTGCACCTCTTTGAAAGCCATTTTTGAGAAGATGTTTAGTTAAAGTATCATACCAGGCTCTTGGGGCTTGTCTAAGACCATACAAAGCTTTGTTCAGTCTATATACCCAGTGAGGATGCTTCTCATTGATGAAGCCTGGAGTCTGTTTAACATACACTTCTTCTTCCAATGTTCCATTTAGGAACGCACTTTTGACATCCATCTGGAAGACTTTGAACTGCAGATGGGCTGCATAAGCCAAGAATATTCTGATGGCTTCAAGTCTTGCAACTGGAGCAAAAGTTTCATCAAAATCAACGCCCTCTGCTTGACAATAACCCTTGGCAACTAATCTGGCTTTGTTTCTGACAACATTGCCATCTTCATCCATCTTATTTCGGTAGACCCATCTTGTACCAATGGGTTCTTTCTTTAACCCTGGTGGACAAGGAACAAGTTCCCACACATTATTCCTTTAAAACTGGATGAGCTCTTCTTGCATAGCTTCCACCCAGCTTGGGTCTGTCATAGCCTCGTCAATCTTCTTCGGTTCAATCAGTGATAAGAAGGTGACGTTTAAGCATTGCTCACTGGTGGCTCTTCTAGTCTGAACCCCACTACTTGGATCTCCAACAATCTGATCAATTGGATGTGCTCGAGTCCATTTAGTGTATTGACTAGGCTGGTGTAATACAATATCAGTGCAAGTCACCTGGCGATCTTCTTCAGTTGCAGCAGCTTCTGGAGGAGGATCAGCCCAAACTACTTCTATATCCTCATCAGAGTCAATGAGGTCACGATTTGCATCATGAAATTCTTCATTAAAAGGCATTTCTTGAAGAACTGGAGAAGTTGGAGTTTGAACTAGTGCTGATATTGGAGTGGCACGTACATCAGATCCAATCACCAGTTTCTGTGGTAAGTTGAAACTGATGGAGGGATAAAATGAAGTGTCACTGGTGGTACTCTTCTTCTTAACTGGTTCCAGTTGAGTGTAACTGGAAACATCTTCTGGTGAAACAACTGACTGATGAACTTGGTCAGTTTCACCAAAATTTATTGGAACGACTGGAGAAATATCAAGGCTTGGTCTCTTGTTAATTGCATCATTTGATTCGTCAAATATGACATGAATTGTCTCGTGAACCTTTTGGAGTCTATAATTATAAACTCTAAAGGCCTTTCGAATATCTGAATAGCCTAAAAATACACCTTCATCAGCTTTTGCATCAAACTTTCCAAGCTGACTGGAATCATTTAAAATATAAACTGGACAACCAAATACATGAAAATATCCAATATTTGGTTTTCGATTCCTGAGTACTTCATAGGCAGTCTTCTTATGTCTCTTGATGTAGACTGACCGGGTTTGGGTGTGACAAGCAGTTGCAACTGCTTCAGCCCAGAAACTGGTGGGAAGACCTGATTCAGATAGCATACTTCTGGCTGCTTCTACCAGTGTGCGATTCTTTCTTTCCACAACTCCATTCTGCTCTGGAGAGTGTGCTGATGAGAAGTTTTGAGAGATGCCAGTGTCATTGCAAAATGTTTCAAGTACTTTATTTTGAAATTCAGTACCATTATCACTTCGCAACTGACAGACTTTTCGAGTGTACTTGATTTCAATTCTTTTGATGAGAGAGATGATTTCAACAGGTGCATCACTTTTGGATCTGAGGAATACCACCCAACAATATCTGGTGAATTCATCGACCACAACTAGAGTGTACTTCTTTCCAGCTCTAGTTTGAACATTCACTGGACTAAAGAGATCCATATGAAGCATGTGAAGAGGTTCAGTGATGCTAAAGTTTTGCCTTGTTTTGAAAATGGCCCTTTTCTGCTTGCCCATCTCACACCCTGGACATGGCTTTTCTTTATTGAAAGAAATTTGAGGTATCCCATCCACCAGTTGTTTTCGAGACAACTTGTTAATATTTTTGAAATTGAGATGGGATAATCTTTTATGCCACAGCCAGTTGGTGTCCTCATCAGCTTTGGTATAGAAGCATTGCTCTTTTGGGGCTGGTTCCATATCCATGATGTACACATTTCCCTTCCTTGGTGCAATCATCACCACTTTCCAATCCTTGTTAAATATGGTGCCTTGAGCAATATCGAACAATACCTTGTATCCATCATCACAAAGTTAACTGATACTGATCAGGTTATATTTCAAACCATTCACAAATGCAACTCTAGTGAACTGGACTTGTCCATTATTGATTACACCATATCCTCAGTCTTTCCATTCTGATCATTACCAAACGTCACTGCCGGTCCATCTTGGACAGTGAACTCTTCAAGCAGGGGCTTACATCCGGTCATAGTCCGGCCAGTTGCGCTGTCCAGATACCAGGTGTTCTTTTTACGATCGCCCTGCACACCCACAAAAATCATTAGTTATTTTTGTGAACCCATCTTTTTCTGATGGGTTCAGTGGACTTCACTTCAGAAGTCATAGTTGATTATTTTGGTGTTGAACTGGAGGCTGCATCTGGAGCGTTCTCACCAGCTCCAGGCGCAGGAGTAAAAACGATTGGTATTTGATACTTGTTCCCCTTTTTCTTATCAGATTTTGTTCCAGATGGAACATTCTTTGTTTTGGTTTTGAGGGGGTTTTAATATTTTGTTTTTCAACTGGAGGTGATGAACCTCCTTCCAGATTTTTAATCCTGGCAGTACAACTCTGAACCTGTCTAGACAAAAGTTGGAGTTGACTTTCCAGTTTAGACAAAATATTATTTTCATCTGGCTGCTGAACCTTGGACCTAGGTTCAGCTGGAGTTTTGGTCTTTTGAGTCTTGGGCTCCTTAGACTTTTGAGGTAAAGACTTGTTACCAGAAGCCTTTTTAACTGGAGCTCTAGCCTGGTTGGCTCCAGGTTTAACCTCAACGGGGGTGGTCTCAATGGGTTCAGTTTTGACAATCTTAGGTTGATCATATGGAGTTTCAACCCTAAGAGCTGGAGGCAATGCATGAAGATCTGGTATGAGAGCTGCCATTTCAAGATCTCCAGATTTCCATGCATTTTTCTGGGCATCAATTGTTCTAGAAAATGCATCATAATTCTTTCCAGATGCTTTTACCCACGACTTGATAATCATTTGTTCCTTTTCAAGATCAGATTTTAATTTTTGATTTTCAAGTTCAAGAGCCTCAATTTTCAAAACTGACTCCTTGAGAGCCAACTGGACACTTTGTAAATCATTTAATTGTGGTTTAACATTGTTCAGTTCAGTTAAGATAGTTTCCAGATATCTTTCACTGTCTGCTCTAACAGTTTCCACAAATGCCAAATCACCACTTAATGATTCAGCAAGGTCCAGTTTTAGTTCTGGATCAACCTGGTTATCATAATCACATACCTTTTTCAAGATGATGTCCACCCATCTTCCAGTGATGGCATCTTCTTTTGCCACATGTTGCTGTTGATCTTCCAAGGCCATGAAACACATGTCCCTTTCCTCTTCATCATCAGCTGATGAGTCATCAGAGTATTCCCACTTTCCTTCAGTATTTGCCATCATGCATTTGTTCTTTTCATTTTCTCTTTCAAATGACAAGAGGGCAATCTGGGCCTTAAGCTTTTTGTATTTTGCTTTGTAGCTATCATCAGGCCTACTAAAATTAGGGACATAGGGACCAGTTTGGTTGTTCATCTGACTAGATCTGCATTCCTTCATAAAGTGACCTTTCTTACCGCACTTATAGCAGGTAAGATTGGCTTTATCCAGAGAGCTGGAGCTGGAAGCATTGTTTGGGCCATTAAATCTTTTAGATTTATGATTAAACCTATTAAAGGTTTTAGCAATCATGGCTACCAGATCATCATCGTCAGTTTCATCACAACCATCACTGATTTCAGTGGTCAGGCCAGAGTTCAAGAAACTGTTTAACATCTCCTTCATCGAGTGTGACTGGACACTCTCTGCAGACATTAAAGCAGCACAAGGTCGCTCAGTTATGCTAGCAACCTTGGGACTCTGGGCATGGTTCATGGCATCCTGCTCAGCCACCAGTCTTGCTGCATTATTATCTTCAGTGAATCTGAAGGCTCCATAGAGCGATGCAAGAGTGTGACTGTGCAGGGTTTTACCTTGTCTTAAGACAAGAACCATGTTTTCCCATTTGGAAGGAAGAATATCACAAAACTTCTCAAGAAGAATATCCTTATCCTTCTCAACACCCAAGCCTCTCAACTGATTAATGAGGCTAGAAAACCTAGTGTAAGTACCAGTTAAACTTTCATTGGGAAGAGCAAAGAAGGATTCATACTTCTTGTTCAGGGCAACCTTTTTGCGGCGCATTTATGCCCAAATGTGGAATATGCGGCGCATGTACCATCCGTGCGGCGCATATTTTGGTCTGTTTTGGATTTACGACTCGTTTAATCATGATTTCGCTACGTGTAAGTCTCAACTAACTAGATGGTACTACCTGAAGACACCTCTAAGTCGATGGTGGGGTTACTTTGCAATATAAACACTGAACTGGAGACGACCAGTTAGAGTGAGTGTATACCAAGTTCTTGATAAAGATTACTTATTAAGGTGACAATAAGTAAATGACAATGCAATAAATAAATACTCGTAAAGTAAATTGGTGAGACAATATGTATTTTTTAAGTGTAATTTATTTATTAACTTTAAATAAATTACAAGGTTGTTGCGGAACCAAGATAATACAAAGTATGTAAATATCCTAACAACCTATGAAATACAATTGATCTATACTTGGAAATTCTCTAAACAATCGAAACACTTAAAGTTGTGAAATGTTCCTTTTTGCGATTGAGAGAATATTGCACAAGTTCACCAAGAATATTGCAGGTTTGCAAAGTTGTTTTTTGGTTGTGCAAAGACCTCTATTTATAGGCAAAGTTGACATTGGGATGTCAAATTTGGCCGTACAAATATGGTTGAGAGCATTTAAGGACCAACTAACTAGATGGTACTACCTGAAGACACCTCTAAGTCGATGGTGGGGTTACTTTGCAATATAAACACTGAACTAGAGACGACCAGTTAGAGTGAGTGTATACCAAGTTCTTGATAAAGATTACTTATTAAGGTGACAATAAGTAAATGACAATGCAATAAATAAATACTCGTAAAGTAAATTGGTGAGACAATATGTATTTTTTAAGTGTAATTTATTTATTAACTTTAAATAAATTACAAGGTTGTTGCGGAACCAAGATAATACAAAGTATGTAAATATCCTAACAACCTATGAAATACAATTGATCTATACTTGGAAATTCTCTAAACAATCGAAACACTTAAAGTTGTGAAATGTTCCTTTTTGCGATTGAGAGAATATTGCACAAGTTCACCAAGAATATTGCAGGTTTGCAAAGTTGTTTTTTGGTTGTGCAAAGACCTCTATTTATAGGCAAAGTTGACATTGGGATGTCAAATTTGGCCGTACAAATATGGTTGAGAGCATTGTAAAGTCCCTCACACGATGGTTTAACCCACGAGTGTAAAATAACAAGACAAGTATGAACTAGAATCGGATTAGTATTACTTCAATATAAATATGCAAGAATATAAACAAAGTAATAAATGACTTTAAGCAATATTTAAACAAGTAAACAAAAGGTGGAACACGAATGTAGTTTTCAAGTGTATTTTCTTTATTGATGTATAAACAAAATACAAGATCGTTGCGGAACCTAGATATTACACGTATGTAAGTATCTAAACAATCTTTGAATTACAAGTGATCTATACTTGCTAAATAAACTCCTTTGATCGATATACTTAGAGTTGTGAAGTATAGCTGTTTAGATCGAGAGTATTTAAGCAAGTTCACCAATTTGCTAAAAAGTGATTTCTCAAAGAAATGACTTTGTATTTATAGGCAACAAAATTCACCAGTGAATTTTGTGCCGTACAAATATGGTTGGATACATTTAATGATCCGACAAGAACATTAAATGTATTGGATAAGGAATAAGGATAAAGTCACATCAAGTGCAAGTGTATCCTTTTATCCAACCACCTTAACACACGTATACTTTGGTAAAGAACAAGTGGGCTGTTCTTTGGAAAGTGTGTAAAGGCTTAAAGTCAATCCTCGATATCAGTGTTCAGACTTGTAAGGTCTAGAACACTGACAATCCTCCAGTGTACAGATCTGGTAAGACTTTCCAGTGGACTCCGCCATTTGATAAGTCTTCTTTCTTCAGACTTCAGTCAGAATGTCTTCAGTAGAGTAGATCTGGACTGGGGTGAAGACCAGTGAGCTAATCTGGAGAATACTCCAGATTTCCTATACAAGTATTTGCTCATTAGTCTTCCATTATTTCTGGACAAATCTTTAGAAGGACTCCAGATCCCAAGTCTGGAGTAGGTCCAGCAGAACATGTTTTCTGGTCAGATCTTCAGTGAGCTCCAGTAGTCGAGTCTGGAGCGAGTCCAGCAAAACATGTTTCTTGACAAACCTTCAATAAGGTTCCAGTAGTCCAGTCTGGAGCCAGTCCAGTAAGTCTGGACTAAATCTGGACCTAACAGAGCATTTAAGGAATAACATTTAATTCCTTAAAATGCTGTGTAAAGTTATGACATAAAGTAACTTTACTCAACCTGCTTTATGTACCTTTTGTACTTTATACATAGATAAATCCTTTTATCCGTGTAATAGCACATAAAGCATAAAGGTCTTTTCCTCGTGATCAGTGTAAAGCTTTGTAAGTACTTTACACTGATGTTCTCCAGTTTGTATCTGAGTAGAATGTCAACTGGGCTTTGCTGCCATTGTCATTCTTTATCTTCCACTTGTTGTCTTCGACTTCAACTGGAATGGTTCTTCATCTGGTCAGATCTCAACTGGAGGAAGTCTTCAGTTGCGTTAACTGTACGTTGCAACTGGACTTCAATATATTTCTGGACAAATCTTCTTAGTCTCCAGATGCAACTGGAGACTGGCCAGTTTTCAGCAAAACTGGTCCTAACACTACGGGACGGTATATGACGATTGGGACGAGTATCTACAGGTGGAGATTCTTCCTTATATTGCACGAATGTAAAGGTAATGTTGAGATCCTATAATTGTAGTTCCTTAAAGTATATGAAGTAAAAGTATTCAAGAGCATTTGGTTCCGAATTGATCATGTTTCTCGCCTGGGTGATTACCCATGTAAGGCAAACATTATATTTCTAAAGTCGAGGCTACACGTAGTTTTGAGACGTTCTAATAAAGTTCCCGGTTTCGTTTCGATCGTGAGGTCGAACCTTCATTTGATGTGTGACTAGTGCTACTTCCATGCAAGCGCACCCTCCGTTTTGTTCTCACTTATAGGAAGAAGTTAATGTTTTCGATTGTGGGATGTATTTATTTCTATAAGATAGATTTACGGTTTTTGCTACCATTTGTTGATGATGAAAGTCCTGCTAATGTTATTTCTACCCTCATTATGACCCTATTGAGTTTCTCGAAGTACCTGCATGCTAACGAATGGTCCTTACCATGTCATGAACTTAAGGGATAAAGTTTAAATTTTTCTCTAGATCGAAATCTTTACTGAATATTAGTCATATCCATCCATATATTTCGTCCATACCTGGACATGTTGAGTATTGATTGATAAGAAACGTTTTTGTTGTTAGATTGGCGATTTCGGGTCATTCGGTGATTGTTATTGCAATCAATATGTATCTTGAGATTTCCTACAGGTATGAAGTTGTTTCTAGAGTCATTTTAACGTTCAAATAGAACCAATATAGGGTTCACATCTGGTCTTGAGATTTGATATGGATTCGATTGCGTATGTGAGTCGATTTAGGTCATTCGGGTGTCAAATCGATTGTAAAATGAGTATAATGAATCCATGAATCAATTGAGGATTTCATAATGATAACTACGGCATAGTTTGATGTGTATGAACTGTAGAGGTCGTGGTGGCTTGACACGGATGTTTGATGGTGGAAATTGTTTGCAAAACAAAGAGTTTATTAGGTCTGAAAATTCAGTCATATTTCAAAAATCATATCTTCTTTATATGAACGACTTAGGAGATGACTCTTACATTTCTGAAAACCTCTATGTGTCCCCTAAATTCGATATGAACAAAGTTTCCTGTGATTTTGCCCAGAGATATGCAAAAAATGTCGATTTCCAAAGAATGGTCAGGTTTCGGACGAATTCTGCAGACTTGTCTTGCAAACGTCATAACTTATTCATTAGAGCTCTTCAAGAGTCAAACCTTGCATTTTTGAAAAGGTCTTTGAGTTTGCTACATTTGTTAAGAACTGAGTTTTGTCTCATTTGGTCATCTTATGACCCAAAAGTTGTACTTGAGGAGGCTTATGAACCGTGGTGACATGCTTATTTGTATGCCGCCTGAAATGTGATACGACCTATTATGATATGAGGTGTAGTAAATCTTATATGTTGACGTGTGATAGGGTTAAAAGCCAAGACTAGACACCGAAATTTTTGTTACAAAATAATTATTTAATGATCCTTTAACGGAAGTGAGGAGTCACCTTATCATGGACTAAGAGACAAGGCTGCGTGGGAAGCTAAAGGTAATGATATGAGCCATTAGTAAACTGGTTGTCCAAGAATGTTTATTTCCTGGTGAACTATTGCACCGTTTCATTGGACATGAAAGAAAAGATGTGTGTTAAAGAAGTTCTCTTAAAGTGTGAAAGCTAATTGTTGAATGCTTCAAATCGAGACGACCGTTATGTAAACAATTTTTATATATGTTTTGGCAAAGTATGAAGGGAATGGTGAACTCAAATGGTGTCTATCACTCCTAGATTGATGGGAAAGAGGAAGAATGATTTAGAAACTCAGGAGAAATCACATGATTGTGCGATGGTGCATCGAGATTATTGTTGTGTTCGTATGCAACCATGGTTATGCCATAGGCGTTGGATGTCACTTCATGATACAATATGTTATGGAAAGGAAATTTGTGGAGCCAAAGATCATGAAGATAATAGTCCATGAAGTTGGAATCGTTAAAGAAGAGTTCGGATTAGCTCCAAATTTGACTGAAGGTTTTGTGGTGAGCAAAGAAAGCTTATTATGAACAAGTGGGTATTATGGTCTAACCATAAGACTCTATGGATGGATATGTTATGCATCAAAAGTTATGGCGAGTCGACCCTTTGTTCAAATGAATTATGTGAGTTATGGTAGCAAGTTAATAAGGATACGTGTATGAGGGGCTTAATCGCCAAATGATTAGCCTACGCCAAATGTAATGTGGGTGCTACTTATGAAGGTTGAAGAAATGAGTTGATTACTTGGTTTGATTTAAATATTGAACCAAATAAATGACGAAACGGTTGAAATGGGAAAGTAAAGGTGGAAAAGACTATGTAAGAAGCCGAATGAGTTTGACTATGCTAAGTTAAAGTACAACTCAAGGAAATCCTGAAATGATATGACAAAGTGAGGGATACGGATAAGTCATTTATATATTAGTGGCGAAATGATTCTGAGGACAGAATCCTTTTAAGGGGAGGTAATTGTAACATCCCAAACTTTTCAAGTTTGACTATTTGACTATTCTGTTAGCTAACGTTAGGTTCGTTAAGTTTATGTGCCCTATATGGGATTATGTGATTAAATGCTTATGTGTGATAATGTGAAATGAATAAGATGATGTTTAATGAAAGTAATTAAAGTAACGTTACGAAAGTTAAGTGCTTATAAGATCGTTAAGTCTCCCGGTAAGTGAATTAAGCTAAGAATGTCAAGTTTAGAAGTTGAGGGACCCAAAGTATAAGGTTAGGAGTTGATGGCCAGGGGTTAAGTGCAATTAGGTATCCCTAATTGTCTCCACATCAGTTTCATACGTGAGAAATATCTCCAGCCGATCCTCCCTCCCTTTTCTAGCAAGTTTTCTTCAAGATCTCATCGTTTCGTGCCGTTTTGATCAAGTATTGTTTAGATCTTGAGTCCCCCACGTCGAGTGCATGTAATATAGGTAAATTCTCTTTGAAATCAGAGTAATTGAGTCATAGATGAGTATTCAATCCAGGCCATGGGGTTTGGGTTGGGTTAATTGATTAAACGTTTACCGATTTCTTGTTATTCGGTGATTCAATGAGTGATTTATGTTTGTAATATAAGTGACTTATGTCATGCTAATGTAAGTGACTTATGTCATGCTAATGTAAGTGACTTATGTCATGCTAAGTAAGTGACTTATGTCATGCTAATGTAAGTGACTTATGTCATGCTAATGTAAGTGACTTATGTCAGCCTAATGTAAGTGACTTATGTCATGCTAAGTAAGTGACTTATGTCATGCTAATGTAAGTGACTTATGTCATGCTAATGTAAGTGACTTATGTCACTAATGTAAGTGACTTATGTCATGCTAATGTAAGTGACTTATGTCACTATATGTAAGTGACTTATGTCATGCTAATGTAAGTGACTTATGTCAGCTATATGTAAGTGACTTATGTCATGCCTAATGTAAGTGACTTATGTCACACTATGTAAGTGATGCTTATGTATGCTAATGTAAGTGACTTATGTCATGCCTAATGTAAGTGACTTATGTCATGCTAATGTAAGTGACTTATGTCATGCTAATGTAAGTGACTTATGTCATGCTAATGTAAGTGACTTATGTCATGCCTAATGTAAGTGACTTATGTCATGCTAATGTAAGTGACTTATGTCATGCTAATGTAAGTGACTTATGTCATGCTATATGTAAGTGACTTATGTCATGCCTAATGTAAGTGACTTATGTCATGCTATTAAGTGACTTATGTCATGCTATATGTAAGTGACTTATGTCAGCTATATGTAAGTGACTTATGTCATGCCTAATGTAAGTGACTTATGTCACTAATGTAAGTGACTTATGTCATGCTAATGTAAGTGACTTATGTCAGCTATATGTAAGTGACTTATGTCATGCCTAATGTAAGTGACTTATGTCATGCTAATGTAAGTGACTTATGTCATGCTAATGTAAGTGACTTATGTCATGCTATATGTAAGTGACTTATGTCATGCTAATGTAAGTGACTTATGTCATGCTATGTAAGTGACTTATGTCATGCTAATGTAAGTGACTTATGTCATGCTAATGTAAGTGACTTATGTCATGCTAATGTAAGTGACTTATGTCATGCTAATGTAAGTGACTTATGTCATGCTAATGTAAGTGACTTATGTCATGCCTAATGTAAGTGACTTATGTCATGCTAATGTAAGTGACTTATGTCATGCTAATGTAAGTGACTTATGTCATGCTAATGTAAGTGACTTATGTCATGCCTAATGTAAGTGACTTATGTCACTAAGTAATGACTTATGTATGCTAATGTAAGTGACTTATGTCAGCTAATGTAAGTGACTTATGTCATGCTAATGTAAGTGACTTATGTCAGCTAATGTAAGTGACTTATGTCATGCTAATGTAAGTGACTTATGTCAGCTAATGTAAGTGACTTATGTCATGCTAATGTAAGTGACTTATGTCATGCTAATGTAAGTGACTTATGTCATGCTAGTAATGACTTATGTATGCTAATGTAAGTGACTTATGTCACCTATATGTATGAGTGACTTATGTCATGCCTAATGTAAGTGACTTATGTCACACTATTACGATGATGCTTATTCATGCTAATGTAAGTGACTTACACCTTATATGTGATGAGTGACTTATGTCATGCCTAATGTAAGTGACTTATGTCACACTATACGATGATGCTTATATGTTATATGTGAAGTAAAAGATGACTAGGCACATCTAGGGTGATTCAACCTATTATGATGATGATTGATGTGATGATATGTTATGGATGATGTGATGCATTGATGTGATATGTGCCTTAACGATTTAATATGACTTTTATATAATGTTTAAATGGAAAAATGTTTTATTAATGATGTGTTATCTTACTTAGCTAATTCGTTAGCTAACACTTGCTCTTTTAAAATGTGTTGTGCCCTCAGGTCCAACATTAGTGAGCAGGTAGATGTGAGAAGATGTGAGGCACGGGTAGATGATCTTGAAGCTGGCTGTAGTTTACCCATAGTGGCTGCTCGTCTTAGACATTGATTTATGTTTAGATATTTATGATTTGTATTTACTATAATGTCGGTTGTTTAATGTTGGGCAACCGATGGATTTTCATTTAGACTTGTTTTGATGATATGGCTAGTAACACCATTTAATGAATGAACCAAACAGATTTTGCTGGTTTGGACTTTTAAAGTTTAATTCCGCTTTCTTTGACGCCGTTAGGCGAAAGTCTTTGGAAATCCATATTTTTAAACGACGGGTGTTACAGTTCTTTTCCTTAAACTCATATTCTGTTAAAATGACACACTTTCTTTTAGCTTTTAATCATAACACTATCGCTTAACTACCCTACTCGTTTATTCAGTGTTCCTTATAGAACGTAGTTGAGTCCTCTTGGAAACTAGATTCTATTCTGACTCTGTCTTTCGTGCACTAGGAACTTTTATTTTAAACAATACAATACAAATAAAAATTAAATATTTCACGAAAAACATAACACACATACACACACTGAACATAAACAAATAACATAGTTACAAGAGCTAAAGTTACTGCTTGATTAGATCAGCTTAGCATGTTACATAAGCCCACAAGTGAGAATCTATTCTCTTATTATTAGTTATGAACAGTGATCCATCAACGATTACCAATATGTTTGTCCTCTTAAACACTCGGTACTTCCAGTTTCCTTTTAGTTGTAACACTTTCGACATACCCTGGCCAAGGACAGTCACCATGTAACCCGAGTAGCCTAATATGTCACTTAATCAAGTTTGCTAACTTAAGTGACCCACATTCAGATATACTCCCACAATTGACACAAGCACTAAGATTAAGACATTTGGTGAGTATAGGAAGAAAGCCTTTAAGAATCAAGCCAGCGGTGACAGGTCGGTGATTCCTCACACGCAAAGCGACATAACTTGACTCACGTACGGAAATAAACCCAACATTGCATAATGCTAAGTACTTGCATATTTGTGACATTATTTAAAGTGCTTATGAAAACCCGTGACTTTCGATGAGACCCGTGTAGCGAACTTTCTGAAAACCTATCCCAAGTTGGAAGCTTTAGGTAGGCTAGGTATACAAAGACACCCCAAGGACTTACTTGTCCGAATCTCAAAGGCCACATTAGCTCCATAATTTTCAAAAGATTACTAAGATATTTGCATATTTTGTCACAAATACACATCCGAAAAGCAATACATACACATATATGTACCCGAGACCTTCTATATAAAGACCAAATATACATAATTACAATGCAAGTTCTTTCGCAAGATTTAAGGACCAGTCTCAATTTAAATTCATGAAGAGCAGGCATTCTCAGCCATATATCTGAATATGTTTCCCATAAGAACATTGTATACTTTAAGTTCAGATTATAAGGAAACCTTGGTACTTTGTGCCTACCGATACATCATATAATGGTATCACTGAACTGAGCAATTTAAAGTACAATTAAGTAGGCTTAAAAGCTAAAGTATCGTCACGTCTAATCGTATTGACGCAGTGACCTTACTCTATTTATTATTTTCTTTTTCTTTTCTGATTTTTCTGATTTTTATTTTGTTTTTTCTGACACTATATGACACACATACAAACGACACAAAAACACAGACACATTTTACAAAGTTCCTTTTGAGAGACACTATCACTATAGATTTCTCATCCCAATCAATTAGACTAGCAACTCGAAATGAGTTCGGTCGAAAGCCTTAGTTAACAGATAAGCTAAATTAAAGTCACTCGACACCTTTTCTAGGACTATTAATTTCTTTCAGCACAATCACGTATAAAATGAAACCTTATGTCTATGTGATTAGTCCTACTGTGCTTAACAGGATTATTGGTAATGGAAATTGTGGATTCATTGTCTATCTTTATGGGAGTACAAAGGAAATTCTGACCGTAATCGCGCAGTTGTTGCTGAATCCATAGAACCTGTGAGCAACACCCATGTATTCCGATCTCTCCCCTAAGAACTGACATCCACTTGAAGTCTATTTCCTCAAGAACACCAGTTTCTTTCATCCCTGTGAATAAATTAACAAACTTCTGGAACTGACATAATATCATTACCAACAAAAATACAATTAAAACAGGCTAAACACTTTACTATAGATCATCATCTAGACATGATCTTCTACAGTAATCTGTCTATTACATAAATGAAGTCAAAAAGACAGGGACAAACTAATTTGAACAAGTCTTCTTGGAACAATGATCATCAGTTTCATGGATTTTTCTCTTTCTTCCATCTAACAGATCTTCAAAGTCCTTGACAGCTTGCTCATGAGACCTCCATATCTCTTCTTGTTCAGGAGTCAACACCAAAGGCACAACCCTTTGACTTACAGAACTACAATCCTCTTTGTTAACCTCATCACTCCAAACTTTATCAATCAAAACACGAGGAAAACAAAATCTTGAAAATTCCAATTCAGTAAAAACTCGATCACTACCCTTTAAAGTATAATGAGTAAGATAGACTTTCTCCTTTTCTAAATTGACTTGCTTAGAAATTGATAAGTCTTTTAAAAGGTCCTGATCCTGTTTTTCAATTAAATTCACATTATCAATTAAAACACTTCATTTTACAACTCTTCCAACCCCGGAAATTTTTCCGCCTTTGGAATCAGCAAAGGTGACATAAGACCCTTTAACAGGAGTAAACTCTGTTAATAATCTCTTGTCGCCTGTCATATGTCTTGAACATCCACTATCGACAAACCATAACCTTGTAGTTTTCCTTAGTGGTTCCTTCTGTTCAATCACCTCAAGATGTGCCATAAAGCTTGTTTCAGCTTCAGTGGAAACTTTTTCATTTTCAACTCTTACTGGTTCTGATGGTTCAGGTTCCTCTTCTACCTTCTGATGAAAACTATCATGATCATCTGTGCTGGCATACAATGTATAGTCGAATGAATTATCAACAAGATCGTTCATTCCTCCATCAAAGTCTTGAATTTCTGCCATAAATGCATGATTATGATCATCGGCACTAGTCGAACCCCAATTATAAGTACCATCATTTTGAACAACCAAAGCTCTCGAGTTGTCCGTTTCTCCTGAGTTTCGGTTCCCAGTATTAGCATATTGACGCCCTGAATTCTGACCTGCAATAGAACCACTCTGATTGAAGTTCTGACGGCCTGTAGCTGAACTGTTGTCCCGTCTTGGCCTCTGACATTCACGTGAAAAATGTCTAAAACCATCACAGTTGAAACACTTCACTTTAGTCTTATCGAACCCCACTTTTCCGTCTATAACCTTCCTTCCGGTTCTATCAGTGAATCGCTGAACTCTCAATGTTAGCATTGCCAATTGTCAGTTCAGATCCATTTCTTCCAAATCATCTGGATCAACTTGCTTGTAATCCTCCCTAACCAGATCAGGATCAGTCAGTTTTCCTCCAATTAACTTCTCATGAGCAGACACAAATGAAGCCAGCATGCCCAAATGTCCCTCAGCAGATCTTATGCTCATCGGCATTCCTGATAAACCCGAGCTTGGAGAACTACTTTTCTTATTCCCATTATGAATAACCATAGCTGATTCCGGAGAAGTTACATACATCAAGTTGTTGTCAGAATCCATCGTCATCTTCAATTTTTCATCATCTCCACTGTAGAAGGCAGTGATCCCTCCACTTGGAGATTTTCCAGAAGCAATATTAGGCTTGCTATGATAAAGTTCCGGACGTTGAACAAAATCACTGCTACCTACTTCCTTTGACTTTCTCTTCATATCCTAACCTCTTAGCTTTCGGATAATCTGATCCAGAGTCCAAGTACTAAATTCGGATTTTGCTGGATAGAAGTAACAAACCCTTCCCACTTAGCTGGAAGAGAATCCAACAACTTCTCGATCACTTCATCTGAATCAGGCTTGTACCCAAAATATGCAAGCTCAACTAGCAGATGACTGTAACGAATCAACGTCTCATCAAGAGATTCATCCTTGAAACTTGTGAAAACATAGTACTGTTTCTTCAACAAGTCCTTCCTCCTCTTCTTGAGATCTTCATCACCTTCACAATGCTCCTTGAGTGCATCCCATAAGCCCTTTTCACTTTCATACTTTTCAAACAAGTGCAAGAATTCCCCTTGGAGAGCCATTCGGAGTGATCCTAAAGCCTTACTTTCAGCTTCATAGTCCTTCTTTTGATCGACATTCATCTGCTCATAAGTAGAAGCTTTCCCACCACTCGAACTCCTTGTCATTTATCACAGTAGGATGAACATAACCATTGACAATACAAATCCACATCCTGACATCCATAAGTCTGCAATATGACTCGAATCTGCCCTTCCAATTGAAATATCTATCTAGGCTTATCAACTTGGGCGGTGAATTGGCCTTTCCGGTTTCATGATCCATTAGAATCAATTAATTCATCAAAGCTTGATAGTTTGCGGGTAACTGAGACGTCATTTTCTTCGAGCTAGCAAAATTATACGAACTGTTCAAGAATAAACAAGGTCGCAAATTTAAACGAGGTCGTAAAAAAATACGAGGTCGCAAATTACAAACTCGAGGTCGTAATTGAACTGGTGATGTTAGAACCAATTTCACTGAAACTGGCCAGTCTCCAGTTGCACCTGGAGACTAAGAAGATTTGTCCAGAAATATATTGAAGTCCAGTTGCAGCGTACAGTTAACGCAACTGAAGACTTCCTCCAGTTGAGAACTGACCAGATGAAGAATCCTTCCAGTTGAAGTCAAAGACAACAAGTGGAAGAAAGAGAATGACAATGGCAGCGAGGCCCAGTTGACAT
The DNA here is from genome assembly GCA_034093135.1 of Erigeron breviscapus. NCBI lineage: Eukaryota > Viridiplantae > Streptophyta > Magnoliopsida > Asterales > Asteraceae > Erigeron > Erigeron breviscapus. The sequence continues at coordinate 9,124,026 of CM067170.1, read as the reverse complement.
TCTACTCAGTTACAAACTGGAGACCATCAGTGGAAAGCTCTTACAAAGCTTTACACTGATTACGAGGAAAAGACTTTTATGCTTTATGTGCTATTACACGGATAATAAGATTTATCTATGTATAAAGTACAAAAAGGTACATAAAGCTGGTTGAGTAAAGTTGCTTTATACTGCAACTTTACATAGCATTTTAAGGAATTAAATGTTATTCCTTAAATGTTCTCAACCATATTTGTACGGCCAAAGTTGACATCCCAATGTCAACTTTGCCTATAAATACAAGTCATTGCACAACAAGAATAACACACATACATACTTTGCAAACCTGCAATATTCTTGGTGAACTTGTGCAATATTCTCTCAATCGCTAAAAGAAACATTTCACAACTTTAAGTGTTTCGATTGTTTAGAGAATTTCCAAGTGTAGATCAATTGTAGTTCATAGGTTGTTAGGATATTTACATACTTTGTATTATCTTGGTTCCGCAACAACCTTGTAATTTATTTAAAGTTAATAAATAAATTTACACTTGAAAATTACATATTGTCTCACCAATTTACTTTACAAGTATTTTATATTATTGCATTGTTCTTTACTTATTGTCACTTAAATAAGTAATCTATCTAGAACTTGGTATATACTCACTGCAACTGGTCATCTCCAGTTCAGCGCTTATATTGCAAAGTAACTCCACCATCGACATTGAGGTGTCTTCAGGTAGTACCATCTATTGAGTTGGGACTTACAAGTGGTATCAGAGCAGAAGGCTAAAATACTTGCCTAGATCTGCTTAGATGACTACTACTGAAGGTGGAGATGGTTCTGGTCAAGGTGAAAACCCTCTAAATACTAATACACCACCTGTTCAAAATGTTAATACAAACCCTCCTCCTCCTACTGCCCCAAACCATGTCCATGTACATTATTCTAACACTCCTGTTCCCAAATTTGATGGAAACAGTGAGACCTTCGGTACATGGAAGGCCAGAATGCTCTTGCATTTTGGTGGGATAGAGAGATATATGCTGAAAATCCTTAAGGATGGACCGTATATACCCATGTCTCTTGGGGTAAGTCCTCTTCTAGATCCAACTGGAAGAAGAGGTTCCAGAGAAAAGCTTGAAGACCACTGGTCTGATGAGGATCGTAGACTTGTAGATCTGGACACCAGACTCAAGAACATGATCCTTGGAGCTGTCCCTGAAGATCTAATTCCAACACTTGTGTTGTTCCCTAGTGCCAAGTCAATGTGGGATGAATTAGTTATTCAGTTTGAAGGAGGTGATGACACCATTGTCACCAGAAAGGTTGCCCTGAACAAGAAGTATGAATCCTTCTTTGCTCTACCCAATGAAAGTCTAACTGGTACTTACACCAGGTTTTCTAGCCTCATTAATCAATTGAGAGGCTTGGGTGTAGAGAAGGATAAGGATATTCTTCTTGAGAAGTTTTGTGATATTCTTCCTTCCAATGGAAACTATTAGAGCAGATAGTGAAAGATATCTGGATACTATCTTAATTGAACTGAACAATGTTAAACCACAATTAAATGATTTACAAAGTGTCCAGTTGGCTCTCAAGGAGTCAGTTTTGAAAATTGAGGCTTTAGAATTTGATAATCAAAAATTAGTTTCTGATCTTGAAAAAGAACAAATGATTATCAAGTCATGGGTAAAAGCATTTGGAAAGAATTATGATGCATTTTCTAGAACAATTGATGCCCAGAAAAATGCATGGAAATCTGGAGATCTGGAAATGGCAGCTCTCATACCAGATCTTCATGCATTGCCTCCAGCTCTTAGGGTTGATACTCCATATGATCAACCTGAGACAGTCAAAACTGAACCCTCTGAGACCACCCCCATTGAGGTTAAACCTGGAGCCAATCAGGCTAATGCTCCAGTTAAAAAGGCCACTGGTAACAAGCCTTTACCTCAGAAGTCTAAGGAGCCCAAGACCCAAAAGACTAAAACTCCAGCTGAACCAAGGTCCAAGGTTCAGCAGCCTGATGAAAACAATATTTTGTTTAAACTGGAAAGTCAACTCCAACTTTTGTCTCGACGGGTTCAGAGTTGTACTGCCCGGATTAAAAATCTGGAAGGAGGTTCATCACCTCCAGTTGTAAAACAAAATATTAAACCCCCTTCAAAACCAAAACAAAAGAATGTTCCATCTGGAACTAAATCTGATAAGAAAAAAGGGAGCAAGTATCAAATACCAATCATTTTTACTCCTGCACCTGGATCTGGTGAAAAAGATCCAGATGTAGTCTTCAGTTTACCACCACAACAATCAACTGTGACTTCTGTAGAGAAGTCTAGTGAACCCATCAAGAAAAGATGGGTTCACAAAAATAACTGATGATTTTTGTGGGTGTGCAGGGCGATCGAAAGAAGAATATCTGGTATCTGGACAGCGCAGCTGGCCGGACTATGACCGGATGTAAGCCCCTGCTTGAAGAGTTCATTGTCCAAGATGGACCGGCAGTGACGTTTGGTAATGATCAAAGTGGAAAGACTGAAGGATATGGTGTGCTCAATAACGGACAGGTCGAATTCAAAAGAGTTGCATTTGTGAACGGTTTGAAATACAACCTGATCAGTGTCAGCCAACTTTGTGATGATGGCTACAGAGTTTTGTTCGATATTGCTCAAGGCACCATATTTAACAAGGATTGGAAAGTGGTGATGGTTGCACCAAGAAAAGGAAATGTGTACATCATGGATATGGAACCAGCTCCAAAAGAGCAGTGCTTCTATACCAAAGCTGATGAGGACACCAACTGGTTGTGGCATAAAAGATTATCCCATCTTAATTTCAAAAATATTAACAAGTTGTCTCGCAAACAACTGGTTGATGGGATACCACAGATTTCTTTCAATAAAGAAAAGCTATGTCCAGGGTGTGAGATGGGCAAGCAGAAAAGAGCCAGTTTCAAAACAAGGCAAAACTTTAGCATCACTGAACCTCTTCACATGCTTCATATGGACCTTTTTGGTCCAGTGAATGTTCAAACTAGAGTTGGAAAGAAGTACACTCTAGTTGTGGTCGATGAATTCACCAGATACTGTTGGGTGGTATTCCTCAGATCCAAAAGTGATGCACCTGCTGAAATCATCTCTCTCATCAAAAGAATTGAACTCAAGTATACTCGAAAAGTCTGTCAGTTGCGAAGTGATAATGGTACTGAATTTCAAAATAAGGTACTTGAAACATTTTGCAATGACACTGGCATCTCTCAAAACTTCTCATCAGCACACTCTCCAGAGCAGAATGGAGTTGTAGAAAGAAAGAATCGTACACTGATAGAAGCAGCCAGAAGTATGCTATCTGAATCAGGTCTTCCCACCAGTTTCTGGGCTGAAGCAGTTGCAACTGCTTGTCACACCCAAAACCGGTCAGTTTACATCAAGAGACATAAGAAGACTGCCTATGAAGTACTCAGGAATCGTAAACCAAATATTGGATACTTTCATGTATTTGGTTGTCCAGTTTATATTTTGAACGATTCCAGTCAGCTTGGAAAGTTTGATGCAAAAGCTGATGAAGGTGTATTTTTAGGGTATTCAGATATTCGAAAGGCCTTTAGAGTTTATAATTATAGACTCCAAAAGGTTCATGAGACAATTCATGTCACATTCGACGAATCAACTGAAGCAATCAACAAGAGACCAAGCCTTGATATTTCTCCAGTCGTTCCAATAAATTTTGGTGAAACTGACCAAGTTCATCAGTCAGTTGTTTCACCAAAAGATGTTTCCAGTTACAACCAATTGGAACCAGTTAAGAAGAAGAGCACCACCAGTGATACTTCATTCTATCCCTCCATCAATTTCAACTTACCACAGGAATTGGTGATTGGATCTGATGTACATGCCACTCCAATATCAGCACCAGTTCAAACTCCAACTTCTCCAGTTCTTCAAGAAATGCCTTTTAATGAAGAATTTCATGATGCAAATCATGACCTCATTGACTCTGATGAGGATGTAGAAGTAGTTTGGACTGATCCTCCTCCAGAAGCTGCTGCAACTGAAGAAGATCGTCAGGTGACTTGCACTGATATTGTATTACACCAGCCTAGTCAATACACTAGATGGACTCGAGCACATCCAATTGACAGATTGTGGGAGATCCAAATAGTGGGGTTCAGACTAGAAGAGCCACCAGTGAGCAATGCTTAAACGTCACCTTCTTATCACTAATTGAACCGAAGAAGATTGACGAGGCTATGGCAGACCCAAGCTGGGTGGAGGCTATGCAAGAAGAGCTCATCCAGTTTGAAAGGAATAATGTGTGGGAACTTGTTCCTTGTCCACCAGGGTTAAAGAAAGAACCCATTGGTACAAGATGGGTCTACCAAAACAAGATGGATGAAGATGGCAATGTTGTAAGAAACAAGGCCAGATTAGTTGCCCAGGGTTATTGTCAAGCAGAGGGCATTGACTTTGATGAAACTTTTGCTCCAGTTGCAAGACTTGAAGCCATCAGAATATTTCTGGCTTATGCAGCCCATCTGCAGTTTAAAGTCTTCCAGATGGATGTCAAAAGTGTGTTCCTTAATGGAACATTGGAAGAAGTTGTGTATGTTAAGCAGACTCCAGGCTTCATCAATGAGAAGCATCCTCACTGGGTCTATAGACTGAACAAAGCTTTATATGGTCTTAGACAAGCCCCAAGAGCCTGGTATGATACTTTAACTAAACATCTTCTTAAAAATGGCTTTCAAAGAGGTGCAATAGATAATACCTTATTTATCTTGAAAGAAAAAGGTAATATCTTATTGGTACAAATTTATGTTGATGACATTATATTTGGTTCAACTGATGATGCAATGTGTAAAAAGTTTTCTAAAATCATGTCATCTGAGTATGAAATGAGTTTAATGGGAGAATTAACATTTTTCTTAGGTCTTCAGAATAAGCAAACTGAAAATGGAATTTTCATAAACCAAGGAAAATATGTCAGAGATTTGTTAAGAAAATACAAATATGATTCAATCCCATCGAAAAACACACCTATTGCAGCACCATTAAATTTGGACTCTGACCCAACTGGCAAACCAGTGAACATCACTGAATATCGTGGAATGGTGGGTTCACTGATGTATTTAACTGCCAGTCGACCAGATATAATGTTCGCAACATGTCTATGTGCCAGGTTTCAGACTAACCCTAAAGAATCACATTTACACGCTGTTAAGCGTATCTTCAGATACCTGAAAGGGTGTCCTAACCTTGGTCTTTGGTACCCCAAAGGCTCAGGGTTAGATCTAATGGGTTATTCAGATTCAGATCATGCAGGTTGTAAGATAGATAGAAAATCAACAACTGGTGGTTGTCATTTCCTTGGAGGAAAACTGGTGAGTTGGACCAGCAAGAAGCAGACGTCAGTCTCTATGTCCACTGCTGAGGCAGAGTACATTTCTGCGGCCAGTTGTTGTGCCCAGATTCTCTGGATCAAGAACCAGTTACTAGATTATGGTTAAAAATATACAAGGACCCCAATCTTTTGTGACAACACCAGTGCAATTGCTATATCTCACAACCCAGTGATGCACTCCAAGACAAAGCATATTGACATCAGGTATCATTTCATTCGTGATCATGTAATGAAAGGAGACATTGAAATTCATTTCATCCCCACTGACAAACAGCTCGCTGATGTTTTTACAAAACCTCTTGATGAGAAAACCTTTAAAAATCTCATCAGCGAACTGGGAATGTTAAATCCTTAAAACTGGAGATTTTTGTTATGAACGCGTCAGTGACACTGATGAAGTTCTCCAGTTGAGGAGGTCCAGATAATCTTTGCTCGCCAGGCTATCGAACGCCTTTGTGATACTATCCTGGCACTAATCGATTTCTGGATCATCATTTTAGGGGGAAAGACTCAAAATAATTTTCTGACTAAAATTCGTTTTGTTTGAAAATGGCAACTGGAGAACTCTCCAGTTGGAAACTGGCACTGGACTAATCCTCCAGTGTCCAGGTTCAGTCTTGTCTTAATTTTTCATAACGTTAGAAAATACTTGGTCAATATTTGTGACACGTGATGGTACTCGAGTGTTTTAACCCACTTGATATCGTCATTGACGTGTTTAAAGTCATTTTGGTAAATGACAACTGTTTTTATTGGGAAAATGAAAATTAGTGGGCGCGTGGGTAAGTTAAGCCGTCATAGCATTTAATGCTGACACGGTGAATTATATTTTTGGTTCAAAATTCAAACTTATTTTGTAAAAATATCTACAAAATTGATTTTGTTAATAAAATATAATTTTTGGTATTTCATTGGGATCTTGAATTCCTTATAAATACCCTTATTTACTCCGATCACATTTACTTCCCTTTACATTCCTTCATTTACTTCCAATCATCATCAAACTCTTCATTTCTCTTTCTGCTTCATAAATCAAGAACCCTAATTCCAAAGTTTCAATTTCACTTTCAATGGCACCTAAATCATCCCGTTCTAGAGATGTAAATCTCCTCTCTGTCCCATATGTTCCCTCACCAGATGTCAAACAGGCATCTGGTGCTCCTGGTAATACTACGCTCATCAAACTAAATCCAAATAATCCGATGGCTAGTTTACAAGGAACCCAAGGGTCCGATACCCTTATTGGGAGAATCCAAAAATTTTTGAGGGATTCTCCAATCGGACCCTCCTTCTCCTTAAACCCACACAAGATGTTTCACGACTACTTGTGTGAGTTTTGGTACACCGCTTCTCTTTCTTCCGACTGTTCTTCCATCTCATTCACATTAAAAGGTGGAACGGTCCGGTGTACCTTATCAGCAGATGTATTGAGGGATGCTCTACACCTCAATTACTGGAGACAAGGAGAGTCTCCTGTTGTCATCTCCCCAAACATAAATTTTCGTCAGGTCCTCCTTGATATGGGACACAAGGAGTGCCTAGAAAAAGGGGTTTTGAAAACAAAAGGTGCGATGACCATGAAGGGCCTTACACCTTCATGGAGGTACTTTTTCATCCACCTTGTGGAAAGTATGGGTGGGAGTTCTGGTGGACTTGACCAGATTAACTCCGCACAGGCAAAAATGGCATACTGCTTGTGGAATGGATTGAGAGTGGATTTTGCTGATATCCTATACAGAAGCCTGGTTCAAAAACTGAAGGGCACCAGGGGACTATGTATCCCCTTTTCCAGGTATCTCTCTCTCTGTTTTCTACAAATTCTGGGCAGTGAAGCTTATTTTAGCACAAATTCACTATACACTGTCCCAGATTTGTTGAGGAATCTTGACTCTCTAGTATCTGAAGCTGGAGAGGTCGAGATTCCGGAAAGAATGCGGCTGGCATTCGCAAAAACCGATGCACCAGTCCAAGGTGAGTCGGAAAGACAACTGGGCAGGCCTCAAAATAATGAGGGACCCACCAGTTCGTCTGCTGGAATTGTGACCATTGCCGAACCCGGGCAACAGTCTAACCCCTCCAGCTCCAGCGTGTCTGTCCCTGAAACAATCTACCCTGGAGACCTCCCAACAGGTCCTTCAGGTGTTCCAAAGGCAAGAAGAACACGTCGCCCTAGGACTCAGTCAGCACTTGCCACTGACAGTAGTAACCCAACCAGCCCTCCAGTTTCCTCCCAACAGGAACCTGGAGAAAGTCAAATGGGACAACCGCAAGCAGCCACCTCGCATTTTCTGTAGGAGAGGGTGGTGAAGATGAAACTGGGCTACCCCAACCCAGATTAGAGTTTGAGTCTGCACAAAGTGTCCACGGCCTATCTTCTGACACTTCTCTTACACGAACTGACGACGTCTCTGGCCAGTCACTGCTGGAGACTGAGGTTCCAAACTCTGCGGCTGATGATGTTATGATTGTGGATAGAGCAATTATAACTGAGGCAACCCCAGTGACCTCTATCCCTGGTGAAGTTACCTCGGTAACTGATCCTCCAACAGATGCAACCTTCCAGGAAACTTGAGAAGGTCATCTGGAGACTGACCCATCTGGTCAGCCCTCAGTTACATTCATGGATCTGGACATGAATGTTAATGACGAGGAAATCCTTATTGAGTCTTCGGATTCTGAAGGTACTGCATCAGACTTGGAGATTTTTGATTCTTCTGTACAAGATCAAAACCCTTCATCTCAAGTCTCGCCTCCAGATGCTTCAATTTCAATTTTACCATCCCAAGAAAATGAGCCTACTGAAATTCCATTTCCCACATATAACTATATGTCTGGAAACAGACGTATGGCACCATCACCATCTGGGCAGTTCTCACTCCTTCGAGAAATGCCACCCCACCGCCGCCGTTGTTCACACCTGAGCATTCTCAGCATGAACAACACATTGTTACTTCAGTTCCTTCTTCTTCTACCACTCCTATTATTACTTCCTCGACTGCTGCGACGTCAACTGGGGAGGCTTCCCTCAATTTGCCTCCTCCAGTTACTCCAGTGGTAACTGCTGCTGGTCCAGTGACACCTTCCCCTCCGTCACTGGACAATCAATTTGTGTCTTTCAAGCCGATATCCAAAACCTTCTTACCAGGGTAGAGGATATTCAAAAGACACTTGACAAAAACACCAAGTCCTTCTCCAGATACCACAAGGATCATCTGACCAATATTAAAGTGGTTGATCTGGGGATTAACAAGTTTTCAAATAATGAAGACTTGGTGTTGAAGAAGCTGAATGAGTTGGTCACTGCTGCAACAATCTGGCCTCTTCATTAAAAGAAGCCTTTGACCTTACTCAGTCCAAAGTCACAACCTCAATCTCCAATTTGCTGGGTAACACTGTTAGAAGATCTGAAGTGGATTTAAGGGAGATTGAAAAACAGGTTAAAGAGTTAGTTGAAAAGCCTGGGTTGAATGTGACTGAGCTTGGGCAGCAGTTGATGGTTTTGGTTGGTCAGAAAATTGATGATACGCTGGGTGCTAGAGAAACACAGTTGATTGAAAAGGTGATAGCTGAGATCACCAAGCTGGCCACTCCTCAGGTTGATCTGGCCCCACTCACTAATGAGATCAACCAGTTGAGAGGCAGCATTGACACTTTGAACACCCAGGTATCCAATCATACTCAATCTATTGATAAACTGACAACTGAAGTGGATAATTTAAAGAAAAAGGATGAAGAAGTTAAGGATAAGGTGGTTTCTGGTCTGGATGAAGACTCTAAGACTTTGAATGAATTAAAAACTGGTCAGCAACAGGTTGCTGCAAATGTTCTGACCCAGTCCAAAGAGACCAACCATCTATGGAGATCTTTCAGGATGATGTGTGGAATATTCAAAGAATGCAAGGACATACAATCGTGGCAGCCTCTTGACCGGTTGCCATCTCACCCCTCTGAATGGGAAGTTATAAGGGCAGGTCTAGATGCTGCCAAGGGGGAAAGAAGTGCAGTCCTTGCACCAATTGCATCTGGAAGTGCTCCATCTGAAAGACAATCTGGTAGAGAAATGGTAGTGGCTGCCAGTACTGAAACTGGTGAGCAAAGGGTTGAAGAGAATGTAGATGTGGTTGATAGGGGGAATGTGGATAAGGGTAAAGGTTTAGCATCTGATGAAGCCCAGCCGGCCACTGATGTACCAATGTTGGAAACTGGCAATGCTGATGTACTTCCTCCAGTTTCTGAAAGTGATAGCAAACGTCTGGCAAGGCTTGGTGATCAAATTAAAGAAAGAAAGAAAATGAAACAAGCAAACCAAGCTGAAGCCAGAGAACATCTTGCAAAGATTAAATTGCTTGATATTAGTGATGCTCACTTGTTGGGAATCACTAAGGAGGAATATGCCAGAGTGAAAGATGATGCCAGGATAGTGGGTATGTTAAAAGAAATGCTTGACATTGAACTGGACAGGCACTATCCTGATGATGAAGCTGAGCATGATGCCAGAAATTTGAATATATCAGTGGAGAAGGCAAAAGAGAACAGGGCCAGTGGGATTCTGAAAAGAATTGAAAATGTAAAGAAGGTTGTGAAAAGGGTCTTGAATCCACCAAGAAGGAACCCTCAACCAAGAAAACCACTGCATAGAGATGCTGATCTTAGAACCTTCCTTGAACCAACTGGCGATGTATCAAATGATGACATCAAGGTTGTTGTGCTGGCTGCTGGAGCTGGGAGTATTAAAATATCAAATGAATCTGAAGCTAGAGAGTATTATTCCCAGATCATGGCAACCAGAAGACACAGTGGGGCAATCAATGGTGTTTTTGTAACAATTAAGCCAGGCACCAAGTACTTTCATGTTGAAGTCAGTTATGCTAGAGGGCCACTAGTTAGAACTGACAATCCTGGTGTGATGCAATTTGGGTTCTCGGAATGGGTGGAAATGGTAAACTTTTTGGAAGCTAAGGCACAAAAGAATAGGTTTGAGAAAGCTTGGGTTAACTTCTTGAAGGGCAAGATTCAACACAAAGAGAATCTGGAGCTGAAGTTGAATATTGATCCTGAAGACTCTCAGCCTATCTCTTCAGTGACAAAGAAAAGGAAAATTGGCGAAGGGCCATCTCAATTAAATTTTCCTTTCAGTTTATCTGCTTGTAATTTTGTTTACATTCTGTAACTTGTGTAAATTTCATTTCTCTGTATAAATGAAGTTACCAGTTTGTAACCACAAGATAGATAATAGATTAGATCTAACAAACTCAAAAGAAAAACCCAAGGCATTTATTGATCTATAAAAATGCCTTGGAAATTTAGATAGATTTAATCGAACAAGTCTTTCCAGTTCATACTTGTATAGATACAAGAACTGAAAAAGACTTGGCAATATTTCAGGACAAATAGGGGGAATTTGTTAGGACCAGTTTCGTGAAAACTGGCCAGTCTCTAGTTGCACCTGGAGACTAAGAAGATTTGTCCAGAAATATATTGAAGTCCAGTTGCAGCGTACAGTTAACGCAACTGAAGACTTCCTCCAGTTGAGAACTGACCAGTTGAAGTCGAAGACAACAAGTGGAAGATAGAGAATGACAATGGCAGCGAGGCCCAGTTGACATTCTACTCAGTTACAAACTGGAAACCATCAGTGGAAAGCTCTTACAAAGCTTTACACTGATTACGAGGAAAAGACTTTTATGCTTTATGTGCTATTACACGGATAATAAGATTTATCTATGTATAAAGTACAAAAAGGTACATAAAGCTGGTTGAGTAAAGTTGTTTTATACTGCAACTTTACACAACATTTTAAGGAATTAAATGCTATTCCTTAAATGTTCTCAACCATATTTGTACGGCCAAAGTTGACATCCCAATGTCAACTTTGCCTATAAATACAAGTCATTGCACAACAAGAATAACACACATACATACTTTGCAAACCTGCAATATTCTTGGTGAACTTGTGCAATATTCTCTCAATCGCTAAAAGGAACATTTCACAACTTTAAGTGTTTCGATTGTTTAGAGAATTTCCAAGTGTAGATCAATTGTAGTTCATAGGTTGTTAGGATATTTACATACTTTGTATTATCTTGGTTCCGCAACAACCTTGTAATTTATTTAAAGTTAATAAATAAATTACACTTGAAAATTACATATTGTCTCACCAATTTACTTTACAAGTATTTTATATTATTGCATTGTTCTTTACTTATTGTCACTTAAATAAGTAATCTATCTAGAACTTGGTATATACTCACTGCAACTGGTCATCTCCAGTTCAGCGCTTATATTGCAAAGTAACTCCACCATCGACATTGAGGTGTCTTCAGGTAGTACCATCTATTGAGTTGGGACTTACAAGTGATGTCTTAAAGAGCTCACGAGGTCGCAAACGAGATACGAGGTCGTAATTGAACTAGTGAGGTCATAAATTAGCTATCCAGGTCGCAAAGCAAGCTGGATGAGGTAATACGAGCTGGCGAGGTCGCAAACGATGATGTATCCTTTAATTCTCTTGAATTCGAAACCCTAATACCCAACAAAACACCTCCGACTGCTGCAAACACCAAAAGAGGTCACAAAACAGGTTTTCGATCGTAAACTCGTGAAAGAATCACGTATAAACGACCCTAAACCAATGTTGTCTATCACCAACAAACTATAACCTTCCGCCCTTCCGGTATGAAACCAAGAGGCTCTGATTCCACTTGTAAGTCCCCTTGAAACGGATCGTTAATAGTTTGCTATAGTTATCTTGAGGTGCGGAATCTCTCACTATAACTTGGTGATTCACAACAAGCCTTCAGATTATCTGTTGCCTCGCAGATCGTCTCTAGGCCTAGCGGAATACAAACGACGACTTAACCTGCAATATTTGCTTGATATTTCGACAAATGTTCAACCCTAATCTCTGTTAGTGTTCGATATATATAGGGAACATCACGACATGGGCTTCAGCGAGCTAGCCTCGCAAATCCAGCCCAGCCCGTCACAATTGCGAGGTCGCAATCTTGACCTGGCCTCGTATTTGACCCTGCAAATACGGGGTCGTATTCCCACTGTGAATTGCGAGGTCGCAATTCACACTTAGCATATATTACACATTCAATACTTTAACTTAATCTAGTATTCTATGCATAATACGAAGTTCATTAATGACAATTACATTACAAAGACATATTACAATATAAGACCGAACAATCTAGACTGTTATTGACATAGACGTGCACTTACAAGATTCGGGTTGAAAAGTGTACACATACTTGATTGATGATTGATTGTTTCGATTGACGCTTTGACTTATCGTTTGGTTGATTATGCATTCGATTTTTGATTATATGATGTGATTAGGATAGTTGTACATACATGGAAGACGATAATTCTTTAAAGAGTTATAGATGTGGTGGGAAAGCTGCGGGTGACCCTATATATAAGCATCTATGATTCCTTAAATGTAAAGTCGTATGAAATGTATGTGCATTGTGATTTGGTTGAGTTGTTGGATATTGGACTTGTGATTGAGTTGGATGACATGTTTGTTGGTGACAATGATTGAATGATGGATTGATTGAATATACATTCGGTTACGATTATATATTATGTTTAGGATAATAGTGCATACATGGAAGACGACAATGCTCTCAAAGGGTTATAGACGTGGTGGGAAAGCTGCGGGTGACCCTATATATAAGCATCTCTGATCCCTTGATTGTTGAGTCGTACGAAGTGTATGTGCTTGTGGAATGGTTGATATGGTGGATTGGTTATGCATGTACTTGTTGGTTGGTTCGACGTACTCCCAAGTATTTTTACTTGATGACTAGTGCTACGTACTCCCAACTGTTATACACTTGATGATATGGTTTTGTACAACGTACTCCCAAGTGTTTTACACTTGATGATATTACTTGGTACGACGTATTCCCAAGTATCTTATGCTTGATGATATTGTGGTTGTGGTTGTTTTGTTGTTGTCGTGAGATACTTATGATACTCTTAATGATGTCTTATTACTTGGACACACTTACTTACGCTTTCTCTAACTATTGTGGTTAGACACTTGTACGAGTACTATTGTGTGACTAGGTTACGCCATGAGTAACCTAATTTACATTCATGTGTGATACGATGGCTTACCGTAAGTTATGACATGCTTACACCTTATACTTATTGTGACTTACTGACGGTTCCTTGTGAACCATTACTACGAACTCACCAACCTAGTGTTGACCTTGTTTAGTACACTTTTCAGGTAACCAGGTGAATCCAAGATGTGATGGTTGATTGATGCTTGTGCTAGAACTTGGGTTTGGACTTATATGGATCCAGGATTCATTCGCCCCCCATATTATGCATTTTGTACTTGATTGTTGATGTTGGATTCACCGAATCCCCTTTTGTTCATATAGTTCATGTTCTACGATAATTTCATGCTAATGCTATATCTTTTCGGTAATATCTCAGGCTTAGCTTGGGGTGTTACATATACCCCATATAAGGCAACACATCATTTTTTCTCAAGATGTATAATTTTAGATTAATGTTTTATTATTTAATTTGAACAATGTGAAAAGAATATGCTATTCTCGTACCAATTAATAATTCTTAGTTACTTATTTTTATTTGTTGTGAGGGAGAGAGATAGTAAAACAATAATGTATTAAGGTGTAATAATAGTTTGAAATTTATAATAATTTTTTTAAAAAAAATATAAGATTTATTTTATTTAATAAGAGAGAGTGAAATATAAATTAATGAGAAGTGTATTCAATAAAATATGATTCGGTTATAGTAATTTTTGAAAAAGAGAAAAGACTTAATTAATTTAATAAAAAGAGAATAAAATAAGAGTTAATTAATAGAGGGGTGTACCTAATAAAGTATGATACTGTATGTGGACCTTAATTGTATCATCAAGTCAAATCATAAGAACAATGAATATGAATATAGGATGTTATTCGGTAATTTCTATGTTTTGAGTTATTCAAGTATATTTAATTACTTTGATTTTTATGGTTTTGAGATTACTCAAAGACGTCAACCTTTGCGCCTCGGACGACCCAATGATGACCTTGGATTTGTAGCGGATGACACGAGGATGCAGGTGTTGAGCTCGAGCCGATCATGTTTATATAACAAGCCAAGCTCGAGCTTTTTTCGAGCTTTTTGAGCCGAGCTCGAGCCATATTGTAGTTATAACGAGTCGAGTTAGAGCCTACACACTGAAAGCTCGTCGATCTATCTAGCCGAGCTTAACCCTACAATTTTTTTCAAGCCGAATCAAACTTTGATGGTTTCCCATCCATAAACAAGGCACATCTACTCATATCCATGCAATAAAACTTGTAGCCGTTTTGATTTCAATAAGTTTTCTTCTTTGCCTTCCCGAAATTGTTTCACATGTTTGACCCAACACGTGGATAATTAATCTATACTACTTATTTAAAAAAAACACCCCTTGTCTAAAATGCTCTTCCTTATCTATACTAAGTAACTATTTTACCTAGCACCCCTTAAAATATTTTTACATACATTATCCCCTTAACTTTAATGATTAAATTACACTATCAATTCTTTATCTTTTAAAATATTCTAATTAACCCTTTAAATAATGATAGTTATGGCATAAAAGTTTAAATTCGTTTTAGTTTAGTTGAGTATAGTGATTAGTGACTGTTTATAACAAAGCTTTGTTTCTTATTTTCATAAATATCTCTTTAATATAATCAGTATGTTGCTAGAACATTATCGATGTCAAGATCTTAGCACGTAAGGATCTTGATACTTCAGAATATAGGTGCTTAGAATTTCGCCCATAACACCCATCCCGAGCAAGAAGCTAGTTATTTATAGATAATCATAAGCGGAAAAAAAGAACTAGGCCAAACATGCCTTTAATCAGTACTGATTCTATTGATATACATATTCAAAAACATATCTACAAATGCGGGGTACTATTAAAAACATATACGTTTTACTGAAGCTATTAAAAAAAATCAAACCGTCGGATGTCGGTTACGATCAATGTTTTTAAACCGGCCAGTCGGATCACGGTTGGACCGGTATTTTTAAGAATTCCGGTCTAATAGTTTCCGGTTCGAACCCTGTAAATGAACCGCTTGGACAACCGGACGGTCGGACCGGAACCGAACCGGTGATTGAACCGCTTTGAACCGGGTCAACACCAGTCAAACTTTTTTTTTTTTATTTAAAAATCTTCTAATTTGTTGGCAATAAGTGTAATACATATATAACTCAATGTTTTGCAAAGTTGTAATATCAGGTTCTCATTTCCCACAAATATGTTTATACATATTAAATTAGTTGTATTGTAGCATTACGTTATTTCGCCTTTTTTGATACAACCGCATTTTTATTCATACATTAAACTTTAGTTATATATATACATATATATAAACTTCAATACATTGAAAAGTTATAGATTTAAGTAAACTGCTTATGGTATTACCAACTAATTCCGATTATTATGTAGTCTATTAACTAATTTTGATTATTTAGGGACCAAATAACCGTTTTTGTTAACAAATAACAAATTGGTTTTATTTTGATAATTTGGTTTAATAGTATGTATGCTTAATTTATATTTCTTTTTTGCTATTGTAGGAAGAAATGACTTTTGAATAAGTTACATTTTATGTGTTTAAACTTGTATTAGAACTTGTTTTAAGTATGACTTTTGTGCTAGAATTTTGTTTGTTTTGGATAATTGATGTAACTTAATGTTATTGAACTTATGTTGTGTTTAAATCAAGAAATCTTATGGTATTACTACGCAAAATATATATGTCGTCAAAACCCAGTTCAATTGCGGTCCAACGGATCAGACCGGCCCGACCGCTAAAGTTTT
This sequence comes from Erigeron breviscapus, assembly GCA_034093135.1. Taxonomy (NCBI): domain Eukaryota; kingdom Viridiplantae; phylum Streptophyta; class Magnoliopsida; order Asterales; family Asteraceae; genus Erigeron; species Erigeron breviscapus. Next base: position 9,107,782 of record CM067170.1, on the reverse strand, counting down.
ATGATACTGGTTCAGTGTCCGGTCCGGTTATCAAATATTGGTTACGATCTATATTGCATAAGCCCAAGCCCAATAATAATAATTAATAAAGCCTAAAAAAAATCAATTCCAATAAAGCGTAATCACCCAGTCCTAAAATGACAAATATATTACAAACAAATATATTACAAACAAATTGTTATAAACATTTCTTTCACCAATTAAATTATATCCATATATTCTCTTTCTTCGTTCTCTCATTTATTGATTGGACCGTACTCACATTTGTACAAGTTTAGTAATTCTCGTCCAAAATTAATGCCGCGTTATATTAATACTGCGGCCTTATTCATTCTTGTTTCCCTTTCTTATTTTCGTTAATATATAGAAGATATATATATTGGGATTGATCTCGAAATCCATTCGATATATACATTTGATTTTCTGTAAAAAATATCAAATTTGTTTTCTTTTTTCCCCTTCAATGGCCATTCAAGATCATCACTTTCTCTCAAGTCTCGTCGATGGGGGTATGCTTTTACTATCTTGATTTATTTATTTATTTTAATTGTGTTTATTTTTATTTTATGGCATCTTTTTGGTTAAATTTTTATCTGAAAGTATATACTTACATGTTATACTATATATATATATGTATATATCGATAAAGATAGATGGTGAATATAGATATGAACATAAAGAGAGATGTGCTGTGTTTGTATGTATATATATGTTTGTGTTTGTATATATGTTTGGAAAATTAAAGGGTATTGAAGATAATCCACGTGCCTATCGTTGGTTAACTGAAGAGGAAGAAGAAGAAGAAATTGATGGGATTGATCATTGGCTATCTAGTGAGATAGACTGCGATTACCAGTTGAAGCCGATGGATGATTGAATTTAGTTGGTGAACCCTTTTCGAGAATATATCTTGTCCATCTCACCACAAACCAGACCCATATACGGTTGAAAGTTTTTATTATTTCAGGCGATTCAGTTTTATCATGTTCATTTTCTTGCACTTTTGTTGAATCTCAAATATTATTTTGTGGTTTGCAAATATTCGATTATGTATAGCGGTTTCAGTTGAGTCGATGAATGATTTAGTTTTTGTTATATTCTGAAAGAAAAGATCAAATCAGAGTGTTGTAATCTTTGATAGATATTCATGTTGTAAATGCTGGATTGGATTATAGAGGAACCCTTTCTCAGACTATAATAGCAATTTCATTTGACATTAACAATTTACTGTTGTTTATCTTTGTGTGTATATTAGTAATAGTGAACATAAATTTATGTGTAGATTTTCGTTTCGGAGAGTTATTTTGCAGTGATATAAGAGGGTTAATGAACGTGTTACACCAGAGTAAAGAAATAGCACAGAAGAAAAAAGAGGAGACCATCTTCAGGTGAATTTACTTTATTCCTAGATTTGCTTGTGTTTTGTTCTGCTTATTATACGTGGTATTGGTGAATTGAGTTTATATGGGCTAGTGATATACACTCATGTTACTATAGTCTATATTTCTCCCCGGGCTATCTTTGGTTGGGCAAGCTTTTTTGTGTGCTGGACCCTGATCATTAGGCATTATTGGTGATTTTATACAAGAGTGATTTATACGTAGTAGTTTGGGCCTGTGCATGCGGGTATCAAGAGTGTTCGTAGATAGCTTACCTCGAATTGATATACAATCATGTTACTATTTTTCTCCCTGGTAGGCTATGCTTGTTTCTGCAACCTTTTTTGGGTGCTGGACCCTGATCATTAGGAATTATTGTTGAGCAAACCACGTCTAGTGTTCTTCCTGACCCCATTAGCTTTGTTGGTCACTTAAAATGAACTTTCTTATTCATGCTGTTCATCAAAGCCAGATTACCATGCTTGCGTTTTTTTATCTTTCAGGTTAGAAGATATGCTTTTAATCGAGTAACGATGAGAGTCAAAATGCTAAAAGCCAGATTCTGTAGTTTATCAACTTTTGTCACTAGGTACTTTTAACCTCTCTGTATAATATATTTGCTAGAAATATTCATCATTTCAGTATTCTTAGTCAAATTTGTGAATGTTTAGGTCACAACTTCACATAGTCGTGTTTCAATGTCAACCGCATTCAGGTATAGATGATAGCAACATCGACACAATAAATCTGGCAATCAGTGTTGTTGACTATCATCGTTACTCGAACGAAAGAAGTTCTTCTGACACATTGTTTTTTTTTTTCAATGTGCATGTGCTTGTTGACATGAAGTTAGTGCCCTAAGATCAAAAACTCGAACAAGGCAATCTGGCATTGGAGAGCTACATGTGGTTCTAGCTTAAAACTGTGGTTGGGAGTTGCTGTGTATGATGGTTGTATATTTTTACCCTGGCTAGACTAAGGTTTTTATACATTTGAAATTATGTAGAAGGCAGGGTGGTCTTCATGTCTTAATTGGATGAAGTACCCAGGAGCCCCATCTTTACAAAATGTTTGATTTTGGTATGAGTTATCCCTCCTGTCCTTTTCCAGGTGATGGACACAAAACATGGTCAAGAGTCCAGACGACGAAATTCTAATTAAGGTGAGCCAACACACAAAAGAGCTACCCTGTTACACAAAGAAAAACTACCATTTGCTTTCTTTTTATTTGAAAGATGATGATACATGTCGAGTTACTTTATTTCAGAGAATTGATGCTACCTTCACAACTTAGATATACACCTGATGGTGTGTAGAGTCTTTTAACCTCAACGATTTAGTAGAATACTTGAGACCCTTGTAAACTGGCATACACAGTGTGAGAACTTGCTTAAGAATGAGATTGCCAAGTTCCAGACAATTTATGAACATTTCTGCAAGGACAAGAACTCACATCTTCAGGCTCTGAAAGGTACTTCAAATTTGCCAGATAAGTGCTTTGATTAGTGAATACTGTATATACAGATAATGGCATTTATGTTTGCCAGATAAGGTGAACTGGTACCTTATTGAACGCATTATAAGTTTTTTTTTTTTAGCAACCGCAGCAGCCACAAAACAAGCTTATAAGATTTTAGTAGCAAAAAAATAGTTACGAATGCTATTTGAGTATACAATTGTTAGAAGTAAGCCCACACAAACTGATACTGCACTTCATTAGAGCTTGTGATTTATACGTAGGAGTTTGGGCCCGTGCATGCGGATATCATGAGTTGCTTCAGATATTTTCTATTTGGTGTTGTTTTCCTGGTATTTGATGCAGCAGTAACAATTTGGTGTAGATGGGTTTGAGACAACTCATAAAGTTAATATAGTCATATAAGAATAATGTGTATAATTGTAGCATATTATTCAGTAATTTCCATGTTTGAGTTTTCTAAACACTTCAACAATGATGACTTTTATATATAATATGCCTAAAAGAGTGGGTTTGATTCTTTTTTAAACCAAACCTATTAAAAAGTGATATTTTTGGGGGTTTATTTCCTGAATTCCATAGCTGGATGTTGTATATTACTCCATCCTCAAAACTTGAATCAAATTTCCTGATGGACGAGATTTACGACGTGCGATAGGGAACGGCCTAAGTAGTGTCGCTTAATGTTATTTTTCTTATGAAATAAAACATTATTGTAGATATTATTTCGTTTTTCCAATATAATCAATTAATCATTACGGATTTATGAGTGTTGTAAAACTTTTCTATTGCTAATTTATTTGTTTTGCTAGGATCGATAAGACAATGTGAAGGAAGCTTTGCAGCTAGGTTCATGTGCATTTATAAACGTTGATGTAGATTTTTGATGAATTTCAATAGAATGTCTCTAAATTTTTAAACTATATTTCATGTCACTTTATTCTTTTATATTTATCTTGTACATAATAATTTAGAGACATTCTATTGAAATTCATCAAAAATCTACATCAACGTTTATTCTATTATATTTATCTTGTACATAAATATAAAGTTGGTATTATTAAGTAATACGGAGTAACATATATAAAAAAACTTTGAGTACTAAATGGATATCCCATAAAACTAAAAATTAATATAGTATAAAAACCAATTACATATCAATGGAGAATGGGTAGATAATGGATTTAAGGAGACTCAGGTTCATACGGAGTATCTTAGAAGACAAAGTTTTCTTTTAATATGTTGACACTAGCTAATCAACCCGGGTGACTACCCGGGAATGATTAAGAAAATATGAAAAAAGATCAATATTTGATTACACTTAAACTAATTGTAACCTTTATATCCCATATATTTATACTTGAGTTAATCTAATCTAAGTAATAGATAACTACTCTCCTCAAATCATTGGAGCATGTTAACACTTGTACCGACTCTTAAATGTTAAATGTGCCTTCCAATATAAAAACCTTTACATATACTTAGCAATAACCTGAATAACGAAGATCAGCTAATAATACATGATTGCAAAACCAGACTCCTTTTAAGCAACTGTGGATGATCATCTAGCCGGCTAACCAGTCTGACTTCCTGTTGTACAGATATATAACTAAAAGACAACGAAAATAAAAGCTTACAGCATAATACTAATTTACATACAATGGGAGTACAAAAACCTATGACCATGACCTTGGGACAACACAAAAAGAAAGTGAGCAGCAACCATGACATCCACACTTGAAGCCTCAAATATGTTATATTAATGGAATTAGCCATTAATAAAAATAAAAATCTGAATTATCTGAAGATAGGTGATGATAAGTCTGCTCAAAATATAAGAAAGTAAGGAAGAAGAAAAGAAATACGGTTTATTAAAATGAGGTACCTTTTGAGAAGCATGTGTTACAATATTTTGATAGGGGTTTATGGGAAGTACAGGGACCAGCTGCCACGTGGCAGACTTGTTTAATAAACTTCTCGATTACATGAAACCATAACCCGGTTCTTAATAAATAACCAAAGCTTCATACCCTCATCAACGTTATCTGGTCTTAATAATCTTTGTTATACTATTACATGCTCTAACATATATTTCGTTACCAAGTGCTGCATATTTTTGTCATGGGGGTTTGCAGAACAACCAAATAACATTCAAAGAAACATACCTTCTCTAACATGCATCCTATAAGGCTATAATATCCTATCCTATCCTATCCTATAGTATATGCTCAGCCGCACCACCACAATGAACTGAACCTTTGGATAGGCTCTGCAGGATCAACAACAATAGCTGCAACAACAACAATTGCCTTAGATTTTTCCAATTGAAAAAGATTGGTCATTTTATATTGCTTAGCTTAACATCAAGTTTTATACCTTGACTTCATTCAGCCGACAGCTCAAACAATGCTTCAAAAAGCACTGCCAACACTACAAACAACCCCAAGAAACAACACTAAACAACGCAAAAACTTGTTATGTTTTACCTAGTGAGCTGCTCATATATGATTTTTTTAACTGGTTAAAGTATATATAGATATGTATAAAACAGGTCAAATTGTTAGTAACCCGGCCAAATGTTACTTTTGATATCTGGAGCTTCCTAGATTATTTTTTCCAGAGAAGTTTTAGCTTGAGACAAATGTTCTAGAGAGTAAATAGAAATTTTTATGGTTAAATGTAAAATTTCACTTCCAGGTACAAATTTCCAACTAATCAAGCTATCAAAGATAATGTATCTATAACTTCAAAATGTGATAAAAATCCAAAATATAACTACACAGACGAAACCTGGTAAAGCATCAAAGCATATGTATGGTACTATGGTAGTAACTACAAAGTAATTAGGTGATTACCTCATTACCCAATGTATATGGGTCACAAAAGTTGTTAACATCGTGACATACGTTAACCCATTCAATGTAATTACATATGCTTGAATGAAAAACACAGATTATTTTTTCCAGAGAAGTTTTAGCTTGAGACAAATGTTCTAGAGAGTAAATAGAAATTTTTATGGTTAAATGTAAAATTTCACTTCCAGGTACAAATTTCCAACTAATCAAGCTATCAAAGATAATGTATCTATAACTTCAAAATGTGATAAAAATCCAAAATATAACTACACAGACGAAACCTGGTAAAGCATCAAAGCATATGTATGGTACTATGGTAGTAACTACAAAGTAATTAGGTGATTACCTCATTACCCAATGTAGATGGGTCACAAAAGTTGTTAACATCGTGACATACTTTAACCCATTCAATGTAATTACATATGCTTGAATGAAAAACACAGATTATTTTTGAAAACTAAAGCACGAACTTTCATACAAAAAGAGCTTTAAAGGTTAAGCATGGTATCTAAGATGAGAATCCAATATCAAGTAATAGATGAAAGGGCTCTTTTTCACACAAAAAATTGTGCCCCAAAAGATGAAGTTTGCTATAATGTGATTTTCACTTGATCAATTATGATTTCAATTTCACCTAATTTTTCAATATCAAGTATGTCATTAATGAGAAAAGAATCCAAAAAATAAAGGAAAGGGAACCAAAGAAAAGTTAGACGGAAATATTGATCGTAAGGAATGTAGGGCTGCGACGTCAAAAAAATTTAAAAGTCAATTCGTCAAGGCGATTTTCTTTTATTCAGAAATAAAGATAAAGAAGATAGTAGATAGTTAAACAATACGAGTATATCACTTTGTATGAGTTACCTATTATGCTGTTCATACAATCCTTGGTGGAAAAACTAAAACGGTTGTACTTCATTGTTGATATAGCATGCCCCTGATCACACCAAAAAAAACACGGTATAACTACATAATTATACTTAAAATCAATTTCGTTTATATACACGATATGAAGAAAAAGCAACGGCAATTAGTTGAAAAACCTTTGTAGTAGGACTTTTAAGCCATAAATTTGTTAAAATCAAGGAACTTGAATCCAAATTATCACTCAAACACTTAATCAAACAGTTGGTATGCATTATAACAGCCCCCCAAAAAAAACCATATTCTTTTTGAACACTTCACTTGATGCTTATCACGAAGAAATCCCCCCCCCCCCCCCCCCCCCCCCCCCCCCCCCCCCCCCCCCCCCCCCCCCCCCCCCCCCCCCCCCTCCCCCCCCCCCTAATATTTGAATCTGGAATCCCAATAATTGTAGGCAATCAGTTCATAATTAAAAAAAAAGAAAGAACTGTTTTCCCTTAAAAAAACAGTAAGTGCAAAATAAAAAAAATAAAAAAAACCCTAAATTTAAATGAGAATATACCTGACATGACTTAACATTAGATCTATTTATCAATCTATCTATAAATGTAGATGAAAAAGATTGGAATTTTTTTTTTCTTCATGAGATATGAATTCAATCCCTGCTGCTGTGACTATGTAGTTTATTTTGGTGTATGTTTTGGTGTTACACTAATGAAATTAGCCATTAATAAAAATAAAAAGGGTTAAGTGCAAAAATCGTCCCTGTGGTTTGTCAGTTTTGCAGTTTTCATCCCTCCGTTAACTTTTTGGCCAAAATCATCCCTGTGGTTTGCACTTCGTCCCTACTTCTGTTAAGTCCCCCCCCCCCCCCCCACCCCCCCCCCCCCCCCCCCCCCCCCCCCCCCCCCCCCCCCCCCCCCCCCCCCCCACCCCCTACTTCGTCCCTACTTCTGTTAAGTCCCCCCATGTGCAAGTCACGTGAGGGGCATTTTTGTCATTTCACTCCACTTCTTCCCCACTTCTTTAGAATAGTCCATGTGGTTTGTTCGTTTTGCAATTTTCATCCCTGCAATTATTATTTTTTTAATTCGGACATTTGTTCATCACGTGTCAAAACCCGACCCGACCTGGCCCAACCCGAAACCCGGCAATGCAACAAAATCGAACCAGTGATCCCGCCCGTTACCTTATCGGGCGGCTCGGTTCGGGAGCGCCTAGACCGGGTCTCGGGTTTTCGGGTCATATGTTCATCCATAGGTTGATGTTGTAGGACAAACAAAGTATCAAAAATGGGTGGTTGATAAAAGATGTTTTTGATACTTTTCCTGACTTAAAAAAAAATTGTCGACCACTCGTTTCTGATACTTTGTTAATTAGGTACTTTTAGTACCGATGTTAACAAGCCTCCTTTTTCGGTAGAGCGAACCATGACTCTGCTTCTTTAAATGAAATTTGTTGTTTATACTTTATACATATCATAACATTCACAAATACATATGTATATAAATAAAAGATTATGCTCACAATGTGTTTGATTAAATATCTGAATTTTTTTAAAAAAATTAACTACAGGGATGAAAATTGTAAAAAGAACAAACCACAGGGATGATTTTAAAGAAGTGGGAAAAAAGTGGAGCGAAATGACGAAATTGCCCCTCACGTGACTTGCACATGGGGGACTTAACAGAAGTAGGGACGAAGTACAAATCACTGGGATGATTTTGGCCAAAAAGTTAACGGAGGGATGAAAACTGCAAAACTGACAAACCACAGGGACGATTTTTGCACTTAACCCAAATAAAAATCTGAATTATCTGAAGATAGGTGATGATAAGTCTGCTCAACAGATAAGAACGTAAGGAAGAAGAAAAGAAATACGGTTTATTAAAATGAGGTACCTTTTGAGAAGCATGTGTTACAATATTTTGATAGGGGTTTTATGGGAAGTACAGGGACCAGCTGCCACGTGGCAGACTTGTGTAAATTTTTTTTCTTTTGGGATCCTCTTTTATTAGAAAGAAAGATGTTTTTGGGCGGACTATTAGGGGCCTTCCTCTTACGAGGTATTGGGTGAGGAGGACTCTCTAGCGTGAACCCGATTAAGACAAAGAATTTTAATGGGAGCTTCTCTTGCAGCAATAACGCGTTGATCGTCAAGTGTACCCATTAGAAATTTTATTTGGATCAAACGATCCGCGGTTGCCAAAACATAGTCTAAACCATCCGTTATGATATTCGATCCGCACCTATCAAAAAACACCGTCACATAAATGTCACACCCCGTTGTAGCGGAAATACAGGGTTAACAAGTAATTGCGTACTAATCAGAAGGTAAATAGAGATTACATCCATTAATCCAAATACAAGTTTATTACAAGTATAATCGTTCGGAAGTGGACCCCAATACACGGATACAAATTATCCTCAATTGGAAATGGGCCCACTAAATACAAATATAACATATGGACAGCTAAGTACAATTAGGACTAAATAAAGCTATAGTCCTCAGAGGTCTGACGCTAATTGTACGTCCAATGTTCAAAAGATGGCTTCAAATGCCATACGCTTCCAAATACTTACTGTTGGTTCCCTGAAAAGCATGAAATTTGAGAGGATCAACTATCGAAATAGTTGGTGAGTTTACAGTATGTTTGACCAAATGTTTATTCGTCATTGATACAACACAATGACCTATAGTTATAAAAGACCAGGCAGTTAGAATACAACATCTAACCATACTTTTATTTCAAAAACAGTCGGTATATCTAGATCCGACCTTTTATACAAGACTGTCAGTATATCTAGATCTGACAACTCTTATATCACAATTTATAACAAGATAGTCAGTATATCAAATCTGACTCATCTCTTTTATTTCATAACAAGACTGCCAGTATATCTAAATCTGGACACGTCATATATCAAAATTTAAAATAAGATAGTAGGTATATCAAATCCAAACTCATCTTATATCACGTCAATCAGTATATCTAGATCTGATGACAGCATATGACAGTCAATATGCCTCGCACAGGTTTCCGTTCTAAATGGGTGCGGACCGTAGCCAAGACAGTCGAGATATCTAGATCCGACAATACAACCAATAGGGGAAACATTTTAGTTTGTCAAACACAAGAAACCATTTATTCAGCCATCACACGGCAATTCAACGTCATTTTATTCAACATTTAATAAATGACACGTATACACATTTTCGACAGCCCAACATGGCAAATTTAAGTCAAATGATTTAAGCATCCATATCACATGGCATACACAAAAACAATCATTATTTAATAAATAGTGTATACAACAGTACATGCTTTTCAGGCCCAAAGTAAAAGGAAAAGGGCGCCATAAACTCACCTTAGCGATCTAAATGCTAAAAGGTATAATGTAGCTCGAGAAGATCCACAGTCAATTCTCCTGGTTATCCAAAACCTATGATATCATTACCAAAATGAGGATCAAACCCCCTGACGACGAGTATCCTACGTACAACTACTTAGCTATAGACCCTAGAATGCCATAACCGAGAACGTGTTTCAAACATTGATTTTTATCGACAGAAGGTGAATAAAATTATTTAGACTTAACGATTAAAAGTTATTAACGTTTAAAAATCGACGCGCAAAAACTTTCCAGCAGGTATCCACTGCGCCGCAGTGAGCCAGAACCATGCTCACTGCGCCGCAGTGGGCTAAATCGAACCAGGACCAGTACAATAGCACTGCGCCGCAGTGAGCTATATCCAAGCCCACTGCGCCGCAGTGGCCTAAGTCGAGACCAGACCAGATTATGGACACTGCGCCGCAGTGGGGCTAACCCATACCACTGCGCGCAGTGGCCAGGTTCTGCAGCCAGCACCAGCAGTTCTAAGTGCAGAAAAAGCCCAAATCGTTTTCGACACAATTTCTTTCATTATAACAAGTTTCCACAAGTGCAATAGACCTGGAAACATTACATTTCGCCAACCATTTCGCCATTTCAATCATTTTGACATTAAAACCAAATTCTAAGCCAAAATATCCATTTTATCATCCAAAACCCTAATTTCATATCAAATTTAAAGGCTTCCAATTCCATAATCAAAACTGAAAACAACCCTTAATTGCATTTAAACCAAATCAAAAGATTGAATAAAAGTTAACTTACCAAAAATGGTGTTCTTGAGAAATTTGATGAAGATGATGAAGATGATAATAAACCTTTAAAATTTCCAAATGATTCCTTCTCTTGTAAGACTAATTTAGAAAGGAAGATAGAAGAGATTGAGAGTATTTGGAAAATATTTTGGTGAGTTTGTGTGGGTTCTGTGTGTGTGTGTGTTTGTGTTTTGTCTGACAGAAGAAGAAAAGAGGTGATGGGGGGGTTTGTTGTTTCCCTCCCAGCCTTTCAACCAAAATTTAGCCCATGTGGCTTCTTTTTGATATTTTTAATACCCTTAATTTGGTAAAATGCTTACGATTAATTACCGTTTGACCTAAAAGTCAAAATGTAAAGTAAAGGTATTTTCCCTCGTCTCATTTTAGTCGAGACTAATAAATAAAAATAAATAAACTAAACTTTTAGAAATATTAGGTTTAGACAGTCTAACAACTGTGTTCAATTATAACATTTAAATCTTTATTTAACGTTATTTTAAGACTCGGCATTCGTCTAAATAGCTAATAGTCTACGTCATATGGATACGTCCAATTGAACCATATCAAATGTTCAATTAACTAATAATTTCCACGTCATAATCTCTAAATTAGACGAAATCATAAATAATGATCGAGATTAGGACTAACCCGTTGTTAATAAATTACGAGTTGTCACAATAAACATGTATGATTCGATATAAAGTAAGGATGACGTGGGTCTAGTATCATCCTGTATTATTTTGATACCTATGATATATAGTCTCGATACCTATCCTGAAAATCATCATTAATCCCGGTTTCATATGGTTACATGGACACGTATTGATGTTTTTGTATTTTCTTTGTATCAATCTTAAAAACTACCAAAACTAGATACCGATCCAGGTTCCACTTGAAATTCGGTATTTTGACAAATTTTACAATCCTAATAAAAAGTACTCTTGGTCATCCATAAAAACATACGAGTAAATATAAAATTTAAAAAAGGGTTGTGTATGGCACAACCTACTCCTGCATGTAATCCAATCATTCCACATATGGTATCACCTGCACCATTCCTTTTCCTTTCTAAGATAAAACATAAACACCCCCTATCCTATAAAACATTTTGGATAGTAATCTCTTCACAAACTAAAAAACATGAACTCTAAATTTCTTCTCACAACCATACATTTACCTTATAATAATAATAATAATTATTCATTTTCAGATAAGAAGTTGTATACTCATTTTTACACTCCCTTTTCATGCCCAAGATTTAAAATCTTGTGTTCATCATCAGGATCAGAGCTCACACTAGCCACTGGTAATTATTTATATATCTTCAAGTTCAAACCTTTATCTATATTGTCATATTGAATTGCATGATGCATGATATTTGGTTTTGTGTATATATATATATATATATATCTTCATCGATCAACTTAAGCCTTATCTGTGGTAGTTGTAAAGTATCCATATAGGTTATTGGTTAATAATTTGTTTCATTGTATGTAATTTCTATGTTCTAGTTTTGTTGTAAATTTAAATTTTTTTAAAGAAATTTAATCTATATTAAACTACATATTTGCCTTTCAAAAAAGAAAGTTTACATGATAAGAGTAATTTGTAATATTTGTATGGTTTTTGATTTATAATGATAATACTAATAATTGTGGTTTGTATTATACTGGTACGGTTGTAGGAACGAATGGAAGCGATGGTTCAGTGACAGGTGGCTCATTTGATTTTAGTAAAGCAACAACTTCTCTTACACAGAAGTTATTGTCATCCCCAAAGCAAGTGACTCTTGTAAGGCATGGCTTAAGTTCTTGGAACGACGAAAGCAGAGTTCAGGTTTGTCGTCATTAATCTTCTGAAACCTTTAAAAGTAAAAAACTGTGCAGGTTAGACATATTGGGTAATGGGTCAAAGCCGGCTCAAACCATTGTAGTTAGTTTTGTATGGATCGGGTTGACTTACAAAAACTTACTAAGGGCTTGTTTGGTTAAAGGGGCATATTTACTTTCATAAATAACCTAATGAGCTTGTTTTCCATCCAAACAGCTTATTGGCTTATTAGTGTAATAAGCATAAGCCAACAAAATAAGCAAAGCCAAATTGGCAAGAAAGCCTCAAGCTATATTATCCTGATAACATATATAGTTGACTAAACTGCTTTAACAGGTTGTCTTTGTATGCATTAATAATACACATTGGGACATTGGGTGACACTCCTGGCGACGGTGTCTGCCCTTTAAATCCCATGTGTGAGAATGGTGAGTCACCGGGCATGAGTTCTATGCGGTGTGCACTCTGGGTACCAAGACGGTACATGGGACCAGAGGGTTCCCACCCATTTACCCTTTTTTTTTACTTTTGACCCATTTGAAATGCTTTCTTGTTACAAAAAAATACGTAACCCAAATCGACCCATATAAGTAAAAGATTGAAATTGCCACTTCTATAAAGCATGTATATGCATCAAGGTATGACATAAGCTCTTAAAGTGATAGTTGAGTTCACTCTTTGACAAGGCACGTATCAGTATTCTAGAAAACCACAAAAATAAATTATAAAGCGATAGTATCTATACTTGAGGTATCCACAAGATGAATATTGATACTGATACATACTAAAGAAGTGGCAATGTGTTACATAACCTGTTGGGCAGGTCCGTTTTAGACTAAAAATCTACTGAAACCAGAAATAATACAGTTTCGATGACCACGTCACAAATTAGGAAGTTTTCATGGAAAGGAGAAAATGCTAATTTTCATTTGGACTTGTTTTTTCTTAATTACGTCACCAGTTACGTGTGCTTAAGGAAGAGACCTCTGTACATATAAACCCTTGTAGGTGCATCCAATGGACGATGCATGTTTGTAGGAATGTCTCTTATTGAGCATTCTTTGTCAAAGATGCTTAAAGAATCACAATTTGCCGATGCGTTGCTCTTAAACATTTTTATAGCTTCTTCTGATTACGTAAAGCATTATGCTTTCAGGGAAGTACAGACTTATCGGTCTTGACAGAAACTGGAATTATGCAAGCTGAAAGATGCAAGAAAGCTTTGGCAGATATACAGTTTGACCAGTGTTTCTCGAGTCCAATTTCTCGTGCCAAGGTACAAATGAAACTATTGTTGTAGGTAAATCATACAGATATTCAAAAACATTTAGTTTTAAAATTTGGTGATGTTGCTGCAGTCAACTGCAGAAATCTTGTGGGCAGAGAGGAAAGAGCCCTTGATTTTTCTTGATAACCTGAAGGAGGCACATCTATTCTACCTTGAAGGAATGAAAAATGGTCTGTAACTCTGTATATACATTATCAGAGCCACTTAAAATTTCTTCTTTACTATGATTTTTTCTGCATTAAAAGAACAGCTTGTCAACGTTTGATGTTCGACCCATATGCCTTGTCTCTTTTTTTAGCTGATATTATTGAGTTTACCCTTTAAATTTTGACCCAGTAACACTTTCTAAAGTAAATTGTTCAAAATTTCCACCTCTAGTTTACTAAATGAGTTTCAGTATTTGGAGGCAGTGGATGCCAGGCTAAGATATCCGAAGGAATATACAACATGGAGGGAAGATCCGTCCAATTTTAATGTAAATGGCATTTATCCTGTACGGCAAATATGGGACACTGCAAGCATTGCTTGGAAGGAAATCTTGTTGACACCGGTAAATGGTCTATCATTATTTACATTTGTCTTAATGTCCTAGAAAAACTAATTATTTACGTTTGTCTAAAGTTACCTCTTTGCTTTAGACATTCCACCATTAGTCAAAAATCAAAATTGTTGATGAAACCAAATGTTGCAGTCTTCATTGCATGGTGAGTGTAACAATGTTTTTTATTATTATTATAGGGGGGTAATTTTCTTGTAGTGACCCACAAATCAATATTACGAGCGCTCATCTGCACGGCCCTTGGACTAAGCACAGAGAGGTACGTTATAGAAACCTTTTTCTTGTTGCAAAAAGCAAGGGAATGATTGTGGTAAAAGGCTTGCTTTCCTTGCTTTCTGTAAAGAAGAGTAGCTCCAACATATAGGGTCACCGTAATTTGGTGTATCTGACTGATGTCACCAAATCATTTGTTTATATGCTGCTATAGGTTCCGAGCCTTTGATGTGAATAATGGTGGAATAACCGTGTTTAAGTTCAATGTGGAAGGCGAAGCTATGCTTCAGTATATGAACATGACAGCTCATATGTACACTGAACACACTTATCGTTATTAAACATGGAGGTCTCAATATTCATGAATGCGAGCTACAGGTTGAAATCATTATCAAGTCAAGTTTGATAAATAATGGTGGTTCCACTTCCACTATCCAGTCCTTTTGTGATCCTAGTCGAGTTAAGCCTAGTTGAGTCAAGTCGACGCACTTATTAATAGCAAGGATATAAGATCATACTGTATTTGCTTTACGATGAACAAAGTTGTATGAGATTGGGGCATGATATATATTATGATATGAAATCCATGATAAATATTGAAGTGGTTAGAGAAAAAAATCTAGATGTTAGCCTTACCCTCAGTTACTCGGTACTTATGTATGTTATATGCTTTTATAGATGAGGCTTAAACCACCAAGAGGTTTCATGTTCGAACGTCAGTAGGTAACATCTTTCAGAAACGGGCAACTTGATATCATGGTTAGGTCACATATATCGGAGTCAAAGACTTGCCCTCCATAGATAACTTAACATGGAAAACCACTTCCTGTTTATACTATACTAGACGGATGCCCGCGCGATGCAGCGATGATGGTGGTAGCGACGAAGGTGTGCGACGGCGATAGTGGCGGCGGCGATGTGCGGCGGTGACGGTGGTGGTGGTGGTGGCGTGGTGGTAAATGTAAATTAATTGATGTAAGAGGGGTTAATATGGTTCTTTAAGAGTTAGAGGATCTATGTTGTAATTTATTTCATTAAGGGTATTATAGGTAAATAGGTAAAAATGTTTAAATTAGTGAATAAAGAAGAGGGGTAATATGGTCATTTCAAAATCTTAAATACTTAAAGGAGGAGGGATAGTTTGCTTTATAGAGAAGTATAGATTATACAAGAGTCTTTCTACCCTCACACTATCATGGCTGAACTTCTTCCAATATAATCAATGTCTGTCACTCTTATATCATCAAAAAATTTAACAAAGCTTTAATATATAAACAAGGCACACTTTTGTTTTATTGATGAATATATTATATTAAAATTACAAATTATAAACACAATACTATACATTATTCAAACCCAAACAAATAATATAATACATAGAAGACCTTGGTAATTTCTTTCTCTAGAGAAAGTTCCAATCCATATACACAGTACTTTAATAGCATGTGATCATGCATTAAAATTTCTCTGTTTCTCTGATTATGAGATCTTAACTTCCAAATAAAGACTACCTTAACCTTTATACAGTAATCGTTGATGTAACTAGAACTTGCTTTTGTTTTCGGGCAAACGAACTGTCATATCCAAATCGCTGATAATTTATCGAAATACACCTGATGCTTCCAATTTCTAGTTCTCTTGCGATGATACTTGTAGGAGAAGAAAATGGGCTATGTTATTTGATGACTTACCACCACCCCGTTTTACTAAATTCGCCACAGTCAAAACCCTTTGCAGTAAATGCTTCTATGAGCTTCGGGATGAGCTTTGAGAGCATAATCTTGAAACCGGTAGAATTACCTTTCTGAGGTTCTGGATCAAGATTTTGGCTCTCGAAAGCACAACCTATTGGAACCCCTTCGAGATATGCCTTACAAGCCATCAAGATATGTACACAGCGTTTGCTGAAATGCTCTTCCACAAGTTCTTCAAAATGCTGCATTTTTTACCAAGCGTTAGTTGTGCAGATTCTGATGTTCGGAAAAATAAAAATTTTAACCTCTAGGTAGCATGTTTGGAAAAGATCACGGGTAGAGGACAAAATAGGTGGGTCAGGCAAAATGGGTCATCACAGTATTTTGTACAGGTTGGACCAAACACTTTGTGGCCTAAAGCTTTGAAAAATATAGTTCAAAATTTGAATAAAATGATTTGGCAGGTTGTACCATGCATTAAATAAATCTTATTGTATTATTTATCCAATTGACAGTTTGAGCTAAGAACATAGCCTGGAGTAACCGGTCACAGGTACATGGATCTAAAATGTTGCATAAGCTATAACATGAAAGGAAACAAAATAGAAAGATCGGTTGTACCTTAGGTGGCTTGCGAAGTATGTAAAGCATGGTTTTACAACTCATAAGGAACGCATTCTCATTGTAGCTACACGAGTTCTTGTCACCCTCAAGACTTCCAACTTGCTGGTCGTAACCAGCTTCATTGAAGTAAGGTTTTTGATTTAGCACCAAAGCCTGAAGAGAGAGTAAAACTTGAAGAAGTGTTGAACCATTGGGGTTCCATGTCTCAGTCCCTGTCCCGGTCCAGGTGTTGAGAAGGCTAAGACACACCCTCCCTGACTCATACAAATTTGGGTTGACCCTTAACCCGCCAGATTCATAATGCACCATCTGCAGGACATTAAGCAAACACATTACTCATCAGCTTTGCAGGGTTCAGTTTAATTTAACAGGATTACTGATAGTAGAGTGGTTTTTATAGGAGTTGATAATAAAACAAAGATTACCGGCGGCTCATGAGGATATTCCTGGGGAAGGAAAATCTCAAAGAAGAAGAGGCAGTCATGATAAGGAGTCCCTGGTGCCCCGATGATTACAGATTGTAAGAGGTCCATCCTTTCTTCAAACACACGGACGTATATTGTTTCTGTGAAAACAAGCATAAAGATTCAAGATTGCTCGAGTAGAGAGCTAAGTATGATTTGAGTCATTACAATTCCTTAGAGGCGGCAACCCCATTTACCTTATAATTGGTCCATTCGGGTTATGGTTTATCTTTAACAGAACGGGTAGAAACAGTTAGAATAAGAGAAACAGGTCAGAGTTCTAATGTTTAAAACTTCCTGAATCATTTCATGAAGCAATTATACAAATATTGAAATTCAAAAGTTCTGTAATCATGTCAGAAAGTGTCAAAAAACTTGGACAAATAAGTGTTACTAGTGAACCCAATCCAGCCCCATATGTACAAAGTATTACTGGTTTCGACCCGTAAACCAAACCACTCGAGCAACCCATTATGCCACTTCTACAATTTCCTGTTCATTCCAAAGATGTAGAAAATATACAGCATCTCACCAGGAAGATTATTAGCCAAAATATTCCATTCTTGCTGAACTTTCTTTAGCCAACATTTTTTCACCTGCATGTAACCGAAACATCATTTTTTTGAGCTCAGATAAACCAATATGCAGTGGTAAGTACTATCATTCACAGAAAGCTTAAAATATACGTATGGAGTTGACCTCTAACCTGACTTGACGAGGAGCACTTTCCAGGACTATCAACAAAGTGGTGGTTCAAGCAATCGTTGACCATGTCAAACTGCTTGATCTCTTTGAGATTCTTGTTAGTCGATAAAGCTGAAGCATCTTCCAACACTTTGAATTCGGTAGGATTTTCCTCAGAAGATGTCTCTACAACCACCTGATTGTCTTCCTCACTGTCAAAATCTGGTACTGTTTCCTTCCCGGATGCATGATATGAAGCACTTGACAGTGATGTGTAAGGAGAGAACCCGAAAAGACATGTAGCGACTTTAGATAAGAACCCGATTGCAGCTCGTGGGACTTTAAAAGTAGTAGAATCATATAACGTCTTTAAGCAATCTCTCTCATCATCAGAATCCGAGAAACACTAACAGTAAAAGGGAAAACTTTAGTTCGAGTTATGGTTACCCTATTATAACTTATCATAAGGTAATTTCAGGTTGTTGTACCTTTTCACTTTGATCCGGTGAATGGTTCTCGTGCCTGGATTTCTCTTGATTCGGCTCGATACTGTCATTGTTGATCAAAGGCGTTGCTGAGACACTTTCAGACTTTTCAACTCGAAAAATGTCTTGAGGTGCAACCTGTACATGTGCATCAAATAATGAGATCAAATGTTCTTACAAGAAACTGTCACGGAAAACTAAGAAACAAGAATATTTTTGTGCTTTCCTGCTTCACTCGATAGAAATTCTCAATGTGAAGCAAGAAATGACTCAGAAATGGGCTCAAGCAGGCTAAAACGGGCTAACAAAATATATTGATGATTCGGCTAACAGGTTAAAATGGGCTCAAGCGGAGGTTTTTGTCGGGCTGCAAACACGTTTGAGTCACCGAGTCTTGCAAACCGATTGCATACACAGACTTATCTCATGAGACCAAAGGTGACACCCAAAGTGTATGTGCAGTATAACTTTTGTAATCATATTTGACACATTGAATATAAATGAATAGTAACATAGTTGGACAAAGATAGCTTTGGGTCAACATTTCCCGACAGTACCAAAATGTTGCCCATTTTGACATGTTACCAAACCCACCCATCCAGCCTATTTTGCCACCTCTGATATAGAACAACATTAAGAAAGAAAATTTGTACCTTGGACGTAAAACCTGCAGCCCATTTGACTTCAACGATACCGTTTTTGATGCCAATTACAATCCCAATATGATCCAAGTAAAGATTAGTGCCACATTTGTCAGTATCTTCACTGTTTTTTGAGTTATGCTCAATATGTAGCCGAATAACAAGATCACCCTGACTATAAGAATAGTCAGGGTGCTCCCTCAGCTCATAAGCACTCACAGTTTCCTCTTTGAATTCAGATTCCCACTTTACCTTCACTGTCTTCTCATTTGTATCGACAACCTTCACGAGACCCCACTTTTTTTCTTCATCATCACATGTTTCTTTCTCGAGAACAAACTGATGAGGCCAAAAATCATGAGCATCAAGTGTGTTGACAGGATCAAGAGAACTTGAATCTAACCCACACGATTCGGTTCCATCTTGCCACAAGACATCAACTTTACATTTCATTTGAGCAATTACAAAGACCTCTTGAAAACCAAAATGGCGATTTGATTGTTTATGAACTGCGTGATTCATAAAACCTGTGTGGTCAATCTTTGGTAACACACACCAATCGCCAAGCTGCCAATTTGACTGAGAAAAACAAGGTGTCAAATCTTTTGCATTTTGTAATGATGGTGGCACTGGTATTGTCTCCAAACCAAATACTGCACAACCTAGCCAGGTCACCTGGACCAACCCTGAATCCACCGTGCATACAGTCCCTTCATCCTGTTTTTCGTTCTTTGACCCGCATAGCCATTGGGTTGACTTTGACTTTGACTGGGCTAAGTTCACAGCTTTGACTCGCTGTCCTGGATAATAAGGGTACTGTGAATCATCAAACAAATCTGGAGATATCGGTACAAGCTTCTCCATCTCCATGCCCGTCAACGTAAATTCACATTTGGTCCCATCATCAAACAAAACAGTAACGGAATCCGTTATGTGGTCAGCTTTACCAACCCAAGGACCCAATATGACATAGTCATTGGTTGAGATTGAACGAATTCTTTGCAGGTTCTTGGAGTTGATTCCTTTTAGTTTCTTTCCATTAACATTTTCCAATTCCACAACCATTTCAACATCCGTGACTCTTCCTATTTGTGAAAAGGGATCATTAACTGAACGAACAATGTCACCATGGACATATCTTCTCTCAAATAATAACAAATCATCGATTTTCACAATACTTTCTTGAAGATTAGAGAGTATTGAGCTTGCTTGTCCACTGTAGATGAATTCATCATCGTCTTGTTCATCCGAGCTACCCTCACTGTAGCTATCAAAGTCGCTAAAAAACACATCCATCACGTTGAGTCGTTGATCCTTCACAAATAACTTTGATTAGTTAAAATGATATTCAACTTACCATCAAGGAAATAATTAAGAAACATACAATGTTTAAGAGACATACCTTGTGAATTATAACTGATATCACTATCGAGGAACAATAGAGAAAACGATAGTATCTCCAAAGATACTGGAGATAATTTGCCAGAAGGAGATTTGCCCGATAAGGGAAACAGGGTCTGCAAGAGACACCCGATATTGCCAAAGGAGATTTGCCCGAAAATGGGAATAGGGTCTGCAAGAGACACCCTATATGCCAGATTTTTTGCAGAAAAAAATGGATAGAAATCCAACCAGAACTTCTGGTAGTGCCAAAAGAGATTTGCCGAACGATTTTGATATAAAGATAGATAGATTTTTGTATAAAATGGCCACGAAAAGAACCAAGGTTCTTTCGGATGCCAGATATATATTGCCAAAGGAGATTTGCCCTCGAGTGAAATTCCTAATTTCAATCAAGTTTTTCGTACACATAAAAAAGCTATAACGACGGAAAACAAAGCACGATGAACCAAACGAAACAACTATAACGACGGAAACGCAAACTAGAGCTAATACTATATGCTATGGGGATTTAGCTAATGTTTCACAAGATGATCTATTCTCTGAAAGGAGAAAAAGTTTCTAATCTTGGATTCAAAGAAGCCATGATCATTCTTTTACTTCTGCACCTGTTGAAAGAAAACTTGAAATTATGAACATGATTTGATTTCAAACAAGATTAGTCATGATGAAAGTAAAGCTTGCACTTTTATAAGTTATAAAGACATGTTTCTTTTTCTTCTACATTTTCTTGGATAAACTTATGAATGTGAGTCAATTACGTGATAATAATTGTTGTTTTTGTGCATGTGTGTGTGTTTGACAATATTGAAGAAACCATCTTATGTAAAGATACAAAAAGTCATGTAGTTTGTACAAACATAAGACGTGCAACTTACACTGAAAGACAAGCAATTAGCACAAAATACATGTGAACTTTATAGGTAAAGTTAAAGGGATCTCAACCCTTAGATTAAAATCAAAGGTCAATATTCAAACTTGATCTTTGAATCCTGACCTTTGATTTCAATCCAAGGGTCAAAAATTGTCCAACTTTACCTATAAAGTTCATTAAACTTTAGAGGATCTTTGAATCCTGACCTTTGATTTCAATCCAATGGTCAAAAATTGTCCAACTTTACCTATAAAGTTCATTAAACTTTAGAGGATCCCAATCCGTGATATGCACAATAACAATTTACCTTTTTTCTATTCTTTCTTGACGTATCTCTACTATTGGAGTATAAGAAAAAGAAGTGTCTTAAGTATTAACCTTTGAAATTTGAAATATCAAGAAATTACTATAATATTCATACTACTAAATAGAATATATCTATTCAATCATTTCCATCTTGGAATATTATGTGTGTTAAAAAATTTAAAGTCAATATTCAAACTTGATCTTTGAATCCTGACCTTTGATTTCAATCCAAGGGTCAAAAATTGTCCAACTTTACCTATAAAGTTCATTAAACTTTAGAGGATCTTTGAATCCTGACCTTTGATTTCAATCCAATGGTCAAAAATTGTCCAACTTTACCTATAAAGTTCATTAAACTTTAGAGGATCTTTGAATCCTGACCTTTGATTTCAATCCAATGGTCAAAAATTGTCCAACTTTACCTATAAAGTTCATTAAACTTTAGAGGATCCCAATCCGTGATATGCACAATAACAATTTACCTTTTTTCTATTCTTTCTTGACGTATCTCTACTATTGGAGTATAAGAAAAAGAAGTGTCTTAAGTATTAACCTTTGAAATTTGAAATATCAAGAAATTACTATAATATTCATACTACTAAATAGAATATATCTATTCAATCATTTCCATCTTGGAATATTATGTGTGTTAAAAAATTTAAAGTCAATATTCAAAGATGATATTTGAATCATGAACCTTAATTTTAATCAAATGGTCAACATGCCTCTAACTTTACTAGTAAATTTGAGAACAACTTTAGATGATTATCTTCCGTAAGCAAGAGTGTTTGGTTTAGCCTATTTCAATATGTTTGAAAGTAAAACTTATTAGCTTCAAAATTTGAATATGTGCATAAGCTCATTCAAAAAAAAAAAAAAAAAAAAAAAAAAAAAAAAAAAAAAAAAAAAAAAAAAAAAAAAAAAAAAAAAAAAAAAAAAAAAAAAACAAACTTTACTAGTAAATTTGAGAACAACTTTAGATGATTATCTTCCGTAAGCAAGAGTGTTTGGTTTAGCCTATTTCAATATGTTTGAAAGTAAAACTTATTAGCTTCAAAATTTGAATATGTGCATAAGCTCATTCAAAAAAAAAAAAAAGAAGAAGAAGAAAAAAATGAGTTTGTAGAAAAACAAATGTACCATTTGCAGCCATGATGCATCATAGAATTTCCTCCATTCATGGGAATTCAACAAATCTGAATTTTAATATTATTGAGCTTCTAATCCCCTCACACATGCTAAATTAAGAAATAAAACAAAAAGGGAATTAAGCTTTTTGTGGGGAGTTTAGAGAGGCAAATCCCCTCTCCAAATCCCCTCTCTTACACCATACTCAATTAGCATCTCAAACACAACTTCAATTCTTCTTGATTCTTTTTAAGCCAAATATATATTTGGTCGTAAATATATATGTAATGTTGGAAGTTATTTGCATGTATGTATTTTCAAGAAAATGGAAGTGAGAGTGAGTGGAGGTGGTGGTCTGGTGGACATATATTATAAGAAGAAAGAAAGAATACCAAACAAATATTCCATCACTAGAAACGGAATATACCATCTTCCATCCGCTTTACTTCTATTTTTATCATCTTATAATCCCAACTGTATCTTTATTTCACTTCCACTTTTTGGATATATTTAATGCTCTTCTATCTTTTTCACAAGTATACAAACTGCTTTTTGTGTCATGCCACCTTAAATCTAGAAAAAAATCCAAATGTTTCGAAATTGTGTGTTTTTCTTTTCTTTTAAAAAATAAAATGTTAAATGCAGTCTTTAGAACTGCACTAAACGTACATAAAAAAAATGAATTTTCCATATTAACCCACTAAGGGGTGTTTGGTTCTCTGAATTCGTTAGAATTTGATGAATTGGAATCTGAATTCCATTTCATATCATGCTTGGTTGACGGAATGGAATTCAATTCAGATTCCATTCCATGACTTGTTTGGTTCGTAAGGAAAAGGAATTGGAATCCGTCGAATTCCATCATATGAAGGAATTCAAGATTCCTTGGCAAATGTGATGATAACTTTATGATAACTGTACAATTAATTTAATGCACCTTAATTACAGCCCATAAGACTTTGTTTAGCAAAACCTTAAATTTAAAATAGATAGATGTGAACGATAAATATATATGGTACCGTAATTTGGTATGTGGTAGTAACACAATTCCTTTGTTTTGGGTATTAGTAGTATGCGGCACGGGTACCAATATCGCCCCCACTTCCCGGCCAGATGTCACATGAGTACATGACTATTTTGCAAAACATGAGGATTAAACTCTTAACATATGGCTCCAAAAACAAAATGTTCTCTAACTTAAACATTTCTGCTTGTCTAATAACTAATACAATCAATAAACAAAAAGTACACCACTTAAAAAGACACTAATAAGTTTTTCAAAATCTAGTTGTTCAAACTCGGTGAACCAGAAAACTGTTTATTTCGCCTTAAATACCCTGATTTATAAAAAAAAATCCTTTGTACTCGAACTGGTTAAACAATCAAACATCGGTTGAACCGAAAACACAATTTTGCCTAGAACTACCAAATTTAAATTTATAAGCGACAACGATTAACTATATCCTCGTGAAAACAAATTAAAAGAAAGAGAAATCGCATGGAAATACTTTATTATTCTTCTTATTATTATTTTTTGTTTTTATAAAACATCGCTTTTGTTAAAATTTCATAGAATTTACATGTCGTTATTATTATTATATTATTATTATTATTATTATTATTATTATTATTATTATTATATTATTATTATTATTATTATATTATTATTATTATATTATTATTATAAGTATTATATCTCTATGTATTATTATATTATATTATTATTATTATTATTATTATTATATTATTATTATTATTATTATTATTATTATTATTATTATTATTATTATTATTATTATATTATTATTATTATTATTATTATTATTATTATTATTATTATATTATTTTATTATTATAACTTAATTAATATCATTCGAAACAAACTATTCTTCTTCTTTATGTATATTATTATTATTATTATTATTATTATTATATTATTATTATTATTATTATTATTATTATTATTATTATTATTATTATTATTATTATTATTATTATTATATTATTATTATTATTATTATTATTATTATTATTATTATTATTATTATTATTATTATTATTATTATTATATTATTATTATTATTATATTATTATTATTATTATTATTATTATTATTATTATTATTATTATTATTATTAATATTATTATTATTATTATTTTATTATTATTTTATTATTATTATTATTATTATTATTATTATTATTATTATTATTATTATTATTATTATTATATTATTATTATTATTATTATTATATTATTATTATTATTATTATATTAGTATTATTATTATTATTATTATAAGTATTATATTATTATTATTATTATTTTATTATTATTATATTATTATTATTATTATTATTGTTATTATTGTTGTTGTTATTATTATATTATTATTATTATTATTATTATTATTATTATTATTATTATTATTATTATTATTATTATTATTATTATTATTATTATTATTATTACTATTATTAGGTTTTAATTTAATAATATTAATTAACAATAGTTAATTCAATAAGCAATGTGACACTCCAAATTTACTAGTTAAATATATATATACTTTAGGTTTGAACCTAGAATTTTGAGAGACGATTGACAAATGCGTGCCCTTTAATTGACTAGAGTGATATATGACACTCCATGTTTTTTTAAACAATGTAAGTGGATTATTGTTTATGTACCTAACTTTTAAAGTTAATAGTATCATTATGGGAATATTCTTCACTTTTGGAGGGAACCATAACTTAAGAGAGTTAAAAAAAACATTGAAAATAATTAAATTCTTAGATTTTAAAACAAATATAATGGTTGTAAGTTTAATTAACTTACTTTACTATAGTATGTAATTTGTTGTCATTTTTTTTTGAACAACATAATTTAATTTGTTTTATTTTAACTTTCAAGCAGAAATGGTATGCAAAAAAAATTGAAAAAGGGACAATATTAAAAAACTTATAAAAACAAACTTAAAAGGGTAAAGTTTAAAATTTTATATGAAAATTTTCAAAAAACATATTAAAATTTCCATTATAAGGCCGTGGACATTGGCCCCTCTTGCCCTCTTTGTTACTACCTCTCCTTTCAAGTCATACTGAGATACTTTCGTCGATTATTTTTCTCTGTTTTTTAACATTTTTTTTTTATACTGATAAATCTTCATTTTGGATATCTTTGTATTCTACGTACTCAAATTAAATAAAATTACTTCAAGAGCAAAGATGCATATGCACACATCATACATAAAAAAAAAACAATTTTATGGTTCAAGAAGATATTCCAATAGAATACATTCCTTAGACCATACACATCTCTATATATATATATGGAGCTATCTCAAAGTGCTCACGTGGCATTCTCTGAGCCCGCCACGTCAGCATTTTCCTACGTGGCGTCACCATATCGATCACATAGACACGTCAGCATCCACGTGGACAATTTATCTGCTGATGTGGAGTGTCCACTAAGCAAATATAAGCCATAAATTAGCTTTTATTTATAAAAAACGGGAGTTGGTTTCGAACTCAAGACCTCCCAAATAGCATAATGCGTGTTTGCCAATTGAACCAAGATTGGTTTTGTTTCTAAATGGGAAAACCACAATGAATAAATCATCATTCCTTTGGTACATAAATTTAGGAAATAATTATTCCATCGTTCCTATCAGTATATCAACACTTCTCCAAATCTTTTCCTATTTCCTTCCATAACCTCAAATCCCCAAACTTTTTAGGGTTTTAAATTAAATGGCTAAATCAATCTATATACATATATATCAGATTCTATTTTTTTTATATCCTCGGTCAAATTCACGATCCTTTCATCCAAGTTAGATTTTTCGATCCTTTCTCTGTATTTTAGTTTAATCAATCTTTATTTGTATGTTTGTGAATAAAAGTTAGGAAAATTGTTATATATAGAGAGAGATTTTGGTATGGGTTTTGTAAATATAAATCATATTTGATTAAAATTGTTATATATATATAGGGATTGATGTGTGTGTAACTGTATGTATTTTTTTATACAAAATATAGGACTTCCGTATGGGTTTTGTAGATATAAATCATATTTGATTATAACTGTTTTAATTGAGAGAGATTTTGGTATGGGTTTTGTAAATATAAATCATATTTGATTAAAATTGTTATATATATATATATATATGTGTGTATATGTATATATATATATATATATATATATATATATTATATATAAATGTAAATATAAATCATATTTGATTAAAATTGTTATATATATATAGGGATTGATGTGTGTGTAACTGTATGTATTTTTTTATACAAAATATAGGACTTCCGTATGGGTTTTGTAGATATAAATCATATTTGATTATAACTGTGTTAATATATATATATTATTTTGATTAAAATTGTTATATATATAGGGATTGATGTGTGTGTAACTGTATGTATTTTTTTATACAAAATATAGGACTTCCGTATGGGTTTTGTAGATATAAATCATATTTGATTATAACTGTGTTAATTGAAGGTTTTGGTTATTTTTGTAAATATAAATCATATTTGATTAAAATTTATATATATATATAGGGATTGATGTGTGTGTAACTGTATGTATTTTTTTATACAAAATATAGGACTTCCGTATGGGTTTTGTAGATATAAATCATATTTGATTATAACTGTGTTAATTGAAGGTTTTGGTTATTATATATATAATATCATATTTTTAAATATGTATATATATATATAGGGATTGATGTGTGTGTAACTGTATGTATTTTTTTATACAAAATATAGGACTTCCGTATGGGTTTTGTAGATATAAATCATATTTGATTAAAATTGTTATATATATATGGGATTGATGTGTGTGTAACTGTATGTATTTTTTTATACAAAATATAGGACTTCCGTATGGGTTTTGTAGATATAAATCATATTTGATTATAACTGTGTTAATTGAAGGTTTTGGTTATTTTTGTTTCATCCTTTTTGCAATCATTATGTGTATGTAAATATAAATCATATTTGATTAAAATTGTTATATATATATAGGGATTGATGTGTGTGTAACTGTATGTATTTTTTTATACAAAATATAGGACTTCCGTATGGGTTTTGTAGATATAAATCATATTTGATTATAAATTGTTATATATATATAGGGATTGATGTGTGTGTAACTGTATGTATTTTTTTATACAAAATATAGGACTTCCGTATGGGTTTTGTAGATATAAATCATATTTGATTATAACTGTGTTAATTGAAGGTTTTGGTTATTTTTGTTTCATCCTTTTTGCAATCTTATGTATAGATTGTTAGATTGAATAATGTTTTTTACTAAACATGAGGGAAATACATGGATATAACTTGAGAGTAACTCCCTCACACCGTGTTTCTTATTTCCTTTATACACTTTGACAGTCTCGAGCTCATTTAGATGAGATAATCACATGAGTTCTCAAAGCGTTAAGAGATCAAAACAAACAACCTCTAATTATCTGTTACAATGGGTTTGAGAAGTTGAGCTATCAAATGCCTCCTAAAAACAGCAACATTAGTGAAATCGTTTTGAAGAGCTTTCAACCTCCCACCTGCAGACAGAAGTTTGAGCAATCGGACTAGCCAAGGCCAGTCACCCGACCAAGAAACAAGACAACTACAATAGTAAATTAAGCGAGAAGCAGCAGCATTGTACTTAGCAGTTTGACAACACGAAGGCATTCATAAGATACGACACCCTCAACTCCAAACCTCCAGACAAAACTTGACTTGTCACAGGACATTGACTTAACTAGCAGCCACAACCCCTTTTGGTGATCCTGTTTTCGACAAAGCTGGTTAGCTGTAAGAAGACACACATTCCCTTTTGTTGTTCCACTTTTGAATTAATCCATTATATTCTTAGCCGATTTATTAATTATTATTGAAGAATCTTTTAAAAGGGCAAAACATATAAGAGTAACACTTGTGGTTTTTTTTTTTTTTTTTTTTTTTTGTATTGTCAATAGTTCCGTCCAACGGACGGGTATAGCCTATTGAACACATTAATTATATAGGAAGTCCAAAAAGAAATGGATAACAAAATTTCCATGTGGTGTTGCCTGTCCTAACCAATATTGACTCATTAAAAATGACCCATTTTGACTGGTTTTCTGCAGTTATTGTCGTTTGATGATCCTACATAAAGGTTCACACTAAGCACAAGA
The DNA here is from genome assembly GCA_034093135.1 of Erigeron breviscapus. Taxonomy (NCBI): domain Eukaryota; kingdom Viridiplantae; phylum Streptophyta; class Magnoliopsida; order Asterales; family Asteraceae; genus Erigeron; species Erigeron breviscapus. The sequence continues at coordinate 9,078,672 of CM067170.1, read as the reverse complement.
TCAGACAATGGTGGTTGCATACCTTGCTAAAGTTGCTCGGCATATGGGTGCTCCAATTGCTGCGTATGAAGTACTTACTATTTTTTTGATTGGATATAATTATCTAATGTTGGCACTTCCTTATTATCAGTTTGTACAAACATGATAATGTATCATGTTTTCAGGCAGTGATGCCCTTTGAACTAAAAGCAGTAGCTTCATCATCATCAACTAATAGAAGGAATGCTGCATTTTGTGCCAGAGAGTTGTGCAAAAAAGGTGGCATTTTCAGCTCAGGTATTCTTCTACTTTCTTATACATTAGTTTCACAAGAGGTGACAAGACGGGCTAGGTGCACCATGCACTTAGCTCGGATAGTTAACTATTACTTTATAAATCGGATTTGGTTTTTAGAAAAAAGCTTTGTTGTGCGAGTAATTTTATAAATCGGATTTTGTTTGTAGAAATCAAGTCATGTTGACTTTAGACATAGAACAAAAGTTCACACTAACATGGTATGAAATTTTATTCTTTAGATAACTACATATATAGATATACTTCAATTGAAATACTAGAAAAATCATGTTTCTACAATCTGTTTTCATTCTGACTAACGTGAGATCCAATTTACTAACATGATCTAACTAAATGAACGAGGGTTTCATTGTTTCTTATATAATAAGATTTCAAGTAGCTATGCGTTTATGACAACAGGGAATAGATCTCTAAAAACCTTGTGCAAAAGTTGGTTACGCCCAAGTGGGCAAGTTGTAGCGAAGTAGAGATCTGTTGTCCATTCATCTATTATTTTCTTTGTCCATTCGTCTGTTATTTTCTTATCCATTCACCCATGCAGGCTTTTTCATGGATCCAATTAAGTCATTCATAACCACTGTGAGTGTGTGACCTAAATATTTAGAATTGCTTCTTGATTTCATCTCTTGCAACTTAAGTTTAAACTTGATATGCTATCAAATTTCTTATTTCTAAACATTATATTGGTTTATTTCAATGTTAACGTATGTACGTATGCGTATATATGTCATCATGGCCTTGTGAAAAATGCTATCATATTAAAGTGATTTTTATCCAAACTATGGCAGGTGGAGATTAGTCGGATAACGAGATATTGTACACTCAATAATGATCAAAGATCCTATTAAGATTTTGTTAGAAGACTTGCTTTTCCACAAGTCTTATTTTAATTTGCAGACTTTTGTTTTTAATGTTTTTAGCATTTGTTGTAGTCTATAAATCTATTTTTTGTGTACGCGTTTTTTTTTTTTTGAATAACACAGGTTGAATAACTTTTTCTTTTTTATATATATATAACTATTCACTTTTTGTAACATCATTTTTATCGTATGTTATTTACGATGAAATACGTAGAATATAAGATAGACCGGTGCAACGCACGGGTTTCACCTAGTTGGTGAACAAAATAATAAGTCGGTTGGAGAAAGTGGGCTAGGCCCACCAATTTTCTTCCATAATTCCCACGACTTGTTCACTTAGACGAACAGTTTGGTGGTTTGGTCACACTTTATCTAATATTTTTAATGATTTAATGTGGGTTGAAGTTTGTTTGATGGGTGTATAAAGTTAATTTAATATAATAAAAAATTAATTTTGGTTGTGTTATATAGTATATATGTATATATATATATATATAACTATTATTCTATTGGATATATATTATATATATATATATATATTATATTATATATATATATATATATATATATATATATATATATATATATATATATATATATATATATATATATATATATATATATATATATATATATATATATATATATATATATATATATATATATATATATATATATATATATATATATATATATATATATATATATATATATATATATATATATATATATATATATATATATATATATATATATATATATATATATATATATATATATATATATATATATATATATATATATATATATATATATATATATATATATATATATATATATATATATATATATATATATATATATATATATATATATATATATATATTAAGTGAGTATTTATTTCCATCTCCTTTTTTCTATATATATATATACTTTTTCATTATTGTGCAATTATAAAAATTATTGTACTTCAAAAGATGTATTAAAAAAAGTTAAATGTTCATTTGAAAACTAAATTTTCTGTGAAAACTAGAAAACTGGTCAAAACACACTGTGATCTGAATTTAACACAATGTGTTTTAATTGTGTTTTATAAAAACACATTTATTGTGCAATCTAAAAACACATTGTGTTAAGTTTTAAATCACAGTGTGTTTTTGATAGCGCGTAAAAATCAGAAAATTGTTCAAACACACTGTGATATGAACTTAACACAATGTGTTTTCTAAAAACACATTAAAAACACATTGTGTTAAATTCAGATCACAGTGTGTTTTGGCCAGTTTTCTAGTTTTCACGAAAATTTTAGTTTTCAAATGATCACAACCCATTAAAAAAAGAAAACAAATATATAGAAGCTATTTTTTATAGCAAATGAAGCTAGCTCAACTGGTAGATGCATCTCTGGTTTTTCTCACAGGTCTTGGGTTCGACTCTTAGGAGTGACAAGTCTGTGGGTTTTTTCCCTGAATCACCTGTAATGGCTTATGGTCTACATCTCGTAGTCTAGAGTACGTGCAGGGCTTCACCATTATACGGTGAGGTGTTCCCTGATGTCGAATACCGACTAACTGTTAAAAAAAAAAGCCCTTTTTTAAACGCATTACTAGTAAAGGCTACACCGGCTACACTAAAACACATGCTACACGTCTAGCTAAAGGTTTGCACTTTATGATAAAAATAGGTACAGGGTAACATCACCAGGAAAAAGGTCAACCCGACCAGGGCATTAGCGGCGACGTCGCCGCTAATGCTGGTGACGTGGCGGAACAAATTCTAAACTTATGATTCTCAAATCATAAAACAAACAAAATCAATCTAATCTCAATTAGATGAAGAAAAACTCACTCAATGATTACTCCCGTTATTCGATCGTAATCCACTCAACTAATAGTTGAATGTTCTATTACAAATATTATGAATCTATCTAATCATCTAGAGAGAGAAGCAGATAAGACTATAGATACACAAATACCCAAATATCGAATATGACTGAATGAATCAATTAGAAACCCTAAATCGTTTTCTATATATACTCGAACAAGTATTGGCTAATGACACCTTTAGTCCTCCATCTTGTAACCGACTTAATCTTTAACATCAGAATTCTTCTTTTGACATAACCAGTCCTTCTTTCTTCCTTTTGTTCTCTTTTAGTCCTGCACATTTCTCATCCAATAATAAGATATAAATACTAAAAGAATAAGATTATAATTTCATCACCCTCCCTTAATCTTATTCTTAAAAATATCCACCAGTTTCAATTTATCACATAAATTGTAATGAGACAATGTATCCAACCCTTTAGTAAAGATATCTGCAATTTGATTTGCAGAATCAATTTTTTCAGTTTTGATAACACCTGCTAATATCTTTTCTCTTACAAAATGTAAGTCAATCTCAAGATGTTTTGTTCTTTCATGAAAGACAGGGTTGGCAGCTATCTTAATAGCTGACTTATTATCACAAAACACATTTACAGGAAGAATTTTTGAAACATCTAAATCCTGTAAAATTTTTATAACCCAAATAATTTCACAAGTAACTTCTGCCATAGCTCTATATTCAGATTCAGAAGATGATTTAGAAATTGTGTTTTGTTTCTTGCTTCTCCAAGATACAAGAGAACCACAAAAGAAGATACAAAAGCCAGTTACAGACCTTCTATTAGTAATACACTTAGCCCAGTCTGCATCAACAAAAGCTTCAAGAGAGAGAGAATTATTCTTAGAAATTAGAATGCCTTTACCTGGAGCATTCTTTAAGTACCTAAGTACTCTTAATGCAATAGCAAGATGAGATTTGAGAGGCTTATGCATAAACTGACTCAAGCAATGAATTGTATAAGATATATCAGGCCTAGTGTGAGTCAAGTATATTAATCTACCAATCAATCTTTGGTATTCAGTGATGTTTTCTAAAACTGGATCATGTACAGACTCTATAGAAGAAATGTACACATTAGGATCCAAAGGAACCTTAACTGGTTTGCTAGCAAGTAAACCAAAGTCAGTCAAAATATCAAGACAATACTTTCTTTGATTCAAACATAAACCTCCTTCAGTTTCAATAACCTCTATTCCCAAAAAATATTTCAGTTTACCTAAATCTTTAATTTGAAATTTACTTTGCAAATAAGCTTTAAACTTATCAATCTCAAGAACACTATTGCCAGTAACAATGATATCATCAACATAAACAAGTAAAGCAATGAATACACCTTTATCATTTTTAGTGAACAAAGAATAGTCACTCTTGCTTTGTATAAAACCATTTTCACATAAAGCACTAGTAAGTTTAGCATTCCATTGCCTTGGTGCTTGCTTAAGACCATACAAAGATTTGTTCAACTTACAAACCCTTTTGTCATTTTTATCAAAAAAACCTTCAGGAAGATCCATGTAAACAATTTCATCCAAGTCACCATATAAGAAAGCATTATTTATGTCTAATTGATAAAGAGTCCAATTATTCTGAACAGCCAAAGAAATTAAACATCTAACAGTTACAATTTTCACAACAGGTGAAAAGGTTTCTTCAAAATCTATACCTGCCCTTTGATTATAACCTTTAGCTACTAATCTAGCTTTGTATCTTTCAATCTCACCATTAGATTTGTATTTGATCTTGTAAACCCACTTACAACCTATAGGTTGTCTATCTGAAGGTAATTCAGTGAGTTCCCATGTTTTGTTTCTATATAATGCTTCCATTTCATTACACATAGCATCAACCCAATGTTTTTCCTTACAAGCATGCATATAAGACTGTGGTTCAATACTTTTGTTTAATTCAGAAACAAAACAGAAACAATCAGTTTGAAGAGCAGCATAGTTAACATATCTCTCAAGACCATATTTAACTTTGCTATTCACAACATAGTCATTATACTTAATAGGCATTACAGAAGTTCTATCAGATCTTCTTAAGTTAATGACATCTTCTCTTATTTCCTGTTCATCTAGAACAGGAATAGGTTCATTGTTACCAAAATCATTCAAAGGATTAACAACATGATCAACACCAACATTCTCATTGATATTGCTATCATGAGTACCCTCAGAATTATTGTCATTTTCATCAAGTGTTGCTGCAGCATCATTCTCATTGGTAATGTTCATATGAAAACTGCCAGAATGAGAAGAGCTGCTGCCTTCACTATGCAGCCCTCTATCTCTCTCTTCATCATAGGGTATGTTGGGATAATCAAGATTGTCAAAAAAGTTTAATTGATTTAAAGATTCATTTTCCAAGTTGTTAAGATCAGAATTAACAGTAACAGAAGACTTTTTTAAAGGAAATTCATTCTCAAAAAACTTAACATCTCTAGAAAAAATTATATTATTATTTTCTATACAAAGAAGTTTATATCCCTTTTTTGCATTAGAATATCCCAACAAGATACATTTTAAAGATCTATGTGAAAACTTGTCATGATTATTTAAAACTTTAGAAAAACACAAACATCCAAAAGATCTTAAGTGAGAGAGATTAGGACAATAGCCAAATATCATTTCAAAAGGAGACTTTCCATTCAGCACAGAGGAAGGCAATCTGTTAATCAAGTAGGTTGCAGTTAAAATACATTCAGTCCACAAATTAAGAGGAATACCCCCTTGAAACATTAAAGATCTAGCAATATTCAACAAGTGTCTATGCTTTCTTTCAACAATGCCATTCTGCTGTGGAGAATATGCAGAAGAAGTTTGGTGTATTATTCCATTAGTTTCAACAAACTTGGTAAAACCAGAATTCACAAATTCTGTACCATTATCTGACCTAAATGTTTTTATACTTTTACCAAACTGATTTTTAATAAGATTGTAAAAGACAATTACATTTTCTAAGACTTCAGACTTTGTTTTTAAAAGATACACCCAAACTGCTCTTGAATAATCATCCACAATAGTCAAGAAATACCTAAATCCCCCCCTGCTTGTGATTCTGTAAGGACCCCAGACATCTAAATGCACAAGTTGTCCTAATTCAGAAGTTTTATGATCACTTAAAGGAAAAGGTTCTCTAACTTGTTTAGCTTTATGACAAATATCACAAGCATGATCATTAGACCTTTTAAATTGTAAAACAGAGTGTAATTTTTGTAAGACAATATCTGCAGGATGACCTAGCCTATTATGCCAAGTTATTTTAGAAACATTGCAAGAAATATTATCTTCACCTGTAACAGTTTCATCAATGTAATATAATCCTTCACTCTGTCTACCAATCCCTAGAATTCTCATAACTTTCAAATCCTGACACATCACATAGCATTTAGAAACATCAAAAGCTACAACAAGACCACTATCTTTAGCTATCTTATGTACAGATAACAAGCTAACACAGTATTCAGGAACAACTAGCACATCATACAAAGTTAAATAACTTGTAATTCTCAAATTACCAATTTTCTGAATATAAGCAAAGGTTCCATTAGGATGTCCAACTTTAATTTTAAGATTTGAAACATCAATGATATCAACAAGACCTTTATCTGAAAAAGTTATATGATGATTTGCTCCAGAATCTGTGATCCAGCTTTTTCTTTTAACTAAATGCTTCTTGTTTACTTGAGAACAACAAAAGAATTTTTTAAAATTTTTATGAAAAATCTTGCTTCTGTTATAAAACACACCTGCCATGTTAGAATGAACACCTTTTTCTGGTTCAGTATTATCTTTAATCAAGTTCAACACCTTTTCTAACTGTTCAGAAGTCAAAGAAACAGAAGAACTTCCAGAAGTAGAAGTATTATTAGACATTCTCTTAACATTATTATTAAACTTCTTTTTACCAAAATCAGGAGGATATCCAATTATCTTAAAACACTTTTCAATAGTATGACCATTAAAACCACAATTCTCACAAACAACAGGACTTTGATTTCTATAATTTGCTTTTAAGTTTCTATTGTTATTGCCAGATGAGAAATTGAACCTAGGTACATTTTCTTTATTAACCAGTTTTGAAGCAAACACAGAAGTTTGAGATTTTTGTGAACTACTAGCAGTAATACCCCTATGACTCTCTTCTCTAGATATAATAGCATAAGCAGATTTAACATCAGGCAGAGGTTCTCTAGTAAGAATATTACTCCTAATAGCCAAGTATATATCATCAAGTCCCATTAAAAACTGCATAAGTTTCAACAACTGATTATGTTTAGAAAAATCCTGTGCAGCATGACAAGTACATCTAGGCAATTGAACAAGAGCATCAAACTGTTTCCACAATGCATTCAACTTATGATAATAATCAGATAAAGACATACCATTCTGACACAAAGAGTTGATTTTATGATGTAAATTAAATGTGACAGAACCATCTACTTTATCATAAGTATCTTTTAATTCTTTCCAAACCACAGATGCTCTTTTAGAAAAAATCTGACCAAGATACAATTCTTCAGTAATAGAATTCAAAATCCAAGACATAACAACAGCATTACATCTATCCCATTGTCTACCTAGTACTTCATTAGTATTAGATCTTCTACAAGAACCATCTACAAATCCAATTTTATTTTTAGCCTCTAATGCTAGAATCATAGCACAACTCCAAACCTTATAGTTTTCTGTACCTTTTAGTTTTAAAGAAATAATAGAGAGTGTACTAGAATCATTAGGATGAAGATGCAAAGGACTACCAAGATCTAATTTACTAATCAAAGTAACATTATTATCACTCACTTCAGAACCAGAATCATATTGATATTCAAAATCATTATTCACATTATCATCATCCATTGCAACAACCAATTAATCACAGAACCAAACACAGAGAACAAAGCAGTTAATCTCAATTAACAACACACAAGAGTAAGTAAGACAATTAATCTCAATTAATCGTCACAAAACAACCCTAAAAAAAATATATATATATATTGAAAATAGAACTTATTCTCCCAAAAATGCCAGGGACAGGATTCCTAGCCTCTCATGGAAGTAGGTCAAGTTTAGCACAATTGTTTTGAATGAGAATAAGATTAAAATTTTTTTTTTTTGTTTTCTTAAACAATTAGATCTAATCAATGAAACGGTGATCAAGTGATCATACGCCGATCTCAAAAAGCAGATCTAAACAAAAAACCCCAAAACACACCGAAACCCTAAATCGGACCAACTTAATCTTACAAAAAAATTATTATTATGAAATTTAGATTCGATTTAGAGTAATATTTCTCCAACCTGTCTCTGATACCATGAACAAATTCTAAACTTATGATTCTCAAATCATAAAACAAACAAAATCAATCTAATCTCAATTAGATGAAGAAAAACTCACTCAATGATTACTCCCGTTATTCGATCGTAATCCACTCAACTAATAGTTGAATGTTCTATTACAAATATTATGAATCTATCTAATCATCTAGAGAGAGAAGCAGATAAGACTATAGATACACAAATACCCAAATATCGAATATGACTGAATGAATCAATTAGAAACCCTAAATCGTTTTCTATATATACTCGAACAAGTATTGGCTAATGACACCTTTAGTCCTCCATCTTGTAACCGACTTAATCTTTAACATCAGAATTCTTCTTTTGACATAACCAGTCCTTCTTTCTTCCTTTTGTTCTCTTTTAGTCCTGCACATTTCTCATCCAATAATAAGATATAAATACTAAAAGAATAAGATTATAATTTCATCACCCCCACATGCCAGTAATAATTACTACAGCGCCGTCACATGCATTAGCGACGACGTCGCCGCTAATACTATGTTACTGACGGGGGGCCACTTTTACTCTGCCAGATTAGCCATAACTGACATGGGGGGCCCGCAGCATTAGCGGCGACGTCGCCGCTAATGCCCTGGTCGGGGTTTGACCTTTTTTGCCCTGGTCGTGTTAGCCTTCTCGATAAAAATATTGACGTGTAGTGATCCATCCGTCGCTCCATAAAAATGTCAAAATAAACTACAGTAGAAGTCATTAATATAAACGCAATATATGAATAATCTAACAATTGTGGTGGTGCATTAACAATAACCATTCTTTATTACATCCACCACCAATGGCAAGTGACCCTAAGTTGCATACGATATTATCCATATCATTTTTCATGTGTCACCCAATTTCATTTAGAAGTCTTGGGTGAGTCGACTTAGATGGAAATCAAGTGAGCTCGATCTACTAAAGTCCAGTCATCAAGATAACTGAAAAT
>CM067170.1:9030594-9068346 GCA_034093135.1 Erigeron breviscapus | reverse complement strand
TCTTTACTTATTGTCATTTAAATAAGTAATCTATCTAGAACTTGGTATATACTCACTGCAACTGGTCGTCTCCATTCAGTGCATATATTGCAAAGTAACTCCACCATCGACATAGAGGTGTCTTCAGTAGTACCATCTAACGAGTTGGGACTTACATGAAATTATACTAAATTTTCAAAAACATTATATCGGTAATAATAACATAATCCGTACGAACATAACTTGTAACAATCATACAAAAATTGTATGACATTTAATAATGAAAATAACACGATATATAAATATCTTTTGTTCTTTAGTACAAACCATACTGTAACATCCTGAATTTTTAAGACCAATGAAAATTAACCTTTATTATAGTTTTACCTTTAAAATAATTTCCTAGTATTTTATTTTTGGATACGGGATTAAATTAGTTGGAACTTTAGTGGATAGCGGGTATTTACCCACCTATTTTCCAGACAAACATATTTTTCTTACTCATGTCTCCACCTATCTTCTTCTTAATCTTCTTTTCTATTAAACTTTCATTCAAGCAATTCCATCCCTAATTCAATCAAAGAAAATCTGTGTTATGTGATTTGGTTTGCATTATTTAGTTTCGCCCAAGTGTACTTTGAAGATTGCTTGAGGGTTGAGTTTTACAAGTATGTATAATTGATATAACTCTTATATGGTGTTTCTTTGGTGATAGGAAGTATTATGGATTGTAAATTAACTTGTCACATGATGAATGCCTTTTTCGGGACGAAAAAGAGTTAAGCAATATGATAAACGCCTAATTAGTCAAATCTTAAGATATGAAAATGACATGTTTTGTGAAGTTTAATAGACGATTAGGGCGTGTTTATGTTTGATTAAGTGTTTCAGGTCATAAGTTGTGAATTGGAGCTAAAAGGATCAAGCACGAGTCAAAGGAAGCAAAATTGGAAAATCTGGAAAATCAAAGGGCGTAGGTTACGCCAGTCTTGGCCGTACCTTACGCCAGGTGAAGATACAAAGGGCGTACCTTACGCCCAGATGGGGCGTAGGTTACGCCCAGTGCTGAACCAAAAATCCGAATTTCATGGTTTTATTTCAAGTTCAGTTTATATCACACTTCTCACGATTTTTGGAAGTTACCACTCATATTTTTACACACAAGAAGCAGTTCCTAACCTTCCCAACACCCCAATTTCATCATCAAATCACAAATTCATGGAGATGACAATCCAAATTGAAGATTCAATGATGAAGACTTTAGGCTAATTCTCTTTTGATCATTCTCATGTGAACAATTATGTAAGACAATTGTATTCAACCTTTCTTATGTTCAAATTGGATTGGATGTTTAATTCTTCATTGTGTTTTGCATCTAATGTTATTTGGATTGAATGAATAATTATTTGTTTATAACTTGAATGAATTTCATCTATGTTTTGATTTCAAATTATTGTTGATCATCGATTATTGAAAGAATCTCTTATAACTTGTAATCTAGTTAATGAATAGATAATTTAGTTGTGTCAATTCCCCGGTTTTCGTTATCGTGAATCATCACAACCTAATCAATTAGTTCTTAACATTCATTCAATCCAAGCTTATAACGAATCATGTCTATGTGATTTCCAATGAATATAAGTTAGGTTATACTTTTGAAAACATAATTTGAAGCATGAGAATGGTCCTCTTTATTATTATTGTTTAAGTTATTAAGTTCATAATCAATTGTAGTTTTAATCAAAATCAATCAATCAATCGGTTTTACTTTTATGTCTAGTTTAATCAACTTTTGTAACTTGTTTAGCACTTTCCCTTGATTCCCTGTGGAAACGATACTCGACTTACCCATACTAGTTATAGGTATTTAGTTTATATTTTTGATCGGTCCAACGACATCGATCAAATTTTGGGTACTCCACCGGCAGCGGCGCCAAAATAGTTTTAGTGGTTTAATTTCTAACAGCTTAAATATTTATCAACTTCTCATATTATAAAAAACTAGATTTTAGACCCGTGTCCAACACTGGACACGGGGTTTACGATATTATCAATATTAGATCTTTATACATTTAAGTCATAAAAGCTTATGATTTTGAAGATATACGGTTCCAAGTGTTATATTTTGCAAGTTGTAGTACAATAATCACAGGTTCGTCACTGTCATTATTAGCTGAGACATATTGATGGAATTGTTTGTCGTAGTCATTCCACAAGGCACATGCTATAATATTTCTTTATTATAGAATATTTTGAAACCAGTTGTACTCATAATGTGATATTATTATGAAAGATAATTAAGAATTAAAATATAAACATACTTGTGATTGTACTTGACATTCAAGTATATGTATTTGATCATGATGCGGACCCATAACACGAATAGGTTTATTTTCAATCACATGTCCTATGATAATTATATAACAATTAGGATTGTTTTCATATTCTTTGATAACAATTAGACTCTTCATTTGAGTGACAATTGTAACTTTAAACATTAATAAGCAAAACTAATATATAAAAAAGGAGAAAATTTATACCTTTTTGATTGAGAGATATAATGAATCTTAAATGAGTTCATATTGATTTGGAATTAGTATTCAAGTAACCCTCTGTTGTAAATCGTGTTTGTTCTGTGATCGTCCCATGTTCTGTGATTCCTATTGTGTTTAGGATAAGGATGTTGTATATCGTCATCTGTTATTATGTTTGGGATATGTATCTAGAGTTCAAATTGTGTTTATATTAAATATTAAACTAAATATAATATTTATAATTTATAAAAATCTAATCTAATATATTATTAAATTACGACATTATCAATATTGTATTGGGATACCAATGTACGACATTTATAGGTATCAATTTATAATATTTTATAATATTTACTTATAAGCTAATATTTATCTTTAGTCATGTAGTCGACATTGATATTTATATGTGTAAATCTATATTTATTTATATAATAAAAAGTCAAGAAAAGTCAAAATTGAAAATTTGAGAAAATCGAGAGATGTGATTACGCGGATTGTTTATAACATTTTAAATATAAGATAAATTATCAAATATATAAATTTAAATGTAAAAAATGTAAGTAAAAACAAATTTAAAAGGAATATACTTCTATAGAACATTGAACACATATTATATTTTGAAATTTTTTTTTAGACAATATTCATATGTTGAATTTTTTTTAATTAACTAAATGATAAAAAATTTTAAAAAAATCTTCAAGTTGATGGCTATAAAGATTTAGGGCTAAAAAGTGTAAATTATTGATGGAAACAAAAAAGTGTAAATTAATGAGACTTTTTCTACAAATATTAATATAAATACTAATATAATAATATATTTGGATAATGATTATTAGGATTTTTAATTTATAAGTTAAATTAAATGATGACATAAGCGGATAGTCAATTTGATGGAAAGTGAACGAGGTGAGGAGGGGAAGAGGCAGGAGGGGGGGAAATGAAGCTTGTGTAGACGGGAGGGCCCAGAGGGGAAAAGGAGGGGAGGAAGGAAAGGAGTGGAAAGGGAAAAAAAAACGCGGCTCAAGGGGATAGGCTGAAAAGAAAGAGAAAGGAAGGGAGGGAGGGCGAAAAAGGGGATAAATTAGGAAGGGAAAACAAAAAAGTATAAAGGACGACGACTGGGGGACCGGGGAGGAGGAGAAAGAAAACGGGCACGCAAAAAGGATGCATGGGTGTAGGAAGAGAATAGTAAGAAAGCTAAGAGAAGAGAAGGAGAAGAGTAAGAGAGAGGAGAAATAGTATATAACAAGTTTTGACCCCGGGCGTTGCCCCGGGAGAGCGTTGCCGGGATCGACGTTGCGTTATGCAAAGATATTTTGGACACTTAAAGTTTACTATGGTGGTTAAAACAAAGAGTTTGATGATAAAAGTTAGAAGCCTTAAAATAAAGAGATAGAAAGTTACAACTATAATTAAGTTTGTATAAAAAAAAGTTGGACTAAAGTTAAAAAATAAAAAGTTAAGTGGTAAAAATAAGTTTGAAGCGTTAAAATAAGAGAAAGAAAGTAAAAAAAAAAAAGAATTTGATGATTAAAGTTAATTACAAAAAGTTAGACTAAAGTGATAAAACGTAAAAGTTAAGTGGTAAAAATAAGAAACTCTAAAAGTATACTATCGTTAAAAAAAAAAGAAGACAAAATAAGAATAAAACAAAATAGCTGAGTCATCGTGAGCCGGTACTGTTCATCGGCTAAGCCACCGAGCCGAGCCGCCAAGCCGGTTACTGTGGACGGCTCGGCTTACTGTTCATAAGCCAAACTTTTTTTGTTATATATATAAATATACATATAATATGGTATAGAATATAGATTAATGTGGTAGATGGTATTGTATTCGAATACATTCTCGATCGGGGGGTCATCCAGATATATAAACTGATTTACTATACACATAACAATTAACAATAAGAGAAGGCAATCTGTTTCTCTCTCGCACCGCCTCCTTCGTTTTTTGTATCAAAATTCGATTCAGGGTTTGGAAGTAACTGCCGTGAATTTTGAGGTATGAATTCCATCTTGAAGCATTAAATTGAGATGCCCAGTTTTTAAGGTAAAGATCATGCCTTTTTTTGATCTTTAGGTACGAGGCGATTATGAAGTTTTTTAGATGATATAGGTAAAAATCAAGCCTTTTTATAGAAGATACTTGAGGTATTATTCGAGTCTTTTTTATATTATTTAGTTCAAGTTTTTAAAGCTGATTTGGGGGTGTTTTGCTTATCTAGAAGAGCTTATACTTTTCTATTCTTAAAAAGCTGTTTCGGATAATCATCTCAAGATATTTTCACGAAGACAATTTTTTAACCTCAAAAAACCTGAAAAGCTATAAATACTTGTATTTACATAATGCAATAAGCTGAAAGCCATGTTAAATCTTGCAACAACTCTCTTTTTTTCCCTGCAAAAGCTCATGTAAGGACCCTTTTTTGAGCAAGAAACCTATAGGGTATTTACAAACCGGGATCAAGTGGTTAACACCTCTGCCCTAAAGGTCCAGGGTTGGAGGTTCTTTTCTACATTATGTAGAACCTAGAAGTAGCCTCTCAACCTCAGGTAAGAGGTAAGACTGTCCTATTTACAATCCAACGAGGTTGGATCAAGTGGTTAACAGTTAACACCATCGCCCCTGGAGGCTGAGGTCAAGGGTTGAAGGTTCTTTTCTACATTATCTAGAACCTAGAAGTTGCCTCTCTACCTCAGGCAGAGGTAAACACTTTGTTCTATAATCCCTTTGCAAACTTACAATTAAGAAAACAATGCTCAATTTGACTTGATTTGGTTTAGGTTGTATTAGCTCTTATGGATGATTATATATATATATATATTTATAATTTCTAAAATAAATCATCAATAAGGTTCACCTCAAAATCTCGATGCCTATGCTTTAAAGGTGTGTGTATGTATGTAAAATTTTTAGCTTCGTTGTTTGTTTGTGTGATGCTGTAAATTTGTGTTTTGATTAACTAATGTTTTTTCCTCCTGATCTTTAGGTTCTGTAACTTTAAGTAAGAAGTGGTTTTTGGGATTGAGAAGATGTTAACATTATTTAAGCTCATCAAAGATTTCATGATTGGTTGTCGGGATCAAACTTCAGGTGAAAATCAGCAGCAGCTTAAGGGAATTGAGGAATTTATGGATTCTGATGATCAATCTATAACACCCAATGAGTTTATTTGCCCAATATCTCTTCAGTTGATGCAACATCCTGTTATAATTTCTTCCGGTCAGGTAGTAATTTAATTTTTTTAAATTTCTTCCGGTCAGGTAGTAATTTAATTTTTTTAAATTATTTTGGGAAACAGGGAGTATTAGGGCGCGGTTAGTTCGAGAAAACACCCCTTTTTTCCCCTTTTTGTTTTTCAAGAAAACAAGGACAAGTGAATTTGAACATGTTTTCAAGTTTTCTAAGATGGAAAAATCCAAATTGCATTTTCCTAATACAATTTTCCAAGAAAACAAAAATCGTTTTTATCACTTTTTGAACTAAAATTAGAGAACTACTTTTTTTTGTTTTCCTTTTTCTATTTTCTGTTTTCCAAGCTAATAAGATGGAGAAATAGAAAACAAAAACAAAAACAAGTGAATTTGAACATGTTTTCAAGTTTTCTAAGATGGAAAAATGAAAATTGCATCTTTTATTTTGAACGCGTTTTCAAAATTTTCAAAGGTTTTCTAGAAATGAAAAACCCCTTTCAATTTCTAGAAAATTAGAAACGGAAAACTAGAAACATTTTCTTGAACTAAACGCACCCTTAGTTTTGCATCAATTTAGTAAACCTTTTTTTAATTTACCTTTCATTACTAAAGATGTGTGTTTGTTTGATTTTGTAGACCTATGATCAATCGTCTATTGAAAGCTGGATGCTAACAGGCGAAACAACCTGTCCCGTGACCGGACAGATCTTGACGAACATGAGCATGATACCTAACTATGCCTTACGAAGCCTTATAACCGACTGGTGCCAGAAGAACAAGATACTCCCACCACGTGGTCACAGAACTATTTCAAACCCTCCCTTAACTGATGTTGAATATGTTAATAGTGACGCATACATTGAACAGCTAAATTCACAAGATCAGATGGTTCAGCAAAAAGGCGCTGCTAACATTTCCTTATTTTCAAGACGAAATGGCCAGGTTCGTGCAGAATTTGGATGTGACGGTGCAATTCCTACCCTGACGCGGCTCATGAAATCAACCGATCCTGTTACACAAGGTTTTGTGATGAGGGCTATCTTGAACCTCTCCGTATGTGATCAGATTAAGAAGCTTATGGTATCCGCTGGTACCATCAATGAGACAATTAATGTTATGCGAACTGGTTCCTTGGAGGCACGAGAATTAGGGGCAGCTATTCTTTACAGCCTCTCTGTAAATGATGAGGCAAAGCGTACGATTGGTTCTTGCGGAGGGATAGAGCTGCTTGTGGATATGTTAGGTAAAGGGAGTGAAAGGGGTCAAAGGGATGCAACATGTGCCCTATTTAATCTGTGCTCGGTATTATCTAACACAAAGAAGGCTGTCTATTTTGGTGTTATAGCTAAGTTAATGATTTATGTGAGAAATCCCCATAGTCCATTGATCCATGAGGCACTTAGGCTTCTAGATATGATTTATGTGAGAAATCCCCATAGTCCATTGATCCATGAGGCACTTAGGCTTCTAGATATGATTGTGAGCAGCAATAAAGATGCACAAAAGGCTTTATATGCAGAAGAGCCGCTGTCTCACCTTGTTACTATTATTCTGACCGGGTCTCTGATGAACCAAGAGAATGCAGTGTCTGTTTTGAGACAGCTTTGTTCACGATACAAGAAGCTTTTGGAGGAGGCGTCTCGTAGTCTCGTTGAATATTATGTCACTGATTTGCTGGAATGTGGTTCCGATAAAGGGAGGCGAGAGGCCACAAAGATGAGAAACTTGATCTCAGCACTACGGAAGAGAAATTGGGCTGAGCTCGAACCTGTGTCCGAGTCAAGTCTCAAGTGCAGGTCCAAGCGTATTCGAGGCCAGTAATGAAATTAGTGCTACTTGAGCTTTTTCTCGGTTCTTTAGATATAGAGTTGGTTTATGTTTTTCATTTAAGCAACTCATGCAATGGTGATCGCTCAGAAATCAAGAATATTTTCTGATTTGCTAGGTAATGATGTTTGGTTTACCTTGTTGAATTACATGATGGATATTACCCAATGGCATTTGAAATAGGTATTTATATTATCTCAGTTTGAGTTGTGGACACTTTATGTTAAATCTACAAATGAATAATTGGCTTTATTGTTGCTTCTCGTTGTCCTTTGTGATGATGGTGACACTAATTGTGTACAACCCCTTTATTTATTTTAAATTTAGTATGTTAATCTTCTTCCAAACAAGTTTATGTGTCCCCGTTGTCAAATGGGAAGAAATAGTGTTAAAGTAAGAATGGGAACAAGCTCAAATAAATATAACCTTCTAAAGAATGGGAACAAGCTCAAATAAATATAATTTAAAGAATGGGAACAAGCTCAAATAAATATAACCTTCTAAAGAATGGGAACAAGCTAATACAAGTTCAAATAGATATAGCTTTTTAAACTTTTTGGGTGTTGATGGATCTATCAAAGAGATATTTCAGTTTGAAACTCCAAAAAACATGTCATGTAAGTGTCAAAGTAGTCTTATAGTTCTTTTTACATGACATTGGACACCCTTTCTAAATAAGAAAAGAATAACATCATTAACATTTCAGGGGACACAACAAGCTATATACGAGACGATGAACTTGGCCGCCAAACACTTGCAGGGATGAACCCTACCAGCATAGAAAGGTTGCAAGTGAGTAAACACATACTACAATAAAATTCTTGAATCACCTTTTTTGAACGACCAACCAAACTTTTATTTCACTCCAAATGCTACCAAGATGATAGACATCACCAGATTACAAAAGTAGTATTACGTTACATAAACACCATTATACCCAAATTAAACGAAAAATGACAAAATACACATTCTACCCAAAACATGAAAGATCAAAACGTCTCCACTGCTCCACACTTACTTCTGTGATGCGTGACCGGTTCCTTATCCATAGAAACGACAACTCCTTGACCTCTTCAAAGACTCTTGAATCACCTTTTTATTTGATACTGTTCAATTATATCTTCAATATTCGATATCCTTCGTTAAAAATCCAACAGGTATTTCCTCCTTTGAGCAAACTTGATCCTTCAAAGTATGGACCCACGGAATCAGATCTTAAAGAAGAACATATTATTGGTCACCTAAACGGCATGTCCGTGCAACAGGTATGGTAGCAAAAATAAAAAGAGAATATAAAGAGTGAGGACTATCTAAGAACTATTATTAAATGTTTGGATTTTCGTTTGGATTTTGAGTTTTGAATTTTGAAAATGTTTTTTGTTGTATACACTTTAAGGCCATGGATGAAGGAAAACTCTTCATATTGGATTACCACGACATGTACCTTCCCTTTCTAGAGAGGATAAATAAGCAAGAAGATCGAAAATCATATGGAACCCGTACAATATTTGTCTTGACAACAATAGGGACTCTAAAGCCCATTGCAATTGAGCTTAGCCTTCCTCCTAATGACAACACTATTCCGTTGAAGCAAGTTCTCACTCCTCCTGTTGATGCAACCACAACCTGGCTTTGGCAACTAGGGAAAGCTCATGTATGCTCTAATGACGCGGGTGTTCACCAACTAGTTAATCATTGGTATGTTCAAACTCTGTGTGATATGTTGACATTGCATACTAATAAATATGTTGGGCAAGCTGGTAACTACTTATACAATATCTATTTGTAGGCTAGGATAACTGAGCCACTTACTTCTACTAATATAGGCCTTCGGCATCCAGGGGTTTATTGATGATCTTTTTGGTTTATAAAAAATATATAGCTAAAGATAAGCTGGCTAGTGATTTATCATCTTTATAATAAAGAACTATATTTAGCAAAACACATTTAAAGTCGTCTTTCAATACCCTTATATCAAATAAAACAATGATATGCAAGTTATATACTAGAATGCAGCAAAAATGCAAATAATGACCAAGACTTCGTATAATGATCAATAGGTTGCGGACTCATGCATGTATGGAACCATTTATAATTGCTACTCACCGTAACTTAAGTTCATTGCATCCTATTTTCAAGTTGCTTCATCCCCACCTGAGGTATACGCTTGCAATAAATGCGACAGCACGCGAAAGCCTTATTTGTGCAAATGGGACAACTGAGAGTCACTTCTCTCCTGGAAAATACAGTATGCAGATGGCTTGTGCTGCTTATCATGATTGGTGGCGCTTTGACTTAGAAGGCCTTCCAAAAGATTTGATACGACGGTAAGAATGTCTCACAAAAAATCCAAATATCATATTTATATAACATGTGAAAAGTTATTATTGTAGTTTATGACAAATTATATAACTTTTTAAGCATCTAACTTAACTACAGAGGAATGGCACTCCCAGACCAGAAAATGCCCCATGGACTAAAGTTAGCCATTGAAGATTACCCATATGCTCAAGACGGGCTTCTCCTTTGGTCTGCAATTGAAGAGTTAGTATATACATATGTAAATCATTACTACCCTAACGACGATACAGTAACATCTGACACCGAGCTTCACTTATGGTATAACGAAGCGATTAACGTGGGGCACGCTGATCTTCGTGATGCTAAGTGGTGGCCGAAAATAACCACTCCTACCAAACTTGTAGAGATACTGACCGTATTAATATGGACTTCATCTGCATATCATGCAGCAATCAACTTTGGACAGTACCACTATGGTGGATCCGTGGATATGTCCCAAAACGCCCACCACTTATGCGAAAGCTTTTACCCCAACTACATGACCCAGATTATGCAAGCTTTGTAGATAATCCAGAAGACTATTTCCTAGAGTCTCTGCCTAGTTTGTTTCAAACAACACAATATATGGCTGTAATTGATATAATCTCCGCACACTTGCATGATGAGGAGTACCTTGGGGACATAAAGGAGGTTAGTACTAATTGGCCAGGTGAACCCAAGATTATTGAGGCATTCTATACATTTTCAATGAAACTTAAAAGAATAGAAAATGAGATTCATACGAGGAATGCCGATAAAAGGCTTAGGAACAGATGTGGCGTCGGGGTTCCACCTTATGAGCTGCTTATACCTACTTCGGTAGCTGGTGTTACTGGTAGAGGTGTACCAAATAGCATATCAATGTGATCATTACGATCCGTATAGTTAGTAGTTTAATTTGTATCTTAATTTACCTATGTCTTATTGAGTTACAAGAAGATCGATCATAAATACGCATTACTATATACAATATATTATTCATTGTAGAACCACAAATCTGAAAAAAGCCAAACGCTCATTGTGTCTGACATGAAGAGGGTCATATCAGTTCCAGTATGGAAATGCAGGTCAAGTTTACCCGTTAAACGTAACCTTTAACTTGTTTTCTTATGAAGGTCTCTTACGTTATCGGATAAACGGATGGATTTTTCATGTTCAGGTTACAATATTAATCTTAAGTTTGTTGTGTTTGGTTTGCGGAATCAAATACACTATACATACATACATATACTTTGATGCACACCAAATGTTTGAGGAAATGCTTATGAAAACTAATTTTTAAGAACCCTAATGGGGATAGTTGCTTTACTCTGTTTCTGTAAGTATTATCAAATTTTGTTTTCGTTTCAGTTATAGACCTTTATGTGAATTTGGATTATTTAGAGTTAAATTAGATCATTCCCATTTTAGTTAAAAATTCACATGTAAAGCGCTTGAGATTAAATACAACACAAACCTTTCAAAAAAAAAAATACAACAAGTAATTGGGCTAAAAACACTATACTAAACACACAAAATGAAATGATAAACGATAATATATAGATAGGCATAAAAATACCATGTTGTAGTGTTGAACCCCTTATACCGATAATGTGTGCAGTTCATGCTCAGACTCAAGGGTTTGCCCATTACACATGCTTCATTTTCGACCCGTTCATGGTCCGTAGTTTTTGACCCGTTCAGGTTAACCAGGTCAGGACTTATTATTAGTTAATAGTTATCCGATAACTATATATGTAGTTATGTATATATCTTGACCAGATTTTTTTCGTCCTTGCCTGCAAAGACTAAATAGGTGGGTTGGTTAAAAAAGGTTAATCTTTAATTAAAAGGACCAGTTTAATTTATTTGATGGCCTTAGGCAAAACTAATTTTGGACGCTTTTGTAAGTTTCTAACAAAACCCTCATCCTTTATCCGTTTTGAAATTGAAAAATAAACTAAAAAACATATAATTGCGGTTTTAAAAAAACTTTATTTACTTTTTACATGTATAAAAAAAGTTTAAAATATTTATATAAATTTTATTTTTCCAGAAATCTCTTTAATCAAATGTCTATACTAAATTTAATAAGATAAATTTTTTCCAATTGACAAAATATAATCTCTAAAAATATGCAACTACTACTTCACAAATTATATTTATTTCATTTTTAGGTTCCCTTTGATGTTTTGTTAGTAAGAAATTTATAAAAAAACATTTTCTTACTAGAATGGAACTCATATGTATGGTGAAGCATAAATCATGGTGCTTATTCCAACATTACTGATTGGTTAAAAACCGGCATAATTGTACTTGATGAATCACAAGTCTGCATGACTATGGGCTTGCTCCATGCGGATTAGTAGCTCATCAAAGATGGATTGAAAACTATGGCCAACTAATAAAAAGTTGTTATGACAATAATTTGTTCTATTGAATCACTAGTATATATTTTGCAGCGAGATTAAAGAAGATTATTCATCATCTTTGATATATTGCATTTTGCTTACTAATAATTGTGGAAAGTTAATAACAGTTTTGTGTGATGCAACTAAAGGAGTGCCAACGTAATAATACTCATGGTATCGTATCATTGGTTAGTTAAGATTGATAGGATTTTGGTCAGCAATGAAGTGATGAATAATTGGCCCATGCCTTGTTTCAAGGCACTTCCAAGATATATATCTGATCATAATCCCTTGGTTCTTTTGATTAAAGACAGGAATTTTGGGCCCAAACCTTTCAGGTTCCTTAACTCATGGCTCGACAGGGAAGGTTTTGATGCGGTGGTGGCTGAGGCCTTTGATTCATTTTCTTTTTTCGGACCTGCTGACCTGAAATTGACGGCACTCTTCAAACACCTTAGAGCTGCAATATGTATTTGGAGGGACGAACTGTACAGTAAAGAATGTGAAGAGAAGGAGAAATGCCTTTCAGAACTTGAAGAGATGGAGCTAAAAATGGAAGACCAGGAGTTATCGGATGAGGATTCTTGGGTCAGAGCCGAGTGTAAAAGAAGGATCGCCGAAATGGACGAGTATAAAGGTAAGGACTTAAAACAAAGATCAAGAATTAGATGGGCCATCGATGGAGACGAGAACTCCAAGTTTTTCCATGGGCTAACCAATGGTCGGAAAGCAAACAATGCAATACCTGGTCTGTTGGTTAATAACACTTGGGTCGACAAGCCTAAGGAACTTAAGAAGAAGGTCCTGGAGTTTTTTAGAAAAAAGTTTATCGAAGATTGGAAGGATAGGCCAAAGTTCGTGGACTGGGCCGGATCCAAACTCGGGGAGGAAGAAGCATTGGGGCTGGTAAGGAGATTCTCAGCCGAGGAGATTAAAAATGCGGTCTTCGATTGTGGTGATGATAGGGCCCCCGGCCCAGACGGTTTTAATTTCCGTTTCATCAAGCATTATTGGACCAGGTTTGAGCCCAGTTTCCTTTCCTTATTTAATGAATTCTATAATACGGGCGCTATCAATATTGGAAGCGGCTCCTCCTTCATCACTTTGATTCCCAAGGTCAAAGATCCTGACTCATTGGACGACTACCGTCCCATCACTTTGGTGGGCGTCATTAATAAGGCGATTTCCAAGGTTTTGGCTAATAGATTCAGACGTGTTCTGAGCTCGATTATTTCGCAGTTTCAAACAGCCTTCCTCAGCAACAGGTTCATCATGGATGGTCCATTAATTTTGAATGAAGTGAGGTCTCTAATCACAAAAAAGAAAGGTAAAGCTTTCTTTTTCAAGATTGATTTTGCAAAAGCATATGATAACGTTAATTGGAAGTTCTTATTGGATGTCATGGAACATATGGGTTTCCCGGAAAGATGGCGGAAATGGATCTATGGTATTCTCTCATCTGCGAGATCATCCATATTAGTAAACGGGTCTCCTACCTTTGAGTTCCAATGCCACAAGGGTATGAGACAAGGCGACCCTATTTCTCCATTGCTTTTCTTAATCGTGATGGAAGCCCTTTCAGTGATGATCAATCGTGCCTCTATGGCTGGTACTTTCAAGGGTATCAAGCTGGACCCTCCATCTCCCACCTCTTGTATGCTGATGATTGTGTACTTTTGGGAGAGTGGTCGACTATGAATCTAAAGAATATTGCCCGTATACTACGGATTTTTCATATTTGCTCTGGGTTAAAAATCCATATGGGCAAGTCCAACTTATATGGTATTGGAGTTTCTAATGAGGAGATCTCAAATATGGCAGAAGTTGTTAACTGTTCGCCCGATTCGTTTCCTTTTATACACTTAGGCCTGTGGATTGGGGCCAATATGAATAAGGTAGCTAACTGGAACTTCCTTTTTGATATTTTCGAAGCTAGACTCTCCCGTTGGAAGTCATCGTGTCTCTCCATGGGGGGCAGGGTGACCTTGATTAAGTCTGTACTTGAAAGTCTTCCTACATACTACTTCTCTTTATATAAAGCTCCGAACAAGGTAATTGATGGCCTTGAAAAAATTATTAGGAGGTTTTTGTGGGGCGGTTCGGAAGGAAACAGGAAGATACATTGGGTTTCTTGGGATAGGGTGGCTTCCCCTCTCAACTCGGGAGGTCTCGGACTGTCCAAACTCAAGGATTGTAATTTGGCTCTTTTGATTAAATGGTTGTGGAGGTACAAGACGGAATCCACCAGCCTCTGGAGGACAGTGATAGAAGCGATTCATGACAAAAAAAAATGAGTTGGGGTTGTCTTCCTGTTAACAACCAAAGCTCAGGTATTTGGAAGACGATTGCTAAAACTATAGAGTCGATCAAGATCAACAACACAGGCATACATCAAATTATTAAAGGCGTTTGCGGAAATGGGGCAGATATTAGATTTTGGCTCGACACTTGGGTGGGAGACGTTACATTCAAGGAAAGGTTCCCGAGGCTATTTAGACTTGAAAAAGAAAAGAAATGCAAGGTAAGAGACCGATTAAGATTGGTTTCAGGAGTCACCAATGAGAACTGGAAATGGGCACGTGATCCAAACCTTCAGGAGGAGTGTGATGAATGGAATAACATGTGTAACGTCCTCGCGAATATGCGTCTGACTGAAGGAGCGGACAGATGGGCATGGAAAGGTAGTTCCAACAACAGGTTAACGGTTAAGTTAGTCAAAGACTTTCTGATCAGTGGGCAAGACTTTAGTGAAAGATATGTCATGGATTGGGTCTCCTGGTTACCGAAGAAAATCAACATCTTCATGTGGCGGATGGTTATGGACCGCATTCCTACTGTTGCGGCCCTTAAGGAACGAAACTGTTTCATTGAGGACGATGTTTGCAGCCTTTGCGAGGATGGTAATGAGTCGACCAGCCACCTATTCTGTGCATGTGGTGTGAGTTCAATACTTTGGTATAAGATCAGTACGTGGTGCAAGGCTGCTCCATTCTTCGTGTTTACCACTAAGGATCTGGTTGAAATACATAACCATGTGAATGTTGGGAAGAAGCAAAGAAAGGCGCTCAAAGGAATTATCAGGATCACCTGTTGGTGCATTTGGAAGGCTAGAAACGAGAAGAAGTTTTCTAACACCAGTATCAAAGTCGAGTCGATTTACCAAAATGTTAGATCTT
The DNA here is from genome assembly GCA_034093135.1 of Erigeron breviscapus. Classification (NCBI taxonomy): domain Eukaryota; kingdom Viridiplantae; phylum Streptophyta; class Magnoliopsida; order Asterales; family Asteraceae; genus Erigeron; species Erigeron breviscapus. Next base: position 9,052,906 of record CM067170.1, on the reverse strand, counting down.
TGGGTTTACTTTGGTATAGGAATAGAAAAAAAATGTATATATTAGTTGGCTTGATTGGTGTAGATTTGAGTTGATGTAAAGTTGTAAGTGTTTGTTTTTCCTTGACAATTGGGTCAAGGTATATGTTAATAAAAGTTACCTTTAACAAAAAAAAATGAGTTGGGTTGTCTTCCTGTTAACAACCAAAGCTCAGGTATTTGGAAGACGATTGCTAAAACTATAGAGTCGATCAAGATCAACAACACATGCATACATCAGATTATTAAAGGCGTTTGCGGAAATGGGGCAGATATTAGATTTTGGCTCGACACTTGGGTGGGAGACGTTACATTCAAGGAAAGGTTCCCGAGGCTATTTAGACTTGAAAAAGAAAAGAAATGCAAGGTAAGAGACCGATTAAGATTGGTTTCAGGAGTCACCAATGAGAACTGGAAATGGGCACGTGATCCAAACCTTCAGGAGGAGTGTGATGAATGGAATAACATGTGTAACGTCCTCGCGAATATGCGTCTGACTGAAGGAGCGGACAGATGGGCATGGAAAGGTAGTTCCAACAACAGGTTAACGGTTAAGTCAGTCAAAGACTTTCTGATCAGTGGGCAAGACTTTAGTGAAAGATATGTCATGGATTGGGTCTCCTGGTTACCGAAGAAAATCAACATCTTCATGTGGCGGATGGTTATGGACCGCATTCCTACTGTTGCGGCCCTTAAGGAACGAAACTGTTTCATTGAGGACGATGTTTGCAGCCTTTGCGAGGATGGTAATGAGTCGACCAGCCACCTATTCTGTGCATGTGGTGTGAGTTCAATACTTTGGTATAAGATCAGTACGTGGTGCAAGGCTGCTCCATTCTTCGTGTTTACCACTAAGGATCTGGTTGAAATACATAACCATGTGAATGTTGGGAAGAAGCAAAGAAAGGCGCTCAAAGGAATTATCAGGATCACCTGTTGGTGCATTTGGAAGGCTAGAAACGAGAAGAAGTTTTCTAACACCAGTATCAAAGTCGAGTCGATTTACCAAAATGTTAGATCTTTGGGTTTACTTTGGTATAGGAATAGAAAAAAAATGTATATATTAGTTGGCTTGATTGGTGTAGATTTGAGTTGATGTAAAGTTGTAAGTGTTTGTTTTTCCTTGACAATTGGGTCAAGGTATATGTTAATAAAAGTTACCTTTCAAAAAAAAAAAAAAAAAAAAAAAAAAAAAAAAAAAAAAAAAAAAAAAAAAAAAAAAAGTTATTATAGCCTTATAGGCATCGTATATAAGGTCGTCATGTAGATATAGCATGTTAGTTTAAGGAGTTAATTACACTTTTGGTCCCTGTCGAGGGTTAAAAATTACCGTTTTCATCTATACCTTTCATATATTACCGTTTTAGTCCAAATAAGTTTGTTCCATCAACGGTTTTGGTCCCTGTCGAGGGTTAAAAATTACCGTTTTCATCCCTATACCTTTCATATATTACCGTTTTAGTCCAAATAAGTTTGTTCCATACACTTTTGGTCCCTGTCGAGGGTTAAAAATTACCGTTTTCATCTATACCTTTCATATATTACCGTTTTAGTCCAAATAAGTTTGTTCCATCAACGGTTTTGGTCCATGTCGAGGGTTAAAAATTACCGTTTTCATCTATACCTTTCATATATTACCGTTTTGATCCAAAAAACTTTTGTCCCGTCGAATATTACGTTTTCATCCCTACCTTTCATATATTACCTTTTCATCTATACCTTTCATATATTACACTTTTGGTCCCTGTCGAAGGGTTAAAAATTACCGTTTTCATCCTATACCTTTCATATATTACCGTTTTAGTCCAAATAAGTTTGTTCCATACACTTTTGGTCCCTGTCGAGGGTTAAAAATTACCGTTTTCATCTATACCTTTCATATATTACCGTTTTAGTCCAAATAAGTTTGTTCCATCAACGGTTTTGGTCCATGTCGAGGGTTAAAAATTACCGTTTTCATCTATACCTTTCATATATTACCGTTTTGATAATTAAAACTTTTGTCAACCTTTCAACGTTTTCTATACTTTATAATTACACTTTTGTCCCTGTCAAAAATTACCGTTTTCATCCCTATACCTTTCATATATTACCGTTTTAGTCCAAATAAGTTTGTTCCATCAACGGTTTTGGTCCCTGTCGAGATTAAAAATTACCGTTTTCATCCCTATACCTTTCATATATTACCGTTTTAGTCCAAATAAGTTTGTCATACACTTTTGGTCCCTTTCGAGGGTTAAAAATTACCGTTTTCATCTCTACCTTTCATATATTACCGTTTTGGTCAAACTTTCGAGGGTTAAAAATTACCGTTTTCATCCTATACCTTTCATATATTACCGTTTTAGTCCAAATAAGTTTGTTCCATCAACGGTTTTGGTCCCTGTCGAGGGTTAAAAATTACCGTTTTCATCTATACCTTTCATATATTACCGTTTTAGTCCAAATAAGTTTGTTCCATCAACGGTTTTGGTCCCTGTCGAGGGTTAAAAATTACCGTTTTCATCCCTATACCTTTCATATATTACCGTTTTAGTCCAAATAAGTTTGTTCCATACACTTTTGGTCCCTGTCGAGGGTTAAAAATTACCGTTTTCATCTATACCTTTCATATATTACCGTTTTAGTCCAAATAAGTTTGTTCCATCAACGGTTTTGGTCCATGTCGAGGGTTAAAAATTACCGTTTTCATCCCTATACCTTTCATATATTACCGTTTTAGTCCAAATAAGTTTGTCATACACTTTTGGTCCCTTTCGAGGGTTAAAAATTACCGTTTTCATCTCTACCTTTCATATATTACCGTTTTGGTCAATACTTTATCTAATTACCTTTTGGTCCCTGTCGAAGGGTTAAAAATTACCGTTTTCATCCTATACCTTTCATATATTACCGTTTTAGTCCAAATAAGTTTGTTCCATCAACTTTTGGTCCCTGTCGAGGGTTAAAAATTACCGTTTTCATCCCTATACCTTTCATATATTACCGTTTTAGTCCAAATAAGTTTGTTCCATACACTTTTGGTCCCTGTCGAGGGTTAAAAATTACCGTTTTCATCTATACCTTTCATATATTACCGTTTTAGTCCAAATAAGTTTGTTCCATCAACGGTTTTGGTCCATGTCGAGGGTTAAAAATTACCGTTTTCATCCCTATACCTTTCATATATTACCGTTTTAGTCCAAATAAGTTTGTTCATACACTTTTGGTCCCTGTCGAGGGTTAAAAATTACCGTTTTCATCTATACCTTTCATATATTACCGTTTTAGTCCAAATAAGTTTGTTCCATCAACGGTTTTGGTCCAAAATGCAAACAGACGTTAACTTCTCCGTCACGTGACCTGCACGTGATGGGTATTTTAGTCCTTCATTAGTACAGGGACCAAAAGCGTAATAGTTTTTTAAGTTATAAAATGAAACGTACAACTAACGATGCACTATGTATATACTCTTTCACACGTGAATTGACAAAACCCATTTAAACCCTAATAAAAACACTTACTGGAGTGGAGGAACACAAAAACCTTTTAAAAAAAACCAAAAATGGCGAATCGGAGGTGCCTAAAAACCTTACTTCTCCATCTCAACAAATCAACACATAATCCATCCTCATCATCATTTCTACATCATTTTAGAACCCTAACCCACATTCCTAATCGTCTTCCCAATTTATATCCTTCAAACCCTAATTTCACCAGTCAACTTTCAATTCCTAATTTTAATTCAAACTATCGCGGTTTCTCGTCTCATCGAGTCGATAACGGCAACGATGAGAGCGGTGACGATGAAGATGATGAGAGTGATTACGAAGAAGGTGAAAATGTGGAAGATGGTGGTTTAAAGAGAGAATATTCTCCTGAAGAGAAAGAAACTGAAGCTGCTGCTATTGGTTATAAGGTTCTCAGTCAGCTTCAACGCTCCGATCGCGTCTTTAAACCTTATGAGCCCGTTTTCGCCGTTATTCAGGTTGTTGCTTTTTGGACTTCGCATTACTGTTTTTATTGTATGTCTTAATTAGCTGATGTGTTAACAATTTAGATTATAGCACAAATAAGAAATTATTAAGTACAGTGGTGATTTAGTTACGTAATAATGATAACATTTGAGGCAATTAGGTTGCTTTATAACCGTATTTTTGAGCGTAAGGTGTACAAACCTAAGCGTAAGCGTTTATCAAAATTATGTTATTAACATAGGCATAGATAGCTTTTTACTTTCTTATTCCGAAATAGTTATGTTTAAGCATCCCTTTGATAATATAATCACAAGCTGTTGGAGTATGTGTGAAGCCAAGGCCCAAGAAGTCAAAAAGTGGTAGACAAGGGACCCATTTGTTTGGGCAGAAAATCTGGCAGGAAACATGTATCAACTCTTAACATGTATCAACTCTTGTTTAACTTCATGCATTATTTCCATAATAATGATGGTAGTTGTATTTGGAAATACTAGGCCCTCGTGTGTACTTTTAAATTTTATAAACGCAGCGGAAGACTAAAAATACAAACATGTATTTTATAAAAACATGCACACGATTAATATTTCCACCAAGATCCAATTACACCATGATAGTTGTCATAATAAGATAGATTAAGAATAATACCTTTTGAGTAGATGAAATCACGTAGGATGAAACAATATTCAATGATATGAATATCTCTACAGTTGATCCACACGAACACTTCAAACAATACCCGAAGGCTGCTAGACCTTAATCACCTAGAGCCAAACTCCTAGTTTGACTCTTCATCCGTTTTAACCGAGAGCACCAAAAGTCTCGTCCTTCTATTAAGTATGTAAAATGATATGCATATATATATATATATAAAGCACATCATCAGACTTTAATCAAAGTAACCTTTTAAAAGGAATCTCTTTTAAGTTGTATGAACAGAGTACAATGTCTTCACCAGACTTAAAAAAACTCACTCTTTCTAGACTTAAACAAAGTCTATTTATCTTTTAGCTCGGCTGGAAAGAAACATATCAATACAAACTAGACATCAAATCCAAAAGTTTGATATCATGAATCCAAAACCTTTTTTGAACTCTTCTGCCGACTACAAAGAAAAAGGTATAACAAAACAAAATGATTCTAACCACTTCAATTATTTTCATTTTATTTATTAATAAACCATTTATTAATTAAATATTTTGGTGATTATATATATGTATACAATATACATATATCCGGGTATCTAAATGTTCATTGTGTGTGACCCCGTAGGCTCGTATGTAGGCGGTAGTATAGTTTTGATTATGACGTACACACTAATCCAACAAACTCCCACTTGTGTATGACATAACATCTAGAAAACTACACAGACAAATATTTGCGTCTAGCAACACATCATTGCCCCCGAAAACACACGAGTGTTTGTTTCAGCTAAACGAACGATCATTATTAAAATAATGATATAATGATTGAGTGTCAATTGTCCCTTTATTACCAATACCGTGTTGACATGAGATATGGATCGAGTCATTCTCATTAGTCAACAAATTCTGTTTCTCGATATAGAAAAATTTGAATGCGATCACCAAGTTAAAATTGATCAACAATCAATATAGCTTGGGCACGGCCGTGTAAATATCCATTCATTTTCATCGAGGGGTGTAACATCCCAAACTTTTCTTTACTAGTTGACTAATGCCGTTAAGTCAATATTGTGTGTGTCGTTAAGTCTATTTTAGATTTAATGTTTATATGTAGCTAATGTGTGTTATGTGTGAGGCTTGTAAGCCTAAATGCTAATGTAGTATAAATGTGTGTAATATGAAGATCAATGTCTATGTAGTGACATTTAATGAAGGATTAATGATGTATATGGTCAATAAAGTAGTTTGTAACCAATAATGAAGGATTAGGAAGCTTAGGGGCTAGTTTTGACATGTGTGCAAAGTTAAAACGGGTTTAGAGGCTTAGGGGTTGTCTTTAGAGAGCCATTATGCAGGTTTTCTTCCTCCTAAACAAGCCCTAGCTGATCCCTTCCCTTCCCCTCAAGTTTCTCGCTAGATCTATTCGTGTTGGAGCCAAATCGATCGTGCATTGCTTAGGTCTTGGATCTTTATCACCTAATACAGGTAATATAGGTGTTCCTCTTTGAGATATGATTGTTTGAGTCTTATATTAGTCTTAATCCAGGCCATAAGGGTTTGGGTTGGGTTATTAGATTAAACGTTCACCGATTTCATGTTATTTGGGTGATTAAACGATTGATTTATGATGTAAAGGATTAAAGGATTAATAGGATGGTTAAAGATGATGAAAGTGCAATTAAAAGGGTTAATTTTAGGTCCCCAGGTTGGATTTGGGGTATGGGTTCGTATGGAAATCGTTTGATCAAAGAACAAAAATTGGTTTGCTGGTCTGCACCCCAGGTGCGGCGCACCAAAGGAGTGGTGCGGCGCACCACAGCCCAGTTTGGGTTTTTGGTGAACCCCGATATGCGACGCACCAAGGGCTGGTGCGGCGCACCTGGTCTTAATCTAAATTTCCCTGGAAGATTGGTGCGACGCACCAAAGGGTAGGTGCGGCGCACCTATTGTTGATAAGTTTTTTCTGATGGTTTTGTGCGACGCACCAAAGGGTAGGTGCGGCGCACTCGTAGTTAATTTGAATTTCCCTGGAGGATTGGTGCGACGCACCACATGGAAGGTGCGGCGCACCACATGTCCAGATTCCACAAAATGTGTCGTTTAGCTTATATTTCGATCTTATACTTGTTCTAGGTTATTGGAGACACCTAGTCATCGTTGTGCTTGTAGCTTGTTGTTAAGCTGTATCAAGGTAAGATACACTACTTTTGTCACGCTGAGGGTTCAACAAGCAAAGGTTTCATACTTATAACTTCCTTAACGGTAACTTATGATATATGTGGGTATCTCGGGCTACACGGGAGGTATTATGGGATATGTAGTTGACCATGAGACCTGAAATGCAGACCTTAATGTAGTGAAATGAAGTATTGTTCAATGTAGGGTATTGTTATGCAGTTTATGTAGATTTATGAAGTGTCTTATTATGTGTGAAATGTAGAAATGAAGTTGTTGTGTGACATATGCATACTACATGGCTTGTACACCTAGCTCACTAGACTTGGGAGGTTGCCATGTCACTTGCACGTTTAAGGGCCCAAACGAAATGAAGGTAATGTGTGATTATGTTTAGGTTATGTGTGTTTCCTAAACTATTATGTGTGGGATCGAGCTCGTAAATATGATGCAGGGAAAGTGTTAAGCTTAACCCGTACAAGTCTTAGCCGGACGAGTACGTTGACGTAGTTGTTGCTTGGGTGGCTCCTTGCAACATGGTCTTTATATGCAGGGCGAGTAATACGAGGGGTTTGACCAACCTCCACATACGGATTACTCTTGGATTAGCTTGCCATTCCTTAACGACGTACGATGATTAGTCTTTTGGTTGATCATCCAGTCGGGTGTGATGCAGGGCACACTTATATGCAGATAATGAAGATATGTGTGACAATGTGTGAACTAATGCAGGATAGGCACATTTAGGATGATTATCCTATTTGATATGAAGTTGATATGCAGTTATGTGTGTTGTGTGTTGTGCCTAATGAATTTGTCTAATAATGAAGAAAGGTTATAATTGGACAAATTGCTTTTAAATTAAGTGTGATCTTACTTAGCTATTCTTATAGCTAACACTTGTTTCTTTAATGTGGTTGTTCCCTCAGGTTTAGCTTGAAGGACTTGTAGGTGCAGAACGTGAGGGCGTGGGTAGAAAGCATGCAGATTCCTTAGCTACCCCTAGTTGCTTATTATGGAGACTTTTGAATACATTTCATTTTGATGTCGATTTATGTAATAATGTGTGAACGGTTGTTTAATGTTGGGCAACCGTTGGGTTTTCATTTGAACTAATGTTTGATATGGCATGTAACACCAACTAAACGCAGAAACCGAAATGCTTTTATCGGTTTTGACTTTTACGGTCTTTACTTCCGCAATTTAACACCGTTAGGTGAAAGATTTTTGAAAACCCATATTTTTAAACGTCGGGTGTTACAAGGGGCCCAGTGGTATCATTCTCTCGCATAGAGGAATAAATCCCATCTTGATTTTATGTGCACATCACATACTTCATATCATACCCAATGATGGCTTTTATAACTACCTTGTTCAGGATAGCGTTTAACCATATCAAAGCATAACATATCATATAATCAGCAACCAACATACAAATCTCAGGTCTAAGGACACAAAGACATAATCACTTCGAGATTCACTGTTGACACCGATCCATACAGTGACATCTCGTGATTTGGGTCACTCCAATATTCATCAACAATGAATACATATGAATTTTGGCCTCAACAGGTTAACTATTCACCATCAGTGAATAAAACCAAAACTTCATATTAGTCTTAATTCATGTTACTCCCATAACATGACCGACTATGGAGATTTTGAATAATCAACAATTATTCATGGATTAAACATGCTAATATAGAACACAGTATTATACATGAAAACGATCATACCAAGTATATCAATTCATTAAGATAAGACTGCTTAATGTTCCAAAAATATCCAAATACTAAATTTCAAATGAAAAAGAACAGCGGCATAACTAAGTCCAATACACTACAAGCATGATCATCATGTTTGTTATGTGTCATGGGCTTCGTGAACGAGTCAGCCACATTTTCATTCGAGTGAACCTTAAGAATATTGATCTCATTCTTTTGAACGACTCCACTAATGAAGTCAAACTTTCAAAGAATGTGTTGACTACCTTTATGTACACATGATTCTCTAGCAAATATAATTGCACTTGAATCATCGCACAACATTTCAATAGGAGATTCAATGCTGGGCACTATCCTTAGTTCAACAATAAATTTCCTAATTCAGACAGCTTCCTAAGCAGCTTCTGAGTCAACAATATATTCTGTTTTATTGTAGACTGTGCAACCGTGCTCTGCTTTAAGCAGGTCCAATCAACTGGTCTGCCATTCATGACAAGGACATAGCCTGATTGGGTTCGAGAATCATCTCGATTAGTTTGGAAAATAGCATCCATATAACATTTAATATTCAACTCCCTTTCCAAACCATCATAAACCAATAATATATCTTTAGTTCTCCGCAAATACTAAAGAATGTTCTTATCAGCAATCCAATGTTCTTCACCTGGATTATGTTGATAACGACTCGTCAAACTCAAGGCTAACGAGACATCTGGTCTAGTACATAACAAGGCATACATAATGAATCCTATAGCCGAAGCATATGGGATTCCTTTTCATTCGTCTTATCTCATCAGATGTGATAGGACTTTGAGACTTGCTCAAGGTTATGCCCTTTTGCACAGACAGTTCTCCACGTTTGGAGTCTTGCATGTTAAATCTTCATAAGATTTTGTCAATGTATGTACTTTGACTCCAACCAATAAGCCATTTGGATCTTATTTATATAGATCCTGATTCCAAGAATGTAAGTAGCTAATCCAAGATCCTTTATGGCAAAACATTTTCCAAGCCAAGATTAACATCTTGCAAAGTTGGAATATCATTTCCAATAAGTAGTACGTTATCAACATACAAGATCAAGAAGACTACTTCGCTCCCACTAGCTTTAATAAACACAGGGCTCATAATGGTTTTGAGAAAAGTCAAACTCTTTGATTTTATCATCAAATGAAAAGGTTTCCTCATAATCAATTCCTTGATTCTGAGTATATCCTTTTGCAAACCAACCGAGCCTTAAAGGTGTTTACATTACCGTCCATGTTAGTCTTCATCTTGAAGAAACATTTACATCCCATTGTCTTACAATTGGGTGGAAGATCAATCAAGTCCCATACTTGATTATCTTTCATGGACTGTATCTCTATATTCGTAGCATCTTGCCATCTGTCAGATTCGGGATCTGATATGGCTTTAAGGTAGATAGAGGATTCATCATAATCCCCTAGATCAGGTTCATCTGAATTAATCAGATGATTATGCCTCGCAGGCTAATCAGAAGTTCTACCATATCTACGAAGTATAGATGTAACACGTTCTGGCTCACCAACAGTGTGCCCAGCTTTAACGTGTGGATAGCTAGTGCTTTCAGAAGGTATGTTACTTTGTGGTTCTTGAATTTCTTCAAGATCTACTTTACTCCCACTAACTTCTTGTAAGAGAAGATCTCTTTCCAAGAACTCAGCAAACCAAGCAGGAAACACTTTGTTTTCAGCTAGGTAGTAAAAGTAGTAACCCATTGTTTCCTTTGGGTATCCCACAAAGTTACACTTGATGTTTCTGGGTTCTAGTTTGTTTGAAGTGTCATGCTTCACAACCCCAGATTTTCAAGAAAGACAACTTAGGACTCTTCCCATGCCACATCTTATGTAGTGTCTTTTCTACCTTCTTGGTAGGAACCATATTGAGTATGCATGCAGCAGACTCTAATGCAATTCCCTCAAAAGACGGTGTTAGAGTAATCAGACTCATCATAAATCGAACCATATCAAATAAAGTTCGATTCATCCAACCAGACACACCATGTGTTAGGTGGAGTGAATTGTGAAACAATCTCACAATTCTTTAAGTGATCCAAAAACTCTAGACTCATATACTTACCACCTCGATCAGAACGAAGGATTTTAATGGTCTTTTCAAGCTGATTTTCTACTTCGTTTTGGAAGACTTTTGAACGTTTCAAAAACTTCATGTTTATGTTTCAACAAGTAAACATAACCATATCTACTATAATCATCAGTAAATGTAACGAAGTATGATTCACCATTTCTAGACATAGTTTTAAAAGGGCCACATACATCAGTATGTATTAGTCCTAAAAGATCTTTAGCTCTTTCACCTCAACCGGAGAAAGGTGCCTTTGTCATCTTTCCACATAAACAAGACTCGCATACATCAAATAACTCAGAGTCAGTTGATTCCAAAAGTCCATCAGATTGGGGTTTTGAAAAGCGTTGTTTGTTTATATGACCAAAATGACAATGTCATAGATAGGTCTTATTCAAGTCTTGCTTGAATCGTTTGGCAATACAGGTATATATAGAATTATTATTTGAAATCACACCATGCATTTCAATTTCAAAAATACCATCACTTGGATAGGCATTAAAATAAAAACATTATTCTTAGAAACTGAAATAGCAAAGTGCGTAAATGTGAGTTCATAACTAACATATTTCAAAAGTGAAACTGAAACCATATTGCTCGTAATACTAGGAGCAAAATGACATTGTTTCAACAAAACAACAAGGCCACTTGAAAAGTAAGCTCATAGGTGCCAATAGTTTCAAAAACTGCTTGATCCCTATTGCCCACTCGAAGATCTAGTGTGCCTTTCTTCAGTTTCTTACTTCTTCTCATTCCCAGTATATTGATACAAATCACATCTGTAACAAAAATCCAAGAGTAACTAGAAAAAGCATATACCTGATTTGCTAGTCTAACCAGCCTTGCCTTTCTTCAGCTTAGATAGGTAGACAGGAACAGTTCCTTCTCCAATGACCAACTTTTTCATAATGAAAACATTCGGTGTCTTTTGCTGGGTTTTCCTTCTTGGGAGAGGTGGAATCTTATTCCTAGCAAATCATTTACCCTTTCCCTTCCTTGAAATTTTCGGCTTATTCTTTTTAACCCTTCCATCCTAAATTATTAGGACACCCAGATTGGAGGTCTTTGATGGAACAATCTGTTCAACAACTTTGAGCATCAAGTGCAACTCTGGGAGTTCCAAGTTTTTCCAACATTTCAATGTAGCTTTTCATGAAAGCTCATTGATTGACCCTCCTCCATTATGCAAGTGTGAAGAAGCTTGTGAGTTTCGTACAACTCTTGATTTGCCTGTTTCTGAAACATATTTTTCAGCTCAGTGATCAAATCATATGCTTTGCGATCTTCCATTTCCTTCTGGAGGTCAGGAATCAAACTTGCAAGCATTATTAAAGCTATCTTCTCTTGCTCATTGAACACCTTTCAATAAGCATTTTGCTGAGCAGCATTATCTGTCTTGGTAGGAGGATCTGGTAAGGGTTCTTCAATGGTTTTCAACTTCCCACTATTGTTGAGGACAATCCTCTGGTTGCGGTACTAGTCTAGGAAGTTTGTACCATTGAGTCACTCCTTCTCCAACAAAGAAGGGAGTGTGTTTTGGTTTATGATTTAATTGTTTATCATCTACAATGGAAGTAAGGTTTATTTTAGTATTTTCGATATGAAAACTTTAATAAATTAACTACCCAAGTTTTAATATTTTAAAACAATTAATTTACGAAAGCCTAAGATCCACATAGAGATTCCATAACTACATCTGTTGATCAGCTAGCAGTTATAGAGTCTATTGGTAGGTAACGGGTACCAATTGCATTACAAGTGCAACTCTTAGATCTTTATGGGACCTTGAGATATGTGTAGTTCAGCAAACCACTATTATCTATTGGCATGTTTGTCCCATCCTTGCCTCAAACTCAGGTCTTACCTTGAGCACGATTAAGTCGTCCAATTTGGAAACTGTGGAAATTTAGTCTAGTCTCACTTGAATCTAAAAATCCACCTCGTGGCTATAATTCGATTAGGTCTCACCGTAACCAAAAAATAACGAGGAGTGTTCGCAAGCTGATTGGATGGCATGACTTAAATTTGACGGGTATTTGAAAAATTTGTGTCAACGAATATTGCATGCACACAAGATTCGCTACACTATTTGTTAAAACTCATTTTAACCAAGTATATATATGTCGAATATGTTTGTGTTTCTAGTTTGTTATTTTATTTTAGAATATAAAATCACATATTTTAATTTTAGACAAAAATAACAAATACACAAACGTGTATCACTTTAAAACAATTTTTAAAAGATGTCGACCATATATATATTTATATATATATATATATATATATACATATATATATTTGAGTTTCAAAACAATATATTTTAAACTCATTGGAGTTTAACTTTTAAAATCACCAATTTTAATCTTTAAACTCATTTTGTGTTTTTATTTAATGTTTCCATCAAAAACATTTTAGCATATTTTATAATCAACAATTATAAATAAGTGCAAAAATAAAAACACAACCATGCATCACACACACATAGCCTAGCCCAAAAATCCTATGCTTGATTTCATGAGCCAATATGAAATCAAGAGGTCAATCTAAGGACAATCCTATACTCCCACTTAATCCAAGAACCAAGTGAGATTTTGTGTGCCATACGCCCATGTTGTTGACTTGATAAAGAAAACACCATCTTCAAAGCAAAACTCCATGTTGCATCTTTTATCTTCAATCTTCATCTTGTTACATTTATTTAAATTGAAAAGTACAACTAGTCTAATACTTACAATAAAAATAAATATAAATACAACAACTATGAAAATTAAAAATAAATATTATACAACTTTTGCTTCTATGGCCCCAAATAAATTAACCAACATTTATAATGTTGTAATAATCAACAATCATCACAACAAAACAATTCCATAGGCTAAGGGCATCATGGGCTATGCATGCAACAATAAATTTTAATAACAACATTATTAAAAACTACATATGGCTTGTCCATGGTTGCAATGCATGGGTACAACCATGGATTATATAAAGGGCTAATTACTTGGAAAGTCATCCAACTTGTCACAAATACCTTTTCCGGGGTCCCAACAAAAAAAAGTTTTAATGTGGGGTAAAAACCCGGCTAAAAAACGTATTAAGGGGTAATACCGGATAAAATCACTTTTTACCCGGTTAAGTGCCAAATCACCCTCCACGTCCTCTCGATATCACGTGCCAAAGTATGCTTGTTATTATTTCTGCACTATATATCTATATATTAAAAAAACCCACCATTATTTTCTCTCTCTCTCTCTCTCTCGACCCCCATTCCCCTCTTTCCAAAACCCTAAAAAATCAAAGATGTCTGCTGCTTCAATTCATCTAAAAAGGAACAATCGAAGCAACGTATTGCGTGACGGTGAGGTTTTATGTTATTGTGGTTATCGTATAAATCCACGCACCTCCTGGACAAGAAAGAACCCTGGAAGGAGATTCCTCTCATGTCCAATTGTTGTAAGTATTCAAAATCTTCAAAACATTTGTATTTGTTGTACGTTTTTAGTATTTGATGTGTATTCTGTCATCAGGATGACAGAATGTAACATCCGTGAATTTTGACCCGTTGACTTTACGTGTAATCTGACTAACAATTTTGTTGAATGAATTAATTGGGTCCATTTTGTGATTATATGACTATGTGGTATGTTAGTCGGGTCGATGGTGTGTTTAATCGGCGTTTAATTGTGTTAATGTTAGTGTTTTGGCTTGAGAGGAGAAACGGGTCGGCCCGTGGGTAGTCCATGACCCACCAGCCACCAATGACCCATTTCCCCTCCCTTATCCTCCCCTTTACCATTCACTTTCTATCTATCTATCTATCTATACTTCCATTTTATCTCAAGTAAAAGCAAAAGCCATCTCTTCTCATCTCTTCTTCATTTCTTGCATCAAAATTGTGTTTGAAACTACCATAATACAAGAATCGTAATCATCTTCATCTCATTGTCGTCATCTTTGAAGAATCAAAAGTCAAGTGCAAGCATTTTTACCCATTTTGACCTAATTTCGGGTTCTAGCTCAAGGAGGAGTTTTGGTAAGCCTAATTCATCTCATTTATACCTACTTATGTTTGTCTATGCATTTCTAGTCATCTTGAACATTTACAAGTCCTAAATCGGCTTAAATCTTGTTTTGGGTCAAATTAGGGTTTAATTAGGGTTTGAATGATTTGGATGTGATTATGATGTTATGAATCGAAACTAAGATAGGGGTTATGTTTATTTATGTTAAAACATGTTTGTTTAAGCTTCAAAATGAGTCTTGGAACATCGCTTGTCGATTTGGGGGTCGAAAATAGGTTTGGGTGAAGTTGGATCGCATTTTGTACTCAAAAATCTCCAGGTCTGAGCCCAGTCGCGCCGCGAGCTCGTGTCCTCGCGCCGCGAGCCCATGTCCAGTCGAGGTCAGTGACTTTTCTCGCGTCCAGCCTCGCGCCGCGAGCTTCCTGCTCCTCGCGCCGCGAGCTCGTGTTCCTCGCGCCGCGAGTTTCATCTGTTTTGTGCGTCAGTTTTCAAACGTTAATAACTTTTGATCCGTAAGTCCAAATAAGTCGTATGACCTATCGTTGGAATTGTAAGAGAGTCTAGTTTCTCGTAGTAACCTTCATTTTGTATGAATCTTCGCACATTTCTAAAAATGTCGAGTCAAAGCGTTATGTTTCACATTCGGTAATGTTAAGAAAGTAACTGTGGGTTCGTGACTCAACCTAAACCTAAGGGACCAACTTGTTTATGATTATAAAGTTGACATTATGTTATATGACATGCTTTTATAGGTTGTGGACGTGTGGATCCTATTACTCGTTTGTAATCTTATACTAGCTTCCTTGCCGGACAAGGTGAGTTTCGTATCTCCCTACTCGCTTGAGATTCGGGCTGAAAAGTGTAAACTTGCGTGTTTACTTACGTTGTTGATTGATTGATTGATTTGGTTTGAATGTTGGATTGTTGAGACGGTTATCACGCTTGAATGACTTGGTTTATGTTTTGCTAAGTATTTCAATTATGTTAGGATAGACGTACATACATGGAAGTCAGTTATGCCTTCATTGGGTTTTAGATGTGGTGGGAAGGCTGCGGGTGACCCTATATATAAGCATCTGGGACTCGAAGGAAGTAGAATCCTCTTAAGTGTATGTACGTATAGTTGGTTTAAATTGTGGTTAATGGTTTACGATTGACGATTATTGATTGTTGGCTCATGTTTGTCGAATATTAATTACTGGTTCAAGTTCATCGTATATTGATTGTTGGTTCATGATTGATGCATTTACAATTGATTGTAAGCATTGCATACATTGTTGATGACCCTCGGCAGGGGATTGCCGACATCCTGGTGTATAGATGTATGCACCCATTTTGGATGTAGTTCCTGACTCCGAGTATATAGACATATATATCTCGATGATTTTGAGATACAACCTTGTTCATTGAGATGACAGAAGGGTATCGTTGCATTGGTGACTGGCGTTCACGCATAAGATAGGCATGTTGACTTATTTATGCATTGGTACTTGCATTTGATATTATATCATTGAGCATTCATTTACACGCATTTTCGTACTTATGTAATCTTGTTGATTGGATATTGTTGTGTTACTTAGAGGCTCACTGTAAGTCACGTCTAGCCTCTACTTGTACATTATGATTATTGTTTATGGTTCCTTGTGGACCATTACTATGAACTCACCAACCTTGTGTTGACTATGCTTAGTACACTTTTCAGGTAATCAGGTCTCCCCGGACGTGGAGTTTAGTTGCTTGCTTGCTGTTAACCCGGGCTTTGGACTTTATGAATCAAGGATTCATTGACCTTCTCTTTTGCATTATACTTAGGATCGATTTGCCATCATCCGGATGTTCTTTTGTAGCTTTGATGGTTATTTGCTCCTTATGTATTTTGGTACTTGTTTCGTATTGTAATGGATTCACTGAATCTTATTTGCATTTAGTTCTTGTTCTATTGTAATTCCACCTTGCGCTATATGATTTCCGTAATATTTCGAGCCTCGGCTTGGGGTGTTACAGAATGGTGGCCCATGCGTGGTCGTAGAGAATTAGGTGGTTTGACCTAGACTACGGCTTAAGTTAAAACTCTTCATATAGCATGCATGGTTAGGAATTCGTGTGCAATGTGAATTATGTGAATCCCGTGTGAGTTCGTAGTTAAGACCACTTGTGTGATAGCTTGAATTCAATGTGATGAATGTGGTTAATATGGTTTGTTGTTGTTATTGTTGGAGCTAATTTGATGATTTAGGGCAAAATGAAGGGTTGCCATTAACTTAGTATAATATTGTGGCAACCCTAAAAGAACCCGATCAACTCTTTTATGGTTACCCGATATTATAGCAAGTTCCTGACATCGTGGATTGCGCACGTGTAGCTTAAAGTATAATAAGGAACCGATATGCTTAATGGAAGTTGATTAGGTGGAAGGTTAGCCGTTGGTACACCTTGTATACATACCCGGTCAATAACTAGAGAGCATATCGAATTCGGATTATACTTTGAATCATTCGTGTTAGTTGTTTGATTGCATGATGTAATGAGCATGATTACTTGATGTTATGATATGTAAAATCCCTTATGATTCTAACACTTTTGCCTTAGCATAATGTTATGAAATGAGTATGTGGTATCGGTATGAGAGCATTGACTACTTGTGTGACTAACATGCGAGCATTTGAGACTAACTCTCGGGCTGAAGAGGAAGAACCTCAACCGGAGGTACAAGGAGGTAGGGGTCGTGGTAGGGGCCGTGGTAGAGGTCGTGGTAGGGGCCAAGGAAGGGGTCGTGGTGAAGTTCCTGAGCCAAATATGGCCTGAGGTGATCGCTCAAACGATCGCCAATATCATGCCAACCATTATTGCTCAAGTCACGGCAAATCTTGGGCAAAACAATGGGCCTCAAAACAATGAAGCCCCATAAAATATGAATAATGAAAATGCTCAACCTCATGCCGTAGAGGATGAAGGAGAGGGACCAGTGGGAGTTAATATTGGAATGCCCATGAATAATCAATATGGTGGATACCGTCAAGGATGTATATTTAAAGACTTTAAAAGTTGTGGGGCACCGGAGTTTGATGGAAAAGGTGGTCCCACGGAATGTATAAGATGGTTTGAGGCGATAGAGGCGGTGATTGAAAGGAGTCATTGCACCTATGATGACCGGATTTCCTATGCATCCGGCATGTTTAGACATGACGCCTTGAGTTGGTGGAACCAAGAAATAACGTTGGGGCGGACTTATAATTTGGAGTGGATTGACTTCAAGAACAAAGTGAAAGCAAAGTTTTGCCCTCCGTATGAACTACAAAATTTAACCATTGAGTTTGCAAATCTCAATATGGAGGGAGCCGATTACAAGGGCTATGTTAGACGATTTCAAGAATTGTCTACCCTCATTCCTCACTTGGTGGGTACCGAACCTCAAGCCATCCAGAAGTTCGTATTGGGCTTAAATCCTCAAGTCCGATCTTATGTAAACTCCAACATGCCTACTTCTTTGGCTAATGCGGTTAACCAAGCCGGGAGTGTGACTGAAGATTTATTGAGAAGTGGTGTTTTGAGCAAATCCTCATCAAACAAGAGGAAAGAAGTGGGAGAGTCTAGTGGGGTAAAGAAAGCGGGAAGGTTTGACCCCAAGAATGCTTATAGGGGTAGGGTGATGGCGGCGGTGGAACCGGCTAAGAAGGCTTATTCTGGGCCTCATCCTTTCTGTGGGAGATGCAACAAGCATCATCCCGCCAATGCTCCATGTGGGGCATGCTTTAATTGCAATCAAGTCGGGCACGAAGCTAGAAATTGTAGAGCTCCAAGGGCGGGTCCAATGAATGTGGCTCCCGTTCGGGCCGTCCTTCCTCAAGGCAACCAACGAAGAGGAGAATGTTATGAATGTGGTAGCCGTGACCACTACCGTTATAATTGTCCCCGATGGGTGGGGCAACAAGTTCAAGTAGCCGTTCATCCCAATCAACTCCAAATGGTCGGGCCTAACCAAAACCGGGGCCAACAAGGCCATCAAGTGCAACCACGTGGCCGAGCCTTTGCGGCCAATGTAAATGAAGCCCGCAACGATCCCAACGTAGTAGCAGGTACCTTTCTCCTTAATGGTCACTATGTCACCGTCCTATTTGATTCCGGGGCCGATTATAGCCTCGTGTCTTCTAATTTTGTTCCTTTGATTGATGTGAATCCTTGTGCTTTAAACTATGTGCTTGACATTGAAATGGTAAACGGGTCACTAACTAGAATTAGTCAAATACTTCGCGACTGTGTCTTGACCTTGGAAGATGTCGATTTCTTCATAGACCTTATGCCTTTGGATATTGGGAGTTTTGATGTTATTGTGGGTATGGATTGGTTAACGGCGGTGAAAGCGACTATTGATTGTGGTGAGAGAGTTGTTAAGATACCTTTGACTAACGGTAGAATTCTTAGGGTTCAAGGTGAAATCTCCGATTCCTCTAATTCTAAGGTCTTTAGTGCTACCATCACAAGGGTAGAATTGAAGACCGTTCCTATTGTTTGTGAATTTCCCGATGTTTTTCCGGATGACTTGCCGGGGTTACCTCCAACTCGTGAACTAGACTTTCGTATTAATCTTATTCCCGAAGCCGCGCCCGTAGCAAAAGCTCCTTATAGACTAGCTCTAACCGAAATGCAAGAGCTACAAACTCAACTCAAGGAACTCCAAGAGAAGGGTTTCATTCGCCCTAGTCAATCTCCTTGGGGTGCTCCTGTTCTCTTCGTCAAAAAGAAAGATGGGTCCTTCAGAATGTGTATCGACTACCGGGAATTAAACAAGCTCACAGTGAAGAACCGGTATCCCCTCCCAAGAATCGATGACTTATTGATCAACTTCAAGGTGCTAAGCACTTTTCAAAAATCGATCTTCGCTCGGGTTATCATCAACTCCGGGTACATGAAGATGACATCCCCAAAACGGCTTTTCGCACAAGGTATGGTCATTTTGAATTCACCGTGATGCCTTTTGGGTTGACTAATGCACCGGCGGTGTTCATGGACTTGATGAACCGGGTGTGTCAACCATACTTAGACAAGTCTATCATTGTATTCATTGATGACATACTTGTATACTCGAAGACAAAGGAGGAGCATGTTGAGCACTTGCGTGAGGTGCTTGAACTACTAAGAAAAGAGAAGTTGTATGCCAAATTCTCCAAGTGCGAGTTTTGGTTGGAAGAGGTCCACTTTCTTGGTCACGTAGTGAGCAAGGATGGTATTCATGTGGATCCAAGCAAGATTGAAGCGGTCAAGAATTGGAGAAGACCCGAAACGCCATCCGAGATCCGTCAATTCCTTGGATTGGCGGGTTACTATAGAAGATTCATTGAAAACTTCTCCCGTATTGCACAACCACTCACCCTCTTGACTCAAAAAGATAGAAACTTTGAATGGGGCAAAAAACAAGAAAACGCCTTCCAAACTCTTAAAGATATGTTATGTGACGCTCCTATTTTGACGCTACCGGATGGAATCGAAGATTTTGTTGTTTATTGTGATGCTTCGGGGCAAGGGTTGGGTTGTGTTCTTATGCAAAGGAGTAAAGTCATTGCTTATGCCTCTCGTCAATTGAAGGTGCATGAGAAGAACTACCCGACACATGATTTGGAATTGGGAGCGGTGGTGTTTGCTTGAAGTGTTGGAGACATTATCTCTATGGCACCAAATGTGTGATTTATACCGATCACAAAAGTCCAACACATCTTCAACCAAAGTGAATTGAATATGGGGCAAAGGCGTTGGTTAGAACTATTTAGTGATTATGATTGTGACATCCGTTATCACCCGGGCAAGGCAAATGTAGTATCCGATGCCTTGAGCCGAAAGGAGAGAGTGAAACCAAGATGGGCTAGAGCTATGAGCCTCACGGTAGGGCCGAATATTCGTGATCGGATCATTGAAGCCCAAATTCAAGCCACCCTACCGGAAAACTTTGGAAACGAGAACCTAGATGGCATGGAACAACAATTCGACCGGAAGAATGATAATGGGCTATACATGGTTGAAAGACTTTGGGTTCCTATTTTCGGTGACTTAAGAACACTTATTATGAATGAAGCTCACCTATCGCCTTATTCGGTCCATCTCGGGTCGGATAAGATGTACTTTGACTTGAAAGATTTGTATTGGTGGCCGGGCATGAAGCGTGATGTGGCAGGTATGTGAGTGAGTGTCTTACTTGCTTACAAGTCAAAGCCGATCACAAGAAGCCACCCGGATTGTTGGTACAACCGGTGATGCCCGAATGGAAGTGGGAGCACATTTCAATGGACTTCATTACAAAACTACCGAAGACGAGAAGCGGTCGTGACACGATTTGGGTGATAGTAGATCGGTTAACGAAGTCGGCTCACTTTTAGCCATTCGCGAAACCGATAAATTTGACACTTTGGCTCGTTTGTACATCAAGGAAGTGATATCTAAGCATGGAGTGCCGATTTCTATTATTTCCGATAGAGATGCCCGTTTCAAATCAAAATTTTGGGAAGCCTTTCAAAAAGCCATGGGTACTCGACTTAACATGAGTACGGCGTTTCACCCTCAAACGGATGGGCAAACCGAGAGAACCATTCAAACACTTGAAGACATGTTGAGGGCATGTGCAATTGATTTTGGTGGAAGTTGGGAAGACCATTTGCCGCTAGTCGAGTTTTCATACAACAATAGTTATCATGCTACCATTCAAATGGCGCCCTTTAAGGCATTGTATGGTAGGATATGTCGTTCTCCTCTAGCTTGGGCGGAAATTGGGGGGAGTCAACTTATCGGGCCAGAAATTGTGATTGAGACGACTAAGGTAATATCTCAAATTAAGGAGAAGTTGCAATTGGCCCGTGAACGTCAAAAGAAGTATGCCGATGTGAGGCGGAGACCGTTAGAGTTTGAAGTTGGTGATTTTGTACTTTTGAAAGTGTCACCTTGGAAAGGCGTCGTACGTTTTGTGAAGCGGGAAAAACTTGCACCAAGGTATATTGGTCCTTTCAAGATTCTTGAACGGGTTGGGAAAGTTGCTTATCGGCTAGAATTGCCTCAAGAGCTTAACGGTGTGCATGATGTGTTTCATATTTGTAACTTACGCAAGTGTTTGGCGGATCCTACACATCATGTGCCTATGGACGAAATTAGGGTTGATTCGAATTTGAACTTTGTTGAAGAGCCGGTAGAGATCTTGGATCGTCAAGAAAAGAAACTCAAGAGTAAACGCTACACGATTGTTAGGTTAGATGGAATGCTAGACGTGGAGCCGAGTTCACTTGGGAGCGAGAGGATCATGAAGTCTAAGTATCCGCATTTATTTAGTAATTAGGGTTTTGTTGAATTTCGGGACGAAATTCTTTCAACGGGGGAATAATGTAACATCCGTGAATTTTGACCGTTGACTTTTGTGTAATTTGGCTAACAAACTTGTGAATGAAATAATTGGGTCCATTTTGTGGTCACATGACTATGTGGTATGTTAGTCGGGTCGATGATATGTCTAATCGGCGTTTAATTGTGTTAATGTTGTGTTTTGGCTTGTGAGGAGAAACGGGTCGGCCCGTGGGTAGTCCATGACCCACCAGCCACCAATGACCCATTTCCCCTCCCTTATCCTCCCCTTTACCATTCACTTTCTATCTATCTATCTATACTTCCATTTTCTCTCAAGTAAAAGCAAATAGC